>CM019067.1:142845877-143445877 GCA_009667805.1 Leptobrachium leishanense
ACTGGGGGGAAATATTGAGAATTTACTTTAATCCTATAAATAAAGTAGGTGTTTGTGTGTGCTGTGTGTGTAACAGACAATAGATCAATGTTGCGTGTTGTAAACACAGATTGCTGGGAGAGGTAACATGACAGCAGTGAATACAGCTGGTGTGTAGCACATTCCTATAAGAAGTCTACAGAACAGGACTTAACACGTGAAGTTATCATGTGTTTGAGTAAAGATGTGTAATAATATACTGCACATACCAAGTGATGAGTACCTGCATCATCCGGTATACAGATTACACTTTGATCCCCTGTGTGAGGTGGAGATATTAATGGCCAGATTTGTAAAAACCAGTGTGGTGAGGTGATCCCTTCTGGGATTAAAGAAAGAACTACAACTGCATCGTTATGTGTGTTGCAACGTGTAATATGAATTGGAATCCACAGTGCTTTCACTATACTTTGATACTTTTCAGAAATGTATAAACAGCAGCTACGATGAACTGATCATCATTTTGCATTTAGCCATCAATACCTCTTCCAGTTTCGCTGCTAATATTCTTCAAAACAGCACAGTACTCATCATGAATACTAAGCATTGCTATTCTCACTTCTGTTTAGTAATACTATAACATGGGAATATATGACTTTCTGGCAACTTTTTAGCCTCATATCTGATCTAATATATATATATATATATATATATATGAAACTTAGAGTACAGTCAAAGAAAGACTATCAAACTAACATAAGTATCCAGGTGCACCTCGTCTGGAAACCTTACACCAAGTTCCAAGTACCTCAGTAGCTCTATATTGCGCTAGCACTCAGCAGCACCTCTGGATTGTCTATAAAGCCAATCACTAGCACCATTGTACATGTATATTGCTACTTGGCACTGCAGTGACTAAGCTTCCCTTTCAATAGGTCATTGGAAATCCTGCCCCTTTACAAAGTATTGCTATAAAATCAAAGGTATCCTGATAGCACAGTATTGCTTTTATAATCCTATCACTGTTCCACTAATCTCTCTACCAAGGCATTGGTAGTATGCACCATAAAATCTTGACATAACTATGATCCAGTAACCCATGATTTTATTGTCTTCTCCATAATTCCTGCTAGGGAAACACTGCTTAATTAAAAAGATTATAAGGGGTATAATAGTAATAATTATCATCTTCGTCATCATCAATGTATCCCTATTCAACACCACACACCATGAAGCCCCTATGTCATTGTCTATATATTATACCTGCATAAAATCAGATGAAAAAAAAATGAGCTGATCAATGGCATGCAGGTATATTTTATCAGTAATTTTCTACCTTGTATTATTATTATTACATGAGTGGTTTATTATTATTATTTTATTATTATGACTGATTATTATTATTAATATAGGACTGAATTATTATTACTACTAATATTTATTATTATTATTATTAGACGGAATTATTATTACTACTAATATTTATTATTATTATTAGACTGAATTATTATTACTACTAATATTTATTATTATTATTATTATTAGACTGAATTATTATTACTACTAATATTTTTTTTATTATTATTATTATTATATGACTGAATTATTATTACTACTAATATTTATAATTAATTATTATTATTATTATTATTATTATTATTATTACTACTAATATTTATAATTAATTATTATTATTATTATATGACTGAATTATTATTATTACTACATGTCTTAATCATCCACCCCTGGATTTTGAGTCTCAGCTGTAGAAGTGTGTCCTGTGATTCCTGGTTACTATATTGTGATCACACCTTCCTACATACCTCTCTTGAACACTTCACACAAGCCAGGGCAAATCCAGTGTCCAAACCCTGTCATTTCATTGCACAACCCATGCTCCATAAGCCCATTCTCCGAGCTCCTGTGTGCTCTGTAAATGTGGTGCTCACGCTGGAACACCCAGAACTCGTTTTCTTAGGCTGCCTGTCAGCTTGATCTCTGTGTGAATCTCTCCCATAAACCAGAACTGCAGCTCTCTGCACCCGATCACCGATCCCTGCCAAAAAGCATTCATAAACCTCCTCTAAAAAAGGAGATTAACTGCTGCAATCATTATCCACGCTTTATGGGAATGATACATTGTTTTCAGAAGTGGACCCGGCTTAATTACCCATTATCTGTCCTCAATAAATAATTGGAGACATTAAAAAAAAAATAATACCCTTTCACCTCTTGGATCTAATCTTTCCCAAAAAATAGAAAGACACAGAAATCTACATTTGTTTGGGTTACTGTACAGGTGCATGTTCTCATGTTTCATGGAAGAACTTGATACAATGTAACAAGTCCAATGGAACGTTGATACAAAGTGTCAATTCCAGGTTCCCAGGGTATAGCAACACACACATAAATATATAGATAATCATTATGTTGGATTGTTTTATGGTTACATAAAATGTGTTTCATCATTCTATATAGCAATGGACCATGTGTGGGTTTTCAGAGCTAGAATGTCCTCATGGTGGAAGAATTCAAGAACTTCAGAACTAGTAATCCCACCAGCTTCTATCTAGATACTTTAACATATCCTGGGGATTATATATCAACAAAACAATTCAGATTCATCTCTGACAGCCCATCTATATCCCCCAAAAGTAAGCATTTGGTGATATTAAGTACCCTTTAAGTTCTGAAATCTTGAAGGTTGCATAAGAATCTATCACCAAGTGCTCCAGAACGATATCAAAGAAGTTTGTATCAAGCTTTTACAAATAAATGGACAAGAAATCATTTTAAATCAATGTTACAAAATAATATGGATGTATCAATATGTTACTGAACACACTAAATTATTTCTATAATGTTTTCTAAGGTAAAGTCTACTGTACCTGCTCCTGTGGTTACTTGAAGGAGAGCCACCACTACATAAATAATCATTTCTAAATCCATCATGAACTTGGAGAAAAGATCTTCTTGAAGAAAAACAAATTTTAAAAAAATGTTAATCCAGATAAAGTCAATAAATAGATGTAATAGTCGTGTTATTTCTCCTCGATTGCAGAAAAATTAAGTATAAAGTTAAATAAAAAATAACTTAAAAAGTCTTAAATCAGGTATCCAAAGTCAAGAAGACATTCAGGGGCTGTTAGTCCTGACAGAGGTCTCAAAGTGATTGAGATGCATCCAGCTTTCCACCTCCTTTTTATATTGAACCGCCATAGACTTTGTAAACAGCCCTCAATTTATATTATCCTTAGACAATGTTATTGTGGTATTAGTCACCGAGAGGCAACGTGCAGACTAAGATAAGGGGTAGGCTGGAGAGGAAATCTCATGCTAACTTCACAGAGAGAGACGCCGTCTGACAAACCAAGGGCAGGGCTAAGAGAAATCCCTGCTTAGTCCTTTTAAACCTGTTGTGCGTATTCCTGCCGCTAGAGGGCGCCGCCACCTTCCCACACAAGAGACATGGTTGACTCAGAAGTTGGAATTCCAAAAAAACTCCACACTGATCCTCATCTCACATATATTGAAATAATTGCACTTGTGGCTTCACCTGCCAGCTGAATATTACCACAGTGACTGGAAGAACTGGAACGTTAAGGTTAATGCTGTTTTAAGGAGAAGAATGCACAGTTACCGAACAGTTTCTTCCCCCCTTTTTTTTTTCTAACATTTGTTAAAACAATTTTAGATTATGTCTTCAATACTGTGGAATGCAACAGAATTTTGTTGTAAGTGCTGAAGGAATTTCTGGGTAAATAAAACTAATGTTGAAAAAGAAGTCATGATTGCCTGGAGAAAAACGATAAACATTCATGTGTTAGGTTTTGAATATGTGTTTGTGACAAAAATGTAAAACTGATATTATTATTTATTCCTATTATGCCAACATACGCCACAGCGCAGTACAGGGGTTACAATAAGTTATGGTAGTAGATAGTTATATAGAAATCCGGTAGGGAGGGCCCTGCACAATAAGAAGCTTGCATTCTCAGGGCGAGAAACTATGAGGGTATCGACGGTGTTAAAGAGAACATCATCTTTGGTGCTATGGTGGCATTCATCCAAACCAAGCCAGTAATAGCTGCTAATACAAAACCTTGGCGCGAGCCTTTAACCATTAACCTCCATCTATTAACAGATCTATTATGAGCTTGAATCCGATCACTTGTATATAATCTCTCAGAGTCATGCTGTTCTGGTGGAAGGACAACAGCGAATTGTTTTTTACTAGTGTCCTTCGATAAACAAAGACAAGATATGATGATCACACAATCCTCTCCGCTGTCGGATAACTAGTAAGTTTTTTATAATATTTTTTGGGCTATTTCTTGTTTTTGCTGAGAAATCATTTAACACCAGCTTTTGGCAGTCGCTTTTTATTTTTTAATAACATTTGCAGGGGAGAACACTCTCTGGCTGCCTCAGCATTTGCTCTTCCTATACAAAATATAGTAGACAGTCATAACAGCTGCCTTGCAATGGGGGTTTGAGGCTTGGCGTAAAATAAGATGTGAGCCCATAGTTTTAACAAGTCTATTAGACTTAACAGATTGGCCATAGTAGGACCCCTGTTTGAGAAATAAAAATATATAGATTTGGAAGGAACAGGAAAAAGCACATTACATTGATAACGAACCCATATTATCATCATTATTTTCATTTCTAAAGCACCAGCGTTTTACACAGTGCTTTACAATATAAAGAAGGAAAGAGAAAAAGAAAATTGCAATTTTTTTAGATGATAAACACACGAAATGTATGAAAGCTTCCTAAGAGCATCTTACTCTCTTATGTGATGATCGGCCACTTTGGCTCTCCAACTGTTTTCAAACCACGTCTCACAAGGTGGCAGAGCCTCATGGGAAATGTATTTCCAAATAGCTGCAGGGTTAAGGGCTGCCTGCTAATGTAGGGCATAATTTCAGACAGACCATTGAATTTATTTATTTATAACGTATTTTACCAGGAAGGATACATTGAGATTTCTCTCGTTTTCAAGAACTTTGAATTGTTAGAGTCGTTACAGAAATACAAAGTAATAAAGTGCAAGATATTAAAAACAAAACACAAATATACAGATTAACAGAAAATAAACATGTAGGAAATATACTCACTATGTTACATGTTTACAGGTGTATTCTGTATATAGTCATTATGTTACATGTTTACAGGTGCATTCTGTATATAGCCACTATGTTACATGTTTACAGGTGCATTCTGTATATAGTGACTATGTTACATGTTTACAGGTGCATTCTGTATATAGTCACTATGTTACATGTTTACAGGTGCATTCTGTATATAGTCATTATGTTACATATTTACAGGTGCATTCTGTATATAGTCACTATGTTACATGTTTACAGGTGCATTCTGTATATAGTGACTATGTTACATGTGTACAGGTGCATTCTGTATATAGTCACTATGTTACATGTTTACAGGTGCATTCTGTATATAGTCACTATGTTACATGTTTACAGGTGCATTCTGTATATAGTCACTATGTTACATGTTTATAGGTGCATTCTGTATATAGTCACTATGTTACATGTTTACAGGTGCATTCTGTATATAGTCACTATGTTACATGTTTACAGGTGCATTCTGTATATAGTGACTATGTTACATGTTTACAGGTGCATTCTGTATATAGTCACTATGTTACATGTTTACAGGTGCATTCTGTATATAGTCACTATGTTACATGTTTACATGTGCATTCTGTATATAGTCACTATGTTACATGTTTACATGTGCATTCTGTATATAGTCACTATGTTACATGTTTACAGGTGCATTCTGTATATAGTCACTATGTTACATGTTTACAGGTGCATTCTGTATATAGTCACTATGTTACATGCTTACAGGTGCATTCTGTATATAGTCACTATGTTACATGTTTATAGGTGCATTCTGTATATAGTCATTATGTTACATGTTTACAGGTGCATTCTGTATCGAGGTATGTTAATAGAGAGCTCTTAAGTGACTTTAGGCTGGGGGAAGATTTGATGGCGTCTGGGAGGTTATTCCATATTTGTGGTGCCCTGTAAGAAAATGAGGATCAAACCACTTTCTTTTTGTATTGTGACACTGCAAGTAAGGTGCTGGTCCTGGATCGGAGGTTATAGGATGAGGGAGCTGCTAGGGGAAGCAGTCTATTCAGGTAGGGTGGTAGCTTCCCAGAAAAGCTCTTAAACACTTAAATCACAGTTTAGAGTTTCTTAACACCTACTAAACAAAGCAGAAAATTGTAGAATTCTGACATTTTAAAGCGCTCTATCATTAGTAATTATTTTATTTTGCCCAGCACTCACACTTGTCACAGTGTTGATCCAAATCCACACATCCAGCATATGCTAAGATTTAGATATTTAAGCTCTGTAGCTGCAACATAGTATTGAGTGAAATCTGTCATCTTCTACTCAAACATTTGCAACAGCAAATACAACAGTTTTCTAAAAAGACATCAAGCTGGAGAATAAGAAATGTGTTTGGATTTCACGTTTTAATTGTCTGGGTTTTTTTTTCCTCTGGTTAATTCTCAGATATTTTTTCTGCTCCAAGAAAGGAGCTGGTTTTGTTATGACAAAAAGAATCAGGGAGAGAATGAAGGTAATGAGGAGCTGCTTTCCTTAATAGCATGGAATGATGCAATTAGTAATTACAGAGCAATCATTATAGAACATTTTACTAAATACAAAAAAAAGCCTTTCCAAGATTACTTTGGACAGAAAACACATGACATACAAGGGTTAACACGCAAAGACGTTCGAATCTAAATTCTACAATATGAAATGATATATTTAGGAGAGATTCCCTAGGATTATTCTTACAATGAAGGCAAGACGGCTGCTTACCTTCCTATTATAACAGATTTGCACTGCTTTGTTTGGTCGCAGTCGACTCGGGTTACAAATAACTTGTTGGAATGAAGCCCACTGCAACTCTAGAATTCACTAACCCTCAATTTGCTGCCAAATAACAGCCGAGGTTGGGAATTTCAGCCTGGCTATTCAAGGGTGTTGGGGATTTTCTTTTTATATATATATATATATATATATATATATATTTATTTATTTTAAGCTGTGTTAAGAGGTTAAATTATTTATGTATTTGTTTATTTAAGGTTCATATTGCCAACGGAAGATGAGAAGTATTTGTGCACTTTGTCTTCCAGTAGTAAATGACATTGCGTGTATAAAAAGGGCTATCTATGCATTGAGACTGTTCCTGACAAGTTGTCAACAATCATGTTATAGTCCTCAAAACCTTGAATCCTAATATCATGGAACCCTATGTCACCCTTCAATGTGTGTCCTACATTTCCCTAAATACTGAAATAGTCTCCAACCTAACACTATCTCTATCATGGATCAATACAGCTCTCCTCTCACTCCTTGTGCCTGATTGATTGTAGATGTACTGACTGATGACTCAGGATGTCAACATCACCACTAACAGCCAATCCAACAGTGCTACGCATGACCCTCAGCAAGTAGCATCCATGAAGGATGGACATGGTCTTGCCGTGCTTAAACCACCTTTCTGCAGTCATCAATATCTTATTAAGGGACGAGCTATCACTTTATCTTACTGATCAGTGCAGTATCCACCCCCTGATGGCACATACACACTTTACAAATGTTGGTATCTATTAACCCCTACACTACCAAGTGATTTTCCAAAAATCCATTGTCAGAAACCTGTTTTTTTTTTTTTAAATCATTTTTAATTAATTATACAGTGATATAGTTATTACTGTAAATAACCTATTTAGCCAGTAGATGGCACCATCTACTGGCAAACTGAGTTACAGAGGTTTGAGCAGTAGGTCTATTTATTTCTTTCTCCCTGCATCAACTGCTGACAGCCCGATATTTCACAGCATTCAGCTGCTGATTTTACAGTTTTAGCTCTTTGGACATTATGCGCACAGGACTAAAGCTTTGGGGGTACCTTTTGCAGGCCAAAAGCAAATGAATTTAGATGCAGCAAATTAATTTAATTTGCTTTTGGGCTGCAGATTAGCATATTGAGATATCTTGATATCGGGGCACCAGACGGGGCCTTTGAAGCCCGAGATATCTTTATCGGTAGTGAAGGAGTTAAATGTCCTAAACAAAATGAAAAATGGTAATGCGTACCATGGTTTTTTTCCCTTCGAACTCCAGTGATCAATACCTAGAATTTGTCATTATGTATGTTCCTCTTTCTGCTTGTTCATAGAAGATGAATTTTCAGATGATGTTTCAGTGTCAGGAAAGGTATACTTTCTACTTTTCAAGAATAAACATAAATTGCTGCGCCTGCAACAGTTAATTTAGTTAATAAGTGGAACCCCCCAATATTGGCGATAGCACTGGAATCTCAGCATGAAAAGTGGAATACACATTACAGTGCCAAAAAGAAGTAAATGGTTTTGCTCTTTGTGAATGAATCTTCATGAATGACACATAATCCATGTTAGTAAATTACATATTATTAGAAACTGCATATTTTCTGTTGAGAAGTAACATTTGAATATGAACAATTTGAGGAAATATTGCACATATAAATTCCTGCAATACAAGCTTTTCCAATACGTACAATTAATGGGTTAATTTATCTTCTGCCTGAGTAATCTCGGTCTTTATACTTCCTCTGCTCACATAAGTAGTAGTTTCCCTAACCTACTTCCTTTTCTTTAGATTTTACAGCCTCCTACATTATATTTTTACAGATACAAATTCTATAACTGGTGACCTCTCCTTCTGTGCAATAATATGTTCCTTCTCTTGTTTTCCATCACAACTCCTCTAAAGTCTAATCGCATCTATGGGAGATTCTCGGCAATTCTAGTTCCTGCATGCTAGAATTTTGGTTAACATTTTCGTTAATTCACACCACTTTGTGCTCAAGCTACTAAATAAAACACTAGCATTCTATAAATAATGAAAATGACAATACTTTCACCTATTGACCCCTTCACTACTAAATTCAAGTATACTCGATCTTAAAAGCAGCTGCTGGTGCCCTGATACGAAGTATACTTGATATAGGTTATTTCTGGAGCAATGCAACAGATTTTCATTTATTGAAAATTAAATTGTTTGCAAACAGGCTCCAGAATGTGATCCCAAAGTTTTAGCACCTCAGGCATGACAGCCGAGGTGCTAAAACCATTTGACCAGCTTGGATCTGTGTCTAACACATGGGTCCCCAGTGGATTCAGCATGGAGCCTTAGCTGTAGTATCAGTTTTGGCCAGCAGTTGGCAGCGTCTGCCTTTTAAATAGGGCTACTACATTAAAAAATACATTGTGAATATTCGGAAAAAAAAAATTTTTGTATAATGAATATAATGTGATTTTCAGTAAACCGCTGACTCCTGACAGTCATTTTATGTAAAATCACTTTGTAGTGAAAGGGTTCAATGTTCATTATAGTAATTTTTAGAGTGAGCAAGAATAAATCCAATATAGTAACAGAAACCTGTAAGTTTTAACAATTTACATCTTTTCTGCTCCCCTGAGCTCACCTGTCAGTAGCTTACTGACTACACCTGTGAAGTCTCTTATCATCCTGGATCATGGAGAAGAATTAAGGATTGAGATCATATTACAGATGTACAGATTAGAACATGTCACTCTGTTATAAAACAGAAAAGAAGCACCTGCTTCAATATTTGTCATATAATTGACATAAGCATTTTATTGTTTGACGAGCCGTATCACGGATTTAAAGAGTGATGCAATTTAATAGTATATAGAATAAGTTTAGGGATGACTACAAGGATATATTTTTAAGTTACACAGGACATATTGTTCAAAATAAAATAAGATCAGTTTTCTATAAGTTATGTGGTTATTTTAGAATGCTAGTAAAAAGAATATACATTTGAACTTGTGGAAAAATATGTAGACAAAATGTATATTTTTTTCAGCTTCATATTAAAGGAAGAAATTTAAACACAGGTTTTAATATCTTTTGTAAAGGTCAGTGATGTTTATTTATGCCCAGCCAATGTTTTTAGTGTCACTAGGTGGATCGTTGTCTTTGGACAACATTATCTGTTTGCTGTAGAGGACTTTTGCCAAGTGGGAAGTAGTTGCTTTGCCCTATCCCCTTTTCCTGAATTATTGCCAACATAGGTGAGCTACATGTTATGCTATGTAATAGTTATTATTTCCATTGAGATGTAAAAAGGAGGCAAACTGTGCTGTTACACAGGGCGTAAGTTAAACTGTGGCTGATCACGTAATTCATTTTTTATTCCAAATCACTCAATCAGATGTTAAATAATCTTATTTACTCACTTTGAATATTTGTAGCTAACTATATATATATATTTTGGTAAAGTGTTTTTACCAGGAAGGATACATTGAGATTTCTCTCGTTTTCAAGTATGTCCTGGGTGGCGAGTATGTACCGTTAGGTGTCTTCCCAAGGACACTTACTGGAGAGGAGCTCTGGCCGGGATCGAACCCATGTCTCCACAGGCTCTCTCCACGCAGAGCAGTGATGTTACCTCTACTCCACCCAAATGGTTTTAAACGAGCTGCATGAGTCTGAATACAAATTTAGTCTAGGACAAAATGTATATATTGAATATATGGAGAGACATCTGGGTCTCTTACTTTTTATCTCATTATATGATCCTATTGGCCAGGGTAATGATGTATAAAGAGGACTCTTTATTCCAAGACTATAAGGGTTATTCGCTATTCCATCGATCTTTCACTGAAAGAATAGTAGATTTAACTTGTGCACATCTCGCACGATTACAGTGGATCATGTACGGTGAAACTAAGGTGAATTCACTCCGTAGGGAGCTGACACTTTAGTTCTCAGTAGTTTTCACTGTGGTTTCCACAATAAATGCTGCTGAAGTTGCTTAGCACAGTCTCAGTGTATATTTCAGTAGGGTTTCCATCTGCTGAAGTTATATATCGTAGAACTCACATTGTTTCCACAGGTGTTTCAGTCCAAGTCGTCCCGCATTGTTAATACCTTGATCTTTACTGTTAGCAACTACAGTAAACATCGGTCACACAAGATTGCTTATAATAACCCTAAGGCTAGGGTCAGACTGAGGCAGTGCGAACGCGCGTGCAGCCGCACATAATCACGGCCGTGCTAGCAGCAGATGCCGGGCAATGACGGCCAATATACGAAGTACGGTCGCACAAAAGTTCGGCCGCGCAACGCAAGTGGCAAACGAACGCATTTTTTCGAGAACGTGATACCGCTACTACTGACGTACAGAGTGCGCTGCGTCCGCTAGCGGCGTGTGTGCGTGAATTGGAGATGTCAGACGCTGCTAATGTCCGGCCAACATAACGTCCAGATGCAAAAAGTGTTTTATTGATGATCCGTACAAAATCACGGATGAAACTGCGCATCGTATGACCGCTATCGCGTATTCCGTGAAAAAATATGTCCATTCTTCGAACGCACATTTTCACGGACAACGTGAAAAATGCGTTAGTCTGACCCTAGCCTAAAGGTATAAAGAAACTTGTAAGCCAGCGGTCAGCAACCATGGTCCTTAAGATGTTTATACAACATAGCCCATGATGTTTAGCTCCTCATTAGTATTGTGGAAATTCAAGGGAAATATAGTTCAAAAACATCTGGAAGGTTTAGGATGCTGACCCTTGGTTTAATCCATAGAAGGAGCACACATAGGTTTATCTTTCCCATTGAGCTAAGCCAAACGTGTAACAGATCTCCGTACCCCCATTGGGTCACAACTGTTAATGCTGCTCCCTTGCCGGATCCCTGTTCTCCCACCAGCAGTCTTTCGTGCCTTTCTCCAGCCCTTACCCAAAGCTTATGAACAGGTACACTGAAAGTGCAGTGATAGCATTCCCCAGAAATGAGGCAGCACGTAGACCTTGAGATTAGGTCAGAGTGGGACTGAGCCTTTAATGAATAATATATACAGTGCCAGGCCAGACCTGCACCTCCCAAGTGCATTTCTGGGTCCATGAAACCAAAGTTTTAAGTGATTCTTGTCCTAAAACTGAGCAAGTTAAACTAGCAATGACTAATTTGAGTGACTGTAGGAGGTGGTAGATATGACGCTTGGTTCCTTTATGTCATGATGTACTTTTATTGTATGGTACAATGTCTGCTGTCTGTTTTAAGATGACGGAGCATTATAGAAAATGTTAATTCACAATCTTCTGTGAAGTTTTGGTACCTATTTACTACATTACAAATCAAATCATTGTAGAGACCAAATGTAGATTAATATAGGAGACATTCCAAATATCAAATACACTTTTGAGCTAGTTGCACATCTCTGAAAATAATAAAGTCAGATTTAAAGAAAGTGAATCCCTATAGTATACAGTTACCAACATAACTCCATGACAAAATGACAATATGCCAGTCTACATAATTACTATGTTTATTAACCCTTACACACAGATTGGCGTGCCATTACAGTCACAGAAAACTGTTACTAGATTAGGAGTGACTGTCGTGGTGCGTGATGTGCACCTCTACTCTCTGTGAATGCTACGGATCCCCTAGTTTCACTGAAGGCATTATAAAGGCATAATATAATTTTACTACAACAGAATAACAAGGTCAGGTTATTACTATACAAAGACATGTCTATGAGAACACCTGAGAACAGGCAACAGCACAAGTGGCATGCCATACGGTGTTCCTGTTCTGGTCTCATAGGACGCTTTTAGCCCAATGGTGCCATTACATAGGAAACACAGGCATGGTGGCCAATAGCATTCCTATGGAATAATATGAGAGATGAGCCAGAAAGAGAGAATGAGATCACTGGCTTTCTATATTAGCCCTAAGAGCTCACAGCACCCCTTTTAGCTGCTTGAAGATCCTGTGATTTACCCATTTGGCTTAATGCCCCTGACAAGTGCAGTCCATCAACTATTTGCCTGCTGACCATTCTGTGTATGACCTTAATCAGGAGAAAGCTGAACTTTAAAGTGTAATGACATTACTCTGCAGGCCATGTTTGTCTTGGTCCCTTATTTATGATATAAGTATGTTTATGTTTGTGTGAGAGAAATGGCTGATCTCATGACAGAAACAAATGATGAGTCTTGCACATGATTGCTAAAGACTATAAATCATTATGCTCCTTTTGTTCTTGTCCATACAAATTGTTGCTACACAATGATTAATAGCTGTGTTTAGAACTTTCTCTTCCCGATTCCCTGCATTCCAACAAATGTTTCTCAAGTGCATAGCACCTACACCTCTGGCATGTAGAGTAAGTGTTGTCCATGCTCTGATACCCTGAACTTGGTAGGTAAAGCTACCTTTAATGATAACTAAATATCCTCAGTTTCATTCTACAATTTTCCCTATTACAGCATAATATTATTATCATGTGTAAACTCGTATCATTGTAAAACATTTAACGCCCTCTAAGATAACAGAAGAAAACAAAGTGAAGGCAAAGTGCATGAATGATAGAGGACAGCCATTAACAATCAATGTGACCATGAGAATGTTTTCTGTATCTTCCAAGTGCGTATCATGAAGATTGTAAACCACACTAATTTCTTAAGAGGTTATCAGGAGTGAAATTTCAATGCGTGTGGCAGTGATACATTCCCAGCAGTGAATTAGCACATTTATATATTTCAGGGATACAGAACCTCAAATCCTCTTGGTTTTACAGATCGGATATCCCATGACTTTTATACAGTCATTATCATCTCAATGGAATATAGTATCTGCTTTATTACTTAGCGTTAAAAAATAATATAGATTTGAAGGGCTGGGCACACCCACTTCCCATTTTAACCTTAGGGCAGTGTTACCCAACCCTGGTCCTCAGGTCCCCCTAACAGGCCAGATTGTAAGGTTTACCTTGGGGAAATTCAGACTGAATCCTGCAATTATTGAACAGCAAAGGATATCACCTGTGCTGTGCTTCGGACATCTGGCAAACCTGGCCTGTTAGGGGAACACGGGGACCAGGTTTGGGAACCACTGCCCTAGAGTGAGTAGAATATTTTTAATCCAGCACCAAGCTCCCTCTGCTCTGGTCCAGATTTAACAATATGTGGCTTCCAGGTGGAGACTACATGCTCAATGTTTCAAAGCAATTGCATTGAGAGCTATTGGGTAGCAGGGAGGAACTGCTGTTCATTCTGGGCCTTTTGCCAGGAAACAGATCAAAGTGTACGGAAAGTCAGTTTCCTGGTGGGGAAAATTTCCCCAACTCTTAGAACAAAAGGGGGAGGACACTCAGGTCTTTGTGATCATTCAAATTGCATTGAATGGGTCCAGTGCCTAGAGTGTCCTTTTAATTCCCCATGGAGAGAAGATAATTTTAAATGTTCTAGTTATCTATTGAACATATTGACAAATAATGTCTGTAAAAGAGTAAAAAAAAGTAAGAGACCCAACCCACTCTTTTTGTTCGCTCTTGTTATTAAAGAGACACTTTGAGGTCTCCTATACCCACTTTCTCTCTGACACTGCTTCTTTTACCACTGCTCCAGAACTGACAGTCCCCACTACTGCCTTGAAGCAGTGCCTGGGATGGAGCTTGCTGGATGCGCTGGATTATATTGAGAGACATTGGCTAGTCAGAAATACACAGAGATGTTAATTCTCCATATATCCCTGGAATGCAGAGCTGCACAGGCTAACTTACATCTTTCTGGGCATGGGAAAGCCATCTATTCAGAAGGCTGGATCAATCTGGTGGCCTGCCGAACTGGGGGGCTGGGAGTGGGCACTGCATTCTAGCACCGGCTTGAGCAGCATATTTCATCACCTATAAAACATTTAACTACTTTGTCAAAAAAGCAAGCTAACTTTAAAAATATTACCTAAATCATACAGTAACTTGGTAATTCTCCAATGTTTTCAAAGATACCGTGTATTTTCATGGTGTTTATTTGATCAATATTGGACACCTCCTAAAAAGGGTGAGTAAAAAGTGTGTAAAAGGTTACTAAATTGGAGACCGCGCCAAAGAGTATTAGGGTATACCTAGGCACACCACTTGTACATGCATATGTGCTTTCCATTTATTCTACTGACACCAACAACCTTTCCTATGCCTCAGTTTAAAATAATGGACCAGCTAGTGGTTCAAAAATATAGAACTTTTTCGGTTAGAAAATCTGAACTATATCCTTCCTTAATGCTTCTGATGCTCTGGATATCTATGCGCTGTTACACACGGACTAATGTTTGCATATGTAATTACTAACCAATCATATGCCAGTGTTCAAATTGTCTGGTGACCGTTGAACTAGTTGAGTCAGTTGGCGGTTTGCCTCTCTGTGAGCAATGGTCATTCAGCAGCTCTGCTATATTATAATAAAACAAGCACCACGCTCATCCTTATTTCTGCATCCGAGATTTGCATAAAAGCCTCAGCAGCACAAACACAAAACATTACGCTGACAATATCTAAAGTAAAGTGATGTCCAACCCTACACATCAGTCGCATTTCGCACTTTTCTACACGTCATAACATAGCTATGAAAAAATACTCCAAGAAAAGATTTCAATGTCTTACACATTTAAACTGTAGTCTCTTTTAGTAAATATATTTGGGAAAGTCGCTGATAATATATATATTTTTTTACATATTTCATTTTTGCACTGACCGAAAACCACCATTTTACAGGAAGGATTTTGCAATACCACGCATATTGGAATTGATAGCTGTAGGCTACATCTGAATGCCTGTGTATGGCACATTTTTCCTGTTTTCAAACAAAATACAGTAGTTATATCTCTTGCAACACTGTTAGCTTTTCAGTCTAATGTTAATTGCTGCTGCTGAGTGCTCAACCTAATTATCCCATTTTTTTAACACACAATATTTATATTTTCACACACAATATTTATATTTTCAACTATCAATAAATATATTTTCTGTTTCTAAAGTAGGTTTCATGTGATTTAAAGCGATTATATTTTCCATCTTATACCGTCCAAAAGTTGGTATCATACTCAAAATAATTTATCATTTTAAATATTTTTTTAAGTCATGAAAAGCAAATAATGCAGCAGCATTCTATTGTATAAATCTCTCTTTGCCAGTCATCACACAAGAAAGACAAATCTCCCATCCTTGCTGCACTCAATAAAGTCACTTATATCACAGTTCATACTGTTTAGAATGTAACATACAGGTCTTTTTCTGCCGGTATGTGCTGGTACTCATAATCGGCACCTATTGGCAGGGACTCTGTGCATCCGCGCCTCAGCCCATTGGCATCTTGGATGTCAGATGCCTGCGGGATCTCCCTCCGCCCACTGACCTCATCGCGTATTGACATGATGACATTGTAAATGGTTCCAAAGGACCACCATATCCCTGGAGCCATAACAGCTAGAGGGTCATGTAAGGTTTCATTGGACGGACAGAGCTTAACCCCTTAAGGACGGGAGTAATTTTACAACTTTGGCGCTCTTTCGGAAGTGAAGTTTGCTGAAGTTTTTGCTCATCATGTTTAAACGCGGTTTTAAGTCACATATTATTATACCACCCAGACAAATTATAGATCGTTCTTTCCGGCAGACTCGGAAGATTAATAATATATCATAATTATATATAAAAGTCATGAATAAAATTTCAATCATCCACAGTGTATAAAGTGTTTTTTTTTTCACATTTTATTATCCGATCCTTTGCGGTTATATTCTATGGGGTAGACTTGGGAACCCTTTTTTTTTTTTTTGGGTGGGGGGGAAATTACGGGATTTTAGCTAAACCCCCCCCCAAAAAAAATCATTGGTGAAGCATCATTGTTCACATTATAATTGAAATGTGAACAATAATGCTGCATCAAAAAAAAAAAGCACGTTTTTATTTTTTTAATTAATTAATTAATTGTTTTTTTATTATAATACACTTTTATTTAACTTTTTTCTTTGTCATGTTTGATATCGTTGGAAAGGCCATGCTCAGACCTTTCCATCGATATCAGGCATGGAAATAGGCCACGATCGGGCACAAATTTGTGCCCGGTCGCGACCTGGCAACTCATGGGTTAACCCCAATACATCGCTGGAAAGGTCAGGCTGTGACCCTTCCAGCAATGCTGGCCACAGCCTTGTAGCCCCCGGCGATGGGGAGATAGAGGGATCAGAAGGATCCCTCCCCTCCCCTCCAGGCGCTTCCCCTGCTCCGGCGGGGGGGACGCCTGAAACTGACGTCATCACACCCCCGGCGCGATGACGTCAGTGCGCCGGAGGAGGAAACCCTGCCGATCTGACTCCGTGGGACTCAGATCAGCGAGGGAGCTGCCGGAGGAGGTGAGTATCTCCCGGGGGGGCTGAAAACGCCGAGGACGTACATTTACGTCCTGCGGCGCCAAAGCCCGCCTAATGCAGGGCGTAAATGTACGTCCTGCGGCGTTAAGGGGTTAATACCGCACATGACCAGGATTTATCTAAAAATAAATAAATAAATGTCTTTTTTTTTCTAATGCAGCACTATTGTTCACATTTAAGTTCTAAAGTGAACAATGATGCTGCATTATGGAGCTCAGTGATACGCACCGCATACTACTGTGAGTTTTATTGCTATAGAGCGCCTTGATAACATGGGTGTGTTTTAGTGGGCATAGTTTGAGGGGACAGCAGCATTTTATCCTTGGGACCAGACAACACAATGTCATGGCCTGGCCCTGGCTCTATTCATTGGTTGCAAGCAAGCATATGCATACTACATTGTAGAACTCTTTCTGCCACTTTGTGCTACAATGTAACTACATGACCCACCATTGTGACATGTTAAAAGAGCTAAACTGGCCATCGCTGGAATCTAGACGCACCCTTCAATTTTCCTGGTGTTTAAGAGCTTTTCTGGGAAGCTACCACCCTACCTGAATAGGCTGCTTCCCCTAGCAGTTCCCTCATCCTATAACCTCCGATCCAGGACCAGCACCTTACTGGCAATACCACAATACAAAAAGAAAGTGGCTCGATCCTCATTTTCCTACAGAGCGCCGCAATTATGGAATAGCCTACCAGACGCCATCAAATCTTCCCCCAGTCTAAAATCACTTTAGAGATCTCTATTAACATACCTGGATACAGAAAGCGCCTGTGAACATGTTACATACAGGGTTATTCAAAGAGATTCGAAAAGTCACCGCACGTTCGGTGACTTTTCGTTCTCTTCAATTCGGTGCAAATCGGCTTTCCCATTTCGGCTACCCTGCGGTGTATTCAGCAAGCACCACAGGGCTGTCGAAGTGCAGGGAAAAGCTGCCGAAAACCCGGCGAATGCAAGCTGAAAACCCGCAAAAACATCTGGATTAACCCGGCGAAGCCGCCGGAAAAAGCCGACACTGCAGAAGAAGGCAGTGAATAAATTAGGAAAACTGTTTGCTTGAATGATTGAAAAGTGAAACGCTGTTTGCAAAGAAACTACTGAGCGAAAATGTCTGAAATTTACATATGAGGTCCAGGGAATGATAATAAAAAGGGCTGTTACAGAAAAAATAAGTAAAGTTAAAAAAAATAAAAAATAAAAAATTGGACTTTTTTAAAAAATAAAAAAAAATGCTTAAAATATCCTAAAAAAATCTATAAATAAAGAGACTCTTTACTGCAGAATTTTATAATGAATGGTTTATTAGATATTGAATTAAAAAGGGAATATCTTTAACATTGAAGCCTATGGGATTCTCCTGAATAAACCTGTCGAATGAAACCACCGAATGGCAGGGCATTTCGGGAACCTTTCACTGCTGGTTTATGTTCTTTGAATAGACAAAGCATTGCTTCTCTATGGGGGATTTCACTGCCCTCGAACAGGCACCGTATGTGCAGGCAATTCGCCAGGATTTGGCGAATTGCCTGTTCTCTGGATAGCCGAATGGCCAAGAAAGGTAACCTTTCTCCAGCCATTCGGATCTCTTTGAATAACCCTGACAGTGACTATTTTTCCTACATATTTATTTTCTGTGTTAATCTGTATATTTGTGTTATTTTTTTAATATCTTGCACTTATTACTTTGTATTTCTGTAACAACTGTAAAATTTCAATGTTCTTGAAGCCAGGACATACTTGAAAATGAGAGAAATCTCAATGTATCTTTCCTGGTAAAATACTTTGCAAATAAATGAATAAATAAATCTTTTCTGCCTGGCGTTTTATGACCCTTCATGGTGAGTATCCCTGCCTATTTTCCTATAAAAAAGCACTGGTAATATATGAATACATATTTTTTCTTATCACACTGTTCATCCCCATAAAGACACCTAGTACTTGTCTTCAAGGTTAATTCACATTTCTTTTTAGGTTCGCAAAGATAATTTAGCATTATTGGTTAATTTTCATTTCTTCCTGTCTAAAAGAAAATTGCTAGCCAAGGGTCAAAGTCTTTTAAATTTCAGCTGTCTAAATGCATAACTCAGTTGGTTAGTGTGATATACCGGTCGACGGTTTCACAGAATTAAGAATATATATATATATAATTATATATATATATTGGTATTCAGAAATTTGGGCTCACTCAGAAATGTCCTTATTTCCCAATGAAAAGATACATAAACCGAAATTGAATAGGAAATAGAGAACAGATAACAAAATGGACCGGGCTCCCAGTTGGAGACAAATACTGTGGTCTTTATTTTGGACCCAGCATCCCACAGTCCTTCGGTTCCTCTTGAAGTCTTTTTCTTGAGACTTTTCTACATATTAAAGTGTGCCTGTCCTGCCCAATGCATGCTGGGCTCGTTTGACAGGGAATCACTCATTGTATATGTTTTAGCGTTTCTTGCACAATTCCTTGTTATATGAGCCATTGGTGACTTACAGCAGCATGCCACCAGAGTCAGTGACAGCTGTGGGCAGAAAAACCATCCTACAGGATAGCTTTCTGCTCACACCTCACACTGATTGAGTGATTATATGTCAATAATGTGCCAGGTGCTGGAACCAGGTATGTGTGGTCTACGACAGTGGTTCCCAACCCTGGTTCTCAAGTCCCCCTAACAGGCTAGATTTCAAGGATTGTTCGAAATATGCAAAGGAAAAAAAAAAAAAAAACCACACACACTGAATTACTTAGGATCTTCCCTCTGCGGGCTCCCGGTAACCCGTAAACAGTATACAATAAGAAGAAGGTAGAGGGTAATCCTACAACGAATAACGACTTAAAATCACTTAGAGGTGCATGTTAAATGAACTAATAGTATTTGAATCAATTCACGCACATCAAAAAACAAGATCGTTATCACCGTTCCATGGGTGCCTAGGACCTGGGGTATGATTTCCTCCACAGCCGGTGCACTTCAGGAACAATCAGCCAAGACCAAAGTTTCTCCAGTCAAAGGATTTTATTAATAAAAATAAAGATAAGACTGCTCACGTTCGACGCGTTTCGTCAAAAGACTTCATCAGGAGCAATATGTGCAGTCATAAGTACATGGTTAAAAATACACTTTTATTTTTTAACCATGTACTTATGACTGCACATATTGCTCCTGTTGAAGTCTTTTGACGAAACGCGTCGAACGTGAGCAGTCTTATCTTTATTTTTATTTTTATTAATAAAATCCTTTGACTGGAGAAACTTTGGTCTTGGCTGATTGTTCCTGAAGTGCACCGGCTGTGGAGGAAATCATACCCCAGGTCCTAGGCACCCATGGAACGGTGATAACGATCTTGTTTTTTGATGTGCGTGAATTGATTCAAATACTATTTGTTCATTTAACATGCACCTCTAAGTGATTTTAATTCGTTGTAGGATTACCCTCTACCTTCTTCTTATTAGATTTTAAGGATTGCCTTGGGGAAGTGCAGACTAAATCATGCAATCACTGAGCAGCAAATCAAACCACATGTGCTGTGCTTCAGATATCTGGCAAACCTGACCTGCTAGTGGGTCCTGAGGACCACAGTTGAAACACACTGGTTTACGATATCTCTTAAGTGGATGCAATATCACATTTGTCTTTATAATCCACGCAATATCCACCTCTTCTTGGGATATCTGATAGAGAAACTGTCAAATACAGATTCAATTTAAATGTTTGGAACCAGACAGTCATTTTTTTAAAAACTACAATTGTGCCAAGTATATTTTCATAGACAACTAAAACAGCTTATATTTTATATACGTGTTTGATAAGCCTTAACCTTTCCAATGTGTGCTAGAAACATTTTATAAATGCCTGAAGGAAATTTCCGATGTAATATTACAAGTCCAAACACACTGTAAATGGAAGCATAGAACATTAATTTAAATTCAAGCTTTTCATGGCCTTAATCCTCCGTTTACATACATCAAAATTTCCATGGAAGTGATCGCTAGTCCACGTAAATGTGACAGAAGACCAGGAATTTCAGTTAACAATGGGACACGGAAGCTTCGTTTTTTATGAATCATGCAGACAAAATTTTCCATGAGTTAGCATTCTTTTTCAACAGCACTTTGGTGAATTAAATCACTATCGTTTATATTCCAGAGATATGTAACTATAATATTTCCCTAACAAAATCAGTTTTCAAAGTGGCAACTTTTTCAATTAATTAGCTCTGTAAATGGGTTGTTAAATAGTTTTTGTTGTTAAAATTAAGGTTTCATATATTTTGCTAAAAATAAATCTTAATGTAACAGACACACTAACAGACAATACTTATTAGAAGTAATCTTTTTTATGTATCACAAAATGTAAAAAAATCATTACTGCAGTAAGGTGCATATGTGTATACAGTAATCCCCCGGTCATTCGCGGTTCTGCGTTCGCGGACTCAGTGGTTCGCGGATTTTTTCCGCTTACCACGTGGTAGCAGCATCCCGGTGTGTCATCTATGGTTCCTTATCGAATATTGTTCCAAGGAGCCCTCGGCAAAGAACGGAACTCCAACTCCCCAGGCTCCAACACATCAGCGCCTCCCAAACACACGCCTTTGTGCAGCCCCCTGATGTGTTAGAGCCTGGTGAGGTGGAGTTCCGTTCTTTGCCGGGGGCTCCTTGGAACAGTATTCGATAAGGAACCATATAGGGCACAACACCCCGGCAGAGAGAGGAGAATGCCCTGGCCACGATCGTGAGCCCGGAGACGCACAGGAGCAGCTTCTCTGCCGGGGTCTAAAAGTCTGGAGATGCACAGGAGCAGCCATTCTGCCAGGAGGACGGCGGCTCCTGGGTCCTAATGCCGCATGGCTGTGCTTTTTTTTAGCACAGCCACAATTCGCGTTTTTTCAAAACTCGCGGGGGTTGTTGGAACGTAACCCCCGCGAATTTCGGGGGATTACTGTATACAGGGTGTCCATAAAGTCTCTTTACAATTTTTTTGGAGCTGCTCAGTAGAGCGGCCTTTTGGTTACAATTCTTAGGTACTCACTCACTGTAAAGAGGTGCCGTGAAGTGGCGAGTGAGCTTACGTTGCAATGGCCATTGAAACAAACAAAAACCTCAGTTTTGTTGTACATGGAACACATAGGAGCGAGCGCAGATGACACCTTTTTTCCTTGTTATGTTTTATACATTAACTGGGCTGTTACTCCTGGCAGTTGCAGCCGCTCCGGTGAGTATGGGCGCGACGCCATTTTTTCTGTATTTCTTTACAATTTTATAAATTTATTAAAAAGGCAAAGGAAAAGACAGATAAGTGATAATTATTACAAAATGAGTCGTATGTATTTCATTTTTTTTGCCTCATTTAATACACCTCTATATGGGCACCATTAGCTGCACGAAGCACATCAAGACAGAACTCGATTTCTTGCCATGCTCTCTGTAGCATACCCTCATCAATGGTGGCAATGGCATCCGTGATCCTCTGCTTTAGATTAGTGATGTCCCGCACCTTTGTTCCATACACGATATCTTTAACATAATCCCATAGAAAGAAGTCGAGGGGAGTGATATCTGTTGAATGAGGTGGCCTGGGAATTGGGCCACCCTTCCAATCCACCGGTCTGGAAATGTTTCATTTAAGAACCCACGAACATGCAGTCCCCAATGTGGTGGTGCAACATCTTGCTGAAAAATGATGGTTGGCTGAAGGCAGGGCCGCATTAAGCGTATCATGGGCCTGGTGCTGAGGATTTTTGTGGGCCTTTTTATAGATACTGAGGCAACAATCGGTCTGCTCTGCTTTCTCGTAGAGAGACAGGTGGTGCACTGGCATATGTCACGCTATGACAACGTCAGCGTGACTAGAAAACCTGACTGGTGACTCTGACGTGGTGTTCTATGATGTATAGTGTGAGTTACAGTGCGCCGGGTCACAAGCCTCCTACTAGATTAGCGTGCGTAGCACATATGAGTCAGTCACTGCCTGGAGACAGACTGACAATACTTGGGCGCGGGGGTCCCCAGACCAAATAGAGCAATGGCTCCCCTATGACTGAAATCTAAACGAATATTTACACTGTTTAAATTTAGTTATAGCATTGCGATGAAACATGACACGATAATGATATATCTTGAATCTGCTGCGTCCGCTGAAAAAAAGAATACATTCTATTTCTATGATAAAACATGTCTTCAAAACATTTAAACGTGACGGGCACAAAAGATGGTGAGTGGTGACAGTAGGAGTGTCTGACTGACTGGTGGCAGTGCCTGCTGGCTCCAGACATCCCAATCTGCAAAAACTCATTTTTTTATTTGTTGTTTCGATGGGTTTCAATGGGCAGAACAGGGAAAAAAGTTACCGTCCAAGAGCTTACAATCTAAGAGCTGCAGAAAATTACACCAGTAAGACAAAGTTGGGGTGGATTTAAAATAGGATTGATGGAGGATCCTTGTGCAGAGCCTCCATTCTCCAGTGGACTGCAATTCCCATGATGCTGTTTCCTATGGTGACTGGCCTCTGCATTTCATTCAGAAGGCTCTGTCTTTTACATTTCTTCTCAAATAATTCATTCTGTGCCTCCCTCCATGTCATGGCACCGGTCCTCCCTGCATGGGGCATACAGATAAACTGCACACACAGCCCCCCCCCCAATCATACCTGCAGGAAGAGCTCTTACAGGCCAGGGTGTCCGTCTTGTCCGCCTCCTCCTCCTTGCTCCTCTGCATGACCGCACACGCACAGCCCAGAGCCCTCCAGCCAGGCCATTTATGACACATTAAAGGCCAGCACGTGTCACAGCATAGGCGCCCATCGCTGTGTTTGTCCGTGCGCAGGCAGGGTGAGATCCCCCGGGAGCTGTGCCAGTGTACTCTCTACCACTCAGCCCCAGCCAGACCTGCACACCTTAGGATGCCTGCAGCTCATCCTCCTCGTGATGCGTTGCTGGCTTAAGGGAGAGGCAGGGAAAAGACAGTGCTGGCTGAGCGGATTCATCCGCACGCCGGCGCACTGTAAGGTTTCCTTCCCCAGTAAGGAAATGAGCAGGCACGTGCAGACTCCGGCGGGGCACGTGACAGGTCACGTGTTGATCTCTTCCCCTCCGTGTACCATGGCCTGACAAAGCTGCCACCACGCAAGACAGCTGAGCCCCTGGACCGCATCGTCTGGATCCGACGGCTGCATCAGCCTCGCAGTGTGTGGCAGGCCTATCGACCGGCCACAGGCTCAACTTCAGCTCGTGGATCATCCTCCCTGCTCTGGGCCTATTTTCACAACGGGGCCTGGAGCGGCCGCTCCATCCGCCCCTATGTTAATCCGGCCCTGGCTGAAGGTCAAGTAGTTGTGGTGCCACGTATTCAGTCAAAAGGTCAAGGTAAACATTTACAGTACTTGATGTCTCGCTGAAGAAAAACAACTTCTTTCTATGGGGTTATGTTAAAGATATGTACCAGAGGTTCCCTTTGAAGCATGCTACAGGATGGGGGAGTCATTTATGCACATTTATATAAATAGGCTGTTATGTTGCTGTACCTGTAACCTTGGGAAAGGCTCGGAAGGAGCCGAAACGTCAGGCACGTTTACAGGAACTTTTTAAGATGTTTACTTATTAAAAGTGTATCCTGTTTTTTTATTTTTGTAAATGTGCTTAGGATTTTGTGCACTGAGGCCCTGGTGACTACTTGTAGGCTAGAGCAGGCTGTGTTTTGGACTATATATACACAGTTGTGTTCAAAATTATTCAACCCCCACTGAAATTGAGTGTTTTGGCCAGTTTGACATTGATTTTGATCATTCAGTCATATTGCTTACAATTAAATCAAAGAGGCACGTGTAGGTCAGACAAATATAACATAACATTTATAATGAAATAACCACAAATGTCTTTTCTGTGCTCACATCATTATCAGTTTTATTCAAGCCCCAAGTGACATTCAATCTTAGTACTTAGTACAACATCCTTTTACAGTTATAACAGCCTTTAAACGTGAAGCATAGCTTGACACAAGTGTCTTGCAGCGATCTATGGGTATCTTCGCCCATTTGTCATGGGCAAAAGCCTCCAGTTCAGTCACATTCTTAGGCTTGCGCACTGCAACTGCTTTCTTTAAGTCCCACCAGAGGTTCTCAATCGGATTTAAGTCAGGTGACTGCGATGGCCACTCCAAAATGTTCCAGCCTTTAATCTGCAACCATGCTCTAGTGGACTTGGAGGTATGCTTGGGATCATTGTCCTGTTGAAAGGTCCAACGTCTCCCAAGCCTCAGGTTTGTGACGGACTGCATCACATTGTCATCCAATATCTCCTGGTATTGAAGAGAATTCATGGTACCTTGCACACGCTGAAGCTTCCCTGACCTGCAGAAGCAAAACAGCCCCAAAGCATGATTGACCCCCCGCCATGCTTCACAGTAGGCAAGGTGTTCTTTTCTTCATAGGCCTTGTTCTTCCTTCTCCAAATATAGCGTTGATCCATGGGCCCAAACAGTTCTAATTTTTTATTTTTTTTTTGTATTAAAAGTTTTTATTTTAAAGCAAAATCAGCAAGACAATCATAAAGAAAACGGCCGCGCAGGGCCGAAACGTCATCAGCGGAAGAGAGCACATAGGAAGACATCAAAGAAATGAACTATCTATCCATGAAGCACTGCAATAAAAAAATTAAAAAAAAACAAGAAAAAGAGTCTGCTGAAAACACATCCTAAATAGCGCTTATGTGGGGGAAGGGGGGAAGAGAGGGCAAATAATAAGAGACATATATTACCATACTCATCTAAGAGACCATCAAAAACAATGTCTTAGATAACAAACAAGTGTCCTCAAAATTATCCCCGAGTGGGGGAGTCTCATCAGAAACAGAAAAGCGAGAATGTCATCAGAAGTCATCTGCAAAAACTCACGAAAGGCATATGCCATAAAAACAAAAGTCTCAGCCAAAAACAAAACAAAAACAAATCCTCCCCAAATGGTGGGTCTCTCCGGTTCAGAAAAACTCTGCATGCGGGGGAAGGGGTGGTCTCATAAAATGGCTAAGATATCTCGCCATATAAAAGTGGAGGAAAAAAAATAATTAAATAAATAAATAAATAAAAGAAAAAGAAAAAGAAAACAGAGCAGCAAAAGATCACTCAAGGGGGGGGGGCAAGTATAGCAAAAACTGAGGAGAGTCCTGCTAATAAGTGTGGAGTCATTTGCTTCAACCTGTATCCAGGAGTGGCATCCGGGCCATCGCAGGCAAGCCCCAGCAGAGCGTTCCATTCCGCCTGGACCCTGCATGCACGAAAGCGCGGTGCGTCGGCGGGCTCTTTCGCGCCATTTTGACATTTGGCCGAAGGGGGCCATCCATCCCGAATCCGTCGGGCCCACATTTAGACTGCTCCCCCAACGCCACCTCCGTAGACACAGTGGGACACGCGGCATGCAGCTCCGGAGGTGCCCCTCCAACTTCCGTCTCCTTCGGTGCCTTCTCTGCCGATCCCGCAGGAACCGCTACATCCAGGGACGCACAGATCTCCCCACTGCTTCCTACGCACAGGATCAGGGCTGCTCCCAAGGGCCCAGACACCTGGGTCAGAGCTCCAGGCAGAGCACCGATCCCGGTACAACTCCCCAAGGACACCTCAGCAAGCGAGCAGGCCGCAGAACCGCCCGGTTCCTCAACGGCCTCTGTCTCTTCTAACCTCTGGGTTTTCGTTCCGTTGCAGCTCCTCAGAGCAGCTAGCATCCGGCGCCAGTCACCCCTGGTGACCGGGCTATCGTCGTCCTCCCCTGCCAGCATTCTCAGGCAGGCATCCAGGCCCGTGACCAGGGCTCCCTCACCTCCAGGTGGGGGTGATCCGTCCATCCATCCCCCCACAGGTCCGCTCGCCACTCCCACGGTACAGCCACCCAGGTCTGCTGGGAGACGTGGGCCCACCATCCCCATCGACCGCGCAGCTATTGAAACCAGGGCAGGGCGATCCGACCAGCGAGGCCGCCAGACAGCTGGAACCTGATCTCAGGCCGCAAGATGGCCGCCGACGTTACTATGCAGCCACGAGGAGGCAGCTGCCAGCGATGTCTCTGGTCCGGAGGGGGTGCTAAACGGACTCCGGACAGCACAGTACCGAAGGCCAGCAGCTCAGGGACCTTTTAGAAGCAAAATGCTGCGGAAAAAGTCATCGAGTGGTCCCTGTATGGAGAAGACGTGTGGAGCCCCACCGAGACACGTCCTCTCCCTTCAGCAGCCGGCCACGCCCCCCAAACAGTTCTAATTTTGTTTCATCAGTCTACAGAACACTATCCCAAAACTTCTGTGGTTTGTCCACATGACTTTTGTCATACTGCAGTCAACTCTTCTTATTCTTTGGAGACAGCAAGGGGGTGCACCTGGGAGTTCTGGCATGGAGGCCTTCATTTCGCAGTGTGCGCCGTATTGTCTGAGCTGACACTTCAGTACCCACATCTGACAAATCTTTTCTCAGTTCCTCAGCAGTCACACGGGGACTTTTCTCCACTCTACGCTTCAGGTAGCGCACAGCAGTCAAAGTCAGCATCTTCTTTCTGCCACGACCAGGTAGCGTTTCAACAGTGCCCTTTGCCTTGAATTTACGAATGATGCTTCCTATGGTCTCTCTTGGTATGTTTAACATCTTTGCAATCTTCTTATAGCCATTGCCCTTCCTGTGAAGAGTAATCACCTCTTCTCTTGTCTTCCTGGACCATTCTCTTGACTTCACCATGTTTGTAACCACACCAGTAAATGTCTAGAAGGAGCTGAGTATCACAGTCATTTTAAAACTGCCTAATTGGTGCTTATTATGCTTTATTGCTGCTCCGTGACATCCACAGGTGTTTTCAATACCTGATTGAAAACACTTGAATGAACCTCTGTTCTTCAGAGTGGTAGTCTTTAAGGGGTTGAATAATTGTGTCAATGAAACATTTACTACTGTATTACAAAACCAATTGATGTCATTTTAGTTGCATATGGTTCTTTAAAAAGTCCTTGTAGGATTTCATTCTGAATACAATTACAAATGTACACTAAATTCCCTAAAACCCTTTACAGCATTGGGGGTTGAATAATTTTGAACACAACTGTATATATATATACACACACACACACACACACACACACAGTATACACATAACCAGTGATAAAACCAACCACCACACATACCTAAAACTCCATTAGAATATGCAATCAGCATATCCAAGCAATATGATGCTATAATGATGGTTTTATTCATTTTCATGTATTGTGTTGCAAAGGCATGATGCTAAGATGGTACTGAAACAAACTTTGTATATATGCCCTATTCACCTTTGGTAAACTCAGTAAAAAAAATAAGATCCTGGTATGCCTATTTTACCGTAGTTATTTTTACCTTGTGCTAATCAAACAAATGAGAAATGTATTTATTTTATACAAATCCTTACACAGTTACCAAATATACTGCTCCTTCCACATGTCACTCAAATCAGAGGTGTCAGCAGACCACTGCGCATACAGTGACTGCATTGCCAAGCACTAGTCCAAAAGGGAGCGAAGGTTTAATAAAAATTCCTAAAGTTATGAGTTATTTCATTTATCTTTACTAGATGATCAATGTAACAGCCTTTGCTTTCACACTAAAGGAAGCCTGTCGGGCAGTGGTCAGCGCATGAGCTTTGAGTATGTTCACACTGCCTGCTCTTCCAAGCAGAAAGCATAATGCTCTCATTATCCATCCATTGCCACTTCCTATCATGGGAGTAATAACGTGAACACAGGGTCTTCCCTAGAGGTGTTTGGTAAATTATATTTAAAAGCAGTTAACCCTTATAGCTATCCTGCAGAGTCACAAAGTGACATGTAATATTAGCAGCAATTAATGTATTTTCTTCATTTATTTACATTCTAACAATTTGCTATCAGGCTGTCTGCATGATTTCTCTTTAAATATATTCAGACTTTTGTTAATTGCCTGTGACCTTGACAGACACTAACAGCAACCAAGGAATAGAAAGCCTTTCAAAACATGTCAAATTGGCTCACACCAGCAATCTTCTTGTCAGTCATTCTCCCATACTAAGCCACTGGACATTGACTATTAACCATTCTGAAGGAGCCTGCATTGGCCAACCTAAAGTTATTTAATGTCGAAGTGAAGTGACTTATATTTTCTGAGTTAACTAAACAGTTGGACCTTTGTGGACAAACCATACACAAAGATAAGAAATTTCACAGGAATTTCTCATGTTCAAAGAAATTATCTAATATATCCACATGGCTATTATATGTCTTATATATCATGCATTCAAAGATTTTTTTTTAAAAAAAGTTATTCATTGAGACGTTTTGGTATTATCTGGGTTAATTTATTAAAAGAATGAAAATCTTAAAGCAAAACAAATGTGTTACGTAATGAAAAAAGTTTTTTTATATAATTAGGACTTTCATAAACAAAATTGGTTACAACCACTGCATTTACTTTTACATACAGGGTAATTCAAAGAGATCCGAATTGCTGCCGACAGGTATCCGAACGCTGAAAATCACTGTTGTTGTATTGTGTTTTTAAAACCTGATTGAAAACACTTGAATGAACCTCTGTTCTTCAGAGTGGTAGTCTTTAAGGGGTTGAATAATTGTGTCAATGAAGAATTCACAAAAGAAACATGTCAAAATGGCTCAGCATTGGGGGTTGAATGGCCTTTCTTGGCCATTCAGCTATCCAGAGAGCAGGCAGTTCGCCAAATGTTGGCGAATTGCCTGCACATACGGTGCCTGTTCGAGGGCAGAGAAATCCCCATAGAGAAGCAATGCTTCGTCTATTCAGAAAACAAAAACCAGCAGTGAAAAGTTGCCGAATTCGCTGCCATTCGGTGGCTTCATGCGGCAGATTTATTCAGGCGAATCCCATAGGCTTCAATGTTAAAAATATTCCCATTTTAATGCAATATCTAATAAACCGTTGATTATAATATTCTGCAGTAAAGAGTCTCTTTAAAGATTTTTTGGGATATTTTAAGCATCTTTCGGGATTTTTTTGCCAAAAAATGTTTGCCGATTTTTATTTATTTTTTATTAAATGTTTTTTTCTTTTTTCTGTAACAGCCCTTTTTATTATCATTCCCTGGACCTCATATGTAAATTTCAGACATTTTCGCTCAGTAGTTTCTTTGCAAACAGCGTTTCACTTTTCAAACATCGAAGTGTACTGTTTTTTTTTTTCTTCACCTCCTTCGTCTGTGGTGTCAGCTTTTTCCGGCGGCTGCTCTGTTATCGGCTCCTGTTCGGGTTTCTCTGGCGTCTTCGGCGGGTTAATCCAGATGTTTTTACGGGTGTCGGTGTGCGTTCGTCCTCGTTTTGCGGTGAGTGTTCGTCGGGTTTGCGGCGGCTTTTCCCTGCATTACGGCGGCCCTGTGGTGCTTGCTAAATACACCGCAGGGTCGTTGAAATGGGATCGCCAAATCGCACCGAATTGAAGAGAATGAAAAGTCACCGAACATGCAGTGACTTTTCGATTCTCTTTGAATAACCCTTTATGTTTATTTTTTGCAATTTTCATTTCTGTTTTGATTTTAATTATATAAAGATAAATTCCACTTTGCAGCAACAGCACAAAGGATGCAAGATGCTATCCTTTTTAACAAAGTGCAATAGAGAAAATGATTTCGTCTTTAGATAATATGGAATGTAGAAGAATATAGAAGAATATACTTATATCATATTTATGCAGCTTTTCTTGTGAAATAATGACTTTTTTGTTCCTTTTTTTCTTTTCTTCTCTATTTGAAAGTAATGTTGTAATCTACGGTCGGTCAAAACTATTTTTGAGCGTACGGTAATGATGATCAAATGCGGTATCGTTCAGAAAAATATATGAACAGTGAGACAACAGTTAGCCTTTTAAGTTTCTGTTTACACAACATATTATTTTTAGAATGTTAGCAATGGCATCTTTATTTTTTATGCACTATATGTACAGTATGGACTTAACTTTTGGTTATGAAACATATGGCAAACATGATGAAACATTAAGATATATACCGAATCTACAAAGTGGAAAATCTTGCATACATACTTTTTAAGCTGCTGTTCCAGTCCAGTAATTTAAAAAGGTCAAAAGATATTTTTGTGTCTTTTTTTAAAATAATCTTGCAAATCTCAATTCAAAAATATCACGCCTGCTTAAAAATATATAAATAGGAACAAGCAACATAAACTCAAATAAAACAGTGATGGAAAATTGTGGGTGTACCATGAAATGACACAAGAGCTCTGCTTTATTATCAATGAATAACAAGCATCTTTCCTATTCTAGAATGGTTTATTTAGTCAGTAGTAATCAGTAGACTAGAATAGAGCTACAAAAATAGATTGTTTGGTCTATTTTAGTGTCCCCCATGTTGGGGATACTTCCTGTGAATAGAGTTTTATCTTCACACAAGTTCCTCCTTCTCACTTTCTTGTACTTTCTGCATTCCTACGCAATGAGGGAAACCCTGGTATTATAACAACCCTTATAACCAAACTATTCGATTTAAAGTCAGTTGGGCTTCTAGGGAAATTCCAGCACCTTCCGTCTAATAGTGTTAAGCAAACATGGCAAATGAAAAAAGAAGTAGAAGAGTAAGACGACATAACTGACTACCTGGTGTACTGTATTTCTGTACTTATTCTCCCGCTAATTCAATTGAATAGAATTTGGATGTAACTAACAAACAATAACATAAAAAAATAATAAAAAAACAAAGGGATAATTTACATCTGATTCTGACCCATTAAAGGATAATAAAGTCAGGCAATATGGTGACTACATATGCTTATAAAACCATATATATAAAAAAAAAACACTCTGCGAGTGCGAGCATTTGAAGACTGGAAACAAAGAAGAGTTCACAGCAGGGCTCAAACGTTTGTGTTATACGTTACTAGCCACAACAAAGAGTTACTTGCCACCAATGATTCCACCCATTAAAAGGCAAAACCCACAAGCTCGGGGGTATTATCTATTGCTGTTCCTCCAACTACTTCTGTAAGTGGACTCATAAACCTCTTCCCCTTTCTCTTTTTGACTTGTTTAAATCTCAGTCCCATATTTGTAATTGTAAATGTATTTATTTATTTATTTGTAAAGTATTTTACCAGGAGTGATACATTGAGATTTCTCTTGTTTTCAAGTATGTCCCTGCATCCCTTCAATGTTACCTCAAACCTGTTCCTGAATCCTAACCTTTCCCCATGAAACCCACTCTAACTCCTGTCTCTGCTGCCATAATCTGTCCCTGCTCCCTTACACCCTTCTCATCAAATCTATTCCTGTAACTGCTCTTGTCCCTGTATCCTTAAATTGTGCCACTATACCCAAGCAAACAAACCTAATTCTAGCTCTGCATTCCCATAAATGTCCCTGCAAGCCTGAACCTGTTTTTGTGTTCCTGAATCAGTTATTGCACTCCTAAAAGGTTACTGCATTCCTAACCCTAAACCTTTCCCAAATTAACAAATTCTTTCATTTACCCCTAAACCTGTTCTTATATCAGTCCTCTATTTATAATCTTCAACCTGCACCCTTACAATGTCACCTGTCATCCCATTTTTCTTTGACTTTTAGGCTAGGGTTAGACGCATTCTGTGCGGATTGTCCGCCGTGCACAACGGACGTACTTTCTGACTGACGACAGGGTAGTGGCCACACAGTCCGTTTTTGTGACTGACATTTTTTTGACTGATGTAGAAAGGAAAATAAATTAATATGAAAAACATTTTGTTCGTCAAAAATGCAGTCTGTCTGACTACGTTCCATCACTCACACACAAAGCTATGAGGACGTTGCAGACGCAGCACACTCTGTGCGTCCGTTCTGGCGTATTTACGTTCGTGCCTGCTTTGCATCCGTTTGCCACGTCGGTTGTGTGTCCACAGTTTGGTGCGGACGTACTTCGTGTGTGGGGCTCCATTGGTCATAATTAGGGATGTGCGTTTCGGGTTTCGGAATTTCGGAATTTTCACGAAATTTCCCGATTCGTGTTTTCGGATGCAGCCGATTTTACGAAAATTTTTAGATCCGAAAATGGCAGATCCGAAAAGTTTTCCGAGCCGAAACAAAATATTTTCGGAATTTTCGAATGGACTTGAAATGTGTCAAATCGAAATTTATTGCTTTGAAACGAGTGGAATCAGACGTTCCGAAAAAAAAAACATTTCCGAAATCACGAAAAGTCGATACAAAAAACGAGCAAAGTGACACGAAAATACGAAAAATGGTCGATATTCCGAAAACATGTACAATTCCGAAAAACGAAAATTTCCGAAATCACGAAAAGTCGATACAAAAAACGAGCTAAGTGACACGAAAATACGAAAAATGGTCGATATTCCGAAAAAAAAATGTACACGAAAAACGAGTCGAGCTGAACCGAATCGAAACAGAAATCGGTCGAAACGAGCCGAATCGAAAAGTTTAAACATCCGAAAAATCGAATCGAATCGAACCGAAAAAAAAATCGGTGCACAAGCCTAGTCATAATTATATGCTATAACGGACGTACAAATGTGCGGCAACACAGACGTGATCAGTGCGCTCGTCTATTTCCCCTATGTCTGTCCCTGTTCCGCTGTTGCTGTCCTCTCTGTGTTCCTGTTTGCTCTGTTAATGACAGCTGCCACTGTGGCCAAGATGGTTATTTCTATCTGGAGATTCTCACATAAAACAGATCACAAGGAGCTTCAGGTTAAAACGCATCAAGGATCAATTTTATATCAAGTCAGGAGGCTTCATATTTTGCATTCTCTTTTCTTTACTAAAACAGCAGCAAGGAAAGTTTACATAGCAACAGCAGTAACCAATCAACAAGAGTGTAGTAAGTCCTTAGCCACGCCCTCTTTTCTTGCTGCTGGCGACCAGGTGAGACGTTTTCAAAACAGCTCCTGGTTGCCAGGCTTTAATTTAGGTGTAATTTGTCACTGTTAGGTTTATTATGTAATTTTATACTCAGATTTATTATATGTACTGTGCACCTGATTGTTTTTTTCCTAGGTTTCCTCCCTGCTGTGTGGGCACTCTCCCGCCTGCAGGTGCGCTTTGCTCGCGTTGCGCGACTTGCGGCGCCCCATCGTAATTTACTTTGTTTTAACAGCACTGTTTTCTCCTTAAGGTTTTTTTCCCCCCTTTCTTTGTGTTTTGCGCGGCGCCCGCCGCCTTCCCGCGAGTGCGCGACTAAACTTTCTCCTCAGGATAGTATGGCGTTCGTCCGTGCGCACTCCGGCGGCCATCTTAGTTCTAACCAGCAATTGCCGCCATTAGGGACATCGCGTCTTCGCGTCCCGATGCAAACTAGCAGGTCAGCACTTACATGTTAAACGGCCTCCGCTTCTATTTATATAAATAAATTATTATTTTTGGTGGGATTTCTGTCTTCCCAACGTAAACATCGGGTAAGCCCCGATACGCTTATACTATATATATACAAATAAATATTATTTCTTCTGGTGGGATCTGTCCCATGAAGGCATCGGGTGAGCCCCGATAGATAGATATAGATATATATATATATATATAAAAATAAAATTTTCGGACAGGATATCTGTCCCACGAATGCATCGGTTGAGCCCCGATAAGTAAGTAAGTAAGTATATATATATATATATATATAAAAATAAAATTTTCTGACGGGATATCTGTCCCACGACGGCATCGGGTGAGCCCTGCTAAGCTATATATATAAACAAATATATTATTTATCAGGCGGGATATCTGTCCCACGAAGGCATCGGGTGAGCCCTGCTAAGCTATATATATAAACAAATATATTATTTTATCTGACGGGATATCTGTCCCATGAAGGCATCAGGTGAGCCCTGATAAGCTTATATATATAAACAAATATATTATTTATCTGGCGGGATATCTGTCCCATGAAGGCATCAGGTGAGCCCTGATAAGCTTATATATATAACAAATATATTATTTTATCAGGCGGATATCTGTCCCATGAAGGCATCAGGTGAGCCCTGATAAGCTTATGTATATAACAAATATATTATTTATCAGGCGGGATATCTGTCCCACGAAGGTATCAGGTGAGCCCTGATAAGCTTATGTATATAAACAAATATATTATTTATCTAACGGGATATCTGTCCCACGAAGACATCGGGTGAGCCCTGATAAGCTTATATATATATATATATATAAGTATATTATTATTCTGGCGGGATCTGTCTGTCCCACAAAGGCATCGGGTGAGCCACAACACATTAATTTATAATGAATATATTATTACCTTCCTGACGGCTAGTACAGGATTTTTCTGTTTGGCCACACTAAACATCGGGTGAGCCCTGATATATATCCCTATAAATTTTAATATATATATATTACCTCAACAGGTGAGTCCCGTTATTCTGTTTTCCATGGATCCTCCTCAGCTCCCCACCAATCCAGAGGAGCTTTCGGCCTGGCTTTTAGCTGCCATTTCAGAAACACTGCCCATAGCTTGGCAGCCAAGCCCCGCTTCCCCAGCCAGAACCTCCGGTCCTTTCTAGGGCCCAGTCACCGGCCCTTTCTGAGGGCTCCCATTCGGTTCATTCTGAGGCTGCCGTGCCATCTCGTAAAATACTCTGGAAGGGTTAATCTGAGTCCGCTGGCTAGGGTAAGGGCCCTGCTACAAACTCCTCCCGCACTTCTGTCCCCAAAGAAGGGGACGATGATTATGACATGGATATTTACCAGGCTCACTACCCGAGGAGGACGGAGCCAATACCACCGGTGATCCACAGACTACTGCAAGCTCGACGGGTGAGCCCCGTTCTGATAGCTTAGCGATCGTGCCCTTCTCTACCGCTCCAACACCGCCTCGCTCCTTGGTGTCCTCGGATACCCCGGCGCCACTCCTCGACGCTAGAGGAGCCCCCCCCTCCTTTTTCGATCCATGCACTACCACCCACCCCAGGTCTTCGGCCTGGCTCCCGCCTGACCACACAGCGGAGTGTCTGCTCTTCTGGCTACGCGGTCTCTTAGTTAAAATTTCCAGGGCGCATCTGTGGGCAGGATGCCCTTGCCCGACGCTGCCTGACAAGGTATCTCTTACGCCAGATTTTGACGTGGATTTCGTCTCCTTTCTGGGCAAGGTTGGCAGGGATCCTTGTCGAAGTCGAACAGAGCTTCCGCATCGCCCAGGACAAATGCTGGAGGTTTCAGGCCCGCTCGTCATGGTGGACGAAGCACTACCTTCTGGAAACATAGAAACTGTCGGCAGATAAGAATCTTTCGGCCCATCTAGTCTGCCCAATTACATGGATACTTTACCTGGATTTATCTTTTGTTTAGGATAGCCTTATGCCTACCCTGCTCGGCCCTGCAATGGTCTGTGAATGGGCACAGCGTGCCCTCTGTCTTTAGGTAACGCCAATGTCAGCATCTCTTCTGCACGCCGCAATGAGGCGCTTTTTCGCTTTGACGCTAATTTAACAAGTATGTGCCCAAAGAATTGGGTCCTGCGGCCAAGGGGTTGTTTTTTTGGGGACCTCTTCTTAAAAGAATCGAATCATAAGGTTAACATCTATACCAACCTTCCGACTCTTGGGTCCTACGAATCGTATCTGGTTTCTTGATAGACTTTTCCCAGGTTCACTTCCAGTCTGTTTTCCCCATACAATGTGTTCTGGTACACAAGAAGTCTGGGGACCTTCGCCCGGTCTTAAACCGGATAGTCTTCAATCCCTTCTTGTCCTATCGACACTTCACAATGGAGAGCACACATCTACTCAGGGGTCTCCTATCCATCCTGCACCACCGACAGTTCACCTGCCTACCTTTCGGCCTCAGCTCCGCACCATGGTGCTTCAATGAAGCTCCTCTTACTGGCCATGGCCTCCATATATTCACAGGGCATCAGGTCTCTCATATACCTGGACAATATCTTCGTACTGGCTCAAGATCCGGTCCTGTTTTCCCATCACACGGCCCTAGTTGTCAGGAATGTCTTCAGGAAGGGTGGAGACCTCAGGATGCAGGAACCGATTGGTTAGATGTAGGTAGATAGTCTGGAGCGGCAATATAGTCTGAGGGCAGGCAGCTTCGGTGCATAAACGAGGAGACAGGCAAAAAGGTTCGGTACACGTGGATTCTATCAGAAGGTATTGGAGTAAGGTATATGTTAGCAAGGGGTAGGGAACTCTATACCAGAGCGTTTGTGCTTAGTGAGAGCTGGGTTTAAATAGTGTTGGGATATGGCTCCACCCCTACTCCCATTGAGCTGACCGATGATGTCATCACTGAGTGCCAGGAAGAGACAGGAGGTAAAAGGGGGTGTGGTGCGGCGTGCTCGCCCTTAGAGATGCAGGAAGCATGGTAGACAGAGGGAGTATGCTGGTGTTCGGCTCCGTGTGTCAGGCTGTAGATGCCCTGCGCTTCCCGCGGGTCCCGAGGGGAGAAGCCCCCTTCGCTGAAGGGAGTGCAGCATTGTATGGTGCCGCGACCCACACGTCCATGGCGCTGCTGTACGCCGTCGTGGCGTGGAGGTGAGTGGCCTCTAGGTCGGATACCTGACACTAGTGCTTACTCTCCTGTAAGACCTCTGGTTCATTACCAACATGGACAAGTCAGCTTGTCGCCCAGCCCAAGTCATTACCCTTCTCCCTGGCCCACTGCATTATCGGGCGATGCAACGTCAGAAAACCACGTGCCGCAGTCTCAATCCCTCCTACGACCAGCTGGTCCCTATCACTCCTGAGGCTCGAGTGGAACTCCTGTGGTGGCTGCGCCTCATGGAAGCCTGGAATGGGTGGGCCATTTTTGGCTCTCTACCGGACTTCGTATCGGAATCGGACGCCAGCCAGTCGGGTTGGGGAGCGACTTGCGGACCTGTATCCACGGGTGGGGCATGGACGCCAGAGGAACAGCCGCTTCACATCATCTGCCCTCTACTCCTTTGGGTCAACCTGTTTACTTCCCGCTTGACCCACCAGATGCAGACCGGCTTCAGTTGGCTTACGGACCTGCAGGCGGCAGGGTGGATGCTTTCCTCCCACCATGGCCCCATCGAGGAGCCTACACTGTTTCCCCGTTCACGATGCTCACGTGCACGCTTCAAGAAGTCCACAGATGGATGGTTTCGACTTCTACTCATGCCTCTATGGGATGCACAGAGCTGGTTGCCACTGACGCTACAACTCCCTTGTCTACTTCTGCCCGCTGCTGCCGTCCTTTTCCATCCATTCTTCTGGACCCTCAAGGCAACCCTAATCCAGTGGTATTGGAGGGCAATCTCCACTGGTGGCTTGGACAATTTCCGGGGACCCTGCATGCTACCAGGCTTATCAGCTGCGGCTCGCTCCCTATTATGGGAATCCTGGACTTCTGGCACGCAAAAATGTTACGCCTGGGGAAATTTGGTGTGGTTGGTGTGTGCCTGATCCTGCTACAGCCCCTCTAATTTGTTGGCGAGCCTTTCCACGGCCGGCAAGTCCTATCATCACCTGGTTCGCTCGACCATCTCGGTGGCTCACGCTCCCCTGGGTGGCGTTTCTGTGTGTTGTCTCCTCAACGGCGTTAGGCTCGCTCGCCCGCCGGCCCCAAATAATATACTCACTTTTGGGATGTGGCGCTTGTTTTGGAGTTCCTGCATAACTGGCCAGATACTACTCGCTGTTCCTGCGTCAGCTCTTGATGTATTCTAACCATCATTTTGTGTTTGGGGTCCTTTAGACGTGTTTTGGATGCTAGAGCCTTCGATGCGCACGCTATGGTTTCCTCTCCTAAGGGAGTCGTTTTTTCACGCTTACTAGATGTACAAAAACCCCCTTTTTCTAAGGTTTTCTACCCTATGTGTCGCTAGGTGCGTTACGAACTACCTCTCCCACTTAGGCTCTTTGCGCTCCCCTCCGGTTGGCCAGCTCTTGGTCTCCTATGTTTCCACTTACAATCCTGTTTCCTCGCCTACACTTTCTAGAGGGGTCCCCTGGTTGCTCTCCCTAGCGGGTGTTGCTCCTCACTTCGGCGCTCACTCCGTGCGGGGTGCAGTGGCTTCTTCTGTTGCGGTCGCCGGCGGCTCCCTGTCCGACATACTAGCGGCTGCTGATTGTTCTAGGGCGGTCACCTTTCGTACCTTTTATTTTCGCCCTCGTTCTCATGCATCTGGGGCTCTGGTGCAGCTTTAAAACTGCAAAATATGAAGCCTCCTGACTTGATATAAAATTGTGGATTATTCCAGCCTTGGTGTTAGAATAATCTTAATTTTAATAAAGACAGGAGGCGAATATTTTTCCCGCCCGCCCATACCCGGGATTGCTCACATTGTACCGGATTTACTGCTATATTCGATTAAAAAAAAATAAAAATAAATAATAATAATATATAATAAATAAATAAATAAAAATAATAAAAAAATAAAAAATATAATAATAATAATAAAAAATAAATAAATTTTGAATAAAGGATGTAATTTACGTATCTACACTTCTTCGACTTTTGTCCATTATTGTCTAACTATTTTTCATTCCCCTTAGTAGGGTTTGCATGTCTCATTGGCCTAGCCTACGGCTACTGTCTCATAATTGATTTAACTATTGATAATTCTTCGCTTTGACTGGTCAGTTAGTTAACTGTTGATTGGCAAGCCTCCATCACATGGTACTTTCACGTATCCTCTGCTTTCTCCGTAGCTTGATTTGCTTCTGCAGCCCTGTTGGTCTCCCATCGTTTCGGACGCCCGTTGGCTTCCAGTTCTGCGACTGACCATCTCGTTGACTCCTACCTAGTCTTGGCTTTCACCTCTTCAGTTTCCGGGTTCTTCCTACTTCTTGGATTTCTGGAATTTCTACGTCACGTCTCTCCTGCTCGTTCGGCATACAAGAAAAGAGGGCGTGGCTAAGGACTTACTACACTCTTGTTGTTGATTGGTTACTGCTGTTGCTATGTAAACTTTCCTTGCTGCTGTTTTAGTAAAGAAAAGAGAATGCAAAATATTCGCCTCCTGTCTTTATTAAAATTAAGATTATTCTAACACCAAGGCTGGAATAATCCACAATTATTACTCACTCCAGGCAGGCAGACCAGTAAATTTTTCAGGTATGGTTCACAGTGTTCTTCCGCCGATCCTTCCACCACTCCTCACAAAGAGCTATCGCAGAGATTGCAGACACCCATTGTCTGGGTTGGAATAAGCACGATAACAGGGAGCCAGTAAGGGATATTGGCTTATTACGACAAATTTCTTCCTTGCCGGCTCCCTGTTTCTGGGTAGGTTGGAAATGGGTGCATAAATATTCGATTATTCAGTACCAAGTAAATGGTAGACATATTTATTGATCGCTTTCTTTGGATGCTGTGTTGCAATCCGTTTTCCGAGATAAAAAAAGTGGTACCCTACAATTATTTCTGACCCTGCACAGAGTAATGTAGTTCTCTCAATTATTTTCTTTCTCGTATGACATTATAGATTTTGTGTGACTTTGTTGGCACTTTTCTGTCCCTTATTACATATCAGTGCATGGATTTTTTTTTTTTCCGACAAATATACACTTTTGTAAAACCTCTCAAAAAGACATTTGATTAGAGTCCCCCAGCCCCCCGTTAATGCAAAATATATAGCTCACCTTTATGAATGCTCTTTGTGTAACACATCCAAATGGGTAGAGCAGTGTATTCGGATGATCAGAATAAAACCGAATAAAGAATTATTCTAGGCATCTTTTCACTGAATTCATTTAAACTAGAAATAACAAACCGTTGACAACAGCTAATTAAAAAAATATAAGAATTTTTGGGAACGGCAACAATTTATGATTCCAAGAAAGTTTTTCTGGCCTTGATGAGAGCAAAGTCATGTGTAATTGTGCCAAGATAACTTGATTTTGCAAGACAAGATTCTCCTACCAGAATGCCAAAGATGTTAATCAGTTTTGGCCTATTATTAACCTTTTTTTTTTACATTCTTGAGCAGACAGACTGAGGACTTTGCGTGAAGCTCGTATGCGTTTGTTGCTTTCTAAATCCATGGAAACAGAAAACGAATCTTATAACGTTTTGTTGAAGTTATAAAACCACTTTCAGCTACGCAGCTCTTCTAAAATTACTACTTTGATCAAACATAATTAAATTCCATTTTAGAACATTGCTGGCTTTCTTAAACTTTCCTGAACAATACATATTTGTTTGTATCTTGCTCATCATTTATATCATCAATTTAGGAAACTTGAGCTTGCATTAATTTTATGTCTGCCGCGCAGTCATAGACAAACTACAATGCCAGTATTTCAATCAGTGGATCAATAATCATGGAAAAATGATACTGCACTTTTCTATCTGGGATACTGTTTGGTTATGAAAAAGAAATTACTTTATGGGAAGCAGTGGCATGTGGAACCATGCTGTATAACGATTTTCACCTGTGTTGTTGTGCTAGCGTAGTTTGAAGTTTTCCTTTATTCCTGCTGGTATAATCCTGAAAACATATCATTATGAGCTTTTTAATAAATTTGTAACACGGCTTATTTATACAAGGTCTAATTTACAGTTTTAATAAGTCGTATAAATTCATACTTACAGCTTTGTTACAGAAATCCAAGTTTTCTCAGAAATAATTATGATAATAATCCCTTTCTGGACTGGCACAGAGACTAGCAATGCTTTATGTGGTATTAGACTGTAAGGAGTAAATATATATATATACACACACTCACACATACTGGGTTTATATAGAAACATAGAAAATGTCGGCAGATAAGAACCTTTCGGCCCATCTAGTCTGCCCAATTACATGGATACTTTACCTGGATTTATCTTTTGTTTAGGATAGCCTTATGCCTATCCCATGCTTGCTTAAATTCAATTACTGTTTTGGCCTCTACCACTTCTACTGGAAGACTGTTCCATGTATCCACCACCCGCTCAGTAAAATAATGCTTCCTGATGTTACTTTTAAACCTTTGCCCCTCTAATCTAAGACTATGTCCTCTTGTTTTGCTACTTTATTTCCTTTTAAATTAATCCCTTCCTCTACCTTGTGGATTCCCTTTATACTCTATACAGTATATATAGAGGGGCCAAAAAAAATGTATTACACACTTCAACAGTTGGTGGTAACTTTTTTAAAACCCATGTTGAATTATGGCATAAGTGTTTAGTATGATGTTTCCTTTAAAGATATCAGTAGTTGCACCATTGTTGAGCTCATCGTGTGAACATCAGGAGAGAGTCAAAGAAAATGGCGGAGGCACCCTTGACGTTCGAGCAATGCAAGACCATTTTGAAGTGGTATTGTAAATTTGAAAATATGTGTGAGGTTCAACAACAATGGCGACTTGAGTTTGGAAGAGAACCACCTACACGACTAACAATTGCATGGATTCGTGATAAGTTTGAAACCAATGGCACTGTGTGTGATGTGTGATGATACAGTAACCATCATAACTGTGTTTATTAGGCACCTGAAAATCCTCACATTCATGCGGACAAAGCAGTCAATTTACCGGGGCTCAGTGTCTCGTGTGGATTGTCAACCAAGGGTTTATTTGGACCATTCTTTTTTGAAGGCACGGTCACTGGTCCAGTGTACCTTGATATGTTTCGCACCTCCATTTTACCAGCCATTCTTGCACTTTATGTGGATAAGCAATTTTGCCTCCAGCAAGATGTGCACCACCTCACTACCACCAAGATGTAAGAGCCTATCTCAAAGACATTCTGCCAGGACGTTGGATAGGATGCAGAGGTGCTGTTGAATTCCCTCCACGTTCCCCAGACCTAACACCCTTGATTTCTATCTGTGGGGATCAATAAGCATGCAGAATACCGAAGAAAACCGAAGTGCTGGCTGCACTATGGAAAGAAATTGAAATATCATGCAAAGCAATCCCTGTGGACATTCTAGTCAATGTTGGTCATGTATTAGGTTGGCGGCACACGAACGTTTCTCAGAGAGAGGAAGGAATGTCCGTGAGAGTGGATGTTCCTTCCACTCTGTGCTCTCAGTGTACAAAGCGCGATCCTCCATAGGAGGATCACGCTTAGTATACCAGTCAGTGTCCGTCTAGCTTTTTGATGGGGAGGGCTTTTTAACGTCCGGTGGTTGGCCCTCCCCGTCAAAATGGCACAGACGCAGGGAAATGCGGGCGCACGAAAGCATAAGTGAGCTCGTGTGCCTCCAGCCTTAGTGCACCAAAATCAATAGTGTCTGGATGCTAACAGTGACCACTTTGAGCACCTAATGTGATTGCATAATTCAAACATGCCTTACAGCTGCCCTTTGAATTTTATATAAACCTAGTAATAAAATGTGTATGCATATATTTTTCATCTTGAAGCTTATATACCTTTTTTGGCCCCCTCTGTATGTGTGTGTAAATATATATTTATATACATATACTAGAAAAATAATGTAATGGTTGCTAGGAGCCACCAAGGTTTTATAAACAGTGTATTCCATGTGAGTGCCTGATGTGCATTGATCACCTTTTAATGCCATATATAAACAGTGCAGGACATTATGGGATAATTGTTGCTCATCTTCAAGTTTTTCTTAAACGCATCCAAAACAACATTATGTAAACTTCCATTAGAATCATGGAATAACTGTACTGAGGATCTTGTAAAATATGCGGATTTTATATATTTAACAGCTTTAGCGTCACAATCAAATCCATGCTCAAAATTCAATAAAGAATCCAAATAGTCGAAAACTCTATATCCAACGTGATGATTAAAATTCAATAAGAACAGAATATGTCGATGAGTGATTATCATGGGAAGAAGGAAACAGGCTTTGGTGTTTGCACAATGTAAACTTGGTATCCAGGAAAGAGACATTGGGGCCAAGCAGTTAAACCTGTGTGTGGTGAATGGAGGATGAAAGGTCTTATCCGTCATTCAATGCAATCACCTATTCTATATTAAAGCTGTGTTAGGGATGTTTCTGTACTATATGTTTCGGCCTGAGTTTACAAATCTTTAATCATCATCACACAAAACCAAGTTTTGCTATCTCTGTCTAACTTTTATATAGTTAATACATTTTTATCGACATAGATAAGCTTTGAAGGCTGGGTTATTCCTATTGGCACATGTCAAAACAGTTTGTTGTAGAAACATATGGTAAGCGGATTCCTCACAGTCTGCTTATCATGCTCCAACTTATCTCTCACCTACTAATCACACTAATGATCTCTGGAGTGGCAGCAACAATGAGTCGATGATGGATATGTCCCACCTACAGAAGTATTGGCAAAACGTGTGGGGTTTAAAAATATCAAAGTAATACTACTACCCTTCCTTTAAAAGTCTGCTGCTCACCTTTTGATGCAAAATATATGGTGAAATAACTATTTAGCCCTAAATGCAGATGTACCTCCCCCAAATAACTATGTATTGTCTTTATAATCCGAAAATTTGACTTGAGAGGTAAATACAGGATAATGTCCAAAAAGCTTAACCCCAGGGCAGGAGGTTCTAAGAACTGGAAGATTAAGTCAGTTTTCAAAAATCAAAGGACATGCTGCAGGAATGCACTATTATAACCTAGACTTTCTTTATGAACATCTTGCAGTTATTAGCTAGTATTATTCATTGGCTTAATTCTGTGATTAAACAATCTCCTTTTTGGATCTCATTTTATGCCCAAAGTTGGAAACTATAAAGCAGCTAGAAAATGTGTAAAGGGTTTGTGATTGAATATGAATTTTACCAAATATTTATGTGATACTATTGAATATATTACAATGGCTGAAAAGTCTGTATTGTTAATATTCTGATGTATCAGTATTTACAAGGTATAATACATTACTTAAACATGTTTATCAAATATTGTATATTATATTCACATGTTTGTTAAACTATCACGATGTATATTTACCGATACACAATCTTATTGTCAAACCACATTAAATGATTATTATTATTATTTATTTATATATGATGCAGAGTCAATGCAATAAAAGTGTAGTTCACTTTAAATATGAATTTATTGAATTACTGCTCAGTATAAAACCATTTTTCTTTCACCTTTCTCCTCCGCAATGACTCTTTCCTGCAGTTTGCCAGCCCAGGAAACCTCACCCTCTGGGATTTCAGTTGTCTTTCTTATCCCTGAAAACTGCTTATAAGTCTTATAAGTTTTTTTTAGCTCTGTACAGATGTTACATTTTCTTATACATTGTTCCATGTTGATGTTTTAACCCCTTAGTGACCGGGCGGTTTTACACAAATCCGTCTTTTAGTGACCGCTGCCGTTTTTACGTTTCTGCGCTGTTAGGGTTTAGGTCAAATTTTCCTCTTACTCGTTTATTCCACCCACACATATTATACACCCTTTTTCCCGCCATTAAATGGACTTTCTAGAAATACCATTATTTCCATCATATCCAATAATTTAATATAAAAAAAATATGAAATATGATGAAAAAAATGGTAAAAACACACTTTTTCGTAATTTAATCTCCTAAAGCTATAACCACCAATAAAGACCCCGGCTAAATAGTTTCCAAATTTTATCCCAAGAATAGAAATACCCAATTTTTACATGCTTTTACCTTTTAACCCTTTCACTGCTGAGCCAGTTCACCTATGTGCGCTGCGCTCATTCTGACCATTTTGTGCTAATTATTTTGAGATGTCAGCCTAGGTCCTATTTAATTAAACCCCCCAGACAAAAAAATTTAAAAAAAAAAACACATTTTTTTTTTTACTTTTTTTATTATTTTTTAAAAATTTTTTAAACCAAACCTGGTCATGTTTGGTATCATTTGAAAGGCCATGATCAGGCCTTTCAAATGATGTCAAATATGACCATCTAGCTGGATCGGGAGATAAAGGGATCCTTAGGATCCCCTTATCTCTACATGGCAGCTAGAGGGTTAACTGGCCCACTGACATCCTCACACATATGGTGAGGTTGTCAGTGGGTGGGGGGGGACCTGGAGGAAGCTAGCAAAATGAAGCTAGCAAAATGCTTTTTGCACCGCTGAAAAGGGGAGAGTCTCCACTTTTCAGCGGTGTATAGCATTAACCGTTTTGCCGCCGGATCGCGTTTTAGCGCGAATTGGCGCCAAAACGCGATTCGAACCTGGAGGGGGGCTGACATCTTGGATGTTCCTTCCACAGAGATGCTGGATGCAAGTATCATGGTGATACCCAAGTAGGAGAAGCATTGCATTCTATTCACCATCAAGAAGCCTATACCCCTAAGAAGTATAGATGTTATGGCCTATGTTAAAATGCTTGTCTTCTCCTTGGGTCACTCACAATATACTGTACACAAGCTGATACATCTAGGTCGGGTCAGGACACAGAGACCATTGACAATGTTTGGTGAGCAGTAAATCTAATCCACTCAAAGAGAGCAACTGGATAAAGTTCTTTTGCTAACCTTGCATACAGAGGAGGCCTTTGACCTGGTGGATTGGTGAATTTGATATACCTGTGGGAGATGGCGGGGGATTTTGGAGTGGGTGGAGACTTCATCTGAATTTTGGCTTTGTCTCCGGACTACCTAAAGAGTCTGGAAGAACTCAGGGAGTCCGAAATCTAACACAATTTAACACAAATCTCCTAACTGTAAAGTATTGCCTAATCTAACAGAATATTACTGAGTTTTATGTACCATGTATTAGGTGATTCAGGATACCCTCTCATGCCATGACTGATGATTCCCATTAGGAGGCTTGAAGGCCAGGATTAGGAGGCCTAAAAAACACTGTGCACCAGAGGTCCAGGAGGGTAATAGAGAATGCCTTTGGTATAACTAACATGTGGTAACGTAGTCTGGACAGGTCTGACGGTGCCCTGCAGTACCAGCCCCCAATAGCCGCCTTGTTTATGTTGGCATGTGCAATGCGGCACAACCTAGCTCAAGGTGATGGGACACTGTATGAATTGGAGCCTGACTCCGATATGGCCCCTGATGAGATCCCAATATTGCCATTCGTTGACGCTGAGGACATGGGCACAGAGGTCAGGCAGCCCATTGTCCAGCAATATTTTGCAGGTGAAGTGCACAAGCACATTTCTCCTTTGCTATTGTCTGTGTAAATGCATACCACATCTCGGCTTGTCAGATGCGCCATGCGTTCATGGACACATATTAGTCATTCTGAAGGGCAATGCCTGTAACATGCCACCCTGGACCATGTACAATTCATACCCTGCAGGAAAGGAATCAATATGGCATGCTTTTTCAATTCCCTAACTGCAGCACATGGATTACACATGTGCAGGGCAGCACTTTTAAATGTGCTACACCCTGCATGAAATGGTGATATGGGTCCTTGACTACATGGCCCATCATGCTTAATTAAATACAAAGAGAAATGTAGCTTGGCACAACAGGGAAAAAAATCTCTCTGATTGTTAAAAATATGTTTATAGGGGGCAAGGTATGGGTAAAGACAGATATGCATGTGATACGTAGTAGTGTATAGGTGTATGTGTATATGCAACTATGTGTAATGCTTATTTAAGTGTAATGATGGTTGAATACAATGTGTGATGGATGGGTTAACACGAATGACAAGTTACAAGACAAAAGAACTCCTTCCTAAGGCTAGGGTCAGAGTGGGGCAGTCGGAACGCGCGTGCAGGCGCACTAAATCACGGCGGCAGTAGCAGCACATAACGGCCAATGACGGCCAATATACGCAGTACGTGCGTACAAAAGTGCGCCGACACCACGCAACCGGCAAATGAACGCATTTTTCTCAGAACGTGAAACCGCTGCTACAGACGTACAGAGTGCGCTGCGGCCGCATGGCAGCGTGTGTGCGTGATTAGGAGACGTCAGACGCTGCTAGTGTGCGGCCTACATAACGTTCAAACAGCCGGATTTCCCTAGAATTGCGTTGGTGAGTACCTGCGACTGTGCGACTGTGGTCGTCTGACCACTTAAGCGTATTCCGTGAAAAAATGCGTGCGCACGCATCGACGTACATTTTGACGGTGGCCGCAGAAAATGCGCTCATCTGTCCCTAGCCTTAATCGGCAACTGCACTCCACTCCCTCTATACTCATGATTAACCTCCAAATGCCCGCGGCCATCTGTCTGACTTGGGAAAGCACAGTCACAGTCAGGGCAATGCGTTTGTCGATGGTATTTATTGGCAAGGGACAGGTGTGGCAAGACGATTGCACTGGAAAAAACAGTTCTATTCTGCGTGCGCAACCTTGGTAACGCTAGGCTGCTCCACCAGTAGCGTTCAGCTATGTAAAGCTAGTGCTTCAAACGTGTTCGCTAACCGATCGTGTACCCAAACCTACACGAGGTTTGTAATCCACTCGGCAGTCGGCAAGCACTAACATTTAGCGATGCGCACTAACTTTTGAACTTTGCGCTCACTGTTTTGCGTGAACTAGGGAATAGGACACTTCATGTTTCCAACCTAACAACAGGGAAGATTGTGGGCTCAACGCTTATGCACTTACTATCAATCGACCCAACAGGTCATGTTGTCCTACATTATCTTACCAGTCAGCCAATCCAGATGAGTACAACTGGCGCAGGCTTTGAACACAGGAGGATCCTTGGCTCTCTCATGTGGCTCTTGGATAATCATCTGATGAGGCAAAGATTACAACTTTCCCTCAGACTCTGGCACCACCACAGGAGTACCGGCAGGCTTTCCAGTCCATACTCCACCCTGCCTACCCTCTTTCACAACTCTGCCTACCTGAAGGGATAGTGGAATCACTGAGAGTAGTCATGCAATCAAGCCTTGGTCACTATGGGCTACCTCCCAGGTGTATGTTCACTGCACTTTATGAGTACGCATCTTCAAGCCCTTACATTCCACATATTATAATTTTCTGCAGATGCTCTTGGCACTCAGCACTCTCGGCAATGCGCTTAACACCCTTAAAGCATGCCAGTCCAGAGCTCCCTTATCTACTCAGATTTTCTCTTAGTATCTTTCCAAAGGACCTCTCCATGCAACCAAATAGGAGAAGGACTTCGGAGGAGTCCTTCGACTCCAAAGACTGGGATGAAATTTTAAATCACACTTCCCAGATCACCGTCTGCATGGCATTTCAAGCAGTTTTCTATAAAATCCTTTCATTTGGCACAAGCATTTGAGGAAATTGTCACTGCGACCCGCGATTGGTATACCGCGTCATCCTTCCGTGCCCATGAAACCCAGCAATAAAAATCAGACGCTGGTGAGTGTCCAGTGGCTGAGACAATGCCGGCTGGATAGCATCGGATGGGCTGAGAGGCCCCAAGGTGACACTAACCGAATTGCCATATCACCACCACCATATGTACAGTTGAGCCTTTTTTTTACCTGCTGCACCCCATTATTCGTTGTTATGTTCTTTTATAGAAAAAAAAAACAACTTTTGAGTACTCATGACAATGAATTGCTTCATTTATAGAGTAATATGTTTATTTAAAAATATACTATCAGACCTATTGTATTTCAGTCCAGCTACTAAAAAAGTGGTTCAAATTTACTTCTTGGCTGAACGTCTGATGGAATGGCTGAACCCTGTAGTTCTTAGAGTTTTAGGAATACGTGGAATCTTTTCTGGACACAGAACTGTGGATGAGAAACTAGCAGTGGGCCGGAAATTTGATTAACGGTGTTATTGCTTTTTTTATTATTATTTCTGTCTCTTCAGGGGGCGGTGATAAAGCCAGTGGCCCAGTCTAGGAACTGACTATGCACATATGTTGCTCAATATTTAATGTACTGTATGTGGGAATTCATCATTAAACAATTAAAGCATTTGTTATAGAAACTCCAACTTGCCTGTATCTCCTCAATTTTCATTTACCACTGTAGATGCTCATGCAGAAAGTGTGGTATATTGCACTTTAAGTAAGCTTGCCATAAATAGGTCCTTTTTGGCAGCGATAACCCATTCAAAGGGTCATTCTACTCATTCTGATGACTATCTTTTTTAACTTAGAGTGAGAGGAGTATGTTCCTTGTCCTCTGGAATGACATTAAATTTATTGTGAGGCGGAGGAGTTTTCTCTTCCCACACCAGACAGAAACGGAATTTAAATATCCCACCTTTCGGGCACCAAATCGGGCACTGATAATGTTAGCACTCTCTGCTTGCTGACAGCTTCCTGTCTCAGAATGCATGCAGCAATGAGTATTCTGTGAGACAGCAGCCAAGGATTGCTGCTCCAATCATTTCAGCAGATTGGTCAGATCAAACCTCTATGTTTCATTTGGCATATGCGGGAGGATTTTGTTCCTTGGATTTTTAAATCACACCTATAGATTAGCTCTGGGTTTGGCTAGTACAGTGTAAGGACAGAAATTGAATTCCTATCAAATGAGCAGAATGATTCTTTACACGGCAGGTTCATATTAATTAACTTATTATCTATTATCTGAAAGTGTACACCATAAACCAAATAAAATAGTATTACAATTTATTGTTTAATGGTTTCCTACACTAGCGCAAAAACAGCATATGTTGTTGTGACACTTTACAAAGACAGCGTTTTTTTTTTTTAAATGTTATATTTATTTATGACATAAAAAGTTATATATATTTATACCACAGTGCATTTGTTACAGAAAAAGGGATACGATAAATCAATAATTACACACAATGCAGCGAAAATAAAAGGGAGATAACAGCAGATCCTAGTTACTTACAATATACGCTAGACGATCAGCCGTAGGGAGGTTCTAATAGGAAATGGCAATTTCTTCAATTCTAGATTTTTTTTAAATTTTTTTTTATTCAAGAAAGCAAAGAAATCAATACAAATGTACCAGTGTGACAATAGATGCAGACATGATAATGCATTCGAAGTAAGGCAACATTCAGTAGTAATAATACGCAGCCCGAAGCCCGAGTCGTCCAGAGTAGATGTCGAGAGCGGATGGACGAAATCAGAGAAAGGACATTTAGGCTGGGGTCAGACCAGCGCATTTTTAACGTGCGTTCTGGCGCACTTAATCACGGCCGCACTAGCAGCAAATGACTGGCAATGACGGGCAATATACGAAGTACGGTCGCACGAAAGTCCGGCCGCGCAATGCAAGTGGAAAACGAACGCATTTTTTCGAGAACGCAGAACCTCTAGTACGGACGTACAGAGTGCGCTGCGCCCGCTAGCGGTGTGTGTGTGTGATTTGGAGACGTCAGACCCTGCTCATGTCCGGCCAACATAACGTCCAAACGCAAAAAGTTTCCTGGTTTGGATTCGTAAAACATCACGCACGAACATGCGCATCGTATGACCGTTTTCGCATATTCCGTGAAAAAATACATCAATCCATTCGGACGCAATTTTTTACGTTCGCGTGTAAAAATGCTTTCGTTTGACCCTAGCCTAAAACATCAACCAAAAGTGAAAATAAAATCCTCACGTACGGCTGCTTGGTCTTATGGACGTAGATATACCCTTTCCGCAGAGGGGATAATGCCGAGGATAGGCACAGGAAGAACAAAAAAAAAGGGGGGGTGGGAGGAGGGATAAGAGGAGAAAAAAGAAGCACGCCCATACCTGTATTAATACAGATTTGTAGGAATAGTTAGAAAATGTACATGTTGTACAAGATATATAAAAAAAAAAAATGAAACAATGTGCAATTAATATGTACACTTACTCTGAGGTTTTGTGTAATTTCAAAATGTGGCAGAGGCTCATTTTATGTGGAATTTTGGATAAATATCAATTATCCTTGGAGTCCTGCAGTTGTTAACTAGACCCAGATATATATTATTATTGAAGTATGAGCACAACATATGGCACTTAATTTATTTGCACAGTCAGTGGCTTTCTGGCTTGATCAATTTGAAAGATGAGGTTTTCCACTTCCAAAACCACAAACCAGTTAAGTAGTAATAGTAATGAGTTCTTCTTTACGAGTTGGCCTTTTTCACTTTTTTGGTTTTTCACTTGTCTTATATTGTTTTGCCAAATTAAATTGTGACAAACGATGACTCACTACCAATGCGCTATCCTTAGTAAGACATGTTGTTCTGCTTTTATTTAAAAAAAAAATACAATGCATACAAATGAAATATGTTTTCTGACTTTGATGATGAGCATTGGACATTTCAAAATATAAAGGATCAGGGCAGAGATGCACTTTTGTAACTCCCCTTAGTTACAGGTATTTATAAAGTGCTAATGGTTCTGAAGTGCTGTGCAAAGGGTCACAGAATACCAAATATGCATACAAGTTAAAGACACAGAAAAGAAGATCCTGCTCATGAGCTTACAATCGAAAAGGAGCAATCGAAAAGGAGAGGGATGACACACTGGTGACGGTAATAGTTGAGTATGTGAAGTGGCGGGATTTATGTGGGCTGTGGGCAAGATGGAGCAAGAAATGTACAGTGGGGAATTATGGAGTGATCCGATGGGCTTCTCTAAAGTAATGTGTTTTCAGAGACTTCTTGAAGGACAGGAGAGATGGAGAAAGTCTAATGTTACGGGGGAGGGAGTTCCATAAGAAGGGGCAGCACGGGGGAAGTCCTGAATGCGAGAGTTGGGGGTGTGAGTATGAAGTGACGATAACATCAAATCGTTGACAGAGCACAGGAGTCAGGATGGGAAATACCTGCTAATAAGGGAGGAGATGTAGGCAGGGCCGCGATTATGGAGAGCTTTATATGCAAACACCAATATTTTGAATTGGATTCTAAAGGAAACAGGGAGCCAGCGTAGAGATTGATAAAGGGGGGAGGTGTGAGAGGTGCGTGAGGTCACGGTGGATGAGCCTAGCACAGGCATTCATTACTGACTGCAGAGGGAGAATCTGGGATCTCGGAATTCCAGTGAGGAGGCTAAAGTAGTCAAGGTGGGAGATAATGCTTGGATGAGCATTTTAGCAGAGTCATGATTAAGAAAGGGACAGATGCATGCAATCTTTTTCAGGTGAAAGTAGTAAGATTTGATTAGTCAGTGAATGTGAAGATTAAAGGAAAGATCAGAGTCTAAGAGGACACCAAGTCAATGAGTTTGTGTGGTAGAAGTAATGGTGACACCATTCACCTGAAGAGAAATAGTCACAGAAACAGTCACAGCTTTAGAGGGAGGGAAGACGAAGTTCAGTTTTTGAGAGGTTGAGCTTTAGGAAATGGGAAGTCATCCAGTCGAAGACAGCTGATAGGCAGGCAGTAACACCGTCCAACACAGGAGGAGAGAGATTGGGAGAGGAAAGGTAGATTTGGGTGTCATCAGCATAGAGATGATATTGGAGCCGATAGGAAGAGATGAGGTTACCAAGAGATGTGTTATGGATCGAGTAGAGCTGGGGACCCAGAACAGAGCCTCGAGGTACCCCATCTGAGATCCATAGGATCTGTATGAAAATTGTATGTAAATAATATATTTATTATATAAATATAAATGCCCAGTTGCATTTTTTCATTCACTTTGACATATATTTCAGCACTTCCATTTACCCTGTATTAATTAACATATGCCCCAGTGGAAATTTCGATCGATGATATAAATACTGTACATGTATAATACATTTCATCTGCATGTAAGGACATCACAACTTGTTATACCCCCATATATTCGACACACTATAGCAAATGCTAGTAGAAAGTTTAACCGGGTAACCAGATCAAAACACCATAATACTTTATTAAACAACATTATCCACTGAGTTTCTAGCATTCATTAATTATCTTGATGAAGTCCTTATAGGATGAAACGCATTGGAATGTGCGAATAAACCAACTTTTATTGAATACGCTGATTTTTGTTGATCCTTCTGGAACTCTTTGGTCTTGGGATACCTGGTTACCTGAATGGTTCACTGGATACACCCATGATGTGCCCTATATACTCTACTATTCAGTGAGTGAGGTCCTAGGGGGCCTATTTTGTACATGTTTGTTAACTTACTGCACCATTACGTTCTCATTGTCATTGCAGATCCACCCCTCCATATATATATATTTCACTATATTCCTTGTGACGTCAATAGGAGGAGACGCCGGGGTGAGATCAGCGTTCTTGTAAACCAGTACCAATCTACTTGTTTTTGCAGGAATATAGATGTAGCCAGGTACCATGATAATATATATGATGCACCTCTAATATCTAGAGACAATATATATACAGTATATAAATATAGGCCGTATAGATGGCTACTAACTGCCTAAAAGATCTTTGACTTAAAATTGCAATACACCACAAAAATAACTATTCAGAACTTGCCAAATTCCATGTATATCACAAAAATAGTATCCATAATACGATCCCAAGCCTTAACTATACCTCGGCAGTTCAAGCTGCCTATGAATACCCATAGATATAATGCCTAAATCTTATATGACCGCAGATCAAACACACAACACAAAGAATCCACTCAACGCGTTTCGCCCATTCTGGGCTTTATCAAGAGTGTATTTAATGCATTTCTTCTGCATTTAAGGACATCACAACTTGTTATACCCCATATGTAATGGCCAGTATGTTACATCATCACACCTATAGGTTTACACAATGAAAAGGTCTTTAAACCCTTCACTGTGGAGCCATTTCCATCCCGTGTACTGAGCTCATGTTGATAATTTTTGCTCATCACATTTAAATGGTATTTGAAGTCAAGTTATATTTTAGGACCCAGACTAATTATACAGTATCCCACAAAAGTGAGTACACCCCTCACATTTTTGTAAATATTTTATTATTTCTTTTCATGTCACAATACTGAAGAAATGACACTTTGCTACAATGTAAAGTAGTGAGTGTACAGCTTGTATAACAGTGTAAATTTGCTGTCCCTCAAAATAACTCCGCACACAGCCATTAATGTCTAAACTGCTGGCAACAAGAGTGAGTACACCGCTAAGTGAAACGTCAAAATAAAATCAGAAATGAGAACTGTAACAGATCTCTGTGCCCGAACAGGGTCTCATCTGTCATATGCCGCTTCCTCGCACGGACACCCGGGTTCTCCTCGTGACTCTCACACCTTTCTCTAGTAACTTAGCCGCAGCTTAAGGCCCGGTGCATGTAGAGAGCCTGGCTAGCACCCCCAGAAATAAGCCGAAGCTGTAGGACCTGGAGCCTTTCTTTGGCACAGCGGGCAGAAGATTCCTGGTACCCCAAATCATGAGCCATGACTTCAAGCTTGGTCAGAATAGAACTGTTTATTACACAGGCACAGAGATACATAGGCAAGAACAACCCCCTTCATGCTTATACCCAACAGATAACATCACAGATACAGTCAACCACCAACTTCATTTCCATACAATCAAGCAGATAGCTGCACAGGACCGTCAAACAATGGACAATGGGATTTCCTAGGAGGAGAAGGGGGGAGGGAGAAGGCAGGGTAAACAAAAGGAATTTCTTATAGAGAGAATTTACACAATAGAGAGAGCAGGTACTAATACAGAGATCTACACTATACAGAGAAGTGTTAAATAATTGAGGGAATGTACGCAAAATACACAACAAGAGACTATACAATAAATACACGAGGGAATAACACACAGACATCAGAAATCTTTAGTTAACTGGCGGATATTTAAAACAGTGAAAACTAAATATATTTAAATGGTCCACCAGTTCCCCCAATAGTCTCTTTCACGGGCCATAGTCTCTGGGCAGGAGGCTAGCGCACAGCCCCCTCCAAGTCGCACAGTGACAGCGTGTTCTGTCACAAGAACATTACTGCATTTTTCTAAGGAAGTAAACTATTTTAAACAAAATTTTAAAAAACTGTTTTTTTTCTATGGTATTTTGGTGCATTGCATTTCATGAATAATATTGCTGTTTAGAACACTGCACATGGAATTGCAATTTGTTTTTTAAACATACACCTCAAGCAAAAGGGGGCTTAATTAGTATAGTCTGTATTATTTTCTACTTTTTATCACTAATCATATAATAGGAGCTTTTTATTTTGTTCAGTTGTTTTACATTTTACATGGTCATGTCTGGTATCAAAATACCCCGTACATTTCCAAAATCCTGTCCCACTATACTGGAGTTAAGGAGTGTTTCTGACTATTTAACCTCTTCACAACCAAGAGAAAAATCAATTAATTATACAGTAAGAAATATTTGGTAATATTCCCAATGTATTTCTTACTGTAATAACCTGTTGGAGGGCGTATTCACCATCTACTGGCCAAATTAAGTTACTGCAGAATGACCTGCCACTCGTGGCTCTGTGCATCGGATGCCTGAAGCCTGAAATATCAGGCTTACCTAGCCAATTTTAAAAAGTTTTAGCACCTTGGGCATTATGCTTATAAAGCCCAAAATGAAATGAAATTAGTTTGCAACAAATTCATTTTATTTCCTTTTGCCCTGCTCGGCTACAGAGTGAGATAACTCTGAAGACCGGACGGTGCCTTTGAAGACCCGAGTTATCTAAATCTCGGGAGTGAAGGGGTTAATGTCAGTGCACTTCGGTGAGGCTCCCAGAAATACGTCCTGTGAGCCAATTAGAAGAGCCAAGTCACAGAGAAAGCACTCGGCAGTTGAGTAGCACGCATGATGTGTCAGAAACGTCATCTGCACTCTATAGCGATTTGTTTGCACTGAAGTCGTTAAGCAGTAAACAATAAATAAAACGGATTTTAAGCAGTTACATTTTACTCACTTTTCTACAATATGACTGCATTGCAGAATGATTGTGATTTTATGAGCCCACTAATTGTATTAGGGAGGAAGCTTAAAAATGTTTTATGCTTCTGAACATTTATTGATTCAGTTAAGTTGAAAAGTTATGTGGGGAAACACCTAGTAGAATTTCAAAAGCAAGGACTTTTTTTTGTAGATAAAAAAATCATTTGGCTCTCATTTGTTCATTATGTACTTCTTGGTATCATCTCACAGTTTTGAGCAACTTGGGAATATCTTGATTCATTGTTTGCAGTTATTTCAGTATTGAAAACAACCAAGCTCATTCTGCAAATTTAATTTCACATATCTATAATTCATATGCTTTCATTAAAAATCTTGGCCGGGTTTCTTTCTGAGATGATTATTTTCAGGGAGTCCTAGTAATCTTGTCATATAATGAAGAATTGTACATTTCATAAACAGGTGTTTTTTGAGGGTCAAAGTGGAAGTGACCCTTTTAATTTAATTCATAAATTCAAAAGGTTGTAAGAAAACAATGTTAACCTCTTCATTACCAAGCAATTTTTGTTGAAAAATAATTTATCGTATCATTTATTTGAAACATCGTAAATGTGATTCAGATAGCTAATAAAATGATGAGATCTTCTGCTTACGGTGATTTGTAGTGATCATAATTAGATTATTAGCAATGCAGCTTCCAAAAATACCAATAGAATATAAAATGATATCTGTATGTGCCTGCATAATGCTTGTATATGGAAATAACATTAACGCTTTGTATCTATCCTCTACAGAAATGTTCAGTCATTATAACCACCTACATCTTATACCTGTACAGCAGTGAGTGACCCCAGAGCTCTCCCTGTATTCTGCCCTCTACCTGGCTGTTGTACTGCTACAGGAATGTGCTTGAACTTTTTATTACAGTGAGTCTTGGAGCTGCTATTTGCAGCTTGTTTCATCTCTCTCCAGGGTGACGGGAAAGAGATAAGACAGTGGATTTAATTTCTCTACAGGGGGCACACCAGAGGCGTAACTAGAAACCTCAGGGCCCAGGTGCAAGAATCCATGAGGGGCCCCCTCCCCAAAAATCCATATTTTAATAAAAAAATGTCTGCAATATAAAAAAAAATACCCTCAGTCCCAGTCGCTCTCCAAGATCACTCCGCAGCACAGGGTTTATGGTCCATAAGTGCAGCCCTCCCTGGAGTCCTTGGAGTATCACTGCGGTTAGCACTGCATTCCAGGACAAGGTGCTGAGACAGCACCTGCCCCAAAATATCACGCAGTAATGGGGACGCTATGGGGGAAACCTGAAGGCACAGGTTTTCCCCTGTTAGCATCCAAATTTTAGTGCGCAGCCTGGAATAGGGCCCTTAGTGTTTAAAATACTCTTTTGTGATTCATCCTGTTTGGATACAGTTCCAGACCACCCAAATTTCCACCGAGGTCTGGCACATCACTTTCCCCAGCCAGGGATATTAGTGATTTGACTACTTTTTGCTCTCACAGCCCTGTTTGGCGCACTTTCTTGCCTTGGTTCCTGTCAGACCATCTGTAGTCTATCTTCCTTTCCCTAATTCTCTCATCCCCTCCCCATTTTTTTTCTCCTTTTCCCCTTCTCCCAACCTAATCCCCCACTTGTTCACTTCTTTCCCTTCCCTAGGCTCCGCAACCTTTCTCCATTCACACTCAATTAAGTGTGTTGCACAGGACACCTAAAGGCCTAAGGCCAGTTCTGGCAGTAACCCTATTAATACTGGGGCCCTATTCCAAGGTTGTTGTTAAATGTCAGATGGTAATGGAGAAATTGTGCTCCAGCTGTTAACTATTAGCTTCTCACCCTTAATGTCCATATTCCAACCAAGATGCAAGATACATGTCAAGATGCTAAAGTTGGATGGAGACATGGGGCAATATTACATGCTTAATGTAGCGTTAGCGCTCAGCTATATGAGTGTTAATGCTAGGTTAAAAAACCCGTTAGCACATCGGAGATTGTGCTTTCTAGCATGAGCTTACTGTTCTTTGGGCTCCATATGCTTAACAAGGAGAGAGCAGAGAGTAATTAATATTAGGATTACAAAATCCTAATGCTAATTACACACCGCTGCGGTTAACTGAAAAGTTAGCCACAGCTAGAAGCTGGTGCTAACTGATTCTGCGGAATCTGTTAGCACCAGCTGTAAACCCCCCAAAAAAATCAGATACTCCCCTCTAATCCTGCGGTGTGGACAGCGGCCCAATCTGCTGCTTCTGCTCGTCGGGACCAGAGTGAGATGGGGGGTCCCCAGTCTCCCTCCACGATCACTCAGTGGACCTGAACGATCTCACAAGATGTCCTATTTTTTGTCTAAAATAGGACTTCAAATCACTTTTAAACATGATGAGCATAAAACTGTCAAAATGAGCTCAGCACACAGAGGTGAAATGGTTCGGCAGTGAAGGGGTTAAAAAGCAAAAATGTGTAAAAATTGGGTATTTCTAATTTAAGGACAACATTTTAAAACTATTTAGCAGGGGTCTTTTAGATTTTGGGGATTAAAGTTCGAAAAAGTGTGATTTTTCATTATATTTCATACATTTTTTATAGTTCATTTTACGATATCATGAAAATAATGGTATCTTTAGAAAGTCCATTTAATGGTGAGAAAAACGGTATATAATATGTGTGGGTTCCATAAATGAGTAACAGGAAAATTAGAGCTAAACACAAACAGCGCAGAAACGTAAAAACAGCCGTGGGTACTTTCAGGCAGACAATGGTAAAATCGCCTGGTCACTATGGGGTTAAACATTATGAGTACAAAACAGTCACAATGAACTCGGCACATGGGTGAAATGGCTCAGCAGCAAAGGGGTTAAGGAACAATAAGGGTTTATTTGTATAAGAAGGCATAAACACAGGATAGAACAGAATAAATAAAGGGTAGAGCAATTCTAGACAAAAAACAAAACATTAAACATAGTGTAATCCAGCCAGAAAATATATAACAACAGGTCAATTATGGCCCCCTAAGGGTTACACTCACAAGACGTCTGTCAGTTTCAGGCAAATCACAGCTTCGCTGTTACCCCTCTATCTTCTCCCAATATAGCCAGTTCCAGGAGTCGCTGATCTTCAGATGCTGGATAAATCCACCGAGACGACTGCTCCTCATAACACCATCCAGGGCATTGTCTGTATCCAGTGCCTGCCTCGGCCTCACAGTGTGAGGCACCGCCACTTCAATATGCGGCCACCCCAAGGAACCCCCCCATCAGTGGCCATCACCTGGTACCCAGTGTGGACCGCCCCCCTAAGTACGCCCCTGGAGAGGTACACTGCATGGAGGGGACTTTGAACAGACTGCACACTGTTTTTGACCATCTGGACAGTAGGAGGCAAAATCTGCACCATAGCTGATACCTTGTCAAGTACTTCTAGAAGAATCCACAGGATTTGCTCTATAACTAATGGAATGTCTTGTACAACTTGGGGACATGAGCTGGAATTGTTTTACCAATCCATCAACCTTGATAATCAGCAAACTCACAGAGTGCTCACATTTAATTTATGTAGAAATCAATTGGCTGTATGAGCTTTCAAACAGTCAACTGGTAATGTCGTTTAATGCAGAAACATCGAGAGACATCTGATTGGCTACATGCATGATATTCACATACATACACTGATCATTGAGGGTGTCAGCATTTATCAACCAGAAGAGAAGCGAGGAAACTGTGGTGAGAGACCCAAGTTGAGTTTTAACAAATTAAGCAAAAAAAAAGTAAAAAAGTGGGGATTCAGCATGGGTTACTAATTAATAGAACTTCTCCTTCCCCCTCCCCCCAACTTTATTTTTGCCTTTTGCGTCCGTTTAAACACCAGGAAGCATCAGCCAAATATCACAGATGTGGCAGAGAATTTGGCAAAGTAGTGCCTTAGTGTTAGATTCGTACTGCAGCATAATTTTAGGAATGACTTATATTTGAATATTTGAAATTCCGATTTTGAGTTCTGATATAAACTATTTTGATTCAGCTAACAGAAACGACTAAGTAAAAATTCCCAACACAAAGCATAGGAAACCCAATTTAAAAAGAAAGCAAAACATTTCAATAGACTAGTCAATGCACAACTTTAATTGGGTAAGTGACGTAACAAGAGAGTACGATGGAACATTTAAGCTTGCGTGATTGTGATTTAGGCTGCCTGAGTTACCAAAAACACTGCGCTGAAGTTTATAATATTATAAGATCACTAATGTTGGTTAAAACTGAATAGCTAATCCTCACCTTTTGTTGCTTCAAAGAGGATGTGTATGCAATATCTCTGTGACATTTTGTTTCTATTGTGTATGATTCGCTAATGGAAACACATGGATAAGAGCTTCTAAAAGGCTGCGAGTGAGGAGGGGTAGGGTTGTCTGCAAGAGAAGATGTTACAATGAGTGAAATCGGCAACTACATTTTTCTCGTGAGGACTTGTTGTCGGTTTCTAAGTCCACATGGGACAGATGTTTCTTCTTTGTAAACATTTTACAATGGAATAATCTCTTTTAATTCCTCAGGTATTCACTGTTATAACATACGCCATAATGAACTAATGGCATGCGTTTATGTCATGGGCAATTTCTAAGGAATTCTATTTTAGTTTAGCAAAAAAAATTAATGGAAACTTATGGAATGCATTGCTTTTAATAAGCCATGCACAAAATAAACTAATCTATCTGAAAGTCAAACATATTATGGGTGTACATTTTTTCCACAGTCATGGAAAACATTCAGTAATGTATTTTGCATTATGCTTTACAGTGTTTTTCCCAAAAGATGTCACATTTCTCATTCTTAACCATGATGTAAATGGTGTCAGGCTAATTTTATAAGGATGTAATTACATCTTAAAAGGAGTGCTGATTCCCGAGGATAAAGGAAGTATGAAGTGATCTTCAACCAGATACTTGCAATTACCACTAGCGGTCTAGTCCAAGGTTGCCGTTAAGCACAGTGCTTGAGCCGTACAGCAGAATGGCTCAGCGCTGTGCTTATTTATTGAATAGCATTTTTTTTTTGGGAGAAAGTATTTTACCAGGAAGGATACATTGAGATTTCTCTCGTTTTCAAGTATGTCCTGGGTGGCGAGTATGTACCGTTAGGTGTCTTGCCCAAGGACACTTACTGGAGAGGTTGCTCGCTGAGATGCAAGCTGAGCTTGCGTCTTGTATGCAGCACCTTGTTACCTTACATTAGCATTTCCTATACTTTACATGGGAGACACTAAAGTGGCAGCAGCAGATGGAGAACGAGCTATACCAACGAGCCAATTCTCCATCTTTACCTGACCTTATTCTGAAAAGTATAATGCCTGTCAGACCCCATGTTAAGTGACTGCGTTTCAGCACAATCACCTAACACAATTACCTAACCCCTTCTAAAAATCCAATACTCACCTTAGATCCCTCGGTGGCAGGAGGGGCGCGATCTGCCACCTCCTAGCTCTGCATACAGAGTTTTAATAGGAACAAATAGTTCCAAATGTTCCTACACCTATCACTCCGACACCCTGCTGCTAGATCTCATTCGCAAGAGATTGCATCTGACTCCATGGAGTCCTACGGACATTATCATTTGACCCCTAACAAGTATTACGTCTGGAACTACTAAGAAACTGGCTCCATCGTAATACGGGTGTTAAAAGGCAAGCACTAGCGGAAATTTGCAGACGCTCAGGTTTTCATTAGCATTTGCCATTTAACACCAACTGTAGAATAGGGCCCTAGATTTAGAAGAACAATGACTTGCATAAACTCTGACTTCTTTTTAGTGGGGATCTTTAGAATTCCCGGATTCATAGAAAATAAACACATCCAATATTTTTGCATTTCAAGCCGCTCAAAAGATTATGCTTGTGCAGCGATGTTTGGTTTCCATAAATATGAAAGAAAATAACTATATTATTAAAACTAGCACCATAACTACAACAATATATATAAATATAATGATAAACATATGTGAGAAATATATACAATGTTTTCCTGCATTCATTAATATAGTAATAACAGAAGAATCCAAAGTTACAGTGATTCCACCCAACCTCTTAGGCTAGATGAGCGCATTTTCTGCGCCACGTCAAAATGTACGTCGATGCAGCGCACGCATTTTTTCACGGATTACGCTTAAGTGTCAGACGATGCGCAATTCTGGACGTATTTCATGACGATGGGGTGAAATCCGGCTGTTTGAACGTTATGTTGCCGCACACTAGCAGCGTCTACATCTCCTAATCACGCACCACGCTGCTATGCGGACGCAGCCACTCTGTACGTCATACCACGGTTTAACGTTCTCGAAAAAATGCGTTCATTTTCCACTTGCGTTGCCGGCCGGACTTTGTCACCGTACTTCGTATATTGCCGTCATTGCCTGTCATCTGCTGCTAGTCGGCCGTGATTAGTGCCCAGAACGCGTTCGCACTGCTCAGTCTGACCCTAGCCTAAACTGCAGAAGTAGCAGGCCAAGAGCAATTTATTTCATATTTATGTTTGGCATGGAATACACATGCAAAAGTAATGGTACGTTTGCAGCTTATTTTTGGGATCCTTGTGTTTTATATATGTATAATATTTAGCCTATAGACATCAAAACTAGTTTGAACTTCAACTTTACCATATATAATATATTTTTATTATCACCATTCTAACATATAATGCAAGCTGACAGCAAAGACACGTGTCTATGATTAAGTGGTTATTATCTGGACTGAACACTAACTTGTAATTATGGGCAGAGTATATTATGCTCAGAAATTCCTAGAGGTCAATTCAAAAAAGTGCTTTATTTCCTTTAAAATTTGATGAGTTAAAAACCCAACTATCTCAGTGCGTATATAACCAATAACCAATATTAACCCCTTCGCTGCTGAGCCATTTCACCCCTGTGTGTTGAGCATATTTTCACCATTTTGTGCTCATCAAGTTTAAACGTGTTTTTGAAGTCATGTTTTATTGTAGGACCCAGACAAATTATACAAGAGAAAAAAGAAGCAGGACCTTGAGGTCCTGCTGCTTTTTTCTCTTGGCTGATTATGGGGACCTCGGCATCCCCACTCTAGTGGATATCGCGGTGACACAAAGCATTGGTTCCCACCGAGGTAGGCTATGACGCTTGTCTTCCAGACAAATTATACATCCTTTTCACAGCGTTAGAGTAAAAAATCTGTTACCTGTTTCTCGTTTGGTTTCTTTTAAATTTTATTTTACATGGTCATGTTTGGTATCATTGGAAAGGTCAGACTCTGGGCTTTCTAATGACACTTGAATTGACCAAGTGCGGTGTAAAGAATAGCTATATAGGGAGTGTGGCTGAATGCCGTGGAAAGAGGATGCAGATTGCAGGAGCTCCATCCTGATTGAGACTTTGCTTTGATTTTTCACCGCTTTTGCATATTTTCCCTCACCTACCTTGGCCTTCTGGAGTTTTGGAAGCTTCCCCCATTCTTTCCGACGATATCCCAAGGATTTGACCCAATTCCGCTACAGAGCCGTCAAATATTTTAGGCCAGAGTGTCTGTCCGGTGGCCATCTTGAGGCCTGCGGCCTGGTGTCAGGTAGGCCCGAGCCACTCCGCTGATTCCCCATGGGTTTTTTCCCCTTCAGAGGTTCCCAGCTTCCGTTGTGGCCTTGTAGCTGGCGAGATATTTATCTACATGCCTCCCATGTTGTTTTCCTTTCCGGGGGCCAGCTTGGAAAGCCGTCGTGCACTTCCCTGTCTATTTCGACACAAAAGCTGTTTTTAGACTCAGGATGAGGAGCCTCCCCAGGTCTTTTCTTTTGTTTTCTCTCCCTTGTCGTTTCTCTTTTTATTATTTACTGCAGACTCTGTTTTTTTATTTTTTCTTTGGAACGCTCTATGAACTTGTAAGGCTTGGCTTCATGCCATCCTGTGGACTCAGCCTTTTTTCCTGTGATCGCTGACTGACTTCTGTTGCCCATACCTTTTTACTTTTACTCATTGTGTTTTCTGTGATACTTTTTGGATTACCCCCCCTTTTTTTTTTTTTTTTACTTCTCTGAGACCATTCTGTCTGATGATGGGCCCAGGTCCTGCGTGACCCTTTCTCATTCTGTGCTATCTTCTGTATGTCGACAAAATTCCAAAAATAAAGATTTTTTTAAAAAAACAAAAGATTGGTGATACAGGGGTCAAATGACCCCCGACTCTCCTTGCAGTGGTGCGGCGGATTGTGTTTCAGATGAAACAATGCCTAATAATGCAATACGCAATCAGTTCCAAACTAGCTCATATTGTGGGAAATGAGAAGGTGAATCATTGCAGTGGCATTGTTTGTTATATAAGTGAATAATGCCACTGCCTTAGAACAGAGGGAAACAAAAAGATGATTTGCAGTTGCTTTTTCTTCATTTTTATACATTACGTGGTCATATTTGGTGTCATTGGAAAGGAAAGACTCTATCCTTTCCAATGACACATCATTGACCTGTGGGGAGTATGGAATGGTGATGTAGGGTTCCGATGCACTCCTTGCAACGGCTTAAGTTTTCATTGAAACAATCAGGGTTATTCAAAGAGATTCGAAAAGTCACCGCACGTTCGGTGAGTTTTCGTTCTCTTCAATTCGGTTCCTTTTGCCGATCCCATTTCGGTGACCCTGCGGTGTATTCAGCAAGCACCACAGGGTCCCCGAATTGCAGGGAAAGGCTGCCGCAAACCCGACGAAAACTAACCGCAAAACCCACCGAATGCACGCCGAAAACCCCCAAAAACATCTGGATTAACCTGCCGAAAACCACGGAAAAAGCCGAAGTAGGAGCCGATCACACACAGCCGAAGCAGCTGAGACCGCAGACGAGGGAGGTGAATAAATTAGCAAAATAGTTTGTATGAATCTATGAAAATGAAACGCTGTTTGCAAAGAAACTACTGAGCGAAAATGTCTGAAGTTTACACAGGAGGTCCAGGGAATGATAATAAAAAGGGCTGTTACAGAAAAAATAAGTAAACTTAAAAAAAATAAAAATAGGACTTTTAAAAAAAAATGCTTAAAGTATCCTAAAAAATGGATAAATAAAGAGACTCTTTACTGCAGAATTTTATAATGAATGGTTTATTAGATATTGAATTAAAATGGGAATATTTTTAACATTGAAGCCTATGGGATTCTCCTGAATTAACTTGCCGAATGAAACCACCGAATGGCAGGGCATTTCGGGAACCTTTCACTGCTGGTTTCTGTTCTCTGAATAGCCAAAGCAGTGCTTTTCATGGGGATTTCTCTGCTCTTGAACAGGCACCAAACAGGCACCGAATGTTCAGGCAATTCGCCAGTATTTGGCGAATTGCCTGCTCTCTGGATAGCCGAATGGCCAAGAAAGGTAACCGAACGCTGATTTTCAGCGTTCGGTTACCTTTCTCAAGCAATTCGGATCTCTTTGGATAACCCTGAATGTGTAATGACACATTGCACCATCACACTATCATGGTCAACACTGAGCCCTGCATACAGCCAGGCAAGGCCACCCTTTTAGGGACCCTTCCTTGAACTGATCCCATGATCTCTGGCTTGCTAGTCTGGTTTGCTATTCAGTCTGCCACTGGACTTCTCAGAATGCTGCAATCCTCTATAGCTGCAGTGAACATATGCTGGGATAACCTCTTCTAAAAAATGACCTTACACCTGCAGTGACTGGGCGATTAACACACTCACTTGATACGACTTCCCTGTATTTATAATCCAGCTTCCCTCAGGTCTCAGTGCTCTGTTGTCTGAGTACACTAAGGGCCCTATTACATTCTTCGCACATTTGTTTTGCGCGCGCACAAATGAGCATTTGCGCGAGTGCAAAACCATTTGCGCAGAACGTCGTATTACGATGTTCGCGTAATCGTCTACCGCAATTCACCCTGCGCAAACAAATTTTGCTGCGCGCATCCTATACTTAACATTGTCAGCGCAAATGCGGGCATGCGCTGGTATGCGGATGGTATTACAATCTTCGCGCAACGAAAGTTTGCGCGCATTTTTGGAACGTCTTTGAAAAAAAGGTGGTAACTGTAAATGTGATCGTTCTGGGCGAAACGAAATACACCAGCACGAAAAAAAAATACAGCACAGTACAGTTACACATTCTACACATACCCAAACATTAAAATTAATAAATTGTGTCATTGTTAATTTTTTCTTCTTTTGGCTGGTGGTTGTTAATTCTTTTTTTTTAGTTTGTAAATATTTTATTGGAAATGGGTGATTGATGTTGGCTGAATCCCGGCTGAGTCGGCTTTGCGCGTCGGATTTGCGCACAAAAAATCTTGAAGGAAGAAAAAATGCGCTTGGATCGTAATACCACGTTAATTTTCGCGCGATCACGGTTTTTTTCGTGCACAAAAAAATTGCGCTGCGCGAGCGCAATTGCGCACAGAATGTAATAGAGCCCTAAGCATGTAGTGACCAATAGCCAGAATTTCTTCCTTCCATCAGATTTCCTATTCTGGACTTGACCACTGCCTGTTTTACTGTTTATGATCCTGTTCTGCTGGGCCGGACCTCTGCCCCATCTGACTACGTTCCTGGATGGCCCCTGCTCTGTACCATGTACTCAGACTTTCCCCATGCTTATTCCCACAACGCAGAGCCCAGCACCCTCCTGGTCCCTCTGTGTAGTGTGGTTCTACAAGGGTGGGCTCCATCTACTGGTAAGGTCATGACACACACTTGCTGTCACTGTGGGAAATGAGAAGAGGAGTTATTACAGCAATATTATTCACTTTATTACTGAAAAGTGAACAATATTGCTGGTTTTCAACAAGAAAAGGAAATATTTTTTATTTTATTTAGCTTTTTATATTTACATAGGTCCTTGTCTTGTTTGGTATCAATGGAAACATCAAAATCTGGGCTTTCCAATGACATCACAACCAACGGATCCAAAGATACAATAGTCCAAATGTCCTCTGCATCTCCTGTATTGCCTCCCTCTTTATGATATTATTGTTCGCATGCGCGATGACTCCCGCGGCCAGGGGAAGCACTCCCACAGTGAGGGCCCACATCCAGGTTGTCAGCCCACTGTGATTGAAGCCCCAGATTGGCAGCAAGAATGTAGGGTGCGTGGCGTACCTTCCCAAGGAGAGCCTAATCCTGGCTAGTGGAGAGACCCGGTGCAACGTCAACGAGGTCCGCCTGTACCTCCCAAGCATTCACAAATTCACAATGGCTTGCGACACAGGTAAAGCTATTAAATGGATTTTATTGGAAAAAGTTGCAGCAGATAAAAAAAATACGATGTTTCGCTCCTAAGAGACATTAATCATGTATCATTAATAACATGATTAAGGTCTCTTAGGACCGAAATGTCATTTTTTTTTTACCTGCTGTAACTTTTTCCAATAAAATCCGTTGGATTGCTTTACCTGTGTCGCACGCCATTGTGGATTTGTGGCAGCAAGAATGAGGCAGTACGTAGACATGCATGGAGAGTCCTCCTCACACGGGAGTGAAAAGTGAGGATGCTCCACGCATGTCTTTCGCATTCAACTGGCTAAAGCAAAAAAGGTTGCCTGGAGGATCACCATGGGGTAATTGCACAAAGAAAACGTCACAAAATTTAAAATCAATGAAAATAATTCTCCCTCCTGTTTTTCTTATGTGTGTTATTTGTTTGCCCTCATGTAGTCGGAAACAGACAGTCTGCTGCAGGGTTTTCTTTTATAAATGTTGCTACAATCCCTCCATGTGCAGACCCCTCCTAGGTGCCTAGGATTGGCTAGTGTTTCTAAAGGGGAGGATCTCACTAGAACTTGGCCTCTGGGCAGGGTTCGGCAGGCTGATCGTTGGAGTTCGATGGATCCCGTTCGACGCACTTGGGTGACCACAGGGTCGGCGAATTTAAATCGCCGTATTGCACTGAAATTTCGGTGGTCTCTGAATAACTCCCATATTGAATTACAGGATAAGGAAGTTACTTTGTAATTTTATAAAATCATCTTATGCCCCTATACAAGAAATATACACTTTTAGGAGTGCTGGAAAAAATGCTTATGCTGTTGTGCAATAATAGGGGCTTTAGTTTAATGACTAACCAAGTTGTAATGCTTTTACGATCTTTGTCTTACTCTGAAAGGGTGAAGCACTGAATTGCGTATCTGCATGTGGGAAAGGCTAAAAGGTTAGAAAAAATAATCCTAGATCACTAAACTAAAACTGTTAAAGAGAAAAAACATATACCAGAATCTAAGCATTATGTTTATTAACAAGACATATCTACATCCAATTTCAGTATGTCATTCTTTTGATGTAAAACATATTTTCCCTTCCCTGGCTGAATTATATTATAATGATTTAAGCAGAATATTTTATTTGCGTTGGAAACTCACCTTGAGCCTGTAAGGGCTGATTTATTTACAGCTAGACCTGTGATGATGGAGTGAGTTGCAGATTATGCGATCCTTGGTTTAGCAATCACACAGCACTATTGACAGTAATGTTTGGTATTAGACAAATGGCTAATATAAGCATCTCTGTATGGACAATTAATCTACATAAAGAGAGGTTTTCTTATTTCTATGCGTGAAAACATTAGACTGTTATATTAACAAAAAAGCCATACACTCACCAACAATTCTTCTACGTTCTTTTTTGTTCCTTGCCACTGATGAAGCCCCCTTGAGGCGAGAAACGCGTTTGGCTATATGAATACCTGTTTTAACCTATATTTATATGGTTGTATAGAATAATAAAATACCTTCCCAAAATATTCAGCCTGACGTTGCCTTTGTTTTTGCTCTAAGTCATACATATACTGCTGTCCTGGAAAGATTCTTATGGAAATGCCATCCTTTCTGGCGAGCGGATATTTGCTCATTCTACATAATCCTGTTGGATTTTCTGCAATTTGTGTCCCTATGCTTTCTCGGAGGTCCAATTGCAGGAGTGTGTGGCGAACAGGTTGGCCCTTAACGCCTGTAAGGTCTTCACATGAGAGCTTGCAGCTCTCATGAAGTGTGTGTAATGATTGATATACTCTGTTCGTAGTAATACTGTTCTATACAATATCGCACCATTGCCTGTTTCTTGTTATTTTGATGTTATCCTGCCAATGAGGGACCCATGTGAATTCATCCACGTATAAATTTCTAGAAGGAACCAATCATTTTTTACTGTAAGCACTATTCTTCTCATCAGGTGTACATCTTTAAGCTGAAGGGTTGGCCCCATTTCATTACTCTTGTATCTTTCTTCTGGTGACGGGAGCACCGCGCTGTGGGAATAATAACAATTCCTTAAATATCTCTCTAGTGCCATGAAGTACGTTTTTTCTTTTCTAGTCACCAACAATTCTCAGAACCATAGTATTATAGTGTTTTTGTTTTTCAGACCTATTTAATGTGGAAACGTCACAAAAACGCAAACTAAGGAATCCTGTCGATAATAAAATAAAAGGCAAAAATTGCATAAATCTGCTAGATATGGCAATTACTGATAGTTCCGATAACCATAACTTTTGAAGGCAGGACGAGTACTGGGAGTTACTTCCCAACGAAACAGAAATAGAATCCGGAAGCTGGATGAGTTGATCGAGTGGTAGAACAACATGGCTTTTTTTGCAGGGTTTTATGGTTATTGAGCAGGGACAGTAGTATAACTACAGTAGTAATCAGTTAGATTACTGCTTCCTGAGGCAGCATGGTTTGTAATATTATGGCTATGTGTGTCTGATCTATAGCCTGTTCTCGTTGTCATTAAGTAGACCTTGTTGTATGCAGTCTGCTTTCTTGTTTGCTCCCTTGTACTGTATATCTGGCCTGTCTGACTTGATTTCCTCACATTTTATATTTGAACAGACTTTCTCTGATCACATTGTTTTCTGTAATTCTGGCCTCAACTTTTCTCAACTAAATTACTCTCGTTATCTCTACTACTACTGACCTGTTCCTGGTTATGCCTTTTCCTTTTCACTTATAATGGAATGAGCCCAGTCAGTTCAAGGACTGGCATAGGTCATCCCTGCTCTGCCTTTAGGTTCCCCTACCTCGAAACTAATAATAATAATATCATTATTTATTAAACGCCAACACATTCCGCAGCGCTGTACAAGGGGTAATGGGTAAAGACAGGACATTCTACAATACATACAGGAGACAGGTCAGTATAGCTGCCAGCAGATACAGGAGGATATGAGGACCCTATTCCTGTGGGAATTTACAATCTAGATGGGTGAGGGGATTAGAAACAGGACAGGGTTATCAGGGTTATTCAGAGAGAGGTGAAAACCTGGAGAATTGCCAGGAGAGTGAACAATCTAGACCAAATAGCCCATTTGGAAAGTTAGATAAATGGGAGAATTTTTCTGGTTTGGCTATTTTGACCTAGAATTTTCACTTCTTCAGTCATTCTCCTGGTTTTCACCTCGCTCTGAATAACCCTGTGTATATCTGGAAGCGTTGCACTTTTTTTGCATCCACTTCTTTTTTTTATCCACAGGATTCTTTATTTTGTGTTTTAGTTATGTTTCTTCTGTGTGCTTGTGGAAAGAGCACCGAAGGAATCCTTGTGAATTTATATACATAGCATTTATTGGTGTATACATAATGCTATTCTCTGTGTGCAGTGTTCTATACCTCTTGCCAGTTGTAAAATAATGTAGTGCAAGAAATACCAAAAAATATTTTATTTTTGGAAAGACTGGTAAATGGTTATATTTTTAAACTATATGCATCATTTACATTATTCAGCTATTTGTGACTTGTAATCTACACAGATAATTACAGCTTTGTCATATATATATACTTTTGTATCTAGAACTTCAAATAAAGGTTTTATTAAATTCCTTTAAACAAAAAGAACTTGAGTGAATGGAAAATGTAATGAAGCAAACACCATGCCCATTACGCAGAGCTGCTAATCCACCAGTGTTTTTATGTTGTTGATGTTAGAACTGTGGGAATGAAACCTTTGATGTAACGGTTGACCTCTTATACCCACATGCTCTGCTTTATGACACGTTGTACCCATGATTGGGTGCCTCTTCACCACACTGGATATTTACCCTGTGAGATACCCTTGATCTTGTTGTGGACATGGGATATCATCTGACAAATCGGAAAATAGTCTGTGTTAACTTTATTGGTATAGTCGTTCTTCATTGTTTTCTCCTGACATAAACTTCAGGACAAAAGGGCCTTTTCTGCTTCACCCCCTACAATAGCAATATCTTTTTCTTTACCATAACTATGACTCACCAGTTCCAAATATACTATAATAAACTATAAATTAAGAAAGCATGTTTGCCCATTAATTGTCATTCCGAGATAAGCCATTATAATAGAATTGTGGGTATTTTACTTTGCTTATTTTTATTAATTTACAGAAATATTCTTGGCATGAAAAGTTCTAGACACTAGATTGTGTCTTTTATCTTGCACAAATTCAAAAGGGTCTGCATTATTAGCATTCAGAATCAGGGGAAGTGGCCTTAATGTGAAATAATGTAAATGTGATAAGGATAAATAGAAATGACCCACTATCCTATTTAGGATTATTTGTGGTGATCATAATGAGAGTATTAGGAATGCAGCTTCCAAAAAACCCCACTCGAGTTTCTAATAATATCTGCATGTGGGGAAAATGTACATTAACATTATATATTTATACTATAAGGGATACTGAGCAATCATAACAAGCCATATCTTATCTCTGTACTGCAACGAGTGGCCCAGAACTCTCCTTCAATTTTGTTTTCTTCCTGGCTGGCTGTACAGTGAGGTTGGGGGCTGCGTCTTCCAGGTCCTTTGTAGTAGCACATGGTAACAGAATTGAGGTTTAAACAAGAATTTAATTTCTTCCCAAAGATCAACTAATTCCTTAATCAAAAAGACGTGTCAATTGGTTCTCGTGGGCTTTTTGTCATTGTCATACACAATTTTGGATATGATGGGGTTAAAATCATGTATGAATGCCAAACTAATGCAGGGTATTAAAGAGACCCATGATTTTGTCTGTTAGATGAAAAATAGCAGGAGGCTGTGCTTTGGCAATAGGTTAGGACAGATGATGTCTGCCTTGATGATGGCACGTGAGATTAAGACTTTAATGACCATTTAAGTAAACTAAAAACCTCTGTTTTTGTTTAACGTGAATGACATTTTTTTGGTATTTTATGAAGCAGGACTGAATGTTAACAATTTACACTGTCACCCTGAGTACAGCGGGTATTGAAAAAGGGACTGATTATGTTTTTATGTGTTTTCAGTTGACTTTCCATCACTGGGCTTATGAAGTTTAAACCTTTTTACAAAAAAGGCCCTTTTTTGCAAATCATCTTGCTATTCACCATATATAACGCATAAGTAATATTTCATGGGAAGAGATAAAAACCTAAATTTCGGCACAATTGCTCAAGTAGCCATAATGTCACAGGTTCACATTTATATAAACTGTAGATTTACATCAACAAAGCTTATGTTTAGTTCCTCGTGGTCACGTTTCAACAGAAGGTCCTTTCAAACATCACACACCGTGACAATATTTTATTGAAATCCATTCTATCAGGCAAACTACATGTCACCTTTTACTCCGTAATTTAGATGCCACTAATTAAAGGGACAGTACGACAGCCCTAAATATACCCCACTTCAAATTATAGCACTTTCATCTATCCTTCCAGTTAACTAGAACGCTGTAATTTCTTTTTAAATTAGGTATTGAAGAAGTGAACCTATAAGATGTTCTGTTTTCCTTTTCTCTATTTTTAAAGGTTATATTTAGCCATAAATAGAGGTATAATTATCGGTTTCCTGAGACTCGTACAATCTGATATGAAACCTCAACATTTCGTGCACGTTTTATCTAGCTGACGAATATTCAGTTTCGCACACCTGGCTTCGGGAAGAGCAGCTCCTAGACCACTCCTACCTGAGGTATGAAGCAACGTGCTTAAACTAATCAATGCTACGAGGCCGACTGGAGAATTTAAAACGAAAAACACATATAGCCATCACACCCAAAATGCTGGACTAAAATTATTATGATGTATGTATTTACTGCCTTCAGTTTGGGTGATGATTTTAATAAATAATAATGATGATGTATGAATGAATAACAGGTAGGCAAACAGACTGTCAGACAAGGTCTATATGCAAACATAAATACATTCAGGGCTCTATTACATTCCTCGTGCATCGGATTTGCGAGCACGCAAATGCGCATTTGCGCGAGGACAAAACCATTTGCGCAATACGACGTTCGTGCAAACGATGCGCGTTAACCTCCAAAGCCAGTGACGCTGCGCAAACCTAGAGCGAGCGCAAGTTCGTGCGCGCATCCCATACTTAACATTGTGAGCGCCAATGCGTTAGTGCGCTGGTACGCTGATGGTATTACAATCTTGGCGCAACAAAAGTTTGCGCACATTTTCGTAACGTCTTTGAAAAGCAGGTGGTAACTGTAAATGTGATCGTTCTGGGCGAAACGAAATACACCAGCACGAAAAAAAAATACAGCACAGTACAGTTACCCAAACATTAACATTAATAAATTGTGGCATTGTTAATTTTTTCTTTTTTTGGCTGGTGGTTGTTATTTCTTTTTTTTCGTTTGTAAATATTTTATTGAAAATGGTGTGATTGATGTTGGCTGATTCCTGTGACAAATCCCGTGACAAAACAGTCTGCCCACCGATTCCTGCACGCAACGTTCATTTGCGAACGGCTTTGCGCGTCGGATTTGCGCACGAAAAATCTTGAAGGAAGAAAAAATGCGCTCGGATCGGAACACCACGTTAATTTTCGCGCGATCGTGTTTTTTTTCGAGCGCAAAACAATTTGCACAGAGAATGTAATAGGGCCTCAGTATCTTAATAATTACCTGTTTTCTTGGCAAATGCATTCACTAACAATATAATATTCATACAATATTACAATATGAAGAAGTGAATAAAAAATGTATGTTCAATCCAGTGCATAGCTTTTTGGACACAGATGTTTCCTGATACATACATTATATCACACGACACCTGGTTACACTCCATTGTAATATTGCTCAAAGAGCTGCTTTTTTATTGCATCATTAGAGGATTTTAAACATTTTAATCCATTATGGATGACACACTTTATCATGAAAAAAATAAGAAAAAAATACAAAGGTCTCCCATTTAGTTTCAATAAATCGCAGACTATCATTGCTATCATATGGAACTTTGCCTTAATTTATGATTACAAACATATGGAAGGGATATCTCTCACCGAATTCGAGCTAGGTCACGTAAAATGGATTGTAACATTCCTATCATTTTCATCACAACCTCAGAAATTATTGCAGCCACAAAACTATTCCATCTCATAAAATGATAGTGGTTCGGCGGCAGAAAAGACAAAAAAAAATACTGTACAGATATAACTTCGGGGCAAAAGAGATGATACAAAAATGCAGAGAAACAACTTCTTACAGGAAAAATTGGAAAGGTTAAAATATTTTACCTCAGCTTCTTAGTAATTCTAAATGCCAGGTCTTGATGCTTTAGAAATAAGTAATAAAAACATTTTGTCTAGACCACAACGTCTCCCATAAACATAAATGTTTACGACGTGGCTCACATTTTAGAGACAAAATTATTTTGAAGCTATTAAGCAATTTGACTTATGACACCTGAGACTGCTCAAGTCTCATTTAAGTCTCTTTTCCACGGTCCTGTCCCTTTTCCCTTTGTGGTCCTCCTCCACATTGCGAGTGGCTCCACCATCACTCTAATGGGTCTTCACTTAATGACTTCCCCAAACATGTATTTCTGGGATTTAATATAATTTCTCGTACTTTAATTCTATCTTTACTGTCTTTTTTTACCTGATATCCTCAGATAGGATCCCTGTACCATTTGTAAGCTCTGAAGGGCCTCCAATCGCCGGTCTTGCATGGGCACGGCTGATGCTGTTCATTCAATACCTTGAGCTGTGAGAACAAAATTATCAGGGTTATTCAAAGAGAATCGAAAAGTCAACGCACATTCGGTGACTTTTCATTCTCTTCAATTCGGTGCGATTTGGCGATCCCATTTCGGTGACCCTGCGGTGTATTCAAGCACCACAGGGCTGTCGTAGTGCAGGGAAAAGCCGCCGCAAACCCGCCGAACACTCACCACAAAACCCGGCGAACGCACACCGAAACCCGCATCTGGATTAGGCTAGGGTCAGACTGAGGCAGTGCGAACGCGCGTGCAGCCGCACTTAATCACGGCCGCACTAGCAGCAGATGCCGGGCAATGACGCCCAATATACGAAGTACGGTCGCACAAAAGTCCGGCTGCGCAACGCAAGTGGAAAATGAACGCATTTTTTCGAGAACGTGAAACCGCAGGTACTGACGTACAGAGTGCGCTGCGTCCGCTAGCGGCGTGTGTGCGTGATTAGGAGACGTCAGACGCTGCTAATGTCCGGCCAACATAACGTCCAGACACAAAAAGTGTTTTATTGATGATCCGTACAAAATCACGGACGAAAATGCGCATAGTATGACCACTATCACGTATTCTGTGAAAAAATGCGTCCATTCGTTCGAACGCACTTTTTCACAGACAACATAAAAATGCGTTCGTCTGACCCTAGCCTTAACCCCGCCGAACACACCAGAGAAGCCAGAGCAGCCACCGATCACACCACAGAGCAGCCGCCAGAAAAATCCGACACCGCAGACGAATGGAGTGAAAAGAAAAAAAAAATATAGTACGCTTGAATGTTTGAAAAGTGAAACGCTGTTTGCAAAGAAACTGCAGAACGAAAATGTTTATAAGATCCAATGAAGTATAATAAAAAGGGCCGTTACAGAAAAAAGAAAAAACGATTTAAAAATAAAATTCACAAAAAAATCCCGAGAAATGCCTAAAAGATCCTAAAAAATCTATACATAAAGAGACTTTATAGTACAGAATATTATAATCAACGGTTTATTAGATATTGCATTAAAACTGGAATATTTTTTAACATTGAAGCCTATGGGAATTGTCTGTATAAACCTGTCGAATGAAACTACCGAACAGCAGGGCAATTCGGCAACTTTTCACTGCTGTTTTGTGTTCTCTGAATAGACGAAGCAGTGCTTCTCTATGGGGATTTCACTGCCCTCAAACAGGCACCGAACAAGTACCGTACGTGCAGGCAATTCGTCAGCATTTGGCGAACTTCCTGCTCTCTGAATAGCGAATGGCCAGGAAAGGTAACCGTACGCTGAATTTCACTGTTCGGTTACCTTTCGGCCACTATTCAGATCTCTTTGAATAACCCTGTATGTCTTCTACTAGATTAAAAATAAATCCGTCCCAGGTTCATTATATTCATGTTCACTTCAGGAGCTATATTACAAAGTAGGCACTAAAGCAGGGACGTTAACAGGGAAAACCTGCGCCTGCAGGACTCCTTGTAGCATCCCCGTTTTAACACTATATCATGGGGCAGGAGCTGATTCAGCAGCTTGCCCGTAATGTAGCACTAACCCTCCCTGATACTCGCTGCATTGTTTCTGCCCTGCTGCGAATATCACCTCCTGGAGGGTTGTGATGCAGCGCCGCGAGCCCTGCGCAATCTTGTGCAGGGCTGCTGAGTGATTTGTCCACAGTCTCAACCTAATCAAGGCAGATTGGGCCACTGTTTGCGCTGCAGAATGAGAGGTATCTGACTTTTTTTGTGGGGGTTCAGCTGGTGCTAAATGATTCTGCAGATTGGAATCAGTTAACCCAGTGTTTCCCAAACCTGTCCTCAGGACCTGCTGACAGGTCAGGTTTGTCAGAATCTGAAGCACAGCAAAGGTGATATGATTTGCTGCTCAGTGATTGCAGGATTCAGTCTGCTTTTCCTCAAGGTGATCTGTAAAATCTGGCCTTGTTGAGGGTCTTGAGTTAACCACAGCTAGAAGCTGGTGCTAGCTTTTTCGTTACCACATTGTGCGGTAATTAGCGTTAGGCCTTTGTGATCCTAAAGCTAATTACTGATTGCGCTCCCCATGTTAAGTATACATAATACAGTAAGCTCAAGCAAGCAAGTGCAATCCCCAAAGCGCTGAGTTTTTAACCCATTAGCGCTGTGGTTGTAATATGGGGGCATGAGTTAAAGTCACTTAACCTAACGTTAACGCTCACATATCTGAGTGCTAGCGTTACGATTGTAATAGTGCCCTATATGTACAATGATTGTTTTCACTTTTATTTACAGCAGATATGTACTCTAAGGCTTGTTCCGTCTCAACTGGATAACTGCATGAGTGACATTTTTTACAATACAGAAATTCAAAGAATGCCTAGAATAACAGTCAGGTCAATTTCAGATGCTTTAGTTACTGAAAAAAGCATTATGCTGCTATAGTGTTTCTGTGAGAAATTACTTAATTGAAGGTTGCTTCTGCCCTCTAGTATTTTGACATCACACCCTAAGCCTGATGTGACAGACTCTCGTGCCATTGACATTGTTGGTACTGGCGTGGGTCCAGTTATGAACATAGTGAATTTCTGTCCAATTACTGCACTTTTGCATGTTTGCACGCAACAAGGTACATGAAAACAATGTTTAGACCTAACCGGACTCAAGATTAAGCCACTGGTTTCAATAGATGGCCCTGAACCAGTTTAGACAGGTTCACTGTGAAAACATCAGCACTGGAAATGTTGAACTAAAAAAAAAAAAAAAAAGGTATATACTATGACCATAAACAATACCTTTGTGTTTTTACAGAAATTGTACTAAAATAAAGTACTCCTGAGGAAGCTGCTTTGATTAAGCAGAAAAACGCTTGTCAAGTGCTTTTAACCACTAATAGTGCCTTCCATTGCGCTATACTCTATGGCAGGGCTCAAAATTTCCACTCGCCTACTAGCATTTGGCGAGTGGAAATTAAGTGAGGGCGAGTGAAAATGCACACACAGGCAGCACAATAAATTATTTTGTGCTCCTTATTCTGGCATTGCCACTGTGCAGCCCCCCCTTCCCCAGGCTGCACGGTGGCAGGGATCAGCTGCCTAACCTGACCAAGCTCGTCTCTGTCACTGGCAGGGGGATGGAGAGGAGCTTCTTTGCCTCCTTGCTCTGCTCACAGTGGGGTCTGATGACTGGGTATACATGTATCTTGGGTCTGATGTCTGGGTATTAATGCTATTTTTTGTAACTTTAGTCTAAATAAAACCTTTAACAGTGTTATTTCATAAGATAATTTAAGGGGGTGTGTTTAGGGGTGGATTAAGGGCTGGGTAGGGGTTTGGTGGAGCAACTGGTGGTGAGTAACTCTTATAGCCTGGTTAGTAGCTTGGGACTTGAAATTTTGAGCCCTGCTCTATGGCTTAGAGAATTCTTTTCTATTAATTTTGCTCCAAGCTTTAGGAGACTGCAATTGGTATACAAGTCTTGTGACTACTGCTGAAATTGGTTCCACACTAAGGAGACCTTAGGGGGTTGCCATTAATCAAGCAATATAATTCTATCTTTGATCTTGAAGCATGCTCTATGAATGAGTACAAGTACTTAATACTCTCTCTTCCACACTTGGGTCCCACTCCCATTGTTACAGACGCCGCTGTGGTCTCTCAGCGCCCGGCAGCATCATCTTCGCTGCTCGCTGCCCGGGCGCTGAGTGAAGAGGGGAATCCGGGCGGTCACGTGAGCCACCGGGGGCGGAGCCTGGCAGAATGACGCAGACCCGCCGGGTTTAAATACGAAGGCAATGCATTCATACATTGCCCTAACGTGGTTAAACATCCCTTAGAGCTGCTTTGTTGTATTTTGGTGTATTTCTGGTTCTGACATATTGGCAATGGCTTCTGACTATTCTGGTTCTGACATATTGGCAAACGGCTTCTGACTATTCTGGTTCTGACGATTCTGGTTCTGTTTTATTGGCATAAGGCTTTTGACTTATCAGCACTGTAACCCTGAGTTCGCCTTGCTGCACGATAATATTCTAGGGATATATATATATCAGACCGACCACTTCTAAGGATCGGAGGGAAAGGATAGGGAGCTGCGTACAAGGATCATACCCCTTCTGGTGGGTATCGTATCACCCACACTAAGGAGCCCACCAAGTTTGTGTGAGGGTTTTTGATGGCCTTTGCCAATTTGGTCCCACATCAAGGAGACCGTTGGAGACCTTTGTTTTCTAGTATTGGGGTATCCTAATACAATTGAAGTTAGGTGCAGTTTTTCATGGTGCAGTTCGATGAGGGAAAATGGCAAATACCCGAGTGGTGATGCACTGACTGTCCCTTCCGCTCCATGCCCATAACTGTTTAACTGTTCTTCAGTTCGGGGTCCCATTATAAGGAGACCTGACTACCTTCCTATATACTGTATATTGGTGTGGCTCCTGGCCCCAGATAGCTTCAATGAAAAGATAGATTCAGTATAGCGCTACTCCTGCAGCTTTGTGAAATCAATAATGAATTTTTTTCACACTTGGGTTCCACACTAAGGAGACCATTAAGCTTGTGTGAGTGTATTTTGCTGGCCCCCGTTTAGTTTATTCCCATACCAAGGAGACCTTTGGTGGCTTCTCTAATACAATTGAACCTACAGTTGTGTTCAAAATTATTCAACCCCCACTGAAATTGAGTGTTTTGGCCAGTTTGACTTTGATTTTGATCATTCAGTCATCTTGCTTACAATTAAATCAAAGAGGCACGTGTAGTTCAGACAAATATAACATAACATTTATAATGAAATAACCACAAATGTCTTTTCAGTGCTCACATCATTATCAGTTTTATTCAACCCCCAAGTGACATTCAATCTTAGTACAACATCCTTTTCCCTAACTTCTCTTCCTTCAAACGCTCCCTGAAAACATTCCTATTAGGGAGCCTACCACCCAACTCACTGACGCAACATCAATCACTCTCACCTTACAGTCCTCTCCTCCTGTTTCCAACCCCAACCCTCCCAGATTGTGAGTTCTACGGAATAGGGCCCTCATCTCCTCCTGTACTGTTTGTCAAATGTTGTTCAATGTATTGTAACCCTGTCTATACTGTGCTTATTGTACAGCGCTGCGGAATATGCTGGCGCTTTATAAATAAAGAATAATAATAATAATAATAACAGCTTTTAAACGTGAAGCATAGCTTGACACAAGTGTCTTGCAGCGATCTACGGGTATCTTCGCCCATTCGTCATGGGCAAAAGCCTCCAGTTCAGTCACATTCTTAGGCTTGCGCACTGCAACTGCTTTCTTTAAGTCCCACCAGGTTCTCAATCGGATTTAAGTCAGGTGACTGCGATGGCCACTCCAAAATGTTCCAGCCTTTAATCTGCAACCATGCTCTAGTGGACTTGGAGGTATGCTTGGGATCATTGTCCTGTTGAAAGGTTCAACGTCTCCCAAGCCTCAGGTTTGTGACGGACTGCATCACATTGTCATCCAATATCTCCTGGTATTGAAGAGAATTCATGGTACCTTGCACACGCTGAAGCTTCCCTGTACCTGCAGAAGCAAAACAGCCCCAAAGCATGATTGACCCCCCGCCATGCTTCACAGTAGGCAAGGTGTTCTTTTCTTCATAGGCCTTGTTCTTCCTTCTCCAAATATAGCGTTGATCCATGGGCCCAAACAGTTCTATTTTTGTTTCATCAGTCTACAGAACACTATCCCAAAACTTCTGTGGTTTGTCCACATGACTTTTGGCATACTGCAGTCAACTCTTCTTATTCTTTGGAGACAGCAAGGGGGTGCGCCTGGGAGTTCTGGCATGGAGGCCTTCATTTCGCAGTGTGCGCCGTATTGTCTGAGCTGACACTTCAGTACCCACATCTGACAAATCTTTTCTCAGTTCCTCAGCAGTCACACGGGGACTTTTCTCCACTCTACGCTTCAGGTAGCGCACAGCAGTCAAAGTCAGCATCTTCTTTCTGCCACGACCAGGTAGCGTTTCAACAGTGCCCTTTGCCTTGAATTTACGAATGATGCTTCCTATGGTCTCTCTTGGTATGTTTAACATCTTTGCAATCTTCTTATAGCCATTGCCCTTCCTGTGAAGAGTAATCACCTCTTCTCTTGTCTTCCTGGACCATTCTCTTGACTTCACCATGTTTGTAACCACACCAGTAAATGTCTAGAAGGAGCTGAGTAACACAGTCATTTTAAAACGGCCTAATTGGTGCTTATTATGCTTTATTGCTGCTCCGTGACATCCACAGGTGTTTTCAATACCTGATTGAAAACACTTGAATGAACCTCTGTTCTTCAGAGTGGTAGTCTTTAAGGGGTTGAATAATTGTGTCAATGAAGAATTCACAAAAGAAACATTTACTACTGTATTACAAAACCAATTGATGTCATTTTAGTTGCATATGGTTCTTTAAAAAGTCCTTGTAGGATTTCATTCTGAATACAATTACAAATGTACACTAAATTCCCTAAAACCCTTTACAGCATTGGGGGTTGAATAATTTTGAACACAACTGTATATACAGTTTTTTATGACATGGTTTGATGGGGTCTTTCCTCCTCCCCTCAAACATGCCACAGTAGTCCCAATCCTAAAAAAAACTTCTCTGGATCCGACTGCTCACCCCAACTACCACCCCGTTTCCCTGCTCCCTTTTACCTCCAAACTCCTCGAAAAGCTTGTGTATGCCCGTCTGATTGACTACCTCAACACCCACTCTCTCCTTGACCCTCTGCAATCTGGCTTTCGCTCACTGCACTCAACAGGAACAGCTCTTGCGAAACTGACCAATGACCTTGCAACCGCTAAATCCAATGGGTGCTACTCACTGCTGATCCTTCTTGACCTCTCTGCTGCCTTTGATACAGTTGACCACTCAATCCTCCTTCAAACTCTTAGTGATATAGGCCTTCAAGGTTCTGTTCTTTCATGGTTCGCTTCCTACCAGTCCCAACGATCGTTTAGTGTCTCCTTTGCTGGAAGTACTTTCTCAGGGCAGCCTGTCTCTGAGTGCCCCAAGGTTCAGTACTGGGCCCTCTACTTTTTTCAGTCTACACTGCCTCTCTAGGAAAACTGATCGGCTCCTTTGGATTCCAGTACCACCTATACGCTGATGACACTCAAATTTACCTCTCCTCCCCTGATCTCTCTCCAGGTATCCTGGATCGAGTCACTGACTGTCTCTCCGCTGTCTCAAATTCGATGGCTTCCCGCTTCCTTAAACTCAATCTTGCCAAAACTGAAATTCTCGTCATTCCCCCCTCCAAGAAGAACCCAATACCACCTATCTCTCCACGAGTAAATGGAACACCCATTAGCCCAACACCCCAAGCTCACTGCCTTGGTGTCACTTTTGACTCTGACCTAACACTCTCTTCCCACATCCAGACAGTGACCAAATCCTGGTATTTTCAATTCAAAAACATTGCCCATGTCCGCCCCTTTCTCACACAAGATACCGCAAAAGTGCTGGTTCATGCTCTTGTCATTTTTCGACTTGGCCTCCCCAACTCCCGTATCGCCCCTTTGCAATCTGTAATGAATGCAGGGGCCAGGCTTACCAGATGCACCTCACGTAACTCCCCACTCTGCTGGGCCCTCCATTGGCTTCCTGTACGTTTCAGGATACAGTATAAAATACTGATGCTCATGTTCAAATCACTCAATAACTCAACCCCTCCCTACATGTATTCGTTACTCCGCAAGCATGTCCCATCTAGACAACTCCGTTCAGCAGGTGATCTCCACCTGTCATCGGTCTACACACGCACAGCCAACTCTCGCCTCCAAGACTTCTCAAGGGCAGCAGCAGTCTTGTGAAATGACTTGCATTGCCCTATCAAACTCTCCCCTGACCTTCAGGCCTTCAAGAAATCCCTCAAAACCCATCTCTTCACATTAGCGTACCGCATCACTGATGCAACTCATCCCTCTGCTCACCTACTCACACTTGATTGAAGCCGCTTGTATGGCCCCACCATTCCCAAACCACTGGCACTAATGATCCTGCTATCTAGTGCAATTCCTCTCGTCTTCCTCAACCCCACTCCTTCTAGACTGTAAGCTCCTATGAGCAGGGCCCTCTACACCTCTTGTTTCCATCCTATGTCCGTTTACATGTATTTCGTTCCCTTTGGTTATTGTAAAGCGCTGCGGAAACTGTTGGCGCTATATAAATGATGACAATAATAATAATAAGGGAAAATAGCAAATACCTGAGTGGTGATGCATTGATTATCCCTTCCTCTCTACTTTGTCCGCTATGATTAACTGTCTTATAGTTCAGGGTCTCATTACAAGGAGACCTGCTAACTATTATATACATATTGGTGGTATTTCTGACCGTAGAGAGCCTCAATTTAATGTTCGGTACTCCATGGAAAGAATGAATGCACGATTGTTCTAGGGCACTGTTTTCCAAACCTGTCCTCGGGACTCTGCGCCTCGCCAGGTTTGCCAGATATGTGAAGCACAGCACAGGTGATATGATTTGCTGCTCAGTGATTGCAGGATTCAGTCTGCATTTCCCCCAAGGTGATCTGCAAAATCTGGCCTGGTTGAGGGTCCCAAGGACAGGTTTGGGAAACACTGTTCTAGGGCATATGGTATAAACAATTGTTCATCATTTTAAATATATCCTAATAAAGGTTAATTTTTTATAAAAAAAAATTGTTCACATGACAACAGTCACCCTATGCCTCAAGGATAGCAGACTTTGGCCAATCCTTTAGGGGCACTGTTTTTCTTCTATAATTGGTAATATTTTTCATATTTAGCTTTTTCAACATACTTGAAACATTAAACGAAAAAAAGGAAGTGAGGAGGGGGTCTGGCGACAAGCTAGATATGCTGCCTTTTCTTTAAAGGGCCACTACCGGCAAAAAATGAAATGTCCTTACTGTGTATAGTTTATGTTGCTGATATCTTACATGTGCTTTGTTTTTCTCTTGTATGTTTAGGTAAGAAAATATTTTACTCTATAGGTGTCACTGGGTGCATCCATTTTGTGATCTTGTGTTGTAAACTGCCCCCCCCACAAAAAAAATCTTTCCATCACTTGTCCTTCACTCTGTGGCAATGACCATAGAATGGAGTCTATGGGTCATCACGGTCTCAGAGCTAATTGTATTGTGTGGGATGTATTCAAAGGACATCACCAGGGGGTAGATTTAAACTCTTTTAAGCTCTATGATTTATTTCATTCAGCTGCCGTCTCATATCCCGAGTAGCCTGAAGAACAATAGTCCCAGGCAGCCTTATCTAAAATCCACTCCTCCATCTCATTAACTCTTAAATATTGTAGATTAGATAAGCAAAGAAGTAAACAGGCAGCACTCGGATCTGGGGTAAAACATATAGACTTCAATCAAACATATGAAGCAAGTGCAAGGGGGGACCTGGAGACCAGTGGAAGATGACACCCTGGTGATCCACCGCCCCCCCCCCAGCCATAACCCAATACACTGTTTGGACATGAAATGATAGAGTGTCACGTAATCGCAGCTTGAGCATGATACTGTCTGAATAAGTTTGATAATGGATACCAGATAGTTCCGGCACACAACAGTTTGATATAGAAGCAATGTCTGGAAAACAATACCACTCAAACCTGTCACAGCTGTAAAACGTAGGGGGTTGGAAGGGGCTGTAGTGTCACACTATATTGATATTAGCAATAAAACCAGTAACATATAAAAATCGATAATAAGATAAACACATAACACAGACACCCTGTACCCTTATAGGCACAAGGTGATTTGGACATAGGAGAGGGATTAGGAATAAAAAGACATGTCAGACCCCCCCTCAGAACATACGTTCCCACACCGCCATAAAGCAATCTTGGATTGAGGTACTCCCAGCTCAAAGTGACTACTGTCACAGTGACCCCTTCGTATTATCTGAATGCTCACACTACTGTGAGCTCCCTGCTTGCTTTCACCCCTTGATTGGGGTTCAGAGGGTTAATTCAGCCATCCAACTGCAAGGGCTTAGTTTTACTCTGAAACTCAGCCCAGGGAGCTCTCCCCTCAGGTTTCGGCAAAGTTTTTTTTTAAAGGAAACTAAAGGGTTAAAACCAGAGTGGGGTACATAGATGGGGTCAAGAGAGGTTAATGTTTAACCTCCTGTTTCCTAAACCCTATGTTATCCATACACTCTCTCTTTAATCTTTTGCGTATCCCTAATATCATTCATATTGGGAATTGCTACATTGCTGGCCATCGAGAAACTATCGAAAAGTTGGTGACTGCTGATGACTATAGACTGACAATTGCCAAATGTAATAAGTGATGTGCCAGTCTGAATAAAATCTATAGTGATGTATTAAAAATATCAATCTTGCCACAATTTGGCTATATATAAATATTTATAGTTATGCACACTCAGAAATGGCATTTTGAGCTTTTATTTTTGAATTCTGGTCTTTATTTACACTGTAATGTGGAAATGCCCATTCAGCATAAAATAAATGCTAAATATATATTACTACAATAATCATAATACTATGATAAATCTTAAAGTCAATCCACTCACACACACAGATATTCATATTGTAGGTGTAGTTAAGAGGTGCAGCCATGTTCATATATGTTGTGCAATTTTTTATCCCCTTTGCTTTTATCTCGGTGAGAATGATCACAGCTTGATAACATCTGATAGGTACACATGGTAATCATATGAACGGAACAAATCTTTTTAATCTTTGTCATGTTTTTCATACATGATGTTTGTCCACCAAATTAGTGGAAAAATTCTCCAACTAGAAAGAAAAATCCGTATCTGACATTTAAGTCAAAATATTCAAAACTTCTATTTTTTTTTTTCTCAGTTCATACAGCAGCTGTATGGTAAAGTGACACATACTGCCATGACACACTCAAAAGATATCTTTCTTTCAGCATAAAAAATAATTAAATAAGGACTTGAAATGAGTCAAATATTTCTGAATCCAGATGTAAATATCAACCAGCAGGTGGTAGCAAGTTCACTTTTAGTCTAAAATCGGTTCAATTTAAACAACAGGCTTTACAAAAAGCATGCAATAAAAAGGAGTGACATTTTCCTATACTTTTCGCCTAAATTCTAAAAATACAAACTAATTTGCACACTTGGGAATGAGTTACATAGTTATGTTACGCTAATAAATTTAGCAATACATCTCTAATTAGTAAATACACATAAAAATTGATTAAGATGTGGATTAAGAGTACAAAGATTGGTGAAGAACTTGATTATTGATGCTTATCCAGAGACCGTAAGAGCGTATGTCATGATGCCGGGTGCTAAAGTTCCTTTCTTTGAATGGGCAAAATGTAAATATAAATAGGTGTTCCTCGTCACTTTCAAGTGTTTTGTTTATGTTATGAGTGGGACTACAGGCCGATTCATATAGACCTGAACCCAAAGATTTCATTACAAATCTCAAATGAATGAAGGGAAAATAACGAGAGCTTCAGGAAAGTTACCTCCTCTTATTTTGAGCACATCCCATTGCAGCACATGCTGGAAGTGGCCTCTAGGTCGCAGCACAATCATGATAACATTACAGATATGCATTCCCATGGTACAAAATAGCTAACTCCTTGGGAGTACACAGCATTATTGTCAGCATGATGCACAACATTCCAAAGATCACAAGAGTCAATAGACAATCCAGAGTTTTTTTTAGGACTGTGTAATTTCTGGGAATCTGTGACCACCTTGGTTTCACGATCTTACCAGCCCAGAATTCTTTTTGTATTTCCTTTTTCGAAGGAAAGAGTGCACTGAAACAAGCCCTCATGATTGTGGCCTTGGGGCTAACTTTAGGAGACCCAAAACACAGATGATGCAATATTGAGATGCATTAGCAATAACATGCCGCATTTTGTGCACGTGACTGAAATGAAAATGGTGCCACTTCCGTATTTCCCCTAGTTTTTTAGTGGTGGGTTGGTGGTGATGGTACACTACCAGCACTTACTGTAATGGGATGTGTTCATCATATGAAGAGGTACATTTCATGAAACTCTATTTAGTTTCCATTATTTGAATAGGCAACATTAACAGTTGTGTTCAAAATTATTCAACCCCCAATGCTGTAAAGCAGTGTTTCTCAACTCGTATCCTCCTCAGGACCCACTAACAGGCCTGGTTTGTGGGATAACCAAAGCTCAGCACAGGTGATCAGTGATTGCGGTATTCAGTCTGCATTTCCCCAAGGTGATCTGCAAAATCTGGCCTGGAGTGGGTCCCGAGGACTGGAGTTGAGAAACCCTGCTGTAAAGGGTTTTAGGGAATTTAGTGTACATTTGTAATTGTATTCAGAATGAAATCCTACAAGGACTTTTTAAAGAACCATATGCAACTAAAATGACATCAATTGGTTTTGTAATACAGTAGTAAATGTTTCTTTTGTGAATTCTTCATTGACACAATTATTCAACCCCTTAAAGACTACCACTCTGAAGGACAGAGGTTCATTCAAGTGTATTCAATCAGGAAGACAAGAGAAGAGGTGATTACTCTTCACAGGAAGGGCAATGTCTATAAGAAGATTGCAAAGATGTTAAACATACCAAGAGAGACCATAGGAAGCATCATTCGCAAATTCAAGGCAAAGGGCACTGTTGAAACGCTACCTGGTCGTGGCAGAAAGAAGATGCTGACTTCGACTGCTGTGCGCTACCTGAAGCGTAGAGTGGAGAAAAGTCCCCGTGTGACTGCTGAGGCACTGAGAAAAGATTTGTCAGATGTGGGTACTGAAGTTTCAGCTCAGACAATACGGCGCATACTGCGTAATGAAGGCCTCCATGCCAGAACTCCCAGGCGCACCCCCTTGCTGTCTCCAAAGAATAAGAAGAGTTGACTGCAGTATGCCAAAAGTCATGTGGACAAACCACAGAAGTTTTGGGATAGTGTTCTGTGGACTGATGAAACAAAATTAGAACTGTTTGGGCCCATGGATCAACGCTATGTTTGGAGGAGGAAGAACAAGGCTTATGAAGAAAAGAACACCTTGCCTACTGTGAAGCATGGCGGGGGGTCAATCATGCTTTGGGGCTGTTTTGCTTCTGCAGGTACAGGGAAGCTTCAGCGTGTGCAAGGTACCATGAATTCTCTTCAGTACCAGGAGATATTGGATGACAATGTGATGCAGTCAGTCACAAACCTGAGGCTTGGGAGACGTTGGACCTTTCAACAGGACAATGATCCCAAGCATACCTCCAAGTCCACTAGAGCATGGTTGCAGATTAAAGGCTGGAACATTTTGGAATGGCCATCATAGTCACCTGACTTAAATCTGATTGAGAACCTCTGGTGGGACTTAAAGAAAGCAGTTGCAGTGCGCAAGCCTAAGAATGTGACTGAACTGGAGGCTTTTGCCCATGATGAATGGGCGAAGATACCCGTAGATCGCTGCAAGACACTTGTGTCAAGCTATGCTTCACGTTTAAAAGCTGTTATAACTGTAAAAGGATGTTGTACTAAGTACTAAGATTGAATGTCACTTGGGGGTTGAATAAAACTGATAATGATGTGAGCACAGAAAAGACATTTGTGGTTATTTCATTATAAATGTTATGTTATATTTGTCTGACCTACACGTGCCTCTTTGATTTAATTGTAAGCAAGATGACTGAATGATCAAAATCAATGTCAAACTGGCCAAAACACTCAATTTCAGTGGGGGTTGAATAATTTTGAACACAACTGTAAGTATAAACAGATCTTCGGCATCACTATCAACTGTTTTGTTTAGGAGTGGAAGTACCGGATGATAAGGGGTAAATGAACAAAAGCAAAGTAAGAGTTTGAAGAAATGTACCTCCTCTTATGCTGAGCACATTCAATCACAGCAGGTGCTGGAACAGGCTGCTAGGTGGCAGCACAAGCATGACAACAGGCAAAAGAGAAAATTTCTCCCACAGTACAAAATGACATACTCTTTGGAACCGTGAAGGAGTTACTTCCTACATTGAATCACACAAGTCAATGGCAAGTTTATTTTGAGGATCACGTCATTTCTAAGAATCTGTGGCAAGGTATGCAGCATAACAATACACAAAAGAAACACAATCTCAGTATAAAGACAAATCACCAAACGATATGCAAATGCAGTTCCTCAGTAGTAACAAGACAGAGGGACAGATAAGAGGTGTCCAACATTTTGTCAAAATCGCTTTTATCAAGGCTTACAGATATACTCACTGGATCTGCCGTATATAGTGTCAAAAAGAAAAATTGTGCAGTTTGGACACTGTGCAGAGTCACAGGGGGCCAACCCAAAATAGTATATAGCTAGCAATGCACTCGAAATACCAAGGACAGAGGTACACAAAGGCTCCAGAATTGTATTATTCACTTTACGTTTCTGTAATACATTGCATGCAGGGACACCAGTAGTATAGGCTTGATAAAGGCTGCTAGTCCAGCCAAAATGTCTGTTGCTGCTGCGCTAATATTCAGTAAAATGCCACATTTGGAAAGGAGTGACTGGTCTCTTTAACATTTTCTATACCTGGAATTGTCGAGCTGGCTACTCTGAAGTCTGTGAGCACCTTTCCTGTCTACTGCCTCTGTTCCTGGGATTGGAAGTGCAATGCTATTCACTGCTTGCTATAGGAAATTCTGACAGAGACAGCAATTTTCATCTAGAAAAAAGAACTAAAAACCATAGCAATAACCAAACATTATGTTTAGTCACATCTACTATATATAGAATGCATCGCATATGTCAGTGTCATCCAGGTGGAATAGTGTGTAAGGACCTGCCAAAGGAACCCGCCCACAATTTTTCACTTATTTGTATCTTGGAGTATGTTAATCCTACTATTGCTTAATATTTGCATGAACAATGAGTCATGTCCCTTTGGTCATTATGTTTTAATGTAGGAGTCATTATATGTTATATTTTCAACTTGAGCTTTTATTCGTCCTCTTTTCATTGATTTTGCTGTGCTTCATTCATGTGTCAAAAAAAATCATTTTAACCCTCATATTTAAATCTAAACCAAATACAAATTTCTCACCTTTACTGTAACCAGAGACTGAGCCATACTATCTTTTTCACATGTCGGGCTCGATTAACTTCTGCGCGCAAACGTTAACACGTGTGCAAAAACGCATTAACGCGAGGGGGAAAAACCCTTTGCGCAGAACGTCGTATTACAATGTCCGCACAAAAAATGCACTTTAACGTCTACCGCTGGTGAACCTGCGAGGACCCTTTGCGAGCGTAATGTACGTTGCGCGTCCTATACTTAACATTGTGAGCGCAAATGCATTTGTGTGCTGGTACACGGATGGTATTACAATCAATGCGCAAATTTTAACGTACAGCGTTTGCGCGCATAATTTTAACGTCTTTTAAAATCTGGTGTTAATGGCAAATCTGAACGTCCTGGCCGAAACCAAATACACCAGCCCGAAAAAAAAATACAGCAAAGTATAGTTACACATTGTACGCACACCCAAACAATAAAATTGAGAGTTTGTGCGTGTTTTATTATTGCTGCAGCATATGTACTCAGATTGATTTTGACAGGCGCAAAAACTTAACGGGAGACAATTGTGGTTCTTAATTCTGATTGGCTGAATCGTGTGAAAAAACAGTCCGCACACTGATTTCTGTGTGCAGCGTTTGTGCGCGGCTTTTTTACGCGCGTTCTTTTTTTGATGTATGAAAAAATGCGCTCGGATTGTAATAACAGCTTTAATTTATGCGCGTTAACGTTTAACGCTACGCCACAAAAAAATAGCGCTGCTAGTGCGCTTTTGCGCAAAGAAGTTAATAGAGCCCGTCATCATTACTCGCATCTGGTCCCACGCTGCAGTGCATGATATGACACGCTCCTTTTTCTTGCAGCTGACGGAAGGACACTGAAGATATGACTCCCAGTGTTCTGACGCCCCTGTGAAATAGTGTAGACGCAATCTCACGGAGACCTCTTTTTGCTCTCCATAGAGTCCAATGGACTCCATGAGTTGCTACCAGCAATGGTGAGCGGCAACACTGCCAGTTACAGCTAGTAATATCACGATTCAAGCTGTTTATATAGCAACTCACTCATAATAGGGCCAGTAATAGGCATCCGCTAATAGATAATAGCTTGAATCTTTCCTATGTAGTTTGGTTTAACAGCTCAGCTGGAACAGGGCCTGAAGGTGTTTAGAAGGCCCTACTCAGATACACTTACATAAAATACAATGAAACTGATATTTTAGGGTGGTTGAATGGTTGAAGTGAACAAAGGCTTTTTAGTTCATAAATATAAAGAAAAAAGGTAATAGGTATTAAGTTACTAGTCGTTTGTCCCATTAAAGGCAGCATTAGGTTCAAAAATGTGCCAGACCTCAACATATCACTGGGTAGAACCGCAAAATTTGTAATATTACACTTGCCTGCCACTGTCTCCTTCCGTTCATGCATTAGTTTAATATATAATTAATGAAGACTCTTGGGGCCCTATTCCCTACCTAACGCTAAAATGAGGACACCTACGGGGAAAACCTGTGCCTGCAGGTTCTCCTGTAGTGTCCCCATTATAACATTCGATTCCAGGCCAGGCGCTACCACGGCACCTTGCCCTGAAACGCAGCAATCGCGTGGCCGGGAGTATCACCTTCTGCAGTCCATAGGACTTCATAGAGGATTGCACTGCCATAACTCATCTCTACTCTGGTGCAGAGGATGGCACAATTCGTCTCCTCCTCTTACCATTAGCAGAAGGACAGAGTGAACAAGCCATTATAAAGTGTCCTTGCTCGCTTATATAAACTTTCTATGGAATCCAGGAGAGGATACCAGCGGCAATGCCACTGCCATTATACTTTAGAGCAGTGTTTCTCAAGTGGTGGGTCGCGACCCAAAAGTGGGTCGTGACCAAGGGGTTGCAGGGCAAGTGCCCCCATGCCTCTCTAATGTCTGGGACCCGCTGATGCATCTTACCTGTGGCAGCGGGTCCCCGACAGCACAGCTTACCTCTGAATGTTCCCAGGCGCCACCTGGGACCCCGCTGCATCAGGTAAGATACTCTGAAATGGCAAGGTGGGGGGGGGATCTGTAATGGGATGGTGTGGGGTGGGACTCAGGGACTGGTGGCACGCTCTGTACTCCCAACACCAGGAGCCACTGTGCACAATGCACATCTCAGTGAAGCAAAGTGTCTTTATATAGGCCAGCCTCCCATGGAGGCATTTTTTGAATGGCTTGGACCAATGGTGCTTTCACATTGGTCCAAGCTAATCCATTGCACTTCAGTGTCTCTCTGATGCACTGAAGAGCGTAGGTTCAGGAAGTAGGCAGTGCCAGACGCGCACTGCAGACTTCTCAATCTCTTGGCTAGCTTGAACTTATGCAATTAGCGTAGCGTTCAGCTGTGCATATTGCACAGGCTCAGGGAGGGCAGGCTGCTGCGGAAAAATAAAGTGCGCAGAGACAGATGGCAGGGGAGCGCGCCGCAGATCAGTTTAAGTTTTTTTATATAATATTCAGAAGTGATTTACTTGCTTTGTCTACCATCACCCCACACTTTGGGGATGCCTCTTGCTCTTAAGTGTCTCAGTTTTCCCAGAAGAACAAATTAATTTCATATGGTTCAATTCCAGTTTAATTTATTGGGTTTTTGCTTTTCTTTTCGCTAGTTCTGTGATCACTGCACTATCCATTTTGGAAAGAATCCCTGCTTGTTTAGAAAATTGTTTAAAAGTGCATACATTGTAGAATATTGCACACGTTTTGTGGAATAAATTAGGTTTCAGAAATTCAATTATTTTTGGGTCGCGACTTAATGACTAAGGACAATTATGGGTCCTGAAGGTCCAGAAGTTGAGAACCACTGCTTTAGAGCACTGTATTACATGCAAAAAAAAAAAATTGTGATATGTTGCTCAAGTTTGGGCAGTGGGTACAACTAAATCCTAAAATCCCCAATTAATCTCTTTCATACTGGTTAAATAAAAATAATTTTCCTGTAAATTCTAAATAACCTCGGATATCAAAAATAAACCCAATAAAACCATGCTACAACCCTTTACAACAACTCTAAATATTAAATATTAACTCCTTAGCTACCATGCGACTTTCTATAAAACCACTAGAAGGACCCGGTGCTTTTATGAAAAAAATCACTTTCCATTATACATGTCCACAGATGACAAGAAAAGGATGGGAACCAACAGAATCAAAATAAGTCCTTCAAAAAAGTCAGCCTATATTTATAACTGCCACTCAATGAGGAGCAAGTGTTGTAAAGATACTGGGGGGGGGGGGTTACAACACAAATATCACAAATGAATGCACAGTGACACATATAGAGTAAAATATTTAACTGGCCCGCTCATTGGCTTGGTCCAAGAGAACCTATTTTGAATTTGCCAACAAATCTCACACCCTTTTAGCGTCTAAACTTCGCAACCAAACTAGGTCCAAACATATAACGGGAGCCAGAGATGGGGAGGGAGTCCTGCACACATCCCCAGCTACAGTTAATAAATTGTTTACCTCATACTTTCAGACATTATACAACCACTCCCCGACCCACGTTTCCGACTCTATCCCATTGGGCCAATCGATTGACCGTTTCCTGTCGAGTGCTCCTCTCCCCCGGCTATCCCCCGCACAGAGACAGGCGCTTAGACACCCCCCATCTGAGGAAGAGATAGCTGAGGTTATTAAGGCATTCAAACCTCACAAGGCTCCTGGCCCGGATGGGTTCTCTGCTTTTACTATAAAACCTTTGCACAAACTTTGTCTCCACACTTACACAAATTCTATCTGTCTCTGTGGGAGGGTGCCCCGGCCCCAGCAGATTTTCTCCGCTCAGACATAATTTTAATTCCAAAGGAAGGAAAGGACCCGTCTTATCCGCAAAATAACAGGCCCATTTCCCTTTTGAATGTTGATTATAAAATATTCACAAAAATACTGGCAAACAGACTGAACTCCTTTTTAGCTTCCATCATTCATCCGGATCAGGTGGGGTTCATCCCGGGCAGGCATGCATTTGCTAATACCAGACGGGCTGTGGTGCTGATGGAGCGAATGACTGACACCCAACTGCCCTCTCTGCTCATCTCTTTAGATGCAGAGAAGGCATTCGATCGACTGGAATGGCCCTTTTTATTTCGACTTTTGGCCACGTGGGGCTTCCCGATGTCCTTTATCTCGATCCTCCGATCTCTGTATGATTCCCCTACCTCAGCTGTTATTACACCAGGTACTGTTCCCACGAGTTTCTCTGTAGGAAATGGGACGCGACAGGGATGCCCTTTGTCCCCCTCCTCTTTGCCCTATCTCTCGAACCCCTCTTATCGGCCATTCGCCACTCCCCCCATATTACGGGAGTAACAGTGGGAGGGGAGGAATACAAGGTATCGGCGTACGCCGATGATGTCTTGCTCACTCTTAGCCATCCCTCCGCCTCCATTCCTCACCTGCTCTCCCTCCTGCGCGACTTTTCAGCAGTCTCAGGTTATAAGGTTAACCTAGAAAAGTCAGTTGCTATGCCCTTTTCCCTGTCGGACTCGATCTGTCAGGAGATTGAGAGATCTTCGGGCTTCCGTTTTACTCGCTCCTCTTTGAAATACCTGGGAGTGTGGCTTACACCTGATGTGAATGGATTGCACTCCCTAAACTATGAGGCAATGTTTAAACTTCTGGGCGAGGACCTGGAGAGGTGGGGGAGGGAGGGGGTCTCCTGGATCGGCAGGATTAATTGCATAAAAATGAACCTGCTTCCGAGATTATTATATCTATTTCAAGCCCTGCCGATCTGGGTGTGCCCCCGATCTCTTCGACAGCTGCAGTCCCAAATTGAGGGTTTTGTGTGGGCGGGGGGCAGGAGAAGGGTTTCTAAATATGTCTTATACCGCCCTAAAGAACGAGGGGGTCTGGGCCTTCCACACTTGTATAAATATTTCCAAGCGGCTCAGGTTGCTCAGTTTGTAATGTTTCATCTGCCCCAACACTCCCAACGTTGGGCCGATTTGGAATCTGATCTATTTGCACCAGACCTCCCGCAATTTTATTTTTGGCTACCCAAAGAGTTCCGCCCGCTATTGCGGTCCACCTGCACAGCGACTCTAACCTCACTGAGGGGTTGGGACTCCGTCCGAGACAAATTTCACCTCTGCTCTTGTTATTCGCCTCTAATGCCATATTTACGCAACAGAGCTTTTATTCCGGGATTGTCCCCCTCCGCCTTTACAGCTTTCGAAAATATCGACCTGCAGAGGATTAAGCATTTCAGATCTTCAGGAGGTGACTGGTTCTCTTTCTCGGACCTACAATCGAAGGGTGACCTTCGGACCTTCGACCACTTCAGATTCCTACAGATACGGGACTTTTTATCTCAACATAACATTTCTCGAGCAGCTAGTCAAAAATTGACGTTTTTCGAATCCCTGTGTGAATCCGGAAGGGCTCCAAAAGCTCTGATTTCCACCTTATATAATCATTTTTCATGCGAGGATGTCTCCTGGCTGACCCCTGGATTCATTGCCCGCTGGGAAGCGGATATCGGGGAGGAGTTGGAGGGGGAGGAGTGGCAAGATATGTGGGAAAATATTGCAAAAGTGTCTATATGTGTTACGCTGAAAGAACAGGCATATAAAACGTTGTACCGATGGTATGCAACCCCGGTCTTGCTCTCGCATCTGCAGCCGGGTACCCCTGATGTTTGTTGGAAGGGCTGTGGGGCTCGGGGTACCCTGTTTCACATGTGGTGGCTGTGCCCAAAGGTGCGCTCTTTCTGGGACCGGATTGGTGATTTATTAGAGGAGGTATTTCAACAACCTTTCCCTCTTGATCCTTGGGCCTTCCTGCTCCATAGGTCACCGGCATCCCTTCAGGGGCCGGATTGCAAACTCTTTCACAGGATAGTGTTGGGTGCTAGGAGAGCTCTCGCTAAACACTGGCGAGCTGGGGATGTGCCTTCCGTTGAGGTGGCCCGGGCTTATATAGCCGAGGCGCATCACATGGATAAACTGTCAGCGGTGGTCCACAACTCTCTTCCCTCGTTTTATAAAACCTGGAGTCGTTGGGAAGAAACTAATTAAAGCCAGATTAATACCTAAAGGGAGCTAGATGTGGGAGGTTCCCCCTTTCTTTCTTTCTATCTTTCTTTTTTCTCTGTCCTTATCTTTCCTTTTCTTTTCTCTCTCCTGTCGTACGTGGCTTAATGTTAGTCCTGTCCTGTCGGCCACGTGGCATGCCAAGCGCTTGGCATGGGGGCTGATCTGCTACATATCATCCGAACTCAACCAGTATGCTTATTTGTTTCCACCTTGATTTTATGAGTTGAGCCAGTCCATGTTTTTATTCGGCTTGCCCTCTCTGCCCTGCGAGGCGATGTCACAGGTGGCTGTTTACCTGTTTTTTGTGTTTAAAACATTTTCAAAATAAAGAATTATAAAAAAAAAAAATATTTAACTAAACATACAAGAGAAAAGCATAGTACATGTAAGATATCAGCAACATAAAATAAACACAATAAGGACATTTCATTATTTGGTGGTAGTGCCCTTTTAATACGGCCCATTTCCACTCTTGTATATACAACATTGTTTGGTATTTTCTAGTCATATTCTCTGTAGCATATGATTGTTCTTTCCCTGTACCTTATCTTATATTATGAAGTTGCTTTGTTATTACTGACTGTAACTTTTGCATGCTCTTTTATAAAGATGCATAATATAGAAAAACGGTGTCGCGCCTGATCCCCACCGGGTCGGCTGCAACTACCAGATGTATCCAGCCCAGTAACATGTATAAAACATAACAAGAAAAAAAAGTGTCATCTTCGCTTATTCCTATAACACCGTGTGAAACAAAACACAATTAGAGGTTTTAGTTTACTTGAATGGCCATTTAAGTGTAAGACCTGGCAGGTGAGTCTACACTTATATGGCCATTCAAGTAAACTAAAACCAAAAGCCGCTTAATCTGAAAACAATTTTTAAAAAATCCCATACGCAGTAGCCAATTTTGAAAAAAAGAGGACTTGTGTGTAAATTTGAGCGACCAGATATTCAATCATTAGCCAAATTCTTCAATAATCATTCGAAATTGAGGTGAAGGTTGGATGATTTCTTCCAATATTCCTGCAGTGACAGATGTTCATTTTCAAAGGGCGTTTAGGAGATGAGTACAGCCAAGTTGTGTGTCTGTAGAAAGAATGACACAGACAGCACCACTATCAGACTATGACTGAGAGACTATGGTCACACAATCTCAATGTATCCTTCCTGGTAAAATACTTTATAAATAAATATGTTCACACCATTCTATGTGGATTGGTTAAAAAAAATACTCAGGCCAAAAGGAAAAGTTATTTTTACTGTGACAATATGATAAAAATAGGCCAACATTTAAGCATTATTTTGATTATAACAATCATTGTTTCTTTAGAGAATTACACAAGAAATTTCATTTATTTTAGGACTTTTTTTGTATGCCTTTTTATCAGACAAAGAAATAGAAGGGGAATTTACAGTATTGCAAGAAAGGAACATTTCTACACACACAAAAAAATGCCAGTATCAGTGATCCTTATTTATTACCTTTGAAATGCATAACTAAATATTCATACCATTTCTGCCTCGTTGGGTAGCTGGTTTCTGAAAATAATTAAGCATTCTTTACTGATGTTGCAATCTATGTATTTTTAGAAGCAAAACTTTAAGAACAGATATGCTATTTATATAATCATGTGTTGCAAATTCCCCATACAGTTTTTTACGTTACGTTACTTGAAATGATGATCCTACTTTGCATATTACTGTGATAGGAGTACTTTGCGTATGATATTGAATTAAATATTCTCTATGTTTAAAATATGAAGGGGAAAATCACAATCATAATTACTTAAAATTTCTGCAAACCCTTATTTGACATAGATCGTTTACATTAATGTATAAAAATATGTAGAACGCATTATACTATCAGGGTTATCCAAAGAGATTCGAAAAGTCACCGCACGTTCGGTGACTTTTCGTTCTCTTCAATTCGGTTCCTTTTGCCGATTGCATTTCGGTGACCCTGCGGTGTATTCAGCAAACAGCACAGGGTCCCCGAATTACAGGGAAAAGCTGCTGCAAACCTGACGAAAACTAACCGAATGCACGCTGAAAACAAGCAAAAACATCTGGATTAACCTTCGAAAAAGCCGAACAGGAGCCGAACAGGAGCTGAACAGGAGCCGAATGGGAGCCGAATCACACAGAGCCGAAGCAGCTGTGACGTAGAGGAGGCAGTGAATAAATTAGCAAAACCATTTGTATGAATCTGGGAAAATGAAACGCTGTTTGCAAAGAAACTACTGAGCGAAAATGTCTGAAATTTTCACAGGAGATCCAGGGAAAGATAATAAAGAGGGCTGTTACAGAAAAATAGAAGTAAACTGAAAAAAAAAATAAAAAAAAAAATCAGAGAAATGCTTAAAGTATCCTAAAAAATCTATAAATAAAGAGACTTTTTGCTGCAGAATTTTATAATGAACGGTTTATTAGATATTGAATTAAAACGGGGATATTTTTAACATTGAAGCCTATGGGATTCTCCTGAATAAATTTGCCGAATTAAACCACCGAATGGCAGGGCATTAGGGGAACCTTTCACTGCTGGTTTGTGTTCTCTGAATAGCCGAAGCATTGCTTTTCTCTGGGGATTTCACTGCCCTCGAACAGGGACCGAACAGGCACCGTATGTTCAGGCAATTCGCCAGGATTTGGCGAATTGCCTGCTCTCTGGATAGCCGAATGGCCAGGAAAGGTAACCGAACCCTGATTTTCAGCGTCCGGTTACCTTTCTCAAGCAATTCGGATCTCTTTGGATAACCCTGTATGTGTATAGTTGGGAAGAATAAGATAATTTGATAAATGAAAAGAGCAGTAATTTTTATTGCTTTTGAATTTAAATATAGGTTTCAGAATGATGAAAATAAATACAGTTTACTTGCTGAAAATGTGAATTCTAGGAATCTTCGAACTCCAATCTAAGGGCACTATACCGTGCCCTGCACTAAAACGGGGATGCTAAAGAAGGAAACCTGCGCATCCCCGTTTTAGCATCCTATTACGTGGCAGGTGTTGATTCAGCAGCCTGCCCCATAATGCAGAGCTACCCTCCTGTATACTCATGGCAGCGCTAGAGCAGTGTCACCTCCTGGAGTCCATAGGACTCCATGGAGGCTTGTGCTGCTGGGCCATGAGCGCTGCACGATGTTGCTTGTGCAAGATTGTGCAGGACCACAGAGGGAGACTGGGGACTATTTGTTTGTCCCCAGTCTCAACCATCTCCCAGTGGCCAGAAGCAGCTGCTCGGGCCACCGTTCGTGACGTGTGATGAGAGGTGCGTATCTGATTATATTTGGGGGGAGGGCTCAGCTGGTGCTATCAGATGCCGCAGAAGCGGAATCAGTCAGCACCAGCTTCAAGCTGTGATTAACTTTTTAGTTACCACAGTGGTGCGATAATTAGCATTAGGACTTTGTAATCCTAACGCTAATTACTGATTGTGTCCCTATGTTGAGCATAGGGACACAAAGTACAGTAAGCTCACGGAAGGGAGCACAATCACTGATGCGCTAACGAGTTTTTTAACTCATGTGACAATGTGATTAGGGACAGGGTGGTAGACCACAGTTTTATCTGCAGGCGAATGGAGAACTCTCTTTTTCCCCCTTATAGGGTTAACGTGCAGCCAATTCCTGATTAGGACTGCCCTGCACTTATAGGAGATGTAGTTCCCTCTGAGAGGGCAGTCTTGGTGCTGAGTGCAGCAGGGAAGGAAGCGTAATCATGAACACAGAAGGAGAGTATATATGATTTTGTTTTCACTGATGATTGGTAAGCAGCTTAGCCGCCCAATATTTAAGACAGGAATTCTGAATGTTTATTTAGCTTCTGCGTGAAGGAGTAGGCATTTGTTTTATATTTGTTTATTTTCCTGTTGTACCCTGCAAGTCCATGGCTGCACAATAAAGAAAAGCGGAAGCACTGATCCCGGTGTCCAGTGACTAATTCACATCCGTTAGCATTTGGAATGTAATAAGTGGGGCATGTGCTAAACCTAGCGTTAACGTTCATCTGTATGAGTGCTACCGTTAGCATTGAGAATGTAATAGTGCCCTAATTTTTTGGAATTCCTATTTTATGAATGGTCTTGTAATTGTTGGCTAAAGTATATTGCCTTATAATGATACCGATATTGACCATGCAGAAAATATTTCTAGATAAAAAAAAGTTACCAGGCAACCACATCCCAGAATATTTTCTAACCTTTCAACAAATATCTAAGTCCTTCTATAGGTATGTGTGCTATGACAAAAATATCTTTAACCATGAGAGAACACTGGTCTTAGAATCATAATCTGAATTTACAAGTATTCATATTGTAATATGGAGTATTATATATATGTGTAAAGTACAAATCTTGCCCACATCAATTTCACAACATTATTGCAACAAGCAGTCGCAAGTGAATGTTCAGATAGAACACATTAGCACAGAGGGTGTTGATCGTTGTAAGCAGAATTCGCAATCTTTTGATCAGACGAGACCTGCAAATGTTAAATACTCATGGAAAGGAAGGAGCACGTACTGTATGATAATAGTTTATTTTAAGTGAGTTCTGTAGACAAAACAGATTCCAAAGCTGTACAGTTTGGCAAAGAAAATATAATTTAATTAATCAGATCTCATAATGTTTCTATGTGTACTGTGTAACTGTACTACAACAGCAATATCAGCAGTTTTGAAAGCAACATAAGGAAAAACAAGAATACATTATAAATGAAAAATACAATGTAGAAGCCACTCATTATGAGGCAACAAAGGTGATCAACCATGGCTATGTTAACATTATGCTTTCTGGTTATTAAAACTGAATAAAATAATACATTGTCATACTCCGTGCCCAGGAGATGGAGGAACCACAATAAAATGCATGTCAAAGGCACTGCTGATGTATCCTGAACTTTGGGCAGCACCTTTCATGCACACTTGTCTGCACCTTGCATTTCCCCTTTCCAGGGTTTGCTGTGTTCCATCAACAGAAGGAGCTGCTGGTGCTACCTCTCTTGCTGCTAATGGGAACTGATTTTAAGGGAGGTTCCCCCTATGAGAAGCGCTTCTGCATTGACTCAGCATTTGGTGCATGTTTAGCACCATTCCTCCATGTTTCAGAAAAGCCAGCCTTAATCCAGTCTGTCTTGTTGATCTCCAGCAACCAACAGACCTGTCGGCTATACCCCTCTTCAGCAACCAAAGGTCTTGTCAATGGTGCCCACCTCCAGCAATCAAAGGTCATGTCAGCTGTGCCCATCCAGGTTTGCCTTCATCCACGTTTACCTGCGCCCAAGCCTGCTGCTATATATCCAAGTTTTCCTATGACCAAGACTGCTCCTGTGTATTCAAGTTTACCTGCCTCTGTTTCCTATATTTAACATCACTTGAACTTTTCAAGCCTGTCTGTCTCACTGCATGTTGGACTCTCACCTGTTTCAACTTGAGCCTCCCTTGATGTACATGAAATGAGGATTGCTCCATTCATTGTCACGCTTGGGCCATAGGCAAAAGAAAGTTGTAGGAGGATCCCGTCCCACCTGGAAGGGGAACGTTTCCTCAACGGTCCATTTGAATTCTGGTTGCAGGCATATGACAGATCTCCTAAGGACATTGTCATTCTTCTGGTCCTGAAGCCCGCAGGAAGGCTATATTCCACACTTGTCCTGATCCAGGCCCATTCTTTGCCTACTCTTATCCATGGGCTGCTATTCTTTCTGGGTGACTCTGTGCTGCTGGCTGATTCTCATCTGTGACCTGTTGGAGCCAGATAGCTATTTAAGGATATTACACCCCTTGCCCTACCCTCTAGTATTGAGTCACAGTGGAGGCGCTGGTTCTGCTCTGCCTGTGTCCAGTTCCTACTCTGATGCCCTGGATCCAACATTGCCTTGCCTTGTCCCTGTTTGCTTGCACCTCATCACACACAGTCTTGCCTCATCTGATTCCTGTGCCCTTGTCCTGCTGTGCCTTGCTCCATTGATCCAGAGACCTGTTGATCCTGCAAGCTGCGAGTCTGCCTTACCATCCAGCACTACAGAGCCCATCATCCACTGCCTTGCTCTTTCTAGCTGTGGGTCTGCTGCATTTTCACCCAGCAATACCTCGCTCATCAGCCACAGCCTTGGCATCAGCCTGCCTGCACTCCTGTGATCCGGAGACCTTCAGCCTTGCCTATCACTGGGACTTTGTTTACGTTTTTCTTGTTTTGACTTAGCTTTATTTTATTCTTCACCCATCATTTCCTGCTGTACCCCTGAGCTTGGAACTTATCATTATTTTTGGGTCCCACCATGGTTTATGACAGATGCCACCCTGACAGACGCAGGGCCGGCCCGACGATGGAGCAGCATGGAGCACCTGCTCCAGGTGGCAAAAATTTGACAGCGACAAATTTTTGCGCCACCCACCATTGCAGCGGTCGCTGCACTATTGTTAGTCAGCGCCAGCACCGCGGCAGCATCTATGGCGGGCCGGCGCATGGATACATTGAGCACTGACGCCACCGCTGACCACGCCCCCTCTGCACACATGCGCCCAGACGGGAGCGCGGGATCAAGACGAGTGGCAGGCGGATCTTCACAGGCACAGCAGCAGCAGTCTAGTACAGTGTCTGTCTGCTGTTGCTCCCGCTGGGCCCTGGACCAGCCAGTTTACCCACCAGGAGGAATGTGACAGACTGCACACAGTGCAAAGTAAGTCTGCCATGGGGTCACTAACTTTAATATATACTGTACTGTGCATGTGGCGCATGATGCGGATCCTCAGGCAGAGCAGCCACAACAACTTGTCTGTTGACTTGTTCACTCTCCTCCGGCTCCCGCTGGGCCCTGGAGGACCAGCCAGCTACATCCAGGCACCAGTTATGTGCCAGCCTGCTTTGCTGGGCTGCCTGGGACAGACTGCAAAGAAAGCCTGGCCTGGGGTCCAGGGATGTGCAGTCACGGGTCGCAGGGGACGCAGAGTCTCCCCAGCCATTCCAGTAAATTAATATGCTCATTGAGCTGTAATGGCATGTGTGTATATTTAAAATGTAAATAAAATGTTAATTTATTGAAAAAAGTTCTCGTACTTGCCTCTCCATGCTCCCTCGCTGTGCTTCTCTGTCCTCCGCTTTTTTTTCTTCTGCACTTTGTTTGCCGGCTGCTGTGTGTGTATGTATGATTCACTACACAGACAACAGGGGCAGCACTGAGCCAGCCTAGCCTACGAAATTTGCGCAGCTGAATGCTACACTAATTGCGTAGCTCAAGCTGACTTTGCTTCCTGGTTCTACGCTCTTTTGTGCCTCCAGAGGCACTGAGAGCAATTGAAAGCTTGAGCCAATGGGAAAGCTCCATTGGTCTCAATCACTTCTTTTTTTTAAAAAAAAAACGCTCCCCCATGGGAGGCAAAGCTCCCCATGGATTGATTGACGCAGTACAGTCATGTGACTGTCCTCGTCAGTCGTGGGGGGGCAGGCAGAGCTCAGCAATCCGAATGTGTGTAATATCACCCTCTATTAGTCAGTATTGTAAGTGCATGCTCTGACTTAGAACTGAAAACCTATATGCAAACTTTATTTTACGGAGTTGTAATAGTGCCCTCTATTAGTCAGTATTGTAAGTGCATGCTCTGAAAACTGTAAAAAAAAATGCGAACTTTACTTTATAAATAGTGAAACTCTATTCTCCTATATAACGATAATCAAATGCATAAATTGTGACTGCGTAACCCTGTGTATATCTGGCTCTGATACTAGCCAGTGCCTCACCAGCCACTGACCGCACCGCACCGCACGTCACTGCTAGGGTCACTATTATGAAACCGTCTTTTAATTGTTCTTTTATGTTTGAAAGGAATAACAATGGGTTTCAAGTTCTGTGTGGAATTTCTGTTCATTTTAAGTACAGTATATATTAAAGTTTGATATATATACTGTACAAAAAATGAACAGAAATTCCACACAGAACTTGAAACCCATTGTTATTCCTTTCAAACATAAAAGAACAATTAAAAGATGGTTTCATAATAATATAAATCTTTTCATGACGACTTTACATTACTTATCTCGTCATGCCCAAATGGCAAGCCTGAGCTTCATTACTGTATTAACATTAAATAATTGGCTTTTATAATCATGACTAAGAATTTGAAAAAGATAATGAGTTCAGTGGACTTGAGTTGTTTCTATTTATGCAAAAATAAATAAAATTGTGTGTACATGTTCCTAAACGTGAGCAGAGCTTATGCCGTGTAGATACATGTTTATAAATGGCTCACATGCTATGGAGTGTGCATAGAATATTTATTAAAATCCTTATGATAAAAACAGAATATGCACTGCTAAGCATTTACAGAGGTGATGAAATTCTGACAGTTTACTCACCCACCCAGCATATCAATTATAGGTACGTTACTGTGATTTTTATTGCTGTGGATTCTGTGATACACTCATACACACCGCACATTACTGTGAGTTTAATTGCTGTGGAGCTCTGATACGCTCATACCCTCACACAGAGTGGTAGCCACCTGAAGCAGGGATGTGCCGTCAGGGGCAGCAGCCATTAAGTGGGCTCACCTGCCATTAAATCACTCACTAGTATTGAATGAATATAATAAAATATAATAAAAAATGGACATGTGTATATTTTGGGGTTATGTGGTGGTGGGGGGGGGGCACAGCATTTCAGCCTTCGCTCCAGGCAGCACAATGTCTTGGGCCGGCCCTGGACAGACGTGACAGATTGTAGGTGTCAAGGAAGAAGACTCTAGGGTAATATTCCAATCAAAAGGATAATAGGCAAGACAAGTGGCCTCTTATCTGTAGATACTTCAAATAGTTACTATAATTCCACCAGACAAATTGACAACCACTAACGATCACAAAATCCTGGGCTTCAAACCAGATTTAACCTGTAAAGAAGCAAATAAAAAAGGAAATCTTGCAGACTGATAATTTATAGATAAAACTTAACTATTTATTCGCACAAGTGCAAGGATGTCAATTTAATGTGTCGCCAGCCGACTAGTTTTGGTAGAAGTCGGATGGTGATCTGTTCACCCTGTCGCGATGGCTGAGGACTTGGATGCCATCCAGACAGGACAAATGGTCGACCACAAACCTCCTGAACCTAGTTGTCTAACAATGCTTTTAATTGACAGTGTTATTATACTTTTAATCCACTTGTGAGTGTTAAAAAGCCAACTTTATCTGATGAGAATTTCCTTCTATTATTTTTGTTTCACTGATAATTTTTATGTTTTAGCCTTGTATTTTTTAGAAATTGATTATGTAATAAAATCATGTGTTTTTAAGCAAGTTAAAGAAGAGCGTGACTTCAGTTGTAAAAAAAATAAATAACAAAGAAATACCTTAGTAAGATTTCTCAAAGTACCCATACAGTACAATTATGAAGATAGGAATCATTCTTAATATCCTAATCGTTGTTTCCCCTAGGTTGCCTCTCTTCACCTAGACCTCTTCATACCTGACCTTTTCCCAAATTTCTGTGTTTTAAATAAAACAGGGGATTTTATATTTTATGCCTATTCAAATATACAACAATAATATTTGATATACCTGAATTGCAAGTAAAATTGTAGCAGATGAAGGACAGATAGTACAAATGGGAATTATTTGAAAGCTAAATGTTTGCAACTCGTGCACTGTTGGGTAAGATTAATAGCAGTCACTGAAGCCAAACTCATTATACAATACTCCAAGGTATATTCAGTTATGGATATTTTGACATATCTTGGGAAATCATTCTAGCATCAGTCTCTGTCAAATGTCTTGTAAGATTTTGCTTTTTCTTTATAAGCACATAGCAGTGTATTTTTGCCGTCACAATTTTAATTTGGATGCGGGCAAATGTTAAAAAAATAAATCAGCCTTCAGGATTCAACTACATTTCAGAGGATCTAAGGGTAAGTAGTCAATGTAATAGAGCAGCAGGAAATGCTAGCAGAATGCTTGGTTGTGTAGGGAGAGGTATTAGCAGTAGGAAAAGGGAAGTGCTCATGCCACCGTACATAGCACTGGTGAGACCTCACTTGGAGTACTGTGTGCAGTACTGGAGACCGTATCTCCAGAAGGATATAGACATCTTAGAGAGAGTTCAGAGAAGGGCTACTAAAATGGTGTACGGCTTGAAGGAGAAAAGTTACCAGGAAAGACTTAATGATCTTAACATGTACAGCTTGGAAAAAAGACGAGACAGAGGAGATATGATAGAAACATTTAAATACGTAAAGGGAATCCACAAGGTAGAGGAAGGGAGTATATATAAAAGGAAACAAAATAGCAAAACAAGAGGACATAGTCTTAGATTAGAGGGGCAAAGGTTTAAAAGTAACATCAAGAAGCATTATTTTACTGAGAGGGTGGTGGATACATGGAACAGCCTTCCAGTTGAAGTGGTAGAGGCCAAAACAGTAATTGAATTTAACCCTTTCGCTGCTGAGCCTTTTCCCACCTCTGTGCTGAGCTCATTTTTACCGGTTTCGCTCATCATGTTTAACCGCGTTTTGAAGCCTTATTTTAATATATGACCCAGACATATTATATATCGTTCTTTCCGGCAGACTGTGCAGATTCATAATATGTCATTATTATATGTATACGTTATGTCATGTCTGTATATTATAACAAAAAATGCAATAAAATTAGAATTTTCAATAATTTACAATGTGTAAAGTGGTTTTTTTTCACATTTTAAAATGCGATCGTTTGCGGTTATATTTTCTATGGGGTGCGCTTGTTAAAAAAATTAGAAATGAGGAATCGTTACTTTTTTTGGGGAAAATTACGTGTTTTTTAGCAAACGCCCCCCATAGAAAAAATCGTTAGTGCAACATCATTGTTCACATTATAATTGAAATGGGAACAATATTGTTGCACTAACAAATCTAAAAAAAACAAAAAAACATTTTTTTTTTTAAATTTTTAAATTTGTTTAATTTTATTTTTATTTTAATTTTTTTTTTTACATTTTACATGGTCATGTTTGGTATCATTGGAAAGGCCACGCTCTGCCCGTTCCAATGATAGCAAACATTAACCCCTAGCTGTCACGGATTGGGAGATAGGGGGTTCCAATGAACTCCCTATCTCCACTATAGGTGGCAGCAAGGGGTTAATTTCAAAACTGGCGCCATCGCGCTCTGCGCGATGACGCCAGTCATTAGGGGGATATCCCGGAAGCTTGGCCGACATCCAAGATGTCGGCCAGCTCCGGGAGGGGACCGCAATACGGCGCATGTTGGCGCCATATCGCGATCCAGCCCCCTAGGGGTTAAAGACAGCCGCCGCTTGGAAGGGCAGGCTGTGCCCTTCCAGGCGGTGCCTGTCTTTAATCGCTGGCCCGCGGGGAAGGGGAGGGGGAGAGGTCCGAAGGACCTCACCCCCCTCCCCTTCAGGCACCTTCCCTGCAATGGCGGGGGGGGGGTGCTGAAATAGACGTCATCGCGCATGCGCGATGACGCCTATCGTGCCCGCCAGGGTCCCGGAGGCTGGGCTGACATCGATGATGTCAGCCTGCACGGGGGGGCCTCGCGATCAGCCGGAATACCGGCTGATCGCGGCTGCAAAGGGAGGACGTCCTCAGCGCATCCTCCGCAGCCAAGTACCAATGCGGGTGGACGCGCTGAGCGCGTCCACCGCATTGAAGTGGTTAAGCAAGCATGGGATAGGCATAAGGCTATCCTAAGCAAAAGATAAATCCAGGTAAAGTATCCATGTAATTGGGCAGACTAGATGGGCCGAAAGCTTCTTATCTGCCGACATTTTCTATCCCCAAGTACTTTTGGGAGATGGAATTATTGGTCCAGTTTACTTTTTATGGATAGATTAGCTGCAGCCCCCAAAATGCAAATCAACCCTTCTTATATTGATATGTCATGTTGTTGTCTTTTGAAAATGACATATTTCACAGTTTAATCTAATACTTCTTTGTTACTCATGACACAAAATAAATACTACAGATGCCAGATTTATATTGTGTTGTATTCCCCAAAAATATAAATTCTTCTAGCAAATGCCACTGCTGAATTTGCCCACAGTCAGATAGTCATAGTATGGTACACGTGCTTAATTTGAAGGAGAGTAGTGATCATTTGAGTTGGGATTGAAGGCCCTGAATGGGAATTTGCTTGTAGTATGACATAGCTCTTCCAAATATTAATCTTTGTTTTGTAAATTTCCAATTTATAAATTTAATAACTGTCAAGAATAGCGAGTAACCAAGCACACAGACAAAACGCAGTTAAGTGAGGAAACCCCTAATCTGACAGGCCGGTCCTTAGAATGGCCGAATCTGAACGGTATAGAGAATATAAACACATGGACAATAAATAGAAGTGCTGAACCCACAGGGACAAGACAGAAAGATCGCAGTACAAATACAAAGCCAGCGGTCCTTACACAGAATCACTATAATAATAATAAAAAAAGGAAACATTTTACTATACTTTACTATACAATAGTTAGCCAGAAGTCAAACCGAGGAATCAAGAACACAGATTCAGGAATGCGCTGAGGGATCGCTAGAAACCATGGCAGGGCACAGAGCTCTGTCACTTGCTGCTATTTAAAGCCCTCCTAGGCTCTGACTAGCTGCAGCAGTCCCAGATGATAGGTGTCCAGAACGGCGCCCTCTCTGCCCCGGAAGCCTAGCTGCAGCAAGAGCTGACACAGCAACACAGTCGGCATGACAATATCTACATTTTGTTTCCACATTTTTATATTTATTTATATTTTTATGTGCATCTGTGCACATGTATAGCACTGAGTTTGCTCATTCTAATAAATGCTATGCAACATCCTCAAAATGAACAAATATACAAGAATTTGTTTCTAGAAAAAAATATGGTAGTGGGAAGTAAAGTGTTTTCCCCCAATTGCGAGGTTGCCTCACTGCCCGGGTCCTGCATCAACAGTTCCTCTGGTACGCCGTCCTCATGATGCTCATGTCCCGTTTCTTTGGGGCCTGGGACCAGGCTGCCCCCATGTGAGTCACTGTCCTGCTCCTGACAGCCAGCCTCACTTGGACCACGGATTCCTGTGGTGTCCATCCACCGGGCGTACAGCCAAGATGGTGCCTGGGCCCAGGAGAAGCCCATGGTAGGCAGGCCGTTAGGGTAGAGAGAGACCTGATTGGAGGGCTCCTAGGGGTTTGGTCTGGGATGTGTTCTCAGGGCAGGTGAGCGGATCCACCCAGCAGAGTATGTCCATCTTACCTGTGGTGTATATAAACCACCAACACCTCTCCCACCTTGCTTCTGTCTTGTCCAGCATTTCTCTTGTGAATTCCTGTATCCAGAAGCTCTCTCTGTCTGCATGTGCCAAACCCTTGCCTTGTCTATCTCACTCCTGAACCTGTGCTGCCTGCCCAGACCCAGATTTATCTGACTATGTATTTGGATACTCCCTCTAGTACCACATGATGGTCTGCTTCTTGTAGCTTCCGCCACCTAGGATTTTACCTTCTCATCTGTACCCTCATTTTTCCAAAATAGAATCATGGAAACCAACAAGGATAAAACGTTATCTGCAATGTCAGTAGTCTAAATTTCTGACCTGTCTGTTTCTCTATTAGGGGCCATGTCTGGGTCACTGTGTGCCTCTGTTTATGTGTCTTTTTTTGTGCTGTTGTATCCAAAAAAACAGTATTCATAGAAAAACATCTTAATCTAAAGAAAGAGTCCCCACCTGAACATACCCACCAATAATATATAATAATCACATAATTAAATATATTCTCATTATTTCACAAATTGAAAAGTTTCAGGTGAAAAAATTCTTTGAATAAAAAAACAAACACATAAAATAGGAACGGTCATTGTTATTTGATAAGTAATTCACAAGCTCAGGAAAGGCATGTAAATCTGAATGTGAAAATATTTGCTTTTTACATAGTTTAGACGGAACAATATATCCTGCATTCTTCTAAAGCCAACAATGATAAAAATGTAGACAAGCAAAAATGATTTGTTGTATTCCTGTATTTCCCCATTTCAGTTTCCGAACAAAAAGACCATTCGTCTGAAATTTTGTCATTGAAGGTGCATTTGTAGGTCAATTGGGTCACGGCTCCACCAATAATTGTTGTAAATAATAATGATGATAAATTTCGTTCAGCTATGGTAAAGCTTTTGTCATTTTTTCCAATTTGAAAAAAATGACAAACTGGCAAGTTTAAGCCAAGGAAGACTGGTAAACATAGATCTGTAATGGATTATTATAAAAACCAAAACAATATAGATTTTCTTTTATAATTACTGTCCTACGGGGTCTCTTCCTTATTTTGATGGATGTCTAGAGAAATTTTAAGTTGATGAACGCAAGTAAATTTTCAACTCCAGCGTCTGAAGTCACTTTAACACCTTCACGCCGCCGGGCATGCTATGCTGTCCCAGCAGCGGGTGGGCCTGAATGCCACAGGGCTGCATAGAAACTCCCCACGGGTCTCTGGCAATTCCTAAAGCCTTTTTAACTATATGGGACATCATTTTATATGGGTGAACTGGGAACCAGGGGTTAACTCTTACACACCACCCTCTTTCATTATAGGACCTATGTTCTCTACTAGTGAGAGTGAAGGATATATAACAGATCGGCAAAAAAGGGGAGAGTCCATTCTTTTTATTCAGCCCCCCAAAGAATAGACTCTCCCCTTTTTTTGCCGATGAGGTCCCTGGATTGATACCGTGCATGGCCATAGTAAATTTTTTTAACCCCTTCACTGCAGAGGACATGTGGGGAACGTCCTAATTGACTCCCGCTATATGCGGGGGACATTCCCCACACGTCCTCCGTTTGCGGGAGCCCCGGTAGAGATACTCACCTCTATGTCCGGGGTCCCGCTGCGTTCTGGCTTCAGCGAAGCCAGGCGCTGAAGATAGGCCGGCCCCCGACGTAAATGACGTCGTCGCGCCATGGGCAACGACGTCATTTCCAGGCGACCCCCCGGCAATGCCGGGAGATCGCCTGAAAGGGAGGGGGATCCTTTTGGACCCCTCTCCCTCCCGATCAGGAGGGTTTTCAGAAAAAAACAGGCACTGCTTTGAAGGACAGTGTCTGCCCTTTAAAGCGGTGCCTGTTTTTTAACCCTTTACTTGCCACATCGCGATCAGGCGCCGTTCGGCCCCAGATCACGATCTAGCTCTGGTGGGGGCCGCCATCTTGGATGGTGCTCCTCCTCTGGGTTCCCCCTCGGCACCTGACATGTCGTGCATAGTATGGTGGAGATATGGGGTTCCTTTGAACACCGATAACTCCAGAAACGTGGCAGCTAGGGGGTCATCCATAGTGTCATTCGAAAGGTCTGACCATGGCCTTTCAAATGATACTAAGCATGAACATGTTCAAAGTAAAAACTAAATAAAATGTTTAAAAAAATAAAATAAAAAAAACATTTTTTTTGTGTGTTGTTATTATTAATGCAGCAATATTGCTCACATTTTAATTATAAAGTGAACAAGGATGCTGCACTAATGATTTTTTTCTATGGGTGCGTTTGCAAAAAAATCACATAAATCCCCCCAAAAAAATGTAACGAGTCCCCATTTCTAAATTCTTCTACAAGCGCACCCCATAGAAAATATAACCGCAAAGGCTCATGTGAAAAAAACACTTTACACGCTGTGAATGAGTAAAAATTCTAATTTTATTTCCTTTTTATGTTATAATATATAGGCAGGACATGACGTATACATATAATAATGATATATTATGAATCTACGGAGTCTGCCGGAAAAAAAAAAAAAAAAAAAAATTCTGGGTCATATAATAAAACGTGGCTTCTAAACGCATTTAAACATGATGAGCAAAAGCGGTAAAAATTAGCTCAGCACACAGCGGTGAAATGACTCAGCAGTGTAAGGGTTAAGATACGTCTTCTCCCTGTCCCGTTATACATATTTATAATGCTGCTATTATAAGAAGATCGTATTATAAATAATAGTAGCATTATATTAATATTAGGATTATTAAGTAAATAAAAAAAAAGTGTTATTTACTTAAGGGACTTAGGGTCCTCGTGCATGCCAAACAGGGATGTTAATGGGCTGATGCACAAGCTCTGGATTCTAAGGCAGGGGTCTTTCAGGAGTCTTAACACTCACCTGCAGGAAGCCAGCCAGGGAGAGCTGTGAGCAGCTGCAGCTCTGGCTGAGGTGGGAGGGCTCGGGGAGGAGAGGCTGTCTGTCTTTAGAGTGCGCACAGATTGGGTAATTCATGCGCACGCAGATGGAAAAAAAATTAAAGCGCAGGAACGATTTAGCAGATCGTCCACACAACCTGTTAAATTGTGGCCACGCTCTAATTTTTTTTCTCTTCCTGATAACCAGCGGGGCTCCGCAAATCAGAGACTGTTCTTCTCTGATTACATTGAAGTCTGGTGCCCATGTGTACCCAACTGAGCAATCGGAGAAGCGCTTTCTCTCACTAGCCAAACTGGTTCCACATGGGCAAAGGAGGAAGATTATAAACATTATATTACTTTATGTCACCTCCTTCAAGTCACTATAACCTCAGATTCTGTCTAATCCAAGACTATTTTATCATTATTTCATGATTCCAAACTTTTCCCAAATAGTAAATTTCAGGCACTGGAAATTCAAGAGCTCGTATTAATATGAAGCAAAGTCTACACAGTGACTTAACAGTGAACAATATAACACAGCTGACAAAGGAGAAAATTAATTGCTAATATATGATTTAAACAACATATTTTACAGTCCACTTTTTAGAAGAATTCTTAATGTGATCTTTACAAAATCGCAGATCTCAGTTATGTAGTTGTAAAACCATGTGGTAGAATACTTGACTAAACTCCGTGCCAGATACCGCTTTTCCATTCAGCATTATAAGTGATTTATTGTTTATCATTGTTAAAATGATAAATAATAGTAATGAAAGCAATAATAAAAAATAACATTAGATTTGTAATGGGTTAGAGTTCACAAACTTTAGCTAGCAACTATCATTCAGATGGATATTTTGTTTTACAATAATCAAAAATGAAGTAGCAGTATATCGCTTTCAATTATTAAAAAAGGTTTATGTCATCGAATAAAAAGGCTGCGCAATGTTCATGGTGCTAGGAAGTGATTATTTTGTTGCCAGATGTCTCTCTTTTTTTGGCTGATTTTCATCAGAAGAGCAAAACCATATGGATACAGGTTCTGGCAGCAATTTTTATAAAGTCCTGGAAATGTAAACAATGCTTAACAATCTGATGCATTTCACAAACGTTCATCTGTAGAAAGCAGGCACTATATAATAATGTATCAAAGGCGCAGGAGCAGAGGCGGCTCTAGACTTTGTGAGGTCTTAGGTGAAACTTAAACATGAGGCCCCACTAATGACCGCAATAAAAAAAATGCAAGCATGGGCCTGGTGCGGAGGATTTTGGTGGGCCTTTCAATAGAAATATAATAATTGGCATGTATAAAAGTTGTTTTTGGCCCGTTTTTGATCATCAGGTTTAAATGTGATTAGAAGTCACGTTTTATTGTAGGACCCAGACAAGTTATGTATCCTTTTTTACAGCAGACTTTGATTATATGTATACGTCATGTCCTGCCAAAATGCTGTAACAAAAAATATTTAAAAAATGTGAACTTCCATTAAAATTTCAATTATCTACAACGTGTAAAGTAATTTTTTCATATTTTATCATATGAACCTTTACAGTTATATTTTCTATGGGGTACACTTGTTAAAAAAAAATAGAAATGGGGCTGGCTGAGTCCGGGAATGGCCGCTCGAAAGTGAGACTCTGCACCCGCACAGCCCCAACCAGCAGCTAACGCCAGCCCAGCCATCCCAAACTGCAGCCCACAAGAACCCAGGGGACCAGGCTATGCCCAGGGGCAAATTGGCACGCAATCCCGGCCAGCAGACGATCGCGGACTGCTATTCCAATCCACAAAGTTCCCGCCAGACCCCAGCCAAGATGGCGGCCGGGGCCCGCGAGGAGGCAGCAGCGGGAGATCTCTGCACGAGAAAAGACGTGCAGGACCTCAAACAATTGATGCTCACAGTGAAGGATGACCTCCGGTCGGGCCTGACAGCAGACATCGGGACGCTGGGGACCTGGACTACCGCAGTGGGGAGGCGCATGGAGGTGGTGGAGGCCCAGACCGCGACCCACGCTGAAATAAGAAACCTACAGGACAGGTACGAAGCGCTGCAAGAGAGCGTCAAAGACATGGATAATAGGTCGAGACGGTCGAACCTTCGATTTCGCGACGTGCCGGAAGCGGTGGTGGACGTCAGGGGGTTCCTGCATAAATACCTCCGAGCCCTACTCCCAGACCTCCCAGACCAGGAGCTGGCCCTGGACCGGGCCCACAGGGCGCTTCGACCCAAACCGGACCCTGGGGAACCCCCTCGGGACATAGTTATCAAGTGCTGCTTCTACTCCACCAAAGACGCTGTACTATGGGCGGCGAGGGGGGAGGCACTGGCTTCCGGAGTTGCTGCGACGACAGGAGATCTGGTACAGGTGGGGTTTCCCCTTTCGCCTCCCGGTGCCCCACAACGGAGCCCAGCTTATGCTACGCTCGCCAGCAGATTGCCCTCGACTGCTGGAGACCCTGGGGATCCCCATGGCCCCTGACCTCTTTGATCTAGTGGAGGGGCGTCAGGGAAGGCCTGGTCTGCGGGGCTCCCTGCGGCGCTGAACATGGGTGCCCCTCTGCCCCACCTGACCCTCACGAGACCGGTACGCTGGACGCTCGGGGCACCCCCCTTAGGGTTCCGTTACTGTCCGCCGATGGAAGGTTCCAGATGTGCACGGGACTGACGCGACGGAGACTACAGGGAGGGGGGACCACCCCATCCCCCGGCTGCTCTTCTGCCTCACCTTGGCCTTGGAATGCACGGTGCGGTGATGAGCGGGGCCCCGGGTCCCTTTTCCACCCCTTTGCCCGATTCGACCGCTGCCCCGGAGAGACAGGGGGGGGGTACGAGGACAGCACACCTTGATCTTCATGGGACAGTACACGCCTGGGACAGCTTTGGGGCCGTCCACTCCTCTTTTTCGCTCCGTTTATTTTTTGGCGGGGGATGGGGGGGCAACGGAGTTGTCCTCCACGGTCCGGCACGGGCGATCAGGGGGGGTGGGGGTGCCTGGGGAGCTGGCGGGAGGGGAATATAGTTACTGCAGTTCATATGTTTTTCTGTTTATTGTGGGTGGTCGCATTTCGGGACTCTTTCCTCCCTTTGTGTTTTCCTTAGTGCCTAGGACATCCTAGGCGCCCGACAGATATTGTCTTTGTCCACTTTTCTTTTTCCCGATTTGATTCTAGCGGGTACTGTTTTTGGTCTTTTTTTTCCCTCTTTCTTCTCCTCTCCTCTTTCATCTTATTCGGTTTATCCTTACCCCTTTCTGTCCCTCTAATCCCTTTTTCACATGGCTGGGGGGGGGGCCTCTGTATCCTCACGTACAATGCAAAGGGCCTCCGCTCGCCAAGGAAACGGCGTATGGTGGCCCACCACTATAAGAGGCTGGGGGTGGACGTCGTCCTCTTACTGGAGACCCACTTTGCTGGCGATAGGACCCCGACTTACTGGGGAAGCGGCTTCTCCGGGCACTATCACTCTACAGGCCCTACGCGTAAAAATGGGGTTTTGATCCTCCTTAGGGCCGGACTGCAGTTCTAACATATTGGGACCAGGGCCGACATGGAGGGCAGGTTCCTGCGGGTGGACGGGAGGAACGGGGGACACTCTTACACTTTTGTCAACATTTACTCCCCTTCTGACACCCCTTTCTACAGGGTCCTGAGAGACCGGCTGATGACCTACCAAACGGACACGTATACGTGGGGGGGGGGACTTCAATGTCGCACTGGACCCATACATGAACCGCAGCCGGGGCGCCTCCGCTAACTATCCGGCGAACAGGGTCAAGCAGCTTTGCACGCTGGTAAGCGATCTGAACCTATATGATACTTGGCGCCTGCTTAACCCCAAAGAAAGAGATTATTCATTTTACTCGCACCCGCACGACATGTATTCCAGACTATATTACATTTTTTGTAGCAGAGACCTGGTCTCCAGGCTCCTCTCGTCGAGAATACACGCGATCTCTTGGTCTGACCACGCCATCGTGGAAACGCGGTTGGAGGGGGCCTGCCCTCGGGGGTGTCGTGGCAATTTAATGACTCTCTCCTGCTTGATCCGGGGTTCCGATCGGCCCTGCAAGAGGACCTGGAGGAATATTTTGCACTAAACCAAACGCCGGTCCGGTAACCCTGTGGGAGGCCCACAAGGCGGCATCACATTGCAAGCGGGAACGGCTCCGGAAAATGGTGGAACTGACAGCGAAGGTGAGGGACCTGGAGAGGACCCACCAACAGAGCGGGGATCCGCTCCTGATCCCCCAGATCACGGAATTGAGGGGATAGCTCAATCTACTGCACTCTAGACAGGTGCAGGTGGTTCTCCTCTGGACGGGCCAAATTTTTTTGAAAAAGGCGATAAAATGGACGCCCTTCTGGCCCGCCACCTGAAACAACGGCTCCGAGAACGCACGGTCCGAACGCTCCGCGGGGAGGACGGGGAGCTAACGTACGACCCGCGTCGCATCTCCGGTCTCTTCCAGACATACTATGGAAGCTGTAGAGAGAGAACACTACCGGACCCGAGCCGCCTTCGTGTTTCCATGAGTTCCTGGAGGCGGGGGACCTGCTGCGGTTGTCAGAAGACCAGAGGGAAGCGCCTATCACGCCGATCACGGAGGAGGAAGTGGCACGCTCCCTGGCATCCCTTCTGAAGTGCAAGGCCCCGGGGCCGGACGGATTCTCAGCCGCCTACTATAAGGGCATGGCCGCTGTTCTCGGACCGCATCTCACTGCCCTATTCAACGCCTTCTTAAGTGGGGAACGGGTCTCCTCTTCGGAAATGCTGGAGGGCAAGGACCACACCCTCTGCGCCAACTATAGGCCCATTTCCCTCATCAATGTTGACGTTAAAATCTTCGCGAAAGTGCTGGCCTTCTGCCTGGGGGCTTGCCTACCAGCCTTGGTCCACACTGACCAGGTGGGCTTCATCCCGGGGAGGGAAGCGCCGGACAATATTAGACGCACAATGGACATTCTCCAGGTGGCGGAGACTGGGGGGAGGGGGGCCTTCGTGCTGTCTCTCGACGCAGAGAAGGCCTTCGACAGGGTGGCCTGGCCATACATGTGGGAGGTTTTGAGGTGGGCGGGAGTGGGCTCTCAATTCCTGTGGGGGTTCGGGCCCTGTACTCGGCCCCGATGGCCAGAGTCGACACGGGGAGGGAAACGTCTTACCCCTTTGAGAATCGAAATGGGACGCTGCAGGGGTGCCCTCTGTCTCCCCTCCAATTCGCACTCTCCATCAAGCCCCTGGCAAGTTATATCAGGCACCAGAATGACATCAGGGGGTGGAGGTGGGAAGGGAGTCATACAAACTCAGTCTGTTCGCAGACGATGTGCTCCTCTCGCTGACATCGCCCTGGACTTCCCTCCCTTGCCTAGAGGACACCCTGGGGAGATTTGGGAGGCTGTCAGGATACAAGGTCAACATGGCAAAGAGTGAGGCTCTGAACCTCTCTCTGACCCCAGAAGAGGTAGCCCATCTCGAGGGAGCATTTCGGTATAGGTGGCAGACTGGGTCACTGAAGTACTTGGGGGTCACTATCACGCCTAAGGTGCCGGGCCCGTATGTGGCCAACTATGGAAAACTGCTCCTGCAGCTGCACACTCTGCTGGAGGGGTGGTCCCGACTTCGGCTCTCCTTGTTCAGGAGGGTTAACACGGTCAAGATGACACTTCTGCCAAAAATACTCTATTACTTCCGCACCCTATCGATTCCTGTCGTTAGGTCGGACCTCCTGCACCTACAGAACGCGATCTACTCCTTTATTTGGGGAGGGAAGCGTAGCCGCCTTCCCCGGTCCGTGACATACCTCGCGAGGGCGGCGGGGGGATTGGGGGCTCCCCACCTTCTCACCTTCTACAGGGTGGCCCAACTCGCCATGCCCAGCCTTGTGAACCTCCCGGTGAAGCGGACAAGATGGGTCCAAGTGGAGGGGACAATGGGGGACGGGTGCCCCATGAACGTTGTTATGTGGCTCCCCGGCCAGCGCTCAGACACCGCCCACCCTAGCCCCTAGCTAGGCGCTCCGCCACTCGCTGTCACTGTGGCAAAAAAGCACATACAGAGACGGCCTTTCCACGCCCCACTCGGGCCTTACTCTGCTCTTCTGGAACCCTGAATTCTGGGAGGGGCTGCGACCCCAGGGATTTGTGTGCTGGAGGGAGAGGGGACTCATGGAGTTGGGACACCTGACCATGGTGGGCAAGGCGGCCACTTTGGCGTACCTCAGGGAGTCACACGACCTCCCGCCGAGGGAGACCTTTAGGGCTAGTCAACTTTTGCACTATGTTCAAAGCTTCCTGCGAGGGGCCCCCAATCAGAAGTCGACCTTCTTTGAGAACAGCTGTAGGCGGAGGACGAGGACCCGGGCCTCATCTCCCTGCTCTATTCACATCTGCTGCGAGTTGACTTCTCCCAAGAACCCAGTTTTGTGGGGAAACGGGAGGAGGACCTGGGGAGCCTATCGGAGCCAGAGGATTGGAGGGAGGTGCTGGACCGGACCACTAGGATAACGGCCTGCACCTCGGTCAGGGAGAATTGCTTTAAGGTGCTCAGTAGATGGTACATACACCTGAGACGACTGGCAAGGATGCACATTGGGGCCTCCTCTGATTGTTACAGGGGCTGTGGGGAGGAGGGCACATACCTGCATGCGTGGTGGACATGTGGCGTGGTCAGACCAATATGGGAGGGAGTCTTTGATGACCTCAGTACGTGCATGGGAGTCAGGATTACTCCGGACCCCTGGCTGGCGCTGCTCAATCGTCCAAGTCAGCACCCTCCATTGACCCATGCAGCGGATAACTTGGTTGCACGCATCTGTGCTGCGGTCCGCATGTGTCTTGCTCGCACCTGGAAGGGCCCACCCCTGACTAGGGATCACATCACAGCAAAAATTCACTACATGCTCACAATGGAAAGACTGACGGCAGTGATCCACGACCACATGACACACTTAGAGCGGGTGTGGTCTCCGTGGGTGGGGGGGGTTCGCCCCACGGCCATGGCGGCGCTCGCATTCTCGGGTTGAGGAGCTGAGTGGATGCAACCCCCTTCAGACAGCCCTCGAGGCGCCCCCAGCCTCCCATTCTCTCCTTGACCCTCCTCATCTATTATTTACTTACTTCCTCTTTTTTTTCTCCTCTCCCTTTCTCTCTCTTCCTCTCTCTACCTTCCTCTCCCCTCCTCTCTTCACCAACTTTAGCTCCTCTCCTCCAGCTCTATCGTCCTGTCTTCTCCCTGCCTGGTCTGTTGCCCGGCCCCTCTCCTTGGCCCCCTAGAGCCGGGGTGGAGGGGGGGAGGCTCTGGACGGGCATCTGGAATTCACTCAGCCTACATATGGACGGTTGGTTACCACGTTATCCGCAGTGAAGGGGTTAAAATCCCAATTTGCTGGGGGAATTCAGGCCTTACGCACACCGATCTTTAATCCCATAATGAGGGGTGGGTGGCGCTCGTCGGGAGGGGGTTATTGCTGGAAGAGCATACTAGTACGCCCCGACGCTGTGCATACAATACAGACGCCTGATGCTGAATCCAAAAGATATTATACAGGCACTCTTAAAGTCATTTACTTACAATCTGCATCAATGTTGTGATTCTGACGTGATGCTAAATGCTGAAGTTTTAGTTGACGTAAGTGATCCTCTTAATTTGTGGGATCCTTTAAGTCTTGCAGGGCATTGTCAAATTCACTTAATGAATACAGATACATACAGTCAGGTCCAGAAATATTGGGACATCGACACAATTCTAACATCTTTGGCTCTATACACCACCACAATGGAATTGGACTGAAACAAACACAATGTGCTTTAACTGCAGACTGTCAGCTTTAATTTGAGGGTATGTACATCCAACTCAGGTGAACAGTGTAGGACTTACAGCAGTTTGCAGATGTGCCTCCCACTTGTTAAGGGACCAAAAGTAATGGGACAATTGGCTTCTCATCTGTTCCATTGCACATGTGTCTGATATTCCCTCATTAAACCCAATTACAATGTGCAGATAAAAGGCCCAGAGTTCATTTCAAGTGTGCTATTTGCATTTTGAATCTGTTTCTGTCAACTCTCAAGATGAGATCCAAAGAGCTGTCACTATCAGTGAAGCAAGCCATCATTAGGCTGAAGAAACAAAACAAACCCATCACAGAGATAGCAAGAACATTAAGCGTGGCCAAAACAACTGTTTGGAACATTCTCAAAAAGAAGGAACGCACCGGTGAGCTCAGCAACACCAAAAGACCCGGGAGACAATGGAAAACAACTGTGGTGGATGACCGAATAATTCTTTCCCTGGTGAAGAAAACACCCTTCACAACAGTTGGCCAGATCAAGAACTCTCCCCAGGAGATAGGTGTATGTGTGTCCAAGTCAACAATCAAGAGAAGACTTCACCAGAGTGAATACAGAGGGTTCACCACAAGATGTAAACCATTGGTGAACCTCAAAAACAGGAAGGCCAGATTAGAGTTTGCCAAACAACACCTAACAAAGCCTTCACAGTTCTGGAACAAGATCCTATGGACAGATGAGACCAAGATTAACTTGTACCAGAGTGATGGGAAGAGAAGAGTATGGAGAAGGAAAGGAACTGCTCATGATCCTAAGCATACCACCTCATCAGTGAAGCATGGTGGTGGTAGTGTCATGGCGTGGGCATGTATGGCTGCCAATGGAACTGGTTCTCTTGTATTTATTGATGATGTGACTGCTGACGAGAGCAGCAGGATGAATTCTGAAGTGTTTCGGGCAATATTATCTGCTCACATTCAGCCAGATGCTGCAAAACTCATTGAACGGCGCTTCACAGTGCAGATGGACAATGACCCAAAGCATACTGCAAAAGCAACCAAAGAGTTTTTGAAGGGACAGAAGTGGAATGTTATGCAATGGCCAAGTCAGTCACCTGACCTGAATCCCATTGAGCATGCATTTCACTTGCTGAAGACAAAACTGAAGGGAAAATGCCCCAAGAACAAGCAGGAACTGAAGACAGTTGCAGTAGAGGCCTGGAAGAGCATCACCAGGGATGAAACCCAGCATCTGGTGATGGCTATGCGTTTCAGACTTCAGGCTGTGATTGACTGCAAAAGATTTGCAACCAAGTATTAAGAAGGGAAAGTTTGATTTATGATTATTATTCTGTCCCATTACTTTTGGTCCCTTAACAAGTGGGAGGCACAGATGCAAACTGCTGTAAGTCCTACACCGTTCACCTGAGTTGGATGTACATACCCTCAAATTAAAGCTGACAGTCTGCAGTTAAAGCACATTGTGTTTGTTTCATTCCAACTCCATTGTGGTGGTGTATAGAGCCAAAGATGTTAGAATTGTGTCGATGTCCCAATATTTCTGGACCTGACTGTAGTTACATTTTAGCGCAAAGCGGCAGAATGAGTTATACAATGTGGTAAGTTTCTGAAGGTGTGTTTGCGGGGCCGCTGCATACACTACATCTCCGTAATCAATAGCCAGCATAAGCATTTGTTGTACAATTTGCTTTCTTACCGTGGGGTTCAGGCAGGATTTGTTTCTGTACAGGGCACCTAGTTTGGGGTAAATTTTAGATGAGAGATTTTCGATGTGGGGGCCAAAGGATAGATTTGGGTCTAACCACATGCCTAGATATTTGAGAGAAGTGACTGTGGTCAGCGTGCCATTTGATCTTGTCCTGACACATAGATGGGGATTTTGCAATTTATATAGTTTAGGTGCTGTTCTAAAAAGCATCGTTACCGTTTTGTCAGTATTTAGATAAAGTTTGTTGTGTTTGATCCACTTTTCTACCTCTGTGAATTGTTCTTGCAGCACGGCCTCCAGCTGTGGGAGATTTGGTTTGCTGGTATGGATTACAGTGTCGTCTGCGTACATGTGTACAGTTGAAGCTTTGCAGATGTTAGGCAGATCATTTATGAATATTGTAAATAGCAGGGGGCCGAGTATTGAGCCTTGGGGTACACTGCAAGTGACTGAGAGGGGGAGGGAGGAGCTGCCAGAAATGGACACATATTTCGACCTATCAGATACATATGATTGAAACCAGGTTAGCGTGCGATCACCAATACCAGAGTCTTTAAGTTTTTTTAACAAGATGCCATGGTCTACTGTGTCAAAGGCTTTGGCAACACTGCCAGAGGCCTATTCCTTTATTTGGAGGGGGAGGGGAAAGGAAAGGCCTCTCCACCAGGACCTCTTCTGCTTATTTCTTGTTATGCTGCCAGACTGAGCATTACTTCCTGCATGCTCCTAAGGATGCCAGTGTTCATAGCGAAATGCGTCGAGTGATGGAGTGCTTACTCCCTTGCAGATTGTGTTTTTCATTTTATTATTTTTTTAGTCTGTGTAGCTTGGTGTTAATCTTGGGGTGGGTTGGCTCTAAGGTGGTAGCACTCCAAGAATTGATTTTGGGCCTCAACCTTTCCTTTACCTATTGCAATTTCACCTGCCACTCATCCTATTGGGAACTCTCTTTTTAGTTTCCAATAAAAGTAAAAATTTACTTACAAGCTCCTATCTCAGTCAATCAATATCCTTTGTTCTAACAGGAAGGCATGGTGTGGGCAGATAAGACTGGGGCAGGCATGGGCGGCAGGCATGGGCGCAACCTCTCTGACATCATCAGAGGGGGCCGCCAGGCCAGGCGGTGCACCCTCTCTGACGTCAGAGAGAGACATTATCTTGTGTTCCCAGATGGCGGCCTTGACCTAAAAATAATACGCAGTACAGACAGCACTTAATTTATCGTGCTGCCTGTGTGGTAGTCAAGCATATTAGGTGGTCGAGAGGCCTTAGGCAGCCACCTAATTTGCCTAATTAAAAGTTGGCACGGAGTAACATTCAATTTTCAGCTAGTCCTGTTAAACTGCTGTATGGTCTTGGCCACCATGCTGCAGCTCAGTTTCAGGGTCTTGGCAATCTTCTTATAGCCTAGACCCTCTTTATGTAGAGCAACAATTATTTTATTCAGATCCTCAGAGAGTTCTTTGCCATGAGGTGCCATGTTGAACTTCCAGTGACCAGTATGAGAGAGATCACACAAAATTTAACACACCTGCTCCCCACTCACACCTGAGTGTCACATCTTCGGCCCCCGCAGCGCTTCCTGGGGGGTCTGGGTGCCCGGCGGCATCGCTGGCTGGCCGGGTGCCAGGAACTCGAGCTGGCAGATCGTGTCTGAGGGGGCGGGGCTTGGCGAGCTGCTGGCCTTAAATGCAGGGCGCGAGATTCTGCTCGTCGCCCTGACATGGAGTTATTCCCACATCGTCAGCTGATATGTTACTGTGTGTTTCTGCCTAGTTGCCAATTCTGCCTGTACGAGAACCCTGCTTGTTTTTGATCCGGACTGCCTACTTGATGATTCTCTTATTCCCATATATGTGTGTGTATGTTGTACTCTGTATTACACAAAGTGTATGTACAGATCATACCGCATGGTCTCTGATTGTGGGTCTACCCTGCAGGTTGTTGAATCCACCGATCCCTCATGTCAACTGTCTGGTACTAAGTCTATGTATAGATCATACCACATGGTCTCTGATTGTGGGTCTGCCCTGCAGGTTGCGGAATATATCAACCCTTCATGTCAACTGTCTGGTACTAAGTACAGTATATGTATAGATCATACCGCATGGTCTCCGATTGTGAGTCTGCCCTGTAGGTTGCTGAATCTATCAACCCTTCATGTCAACTGTCAGGTACTAAGTCTATGTACACATCATAGAAACATAGAAACATAGAAAAATGTCGGTAGATAAGAACCTTTCGGCCCATCTAGTCTGCCCAATTACATGGATACTTTACCTGGATTTATCTTTTGTTTAGGATAGCCTTATGCCTATCCCATGCTTGCTTAAATTCAATTACTGTTTTGGCCTCTACCACTTCTACTGGAAGACTGTTCCATGTATCCACCACCCTCCTAGTAAAATAATGCTTCCTGATGTTACTTTTAAACCTTTGCCCCTCTAATCTAAGACTATGTCCTCTTGTTTTGCTATTTTGTTTCCTTTTAAATATACTCCCTTCCTCTACCTTGTGGATTCCCTTTACGTATTTAAATGTTTCTATCATATCTCCTCTGTCTCGTCATTCTACATTGTCACTGATTGTGGGTCTGCCCTGCAGGTTGCTGAATTCATTGTATGTGCATTCTACGTTGCTTAGAACAAGTATACGAATACCCTCTCTGGTGCCAACTCAGAACGTACTTTTGACCACGCTTTTGCTAAACCAAGTTATGTTTATATCTTGCTACATTATCTCTGTTTGTATATAGTTAACTTGCCTTCACTCAGTAGACACTTGGTCACAAAATCATTTGCTACTGAGTGGTATCTAGTATTATACATCATCTCCTTGGCTGGGAGTACTAGGTGTGGCAGATTGAACTGCTATTAAGTCGAGTATCAGAATAATCTGTCCATAAGGATCCAAACCATGCTGATCTGGGGTGAGCGCCATTGCGAACGAACGTGACACTGAGACCTTGTAACACTAACGAGTCACATGACACCAGGGAGGGAAAATGGCTAATTGGGCCCAATTTGGAGAATTTTCACTTAGGGGTGTACTCACTTTTGTTGCCAGTGGTTTAGACATTAATGGCTGTGTGTTGCGTTATTTTGAGGGGACAGCAAATTTACACTGTTATACAAGCTGTACACTCACTACTACACTCTATTGTAGAAAAGTGTAAATTTTTCAGTGCCACATGAAAAGATATAATAAAATATTTACAAAAATGTGAGAGGTTTACTCCCTTCTGTGAGATACTGTATATTCTATTGTATATACATAGTGTAGTGTCTATTGCGTGTGACACATGCAGTGTGCCTGCCAACGACATATTCACACGCTCACCGATTAGGCTAGGGTCAGACTAACGCATTTTTTGCGTTGTCCATGAAAAAGTGCGTTCGAACGAATGGACGCATTTTTTCACGGAATACGCAATAGCGGTCATACCATGCGCATTTTCGTCCGTGATTTTGTACGGATCATCAATAAAACCCTTTTTGTGTCTGGACGTTATGTTGGCCGGACATTAGCAGCGTCTGACGTCTCCTAATCACACACACACGCCGCTAGTGGACGCAGCGCACTCTGTACGTCAGTACTAGCAGTTTCACGTTCTCGAAAAAATGCGTTCGTTTGCCACTTGCGTTGCGCAGCCACACTTTTGTGCGGCCGTTCTTCGTATGCTGCCTGGCATTGGACGTCATTTGCTGCTAGCACGGCCGTGATTTAGTGCTGCTAAACGCACATTGATACTGCGTTAGTCTGACCCTAGCCTTAGTCGGCCAAAAACTCCCCCCCACTTCTCTCGGCCAACATTCACATCTGTCTTGCTCAACCAAACATATACACTCCTACAACGCAATCACACTCTCCCCCATCTTGCCCAGCTAACAACATATTCATACCCATCTCACTCAGACAACCACAATACTCTTTCACTTCCCTCTCTGTGAACCACATGCTAACTTCCATTCCACTCAGCCTTTAATTTCCATCACACTCAGCCACAGTCACTCCCACTCCATATATTATGTACCTACAGGTCTGCTGTTTAATACCTGGATGTTGAGATTAGAAGTTAAATGTTTTCTTAAACAAGAGAAAGATAAGCAGCCCCACTCTTCATCTTGCACTTGGCCCTACATACATTAGTTTTAGTAATGTGAAGTAGATTCTCTGCATTATGAAGAGCTGAGTGGTACATTAAGCAGGTGTCTCTGGCAAACCAGTAGTTTGACAGGTTCTTCGATTATTGTGGTTAAAGGTTTAAAGTTGTAGGAAGCCATGTTGAATTCTTGCATTTCTTTGCCAGTTCTTGGATATTTTCTGAAATATGCTTCTCAGGAGTCTACAAACAATAATACCAGGTAAATATTTGCATTATGTCAGAAATAGAATTCATGCCATTTCTTCTTTTGTGCTTCTTAAATTTCTGACGTAGGTGAACATGGTCATGGCTAAGTGCTGTTGACTCAACAAATAATTCTACAGCTATTTCAACAAATAATTCTACAGCTATTTATTTTCATACTATGCAACGCAAATTTCAGACATATTTCTACTTTTGCTCAACGTTATTGTAATATGGTGTAAGGCAGGGCTCAAAACTTTTCGTCCTGAGCTACTAGCCAGGCCTTATAAGTTACTCGCCATCAGTTAACTTACCTAACCCAGTCCCATACTGCCCATTTACCTTGCAGTGATAGTCACTGCTCTATGTAAAGTATATATGGCACTGAAGCGGAGTTGTTTTAGTAAATCCTGTTACCTGCTGAATCCATTCACTGGATGAGGGGTATTATACGGGGGGAGTCTGTATTAGAGACCACCTCTGATTCAGATTAACTCCTCATCATCATTACAGATAGCCCTGCAGGCTTCATATATGTGAAGCCTGCAGGGATTTTCACACGATCCAGAGCTGAGTGATGTTGTCTGCATCACTCGGCCTATGACTCACGACAGCACAAGGACTCCTGCGCCTGCCTGTGTGTGGTGAGGTGCAGGGGTCGTATAAAGAGATCATTCTACGCCCTTGCGTAAGCCCTTGAGAGCCACACTGAGCTAAATAAAGGTCTTCCGTTGGGCATAGTTGGTCCCAGTGCTTTCTTTCTAGGGAAAAAAGTGAGGGAACTCACCCTGAAGTGTCATAAAGCACCAGCCAGCAAGCAGCCAATGAAAAGATGGTTATACACTCGCATGAACTAATAAATAGAGGGTGCAAACCAGCAAGCAGCCAATAAATACAGCCAGGGCCAGGCCATGACATTGTGTTGCCTAGGTCTGAAGATGAAATTCTGTTGTCACCCCCTCAAACTAGTCTCAAAATACGCACCTATGCTTATCACAGCACTCCACAGCAATAAAACTCCATAATGCTTAGCGTGTATGAGCGTATCACAGAGCTCCACAGCAATAAAACTCAGTCATGTGCAGCGTGTATGAGCATATCACAGAGCTCCAAGGCAATAAAACACACAGTAATGTGCGGTGTGTATGAGTGTATCACAGAACAACATCATTGTTCACTTTATAATTGAAAAGTGAACAATAGTGCTACATTAGGAAAATAAAATTAGAAAAAAAGGGGAATTTATATTTAAATTTTTTATTTTTACATGAACCCTGGATATATTTGGTATCATTGGAAAGAACATGTCCTGGCCTTTCCAATCACACATAACATGACCATTTTGCTTCTATGGGTCCAGAGATACAGGGGTCCAAAAGACTCCTGTATCTCCTCTACAGGGAATAAGGCATTCTCTGCCCGATGAACTTGAGGGGAACTCACACATCTGACATCATCATGCCCGCATGTGATGACATCAGTGGGTGGAGCTAGGTCCCACAGGTGGAGCTGACATCAAAGATGTCAGCTCCCTGCGGGACAAGTCCGTGATCGGCAGCAGGCTGTTGCCAATCAGCGAAACTTCCACTATAGGCTGCAGATGTCCATCGCCTCCTAGTAGGATGCCAATCTAGGAAATGCCAGTAGGTGCCAATACTGAGTACCAGCGCATTCCTGCAGAAAAAAAGCCCTGAAAGGAAATGTCAGTGCCGACATGAAGCATTGTAATTACAGCTCAGTTTTCACTTGTCCTCTCCCAATTTCTACTCGCAAATTGCGAGAGAGCGAGTGGAAATTTTGAGCCCTGGTGTAAGGTACACTCACATTGACCTCTGTGGTTAACAGATACAATATAATTGCTATATCTATTATCGGTGTAATTAAGTTAAGTTAACTGAATGACTCCGGTCTATTTTTTATCGTGCTCAACATAGCAGAAGGTGCTCACCCAACAATTACAAATGTGTCCTGAATTGGATTGTGGGATTGTACCCACACCCATTGACAAACTAGCGATTCTACGTTCTCAAAAAAATGCGTTCGTTTGCCGGTTGCGTTGCGCGGCCGTACTTCGTATATTGGCCGTCATTGGACCTCATTTGCTGCTACTACGACCATAATAAAGTGTGGCTGCACGCGTGTTCGCACTGCATTCGTCTGACCCCAGCTTTAGGGTGAAAGGATTAGTTGTTCTCCATATTCTTCAAATTACAACAAGAGAAGATAGCAGATAGTGCTCTCCTCTTCCCTGAGTGACAAGGGTTAGCTTATATATTTTTTTACCTCTATTGGATCTGTGTTTACAATACAAAGTATAGGATGTGAACCAGTGGTGTATTTAGGTTTTGTGCTCCCCTAGGCCTGACTAAGCTCATGCACCCCCTAAATTAAATTGGACACACTCCTTCCAAGGCCGCACCTCGTGTTTAAACAGCCAGATATTTTCTGGTTTTAAAGATGACTATATATAATGCAGTGGCCATCATCCACTGAGTGCAGTACAGGCTGCATGGAGAGGCCAGCCAACAAGTTTAGGAAACTTTTGGGTCCCCTCCAAATTTACAGATGACTTCTGTATTATACATAATAATACACAGAGAGGACACAATACAAGGAGTCTGGGATTTACTTATGTCTGTGTTATACAATACAGAGTCTGGGATTCACTTTCGTCTGTTACACGTATTAAGTAAAACCGTAAAAAAAAAAACTAGAATAGTAAACCGTATGATCGCATAACTCATTGGCAGAGACACGCACACACATATGGAGGAGCCCCTATAAACATCAACACATCCCGAATATGGAGATGGGTCTAAAGACATCCAGAAACAACCTACAGAGGATTCCTTAAAGACAACTCAAACCCAGTATATGGAGGAGCCAGTAAAAAGAGGGAGATTAGGGCAGAACAAGGACAGAGAGATTTGCTGCCAAAATTGGGGCTGCCCTCAGTATATAGGTTAGATAAAGTTTAACTAAAACTGAATAACAAGCACCACACTGATATCACCAAAATCATTTTATTTTAATTTTAGTTGAAAATAAAAAGGAATGATTAAATCAGGACTACATGACATGTATTGTGGACAGTATATATGGACGGAAGCAGTATGGTGACAGTACATAGAGAGGCAGTATGGTGACAGTATATATGGACAGAACCAGTATGGTGACAGTATATATATGGAGGGTGTGTGTGATGTGTGTTAGTCACTCACCACTTAGAAGAAATGCCCTCAGCTCAAACATTAAAGGAGGCACCTCTTATCAGATCAGGTGCTGCAGAATGCCTGTCAGGTGGCATCATCTGGTGGCAGTGTAATAGATGGGCCATAGGGGCTGGCTGGGAGGGGCTGGAGGCCAGCAGTATCTCTGGGGTCCCTGCTTACCAAGTCCACAGCCTGTCATTGCTGCGCGCGGGCAGTCGGCTCCTCCCTGGCTGATGTCAGCTGACAGGGGCGTGGTGTCAGGCAGTGGTTGCTGCTCATCGAAGCCAGCGTGCCCTCACTGAGCCCTGGCACCACTGCACGGCCGGTGAGAAGCTTAGTCTCTCCCCTAGCAGCTTAACAATCGTTGGACAAGTAGTGCAGTATGCCAGCAGCCAATGAAGGCCTGGCTGCTGCTTGCTTTAATAGCAGAGGTGTAACTAGAAACCTCAAGGCCCCAGTGCAAGAATCAATGAAAGGCCCTCCGCCCCCGCCCCCTCCGTGAGAGAATTTTGCATTTTTACTAAACTTTTTGCAAAAATACCTGCACTCTTAAAATGGCCATAGAATTTGGAAGTATTTTAAAATAACGAGTTACGGATAGATTTCTCTTGTGTTAAGTTACCTCATCTAGTGTGTCACCCCTCTCCTCTTAGATTGTAAGCTCGAGCAGGGTCCTTCCTCCTTCTGTTCAGTGTGTGTAACATGTATGTATATTTGTTATTCTGTCTCTCCCATTGTACAGCGCTAAGGAATTTGTTGGCGCTTTATAAATGCTTGTAACTGTTATAAGGTGGAGTATTAATTAAGATCTAGTTTAATAGCCCTCTCACACTTCTTTTATAACCCTTTTTTTATTGAAGTTTTTTCATTAATGGAGTTTTAACAAAATGTTTTTAGTAAGAATGAAAAACTCCCTTCCCTTTTATTTTTGTTTTTTCGATATGTCGTTGTCCTGTAAAAGTTTGCCTATTTGCTATTCTCTCGGAATTTTATTTTTTGACGTTGTGTCTTCTGGTGCGACATACATGTGTTGTTATCTTAACTTATTATATTTAAAATAAAGAATTGCAAAAATAAATAAAAAAAGAAACAAACTCTCTCCATTTAACTGAATGGGTTAATAAGCTGACCAGACAATGCAATGAGACACCAGGAAGTGTCAGACTCATGATGGATAGCCAGACAAAAGATAACAAGGCCTCGGCTGCCTAATTAACCCTTAAGAACTAATGACAGAACTGTTCCATCATAAATGCATTGACTTTAAAGACCCTAGGTCCTTAAAGGGTTAACAATCCACCAGACTGACACACAGTAGCTGCTGTTTTTGCCGCCTCACTGGAAACTGCCGCCCTAGGCCTTGTCGGCCTAGGCCAAGATGCAGCACTGATGTGAACGTGTGCTGTAACCTGCCGTACAAGGCATATGACTTGAGATAGCAGTGGGGCTCCAGGCCTCTGAGATTGGAGGGGTTAACATTTATGAGTGAACCCTTAACTAACGGCTTCATTGGAATGGAGCCATACTCAGTTTACATACCATTAGGCCCTTTAAAATTATTGGATTCCATTTTAGGTCACGTTTTCACAGAAATTTGGGGAACTCTGAAGAATTCAAAACCTTTAACCCTCCAATGAACTTGAGACACTAATTGAGAAGCTTAGATTTACGTTTGAAGAAAAGCTATTAATTATATAAAAGTGAACTATATTCTTATATTTAAGTTGCATATTTATGAACAATTACAAAATCTGCCTTTTGACAAGTGGGCCAATATTGCTTACCATAGATTAGATTTGGCTAGCCTTGGTGACCTGAGAATCAAAGTGAAATTTAGTCCACAAATATCTGGGGTATAGGTGAGTGATCGCTGGCTTACATTTACCATTACTAGGAGATCATTTTTTTAAATTTTTGCTATTTTCGATTTTCTAATTTTTTACTTCTGAAAGTTGTAATTTGTTGAGTTTTTTCGAACAATGTAACTCTTTAGTTTTCTCTGTTTTGCTTAATCTCTTCAATACCAAGAGGTTTTATATAAAAATCACTGGCAGGAAGCAATGGTTTTAAGGAAAACCACTTTGTATTATCCCTAACTCTATCACCCCCACACACACACACACCTATATAGACATACAGTTGCAAGAAAAAGTATGTGAACCGTTTGGGATTATATGGAGTTTTGCATGAATTGGTCATAAAATGTGCTCTGATCTTCATCTAAGTCACAACAATTTGAAAAACACAGTCTGCTTAAAATAATACAACACAAACATTATATGTTTTCATGTGTTTATTGAACATAACATGTAAACATTCACAGTGCAGGGTGGAAAAGGTATGTGAACCCCTAGCCTAATCACTTCTCCAAGAACTAATTGGAGCCAGGAGTGAGCCAACCTTGAGTCCAATCACTGTGATATTATTGGATGTGTTGCAGAAAACTGTCCTGCCCTTTAAAAACACACAACAGTTTTGGGTTTACTGGTTTCAAGAAGCACTGCCTGATGTGAACCATGCCTCGCAGAAAAGAGCTCTCAGAAGACCTACGATCAAGAATTGTTGACTTGCATGAAGCTGGAAAGGGTTACAAAAGAATCTCCGAAAGCCTTGATGTTCATGTGTCCACGGTAAGACAGACGGTCTACAAATGGAGAAAGTACAGCACTGTTGCTACTCTTCCCTAGGCTTGGTCGTCCTGTAAAGATGACTGCAAGAGCACAGCGCAGAATGCTTAATGAGGTAAAGAAGAATACTAGTGTGTCAGCTAAAGACTTACAGAACTCTCTGGCACATGCTAACATTTTTGTTGACACATCTACAATAAGGAAAACATTAAACAAGAACGGAGTACATGGGAGGACACCACGGAGGAAGCCATTGCTGTCCAAAAAGAATATTGCAGCACGTTTGAAGTTTGCAAAAGAGCACCTGGATGTTCCACAGCACTACTGGCAAAATATTCTGTAGACAGATGAAACCAAAATTGAGTTGTTTGGAAAAACACACAACACTATGTGTGGAGAAAAAAAGGCACAGCACACCAACATCAAAACCTCATCCCCACTGTAAAATATGGCAGAGGGAGTATCATGGTTTGGGGCTGTTTTGCTGCCTCATGGCCTGGACGGATTGTTGTCATTGATGGAAAAATGAATTCCAGAGTTTATCAAGACATTTTGCAGTAAAACGTAAGACCATCTGTCCGCCAACTGAAGCTCCGCAGAGGATGGGTTATGCAACAGGACAATGACCCAAAGCATACAAGTAATTCAACAAAAGAATGGCTTCAACAAAACAAAATACGCCTTCTGGAGTGGCCCAGTCAGAGTCCTGACCTCAACCCGATTGAAATGCTGTGGCATGACCTTAAGAGAGCGATTCACACCAGACATCCCAAGAATATTGCTACACTGAAACAGTTTTGTGAAGAGGAGTGGTCCAAAATTACTCCAGATCATTGTGCAGGTCTGATCTGCAACTACAGGAAACGTTTGGTTGAGGTTATTGCTGCCAAAGGAGGGTCAACCAGTTATTAAGTCCAAAGGTTCACATACTTTTTCCACCCTGCACTGTGAATGTTTACATGTTCTGTTCAATAAAAACATGAAAACATAGAATGTTTGTGTTGTATTATTTTAAGCAGACTGTGTTTTTCAAATTGTTGTGACTTAGATGAAGATCAGAGCATATTTTATGACCAATTCATGCAAAACTCCACGTAATCCCAAAGGGTTCACATACTTTTTCTTGCAACTGTACATCACATTCAGACACTCACACAGTCTAAATGCACTGTGAAATCATAACTGGACACAAGTGGTACTGCATGCTGAATAATAAATTCAATAATTAACAGAAAGGGGCAATTATTATCAGTTTGGGCTTTGGACGTTGAAATAAAATTGATGAAAAATGTGTTTTATTATTTCTTAACTAGAGATGTTTTTGTATGAATGAACAAATATTATGTAGCCCTCAAATGCGTAACCTTTTCAAATTTTGTACAAAGCCTTCTCCAGAAAAGAAACATTCAATTCTAAGCCTTTCATGCATTTGCGTCATAATGAACAATTGAGACACTGTTATCATTGTCTTCGTCAACGGAATTAATGACCAAAATTAAAATGATTGAGGTCCAAAACAGAACCTTGAAATACTTCCCATAAAACTTGCACCCAACTGGAATAGATCCATTTACATCAAACATCTATAGCCTTTCACCATTTTGCTCTCCACATACAAATACTTTCTCCACGCTTGTTTGGTTCTTGTGATACATCAACATGTTTGAACTGATCACTAGGAAATCATTATTAAAAACTATTATGCATGTATAATTCTTTCTAGTTTAAGTTTGCTTGCACATCTTGTATTTCTTCTATCCTGGCACCGAATGATTTACGAGCATGAGATTGACAGATATTTTGTGAAGCCAGGACAAATGCCTTGATCTCATAACTCAAAATCTGAATTTAACAGAAAAACTAAACAGAAAAATAAATTAAAATGTTCCATTTTCTATAGTGAAATGAGTCAGTCCGATCTTTGGGATATTTAGATCTCATCCTATCTCCATTGCACATAAATCACCTCCCTGCAAGCCCAGCAACCTCATTCCCATAATCCCTCAGCGCCTGTCCTCTTTCTCCTGCGCCCTCTGGAACGCTCGCTCTGTGTGCAACAAACTCACAGCAATCCATGACCTCTTCCTTTCAAACTCCTTCAACCTCCTAGCTTTAACTGAAACCTGGCTAACTCCCTCTGACACGGCCTCCGTTGCTGCTCTCTCACATGGCGGTCTACACTTGAGCCATACCCCCAGACCGGGTGAGAGAAATGGTGGCGGGGTCGGAATCCTGCTCTCTCCCACCTGCACCTACCAGCATCTCCCTCCACCCCCATCCCTCTCCTTCTCCTCCTTCGAGACACACTGCATCCGCCTGTTCTCTCCTCTGGCTCTCAGGGTGGCAGTCATCTACCGCCCACCGGGACCAACCTCCCAGTTCTTTGACCACTTTGCTACCTGGCTTTCTCACTTCCTGTCTTCTAATCTTCCATGCCTAATTCTCGGGGACTTCAACATTCCCATTGACGATCCTTCCGCCCCTGCTGCCTCCAAACTTCTTTCACTTACGTCCTCCCTTGGACTCACACAATCCTCCCTCCTCCCTACCCACCGCGATGGTCATGCTATTGACCTTGTCTTTTCCAATCTCTGCTACATTTCTGAGTTCAAATGTCGCCCTTTCCCCATCTCTGACCACCACCTTCTTTCTTTCAACCTATCTGGACTTCCTAAACACCCTGCTCCCCCACCCCGCACACACACTCGCAGAAATCTACATGCTGTGGACCCCCATCAATTCTCCAACCTACTTCACCACCTCCCTCATACCTCATCCTTCACCTGCCCTGATGCTGCCACTAATCACTACAACACTACGCTTATCTCTGCTCTAGACACTCTTGCTCCTCTTCGACTCTGTAAGGCCCCACGCCGCCAGCTTCAGCCCTGGCACACCCTCCAGACTCGCTACCTGCAAAGATGCTCCCGCACCGCAGAGCGTGCCTGGAGGAAATCCCGCTCTGAAGCGGATTTTGTTCACTTCAAGTTTATTCTCCGGTCATACACCTCTGCCCTCCACTTGGCCAAACAATCCTTCTCATCTCTCATATCTACGCTGTCCTCCAAACCTAAACGGCTCTGGTCCACCTTCAACACCCTCCTCTACCCACCTGCACCTCCCCCCACAGCTGCCTTCAGCGCTCAAGACCTGGCAGACTACTTCCTCAGTAAAACTTTAACTATCAGAAGCAACATCCCAACACAAGATAGTTATCTGCCACCTCCACTCCCAGAGGTCCCCTCTGCCACCCTCTGCCACTTCCTCCCAGCCACTGAAGAGGAAGTCAATTCCTTATTGTCCTCCTCACATCTCACCACGTGCCCGCTCGATCCCATTCCCTCACATCTAATTCCTCCCCTCTCCTCCTCCCCCACCCCTGCTCTCACACACATCTTCAACCTATCTCTCTCCACTGGCTCCTTTCCATCCGCCTTCAAACACGCGCTAGTTACCCCTTTACTAAAGAAACCAACGCTCGATCCCAACTCTCCATCCAACTACCGCCCTGTATCCCTACTTCCCTTCACATCAAAGCTCTTAGAAAAACTAGTCTTCAACCGCCTCTCCCTCTTCCTGTCCTCCAATTCCCTACTTGACCCCCTGCAATCTGGCTTCCGTCCCCTACACTCAACTGAAACTGCCCTCACCAAAGTCACCAACGACCTCCTAACTGCTAAAAAACACGACCACTATTCTTCTCATCCTGCTTGACCTCTCGGCTGCTTTTGACACTGTTGACCACCCCCTCCTTCTACAGACCCTCAACTCTCTGGGTCTCGGTGACACTGCACTTGCTTGGGTTGACTCCTATTTATCCAACAGGTCCTTCTGTGTGTCCTTTGCTGGTAACTCCTCCTCTTCATTGCCTCTATCTGTTGGTGTACCTCAAGGCTCTGTCCTTGATCCTCTGCTCTTTACCATCTACACCTCCTCCCTGGGCAAAATCATCAACAGCTTTGGCTTTAATTACCACCTCTACGCTGATGACACTCAGATCTACCTCTCTACCCCTGATCTCTCTCCCCCTGTCCTTTCAAAAGTCAGTGACTGTTTATCTGGCATCTCCTCCTGGATGGCCTCCCACCACCTAAAGATCAACATGTCAAAGACTGAACTCCTACTTATTCCCCTCCAATGCCTCCCCACCTCCTGACTTCTCTATCACGGTGGAGGGTATCACCATCTCCCCATCAAACCAAGTTCGCTGTCTTGGAGTTACACTTGACTCTGCTCTTTCCTTCATTCCCCACATCAAGTCTCTTTCCTCCTCCTGCCGATACCAACTGCGTAATATTTCCAGAATTCGGCCATTTCTTACCGCTGTCACCACAAAACAACTCATACACGCCCTGGTAATCTCCCGACTCGACTATTGCAATAATCTCTTATCTGGCCTCCCTCTGTCCCGCCTCTCCCCCTACAATCCATCCTGAACGCCTCCGCCAGGCTAATTCACCTCACCCGCCGCTCTGTCTCTGCCGCTCCCCTCTGCGAGTCCCTTCACTGGCTCCCCATCCACTGCAGAATTAAGTTCAAAATCCTTACCCTTACCTACAAAACCCTCACTAACTCAGCTCCCCACTACCTGTCCTCACTAATCACCAAATACACCCCAGCCTGCTCCCTAAGGTCAAACAGTGACCTGCGACTAGCTTCTCCCCGCATCACCTCTTCCCATGATAGACTGCAGGATTTCTCACGCGCAGCCCCCACTCTCTGGAACGCTCTCCCTCGTACTGTCAGACTTTCCCCTAACTTCTCTTCCTTCAAACGTTCCCTTAAAACGTTCCTATTTAGGGAAGCCTACCACCCAACTCACTGACGCAACCATCAATCACTCTCACCTTACAGTCCTCTCCTCCTGTTTCCAACCCCAACCCTCCTAGATTGTGAGTTCCTACGGGAATAGGGCCCTCATCTCCTCCTGTACTGTTTGTCAAATGTTGTTCAATGTATTGTAACCCTGTCTATACTGTGCTTATTGTACAGCGCTGCGGAATATGCTGGCGCTTTATAAATAAAGAATAATAATAATAATTTTGGTGAACAAAGCTTATCAATCGGTAAGTCTCCTCTTGCAAGGAGAAATACTTCATTGTAAGAGTGGCATAGATCAAAGATTTAAAGGAAAAGGAACTTTAATGCGTTTTTTTCAGCACTCTCCATACTTTTTGTGCAACAATATGAAAAAGAAACTGCTCCCAGGTTCACAGGAGTGGGATAGCACTATTAAATTAACCACTTCCCGCCGAAGGGCAGGTTGGTCTAAACTGTTGGCTCCCTATACGTCCTACGTCTCACCCCCATTGTGCGCTTCATTTGTGTCATTGGTTGCCACAGGACTGCCTCAAACCAGGCGGTCTCACAGCAGCCAATGACACGCTCAGCTGGCCAGGATGGGAGGCAGGCCAAAGGATGACCTCAGAGCCTACGGGGCATTTTATGCTGCCCTGCAGCTTTGAGGACCACCTTGCAGCCGAGGACCTAATGATTTTGAGTAGGAGGTTTGAACAGTTGTGTAATGTTACTTTAGGCAATCAAATGTCCCGATTAGTGAGTGTTCTAAAGAAGTGGTAACATTGAATGGCAAGACCCCATATAATGTGGTTAGGATTTTTGTATCTAGTGGTGGCAGCATTGAAACAATGTATAAACAATAGGTTCAGACTGTAACTGGTGTTATGACTGAAATAGAAATGAGACAACTTGACAAATGTTTGTTTTGTTCTTTCCTATCCTCTACTGTATGCATAGTGCATATTATAACTATAATGTCAGATAGTGATACGATCTAGATGATGATGATACTGCGTCCTGAATAATTTAGATTATGATTGAATCACAGCTGTGTTCCTCATAGCATTTGGTATGTAATGTCATAAATCCAAGGCAAGCAGGAAATAGCCCATTGTATATTATAACATTTCTAGGTCTGAGATTTTTTTAGATTGTTTCTTATATTTTCTGTATTCAGTTCTTCGGTTAAAATTTATAATGGTATTTTAATAAATAAAACAGTAGCAAGAATTGCTGAGTTTGTCATTTAGTTGCCTTATTGTTGGACATATGTGTATGTTTCTCTCTTGTATATTGTTCTGAAAAAAGGCTTGATTAAAGGAGTACAAAATTCACACCCACAGTCCAAATCTCCAAGTGATTCTGTGAACATAGAGCAAACTTTGGATTTATTATAGGATAGTGATACCCTAAAACTGTATTGCAATTAATGCCAATTATTCTAACCCATGGCTCTATAAGATAAAGTATTTCATATCTGTTATAAAACCTGATCTTGGAATGGTCTTCATTTAGTAAACACGCTGCTTATACCCTTCTGCCATACAGCTTGAAGAATTCCAGCAAACACTGTACAATCGACACAACCTTTAATACACATACCTAGTTATTTGAATGTCTATACGAGCTAAAATATAGGTATAATAAACTAGGTACAATTTGGTTGGGTAAAGCTTCCAATAGGTGTTTTTACAGTTAAAAATATATACATTGTGTTTGTGTGTGCATTGAGCCCATCTTGTGCATTTTCTGCAATGTTTGGACATTTTGGCAGCACTACCTCTAGACAGTAGGTGTTCTTTATGGTGCTGCCAAATCCTATTTTTCTCTATATAATTCTGGAACCATAAGCAGATTGTTGTATAGTTAGGTGTCATTAAAAATGTGTAATCTGTGTCCGCTGAACCTCTCGTGTATTTAGGTGACTTTAAAAGTACCACTCCTAGTCAATGCATCATTTGAGATGTGCTTCCTACATATACTTTTCTTCTGGGAAAGCTCCATAAAAGCTGGAATCCCTTATTACTCTGATAGTGTGTTGAGTTCAAACATGCTGGGATTTCCCTTATGAAATATTTAAATTCTCTATAATGAACAGTAGAACATTTCGAAGCTGTAGCTCTATACAAATGGGCATAACAGCTTGATACAACTTCTAACTCACTTCCCTTGAAGCGGAAACAAGATTCTACAGAATGTTTAGATGCCCCTAAGAATGTGCTTACCTTTTAAAGTGGGAAAAATGTCCCTGGCTACATAAATATCTCACACACATCACCAAAAAATGCACGACTGCACATATTGAAAGTCACCAGAGCATAGAAGTGTCAGAAAGTTGTTTCTTAAATCTTCCAAGTTTGGTAAAGTTTCAACATTTCACTCATGAGGCTTACTGAAGATGACCTTTCTTTCCGCACTTTGCAAAACACAAGAAAAATAATAACTGGTGAAAGAAAGAGAGCCGAGGCGAAAGGAATGTTCCCTAAAGAAAAAATGATACAATGATTCTTGAAACAATGTACTTTCCATTTGTAAACTGTCACTGAATGAGGAGTAGTCAAGTTATTTTTCATTTATTACATTCCCTACTGTTATTTTGTTAATACAAAATGAAAAAAAAATCATTGATGCGAAGTGTTCAGCTTAGTAAAGTACATACACTCACCTAGACGTCAGCTACAAGTGGGTCCTCCCATCACTGAATCAATGTCTGAACCTGAAAATGTAACACTGTATAAATACTTTTTTAAACCTTATGAGTAAGCACATTAAATATGTTTTATAAATAATGTTTCTTCACTTTTGAACTCCTTAGTTGGTCCTGGAATTATTTTATTAGCAATGTAGCTATCCACTGTATCTGAACTCCATGTATTCCTCCATGTGTCCAGGGGGAAAATATAAGTATATCACTTATAACATGCAGTGTGATAGGACAGAAATTACTAATCTATGGGGTTATTAAAATATTGTAATGTTGTAGATTTCAGCCAGGCTTATGTAGAACTTGGTGACAATAGAGCCCAGTAGTATAGAGCAGATCACATTCCTATTGCTGCAAGAGAAAGGGATGTGCTCTAGCACAATTTATATTCCCTCCATCATCTGGGCTTCAATACTGATAGCAGGCCATTTGCTTCTGGTAACGTCACTGGTTCGGGATCAAATTCTGGTAACTATCATCAGAACATCCTTCTTTGCCTTTCACTACAATACTCATATCCTCAGGAGTTTTCATCACTCCTTCTTAATGATGTTTCAATAAGGTTATTAAATAAAAATTGTAATTACTATATCAGTACATAAAAGTACATTAGCAGAACCAAAATGGCAGGTCATCTATGGTAACCTCGGTGAACACACCCAGGAACAATTTTGTATTCCCAGCATGCATGATAACTTACTTGAACATAACACAGGATGTAAAACTCCATGTGGAAATTGTATAGTATCACTCACTTGCACTGAGAAGTCCCAATATCTTAAAAAGAAACTTGTTGGATGAGGTGACAGATCCACGCTGGTGAAACCCACTTCTCAGTGACTTGACAACTTGGTCTATCATAGTCATAAACTATATACGGTATATATCATAGGGTACAGTATATAGCAATAGATGAAGCACCCATAAAAAAATTGTATAGCAACCCTCTCGCTCAACACTGCATATGGACGTTTCTCCGATATACCACAGAAATAACTAATTATAAACACAGCGTAGCGCCAGTTCACTTAAGCTTACCGGTACGTAGGGAAATATACACAGAACATATAATATACAAGGAAATGGCACTGAATTTGCAACACATAGGTTAAATCTTCCACATTCCACCTCTTTCGTGGGAAATATATTAAAGAAGCTGCAAAAAAGAAAAGAGGACAATTGCTCAGTATGTCTGATAGATAATCACACGGTGAATCAAACTCACAATTTTATGAGCCCACACCCAGCTATAGGTCAAATCACCTTATGGGTCTGGTTTTCCTTTCTCAGGTGCCCATCAACCTTACGCTTCACTGTGATCTTCGTATCACATCACCTTGGAATATAAAACAGACATATACCAGGGATATCCCTACCGTAATTCTGCATAGTGGTATTCGGAAACAAGCATGCCAATTGCCAACGAAGATGTTGAGAGAGTGCTCGTAATCTCAGCTCGTTACCTGTATAAAAGACGCCTGGGAGCCAGAAATCTTGCTGATTGATAGGGGATCAAATACTTATTTCACCAATTTAAATGCAAATCAATTTATAACTTTTTTGATATGCGTTTTTAAGGATTTTGATATTTTGTCTCTCACCGTTAGAATAAACCTACCATTAAAATTATAGACTGATCATTTGTCAGTGGGCAAACGTACAAAATCAGCACCGGAGCAAATAATGTTTTCCCTCACTGTATATAACATTGGCATGTAGATCATCTGCAACATGTAGATTTAACTCCATGACAGTGTGATGTCATTTCTGAGCTAAAGTTGTAAAAAAAATATTATATGGAATAATTACAACACATTCGACCCTGCATACTTTCTAATTGAAGAATGTTACTTATTTACTAATCAAGCTAAACTGTATGTATATCATTGTGTATTAATGTACAAGGCACATTAAGCTGTGTATCTCTTGTTTATAGTTTTGCTTTTTTACTAGACAACGATCTTCCCTTTCCTGGGCTTAGACACACTGGGGACACCAAATCCTTCTGTCAGATTCATTTAATATTTGTCACCAGATCAAAAGTTATTTAAAAGAACATCACCAAAGAATGACTTTATAGGCTACAAGGATTATGACACTAGTCAATGTTTGGCATTCTCTTTCAGCAATTATTCTAGAAAAGAATATTCTACGATTCAAACAGGTAAATCTCCTTGGATGTTATCAGATCATTTGAACTTGATAAAAGCCTGGTGGGGCTGAACCATTGCTGCTGTTGGTGTTGACTCTAAATTACAAGACACATTCGTGGACTGAACGAGTGTCAGCTCATTTCTTTTTTTTCAAATCATTTAACGTCAGTGGAGGAACTCTTGTTTGAACAGTCCACGTTAAACAGCTTACTGACTGGTTATTTAACAAAGCTGGAGATTCTATTCCAAAAGCTCCTAAAGTTTTTAAAAAGGAAAGCAAAGTTTGTTTTATCACCGGTACTGCCACTGAATTACACAGGTCTTAACATTTGACCTTGTTGGGCAAAACAAACCTTCTATTACCAAAGAGAACTAAGCAAGCCTAGCTAATTAACTGATCTCAGGGCAGGTTTTTCCTTACATGACTGAGCCCCAGGAATGTGTTGCCTTGCTGCCTTTTTACAAACAGGAGGTATTTTAGACCTCCCGTGCTAGTAAAGTCATGGGTTAGATCAATTTGAGCCGTTCTTCTTTAATGTACCGGAGATCTAAAGAAAAGTGGATTGTAATAACGTTTACATTTGAAAAGCGTGTTTTGGTTCATAACAATATGGCCACGAGCATGTAGAATTTAATTTAACATGGCTTATTTTACAACCAAGAGGAAGACCAGATTATGAAGAAGAATTTGGCTCTGCAGCAATATAGGAGATTCCCAAAATTGAAAGAATCAAGTTGGTATTCAAGGAATTGGCAGCTAAAATCGTTATTGCTCATTTAAATAGCACATACAGTATGAATGCATTAGACTTACGAAATATTTCTGATGCATCCGTGCTGTAATAAAGTAAGGTACACAACCCCCTAGTTCAAAAGCAGCAAACTTTACAACAACTTCTGGACTCTAAACCTAAGGTATCGGCGATCAACAGGTCTTCTGCAATTATACACCATAATCTCAACTTTAATCCTACTGTTAATATTTTATGTTTGCATCTATTAATATTTTGGCTGATTGTTTTCTTGTTAACTTTTTGCTCTGCTTTGTTAAACCCTTGCTCTTATATAGCCTGCGCACCCCCTCCCCATGTCGTAAATACCTGGCATACACATCCCACACTCTGTAATTCTGCAACCTCTTTCTCCACACAGAATCAATCTCACATCACCATCTGCACAGGCCCCGCTTCTGGACTCTGCTGTCCCTCCCACCCAGTGCTGGTCTAAATTTTGTAGCTTCCTTTCCAGCTGCTTCCACTTTGCCAATCACCCTAATTAGCCCAAGGTCCTAGCCCTTCCCATGAAATGTTAATCCGTATATATGTGTTGTGTTTTTAATATCTTGCATTTATTACTTTGTATTTCTGTAATGACTGTAAAACTTCAATGTTCTTGAACCCAGGACATGCTTGAAAATGAGAGAAATTTCAATGTATCCTTCCTGGTAAAACACTTTGCAAATACAAAAAAATAACTCTGGTGCTTTAAAAAGTGTCAGTTTTAAGTCCTGAACAAATCCATGGAGATCTGGAATTCAATCCTACTAGACGTTGGAGGGCTCTATTGATATCATGGCCACTGCACATTATTGTGAGTTTCATAATTATTTCTATGGATTAAATTGAATTTTTATTCTGTTCACTACTTGTATCAACGCTATTACAAATGAATTACATCTCTCTTTTTTGCGGTCTTCATTTCCCTGAAACATAAAGGTCCCTTTAATTCCAAAGAAATCCTTCTTTTGATCCAGTGTATTCCTAAACACCTATTCATATTCACGTTTGTCTGAATGCAGTTTGAAAGGGTTGAACACAACTTGTGCAAAATGTCTCATTTCTTTCTCCATGACCTTCTTCAATCCAGACACTGACCTCTAGAGTTCTTTGATTTGATTCAATCACAACTATCAGGGTTATTCAGAGAGCGTGAAAAGCAGGAGAATGACTGGAGAATGAAAAATTCTAGGTCAAAATAGCCAAACCAGAAAAATTCGCCCTTTCATCTCACTTTCCAAATCGGCTATTTTGACCTAGAATTTTTCATTCTCCTCCAGTCATTCTCCTGCTTTTCACGCTCTCTGAATAACCCTGTATATCTTAAGGGACATCTCTATAATGTCCCCAGCTCCCTGCTTACTTTGACATAACCCATACACTCACTTTCTCAAATCCTCCACAACCACACTCTTTGTTTATCGGTTTGTACATTTTATAACGCTCCTTCAGTTTATTTTCTGGTTCAACCAAATACTTATTACTTGTGTCATTTGGTGTCACCAAATAATAATTATTACCATCTTTCAGAATTTACAATGTTCCATCACAACTTTGATGTTCCTTTTGATTTCATTGCTAAGTACAGTGGCAAGAAAAAGTATGTGAACCCTTTGGGATTACGTGGAGTTTTGCATGAATTGGTCATAAAATGTGCTCTGATCTTCATCTAAGTCACAACAATTTGAAAAACACAGTCTGCTTAAAATGATACAACACAAACATTATATGTTTTCATGTTTTTATTGAACAGAACATGTAAACATTCACAGTGCAGGGTGGATAAAGTATGTGAACCCCTAGCCTAATGACTTCTCCAAGAGCTAATTGGAGCCAGGAGTGAGCCAACCTTGAGTCCAATCAGTGTGATATTATTGGATGTGTTGCTGAAAGCTGTCCTGCCCTTTAAAAACACACACCAGTTTTGGGTTTACTGGTTTCAAGAAGCACTGCCTGATGTGAACCTTGAGTCGCAGAAAAGAGCTTTCAGAAGACCAACGATCAAGAATTGTTGACTTGCATGAAGCTGGAAAGGGTTACAAAAGTATCTCCAAAAGCCTTGATGTTCATGTGTCCACGGTAAGACAGACCGTCTACAAATGGAGAAAGTTCAGCACTGTTGCTACTCTCCCTAGGCGTGGTCATCCTGTAAAGATGACTGCAAGAGCACAGTGCAGAATGCTTAATGAGGTAAAGAAGAATCCTAGTGTGTCAGCTAAAGACTTACAGAAATCTCTGGCACATGCTAACATTTTTGTTGACAAATCTACAATAAGGAAAACATTAAACAAGAATGGAGTACATGGGAGGACACCACGGAGGAAGCCATTGCTGTCCAAAAAGAATATTGAAGCACGTTTGAAGTTTGCAAAAGAGCACCTGGATGTTCCACAGCACTACTGGCAAAATATTCTGTGGACAGATGAAACCAAAATTGAGTTGTTTGGAAAAAACACACAACACTATGTGTGGAGAAAAAAAGGCACAGCACACCAACATCAAAACCTCATCCCCACTGTAAAACATGGCGGAGGGAGCATCATGGTTTGGGGCTGCTTTGCTGCCTCAGGGCCTGGACGGATTGTTGTCATTGATGGAAAAATGAATTCCAGAGTTTATCAAGACATTTTGCAGGAAAATGTAAGACCGTCTGTCTGCCAACTGAAGCTCCGCAGAGGATGGGTGATGCAACAGGACAATGACCAAAAGCATATAAGTAATTCAACAAAAGAATGGCTTCAACAAAACAAAATACGCCTTCTGGAGTGGCCCAGTCAGAGTCCTGACCTCAACCCGATTAAAATGCTGTGGCATGACCTTAAGAAAGCGATTCACACCAGACATCCCAAGAATATTGCTACACTGAAACAGTTTTGTGAAGAGGAGTGGTCCAAAATTACTCCAGATCGTTGTGCAGGTCTGGTCTGCAACTACAGGAAACGTTTGAGGTTGTTGCTGCCAAAGAAGGGTCAACCAGTTATTAAGTCCAAAGGTTCACATACTTTTTCCACCCTGCACTGTGAATGTTTACATGTTCTGTTCAATAAAAACATGAAAACATATGTTTGTGTTGTATTATTTTAAGCAGACTGTGTTTTTCAAATTGTTGTGACTTAGATGAAGATTAGATCACATTTTATGACCAATTCATGCAAAACTCCACGTAATCCCAAAGGGTTCACATACTTTTTCTTGCCACTGTATATGGAGGTGTAAGTTTAAGGACATACTTGAAATGAGAGAAATCTCAATGTCGCCTTCCTGATAAAATCCTTTGCAAATAAATAAATAATGGACACTAGTGTGAAATGGAGGGTTTAAAAATTAACCTCTGTTGACACCCTACACACTCCACCTCCCATTTGAATCATTTAATTTCCTTTAAAACTTCACCGAAATCCAGCGCGGTCTCCCTCTGATCTCTGCAGGATATGGGGGGGGGGAATACTTCGAAATTCACCCTCAGTATTTTGCTCCTTTTAATACAGTATGCAACTACCACAATTGTCCATGCCCTTATTTTCCACCATTATATAATGGATGTAGTGCAAGTCGTGTCTGCTCATCACACACTGCACTCCAAGGGCTATGTTACGAAGCTGGCGCTAACTTAACCAGAGCTGTTTTAAACTTAAAACCTCCATAGGCTATAATGGCTCTGGGAAGTTTACAACAGCTTTGGTTAAGTTAGCACCAACTGTCGGGTATATTACAGAAAGGAAAAATTAAAATGGATGCCTGTAGCCATTTTGTTTTTAAAGACAGTTTTTCTTTCAATTTTCTCTAGGTTTAGAAATGAACGAGATTTTTTTTACAGAGTTCATTCCTGGGTGAAGTCTTTTATATTTTTTTAAGAAGTGCCAGACATGAAGGAATCTAGAAAGTTTTTGTGTGATAATGCTAGAGTTAAGTGCTAAGACGCGTCATAATTAAATTTATTGGTCTGTCTTAAGTTTTTAAAACAAAAGATATTTTGTCTTTTGGGTATAGGAATAAGAGTTAATATCTCTGTAATATAGATTTATATTCACAAAATATATGTTTAGAATCAAGGTATATTTTATTATATTTACAGTAGGAAATATATACTCCAATAAATATTGTAGAAAGTATATAATTGGTAAATAATACAAATTACTAAAGAATAGATTCTGTTGAGTTAACCAGAAAAAGAATTCAGCTGATAGTAAGTAATTTTAAAAGGGAGTAGGGATATAAATTAGGTATGACAGATAGAGACACCGTGTCTATACATTGGGAGAAGAGAAGGTCTTTGTGTAGATTGACCTTTTGACCCGAGATAAGAATATTAAAAAGAAATGGTGGAATTAATTAAGAAGTGCAATACTGCCCTCTAGAGGATAGTAAATATTATATTTGATATACCAATAATATTGCCAGTGACGTAAAATTTACTATAATTGAAGTGGCAGTGTCGGTTGCAAATCAGTCTGTGATTCCAGCATTCAGAGACTCACACCGAAATGCATTACACATGACCCTCTGACAGTCAGAGATTCCAGCATTCAGACTCACATCGCAATGCATTCAGATGTCCAGTACACATAGCAGATCCCAGGACATGAGGCAATCAAGAGTCTCACCAAATCTCTAACTCACATGCATTGATTATCTGATATCGATAATCTTCACATATTCCAAAACAAAGCATCACATAGAATATTCCAAGACTTATTAAAATCCAAATTGGACAGGTAATGTATGAAATTAAGGAATTAATGTAATTATATATATTTGTAGATATTCTTGCAACGTAGACTGAGACTTCTCAGATACTGGTTAACTCCAAAAATTCTAAGTATTTCTATTCTGCAGATAGAAATATGAAGAAGTGGACATAAGGATTTATTCCTAAAAGAAATGTTGTAAGATTGATACCAATATATATTGAATTTGGAAATTACTGTGATTTTAATTAATAAGCAAAGAATTATATAACTACAAAATAAAAAGCAAAAGATTAGAAGTTTAATTCTCGAGATTAGGGGAGGATTCACTAAATAAGTTTTTATTACTTATTAAATTAGCTCATCTTTTGTTGATCCATGTAGTATAGAGATATATATATATATCTATAAGAGCTGGCTGGTTAAACATTGTTTGCTGGGAAATGCATGTTATATTAAGCAGAAATGTTTATTAACCATTTGTGTATTAGTTACTAACTGATAAGGTAAATGATATTAATCATATATGCAGTTACTAACCGGAGATACATATATTGTGAAGCTAGTTTTTATATGCTGATGGATTGTGGTTTATAAATTTTTGTTTAGGATATGAGATTTGAAACTTTTTTGTATACGTAATAAATATATATATATTTTTATCCGATTATTGATTATTGTATTTTTCAAAGCAAAACACAGACAATTAAAAGAATTCAGGAGAATTTCTAAGAAATATAAACGATTGATATTTGTGTCTCGTATGGATTTCTTATGAAATAATAATCCCTGATATATTGGAGGCAACTGCCGAGATAGGTCCAGTAAGTCCAATATAGACATATTGGAGGCTTGGCTGATAAATCCAATATATAACGTGTTGTATTCACGTGCAGAGATTATATCCGACACAACTATGTAATATGGTCCCAAGTCTTTAATGTGCATACAGCTTTCTGGGTCCACGTAAAAATACTTATGCTTACATAAGTATAGAAATGGCTACTCCTTACACCACCTGGATCCAATATGAGTTATTTGTCCATGGTTTACATTCAATTTTCCATACAGTACTCAGGGTATCATTATTCTAATGGAACAATCTACTTCAATCTACTTCACCCTATTATACCTTTTAGCTAGTGTTCAGCATTTTCAGAAAACCTTCCAAATTAATATATTTAGCACAAGTATTAAACTTCCAGGGCAATGTATCCCTTTACACCAGTTTGTCTAATTTCCACTTTTCTGGTGGCTTCATAATCTGTTTCAGTGTGTCCTTTCACTCTATAGCCTCCTAGAATTCCCAACAAGCAGAAAGAAAATGGTAATAGTAAATAAACCTGCATATATTCTGCACTGACTTCTACTGCTTGCATATTTCACAGCACTGGTTCCTGAGCAAGGAGAAAAAAATGAATGCTCCGTTCTGGGTTCTCCAGTGAGGTCACATGAGCAAACCTTTTTTTCTGCAGTTACTGCAGTATTTTTATGAAGAATTCATAGAAAGCTTTTATATGGAAATATTTGCATTATTACATGAATTAGCAGGTTCACATTAATTCAATAGTGCTAACAGAAGTGTCATTTTTTAACATTGGTTTATGGTGGATATTGCAGTGTAAGAATGTATTTGAATAAAGGAATTTCTTAAACGTGTTCCAGGAATACTGAAGCAATAAGTTTGGTAAAAAATCTGCAGCTATAAACCTGGCATTCTGTCCCAGATATTAAAGGAGGATGCTAGTAACTTGATTTTTTTCATCCTGAATTATTAATAGCTGCTGTCAGTATATTGTACAGCTGCATTCTCCTATTGCTGGGTCATCCATACTTGACCCAGGGGTGAAAAATTCAGGTCTTTCCTTTATACAGTGCGGGAGCCAATGTACCACAGTACAACGGTTAGAAAAGCAGGCAGCTGAAGCAAAAGTGAACCCTCCTTCTCTTGCAACATAGCCTAATAGAGAAAGTGTTTTTGGCAGTGAAAGAGTGAAGAGAAAGAAAATATCAAAATCTCTTTGAAAATCACAATTTCTTTTTGCCAGGACAGGGCCTGCTGAAATGTGCACATCAGATGTGACCTATAATGTGAAATTGGAAGAGCTTATCCTAGACATGATGGAACGAAAATGAGTCTGCGCTTTGCACTCATTAACTTGCACCTTAATGTGTTTTTCACATTGATATGGACACCATATGGAAACTTCTTAATCTCAAATAAACATAGGTGAACCCCTGCCAGCTGTGTGAGTTCCTATGGTTTAACCCTCATACACGTCAGAACTAGCTGTAATAGAACGATTTGATCTCTGAAGAAATCCCTATGTTGTGCACTATGTAGGTCATGTTTGTTTTAATCATTGATTAGAGTAGTATCACTTTTCTGCCATGCTTACATTGTCCTTTTGTCCCTACAGGGACATACCTCTCACAAACCTGAGAGCGTCAGTAATGCCTGGATTCTGTACACAAGACATAATTCCTACCCCAAAAATTCCCTCACAATGAGTAACATGGTGAAGCAAAATAAGAACTAATAGTCCAAGGGGATGGAGTGCAGCGAAAACAATGTTCCTTTCTTTAAGTCCCAGGAGTAAATTTCCCATATCCTGAAGAGAGCTTTCTTCCTAGGGTAAACTCAAAAAAGGAAAAACATCATCGTGCGATCTGATGTATACCACATGGATAAACCAAAGAAGCGTCAGCACACTCACGTGAAATAGAGCCTTCCTGGCTCTGGATGATGCGCCTCTGGGTTATTAACGGCTCCCCACTTGCCCTTTTCGGTACAGGTAGTCTTGATACGTCAAGTCTTTACACCCTTAAATATGGACACAGACAGGGCATAGCATAGACTGTAATACTATGGAAAACAGAAAAGTGTGATAGAAATACAGTTGTGTTCAAAATTATTCAACCCCCACTGAAATTGAGTGTTTTGGCCAGTTTGACATTGATTTTGATCATTCAGTCATCTAGTTACAATTAAATCAAAGAGGCACGTGTAGGTCAGACAAATATAACATAACATTTATAATGAAATAACCACAAATGTCTTTTCTGTGCTCACATCATTATCAGTTTTATTCAACCCCCAAGTGACATTCAATCTTAGTACAACATCCTTTTACAGTTATAACAGCTTTTAAACGTGAAGCATAGCTTGACACAAGTGTCTTGCAGCGATCTACGGGTATCTTCGCCCATTCGTCAGGGGCAAAAGCCTCCAGTTCAGTCACATTCTTAGGCTTGCGCACTGCAACTGCTTTCTTTAAGTCCCACCAGAGGTTCTCAAATCAGATTTAAGTCAGGTGACTGCGATGGCCACTCCAAAATGTTCCAGCCTTTAAACTGCAACCATGCTCTAGTGGACTTGGAGGTATGCTTGGGATCATTGTCCTGTTGAAAGGTCCAACGTCTCCCAAGCCTCAGGTTTGTGACGGACTGCATCACATTGTCATCCAATATCTCCTGGTACTGAAGAGAATTCACGGTACCTTGCACACGCTGAAGCTTCCCTGTACCTGCAGAAGCAAAACAGCCCCAAAGGATGATTGACCCCCCGCCATGCTTCACAGTAGGCAAGGTGTTCTTTTCTTCATAGGCCTTGTTCTTCCTCCTCCAAACATAGCGTTGATCCATGGGCCCAAACAGTTCTAATTTTGTTTCATCAGTCCACAGAACACTATCCCAAAACTTCTGTGGTTTGTCCACATGACTTTTGGCATACTGCAGTCGACTCTTCTTATTCTTTGGAGACAGCAAGGGGGTGCGCCTGGGTTCTGGCATGGAGGCCTTCATTACGCAGTGTGCGCCGTATTGTCTGAGCTGAAACTTCAGTACCCACATCTGACAAATCTTTTCTCAGTTCCTCAGCAGTCACACAGGGTCTTTTCTCCACTCTACGCTTCAGGGAGCGCACAGCAGTCGAAGTCAGCATCTTCTTTCTGCCACGACCAGGTAGCGTTTCAACAGTGCCCTTTGCCTTGAATTTGCGAATGATGCTTCCTATGGTCTCTCTTGGTATGTTTAACATCTTTGCAATCTTCTTATAGCCATTGCCCTTCCTGTGAAGAGTAATCACCTCTTCTCTGGTCTTCCTGGACCATTCTCTTGACTTCACCATGTTTGTAACCACACCAGTAAATGTCTAGAAGGAGCTGAGTATCACAGTCATTTTAAAGCTGCCTAATTGGTGCTTATTATGCTTTATTGCTGCTCCGTGACATCCACAGGTGTTTTCAATACCTGATTGAAAACACTTGAATGAACTTCTGTTCTTCAGAGTGGTAGTCTTTAAGGGGTTGAATAATTGTGTCAATGAAGAATTCACAAAAGAAACATTTACTACTGTATTACAAAACCAATTGATGTCATTTTAGTTGCATATGGTTCTTTAAAAAGTCCTTGTAGGATTTCATTCTGAATACAATTACAAATGTACACTAAATTCCCTAAAACCCTTTACAGCATTGGGGGTTGAATAATTTTGAACACAACTGTATACTCACACTTTCTTGGACCTAACCTAGGTCCTTAGGAATCAGGCTCAGAAGTTGTTGTAGGGTACAACTTCAAATAAAACCCGATGCGGAGGAGTAAAAATCAAAAATTTAATAAAACAAAGCATAAAATACAACAAAAATATAAAATAAGGGAATAATTAGTGACCAGAATGCATTTCGCCCGTTGAGATATCCTCAGTGGCTTCCTCAGCTGGTTTTACAGATCAAATGACCATTACTCCCTTTAAATACCCTAATCTCTCAATGGTTACCCAATTAGGGGTCTTCTTTTTGGCGGGGATTTCACCCCTACCAATCATATCCCTTTCATTTTGTTAACCTACTAGGTATAATAAAGATTAAAAAAAAAACACTTTAATTTTGTTAACCTAAAACTTTAAAACTATAGGAGGATGAATGTACTCTAATACATCATATAAATCATCGTTGCGCTGCAGCTCCATCTGTCACCAATGTCTATGGAGAAGGGAGCTGCAGCTCAAAGATGGCAATCATAACTAAAATATTATCCCTTACAATGCTTATTAAAATCTAATTTGAAACTTTACGTAAACCGTCTACCCAAAAGTAGCCATATCTAACTAGACCTGGGATTATAAAAAAATGGCACAATTCAAAATCCAGATTTAGACCCAAAGGGGTTAAGGTGCCCAGTGTATGTATCCATTTCATTTCAGCACGGTTTATTTTCTTATTAAAATCCCCACCTCTCCAATAGCGACCTATTTTCTGAATGGCAATAAATGACAAATCTTTAGGAGATTGTCCGTGTATTTCCTTAAAATGTGCTGGGACCGAATGGGTCTCCAACCCCTTACAAATATTATGGATATGCTCTCTAATCCTAGTGCACAAGGGTCTGATAGTATGCCCTATGTAATGTAACCCACACGGACAAGTGATTCTGTAAATAATACTTTTTGTTCTACACGTAATTACACCTTTAATTCTGTATTTGCTATTGTTCCTATCTGTGAAACTGGGAATAAAAGTTTTCCAAGCCCTAAATATTTGCAAGCCGGACAATACCCACATCGATAGGAATTTGTTTAATTTAAAAGAGGGTTTTTATCTTTCAATGGGTTTCTGTGACTATTTACTATAATCTTTTTCATATTTGGGGCTCCCCGATTAACAAGTTTAGGCTTGTTGCCTATGATGCCCTTAAGAGTTGGATCCCTTTGTAATATTGACCAATACTTCCTAATTATTTGGTGTACTGCTCCTGTATGTTGATTATAATCACTTATGAACATCATTTGTACTCTGTATATGTGAGGGTATCTTGTCTGTCCTGAGTTCTAATTTCTTCAATGACTACATCGAGACTAGGCTCCCCATACCCTTTCTCCAGAAAGTCTTTTTTCAATCTATGAGCTTGCTGCAGATATTGATCTTCCTCTGTGCAGTTCCTTTTAATGCGTCTAAACTGTCCCTTAGGGACCCCTTTCAATCAGTGTTTGGCATGACCGCTGGATTGGTCAATATAACTATTGACGTCAACCAGTTTGAAAAAGGTTCTGGTTTTGATCTGGCAGTCTTCAATATTTATTAAGATCTAAGAAATCGATGGATACGGTGCTTATATTTGAATCCAAAACAATACCCCAGTTGTAATCATTTAAATAGTGAAAAAATTGGTTCAGGGATTCCATATCATCCTCACATATAATCAGAATATCGTCTATGTATATTTTAAATAGGACCAGGTTTTGTACCCAGTCATGCCCGCCATAGACAAACTGGCTCTCCCAGTCTGCCATGAACAGGTTGGCATAACTGGGTGTGAACCTGGTCCCCATTGCAGTCGCTCTCATCTTTATATAATGTTGGCTCTCATACCTGAAAAAGTTATTATTCAGGATAAGGTCATTCCCCTCCAAGAGGAAATTGACCTGTTCCTGTGGAACAGTGGAATGATTCTCCAGAAAATTACGGACCGCACTACATCCCCTTTGGTGGGGTATAATACTGTACAAGGATTGTACATCACAAGTGGCCATTACATATCCATTTTTCCAATTAAAATACTGAAAAATCTGTAGAACACTGATAACTGTCCTTTAAATAGGAGTGTATCAGTTTTACCCATGGTTGTAAGATCGTATGAATATACCTTGACAGGTGACTAGTCACAGATTCAATGCCAGCTATGATTGGGCGACCAGGGGGTTCTCAGCATTTTTATGGAGCTTCGGAAGCCAGTAAAAAAACTGGCCCAATCATAGCTGGCATTGATTCTGTGACTGTGAGTCCCTGTAATAGCAACTTGAATCAAAATATTTTTGAGTCACTTGTAAATACAGACAGTGCTGCCACTCGTATCCGCTCCTGGTATCTTCAGTGAGTAGGGGTAGGGCTGTGCAATATTGACAAAATAATCATATTGCGATTTCTTGAATGAATATTGCGATTGCGATTTTATTTGCGATTTAGCCAATTGTTTTTGCTTTTTCAAACATGCTACATACATTCTAAATGTATTCAGTATTCAGCACATGCATACTGCCCCAGCACATGGAAGTACTGCCCGCACATGGATGTACTGCCCCAGCACATGGATGTACTGCCCCAGCACATGGATGTACTGCCCCAGCACATGGATGTACTGCCCCAGCACATGGATGTACTGCCCCAGCACATGGATGTACTGCCCCAGCACATGGATGTACTGCCCCAGCACATGGATATACTGCCCCAGCACATGGATATACTGCCCCAGCACATGGATATACTGCCCCAGCTCAGCTCACCTCTGTGCGCCACGTGTTCGGCTCCCTGTTAACTTCCGGCGGCATGGAGCTTGGGCGCTCGCCTGGGGGAACCATGTGACGAGCCGCGAGAACGCGGCTCATCACGTGGTTCCCCCTGCGAGCGCCCAAAGCACCATGCCGCCGGAAGTTAACAGGGAGCAGAAAATTGCAGCCTTATGCGATTTAGAAATTGCAGGGTCAGAAATCGCGATTGCGATTGCGATTAATTGCACAGCCCTAAGTAGGGGTCACAGAATTGTGATGGAAGGACATTGGGAACTATTTGTACATAAGTAGAACACTGGGAACAGATGAAGAGGTGTATTGCACCGCCATCTGCAACATATGAACGGAGGCAAGTTTAGCATTTTTAATGCTAGTTAGATTTCAGGGTTAAGGGATTGTACAAAAGGAAAGTTACTTAACAGCAAGGTTTAAGAGCCAGTAAAGAATATTATTTCTACATAGTAAACTATTAATGTAACCCACCACAAGACGTTGGAATAGCGGCTAAAGTCATAATTACAGCTAATTGTTTTAATTGTTTGGTTGGAATTGCCCCCCCCCCCTTGAGAAAACCCCTGTAGTAAACCTATTAACATTCCATACAAAAGAATTTAGAATACATCTATAGGATTTACACTGCTCAGTCACAACATTAAAGCCACCTGCCTAATGTCATGTATGCCCCCTCTGCTGCCAAAACAGCTTTGATGTGTCACGACATGGACGCCACAAGACCTCTAAACGTGTCTTGTGATATCTGGCATCAAGACATTAGCAGCAGATAATGTCAGATTTAAGTCCCACAAGTTGCGAGGTGGGGTTTCCATGGAATGGATTGTTCAGGCACATGCCACAGATGCTCAATCGAATGGAGATCTGGGAAATTTAGAGACCAAAGCAACACCTTTGTCATGTCCCTCAAACCAATCGTGAACAGTTTTTGCATTGTGGAAGGGTGCATGATCCTACTGAAAACGGGTACTGCCATCAGGGAACACCATTACCATGAAGGGGTGTATATGGTCTACAACATTCGCTAGGTAGGTCATGCATGTCAAGTGTGTCCTGACAGCTTTCCATCATGGCCAGCATTAGATTTTTTTATCAATTTGAGCTACAGAGCTCTTCTATGTAATCAAACCACACTGGTTAGCATCCGTTCACCATGAGCATCAATGAGCCTTAGGCACCCACAACCCTAATGCCGGTTCACCGGTTGTCTTTCCTTGCACCACTTTTGCAAACCAGGAACACCATGCAAGACTTGCCGTTTGGCGATGTTCTGACACAGTCATCTAGCCATCACTATACGGCTTGTCAAAGTCACTTGTCAAAAAGATCTTTTCACACATTCTGGTGTATGAAAGGGTTCACTCACATTAGAATGATTTATGTACAAATGATGTGTAAATAATAAGACAAGGGGAAATGAAAGTATTGTTTTATGTCCAACTCAATGCCACTGACCTGCAAGGATTTAAAAGCAAGCCAGTGGTCAGCTAAATTTAGCAGTTCTGGGGTCAAAAATCAGCTCCGACATGACATTTGTCTTACATGGTTCACCCCTGTATAAGCATGAACATATATGAGAGTGTGCACCCATCATCCCTTTAGTCCGGACAATGTATTCCCAAAAATATTTAGCAATGGATTTTTACCTTACAAAGGCACATGACAAACAGAGGTAAAGTCAGTAATAAAAATTTTACTGGAACATTTGTTAACACAGAATTTCTGTTTAAATTGTAAAGCTACCGTCTTGCACAGAAAGATGGACAGAACCATTTTTTCCCCCCCAAGACTTATATGGACACAATAAATATGAATTCTTACATACAGGATCTGTACACAGAAACTGTCCCACATCCATTAAAAAATGACATTTAACAGTGCAACATATACATGTAGATTTCATAATTTAATAGTTTTACGGAACATGAGATAATTACGTACTTAACACAAGCAACTATCTTGGTTATGTACATGTATAATGTTTTAATATATATATTTTATTCACTGGTATGTACATATTTCTACACATAAAACTCTGAAAGGCACAATTGTCTATACAACATATACAAAAAATGGTGGGAAGAGGACAGAAAAATGACAAAGAAAACATTTATTGGTCAAGAGGTCATGATTGCACATGTATAAGTAATGGGCAAGGTAAAAATGTGCTTTATAGAGAAGTTTTTTTTATTAAATAAAAAAATCTTTTAGGTCTCACTTTCCAACTTCTAAAGTAGAAAAAAAATTATAAAAAAAACAAAGCTAACAAGAGTCTAAGTCGCTATAACCAATTTGTCTTCATCGTCGCTGCTAGAATCACTAAATTGCACAGTATTCTGCCGTGAGATCAGGTTCATTCTTTTCTGTTTCCAAACAGGAGAAGAGGTTTGACCAACAGCCTGTCTGCTCTGTCTTTCAGAATGAACCTTTAAATACAGATCTGGCAAGGAAGTGGTTTTAGTTTGACTGGTGCTAAAACTTGACTTCTTTGAGATACTCCCCAAGTCAGACTTTCTAGTGCAAGTGATGGTTTTCTCATTTATGGCAGTGGAATCTCTTGATGCCCCATGGCATTCAGAAACAGCCAGTGGAACCTTTGGAGACTCTACCTTCCTTTGAGTTTTCTTGTCTGACCCAGAGGAGCTGACTGGAACTTGACTAGATGCACTGCCACTTGATGGAGATTTTTCAGGGACTCCGTGGCTTTCAACTGTTAATGGGCTCAAGGATGGGATTAAAGTAGGCAGTGCTATGTTCAAAATTTGTAGACCTGGAATGTGAGTCTGTGGACTGTGGTTGGTCTGTGGACCTGGACCTGTAGTCAAAACCTGTAAGCCAACAGCATTAAGAGTAAGCCCTGGAGGGTGAATCTGTTGAGCCATGGTAGTATTTGAGAGCCCCAAAATGTTCAATGTTTCCATGTTCAAAGATTGGATGGGCTGTAGGCTTGGTGCACCGAGACCGGGCATGTTAATCTGACCAATTGGAAAACACGGAACAACTCCGTTTAATTCAGCAACGCCAATTGGGCTCGAGGTAATGGGCACCTCAGCAACCTTTTCCCCAACAGCACTCGTAGTTCTGTGGATTACCCCAACGGCAGGAATTGTGAGCTGGACTGGCCCCGCTTGCAAGGGCACAAAAGTGGAATATGCTGTTAAACTAGCAGGTACAATCTGAATTCCTCCAACTGGGATCATGCTGTAGGGGGACCTAACAGGCTGCTGAGAGTGCAAAGGCAAGTGGCTAAAGAGATGTGTTTGAGGAGCTGACATCGGACTTGGCTGTTGAGATGACTCTGTGGGTTTTTGCTGGTGAACTTCACAATTCGTTGCATCTGTACTGGAGTCCATAGTCTGTGTGCTTTGGTCAACCGGCGAAGGTGGTATATTGATAGCAGGTACATTCTGCAAGAAAAGGAGCACAAGTCAGTGGTTTCTTTTAGATAAATGCATTCGTGACATAAAAATCTTGTGGCGCACAGAAGTGGGGGAAGTTAGTAAACACAGTCACCAAAACGTTCAGAGGTTGAGGTGTCCCCCCATTCATCTTAACAAAAAGCAAAAAAAAAAAAACACAAACAATATACACCGGTGCAGCACCTTGCCTTGTGTTACACAAGAAACATTAGTATAGTGGCAACCAGTTTACATATAGTTGGACAAATAATGTCCCGGCAGAGCCAATATTTCATAAATAGCCGAGCCAACCACAAAGAAAAAAAAAAGAGAAAAAAAAAAAGGTTATTCAGAGAGGTCCGAAATGTAGCCAACACTGAAATACAGCGTATGTGACATTTCAGGGCCATTCGGCTATTCAGAGAACAGACAGTTCGCCACGTTTTGGCGAATTGCCTGCACGTACGGTGCCTGTTCGAGGCAGGGGCGGATCCAGAGACTAGTCTCGGGAGGGGCACTGACAGAAAATAAGGTGTTTTAGCAGAGAGTCCGACTCACGAGAATTTACAGAGGGCCCGGCTCACAGGAGCTTACAATCTAGAGGAGCAGAGGGCCCGGCTCATAGGAGTTTACAATCTAGAAAAGCAGAGGGCACCCAGGAGTTTACAATCTAGAGGAGCAGAGGGCACCCAGGAGTTTACAATCTAGAGGAGCAGAGGGCACCCAGGAGCTTACAATCTAGAGGAGCAGAGGGCACCCAGGAGCTTACAATCTAGAGGAGCAGAGGGCACCCAGGAGTTTACAATCTAGAGGAGCAGAGGGCACCCAGGAGCTTACAATCTAGAGGAGCAGAGGGCACCCAGGAGTTTACAATCTAGAGGAGCAGAGGGCACCCAGGAGTTTACAATCTAGAGGAGCAGAGAGCCCCCAGCTCACACATGGATTTGCCCCAGCTCATGGATTTACCCCCAGCTCATGGATTTGCCCAGGTCATGGATTTGCCCCCAGGTCATGGATTTGCCCCAGCTCATGGATTTGCCCCAGCTCATGGATTTGCCCCCAGCTCATGGATTTGCCCCCAGCTCATGGATTTACCCCCAGCTCATGGATTTGCCCAGCTCATGGATTTACCCCCAGCTCATGGATTTACCCCCAGCTCATGGATTTACCCCCAGCTCATGGATTTACCCCCAGCTCATGGATTTGCCCCCAGCTCATGGATTTGCCCAGCTCATGGATTTGCCCCCTGCTCATGGATTTGCCCAGCTCATGGATTTACCCCCAGCTCATGGATTTGCCCAGCTCATGGATTTACCCCCAGGTCATGGATTTGCCCAGCTCATGGATTTACCCCCAGCTCATGTATTTGCCCAGCTCATGGATTTACCCCCAGGTCATGTATTTGCCCAGCTCATGGATTTACCCCCAGGTCATGGATTTGCCCAGCTCATGGATTTACCCCCAGCTCATGGATTTGCCCAGCTCATGGATTTACCCCCAGCTCATGGATTTGCCCCCTGCTCATGGATTTGCCCAGCTCATGGATTTACCCCCAGCTCATGGATTTGCCCCCAGGTCATGGATTTACCCCCAGGTCATGGATTTGCCCAGCTCATGGATTTACCCCCAGCTCATGGATTTACCCCCAGGTCATGGATTTACCCCCAGGTCATGGATTTGCCCAGCTCATGGATTTGCCCCCTGCTCATGGATTTGCCCAGCTCATGGATTTACCCCCAGCTCATGGATTTGCCCAGCTCATGGATTTACCCCCAGCTCATGGATTTGCCCAGCTCTCACCTGGATATTGCTCCAGGCCTCCAGCTCCGGTGTTCAGGGGACCCAGATGCCGCCGGGCAGCGCAGGAGCGCCTGCCCGGTCCTGAAGAGTGCGTCCTTGTAAAGGGGAGGCGGCTGCGTGCGTGCGCAGGTCACGCGGTCCGGCCAGTCAGGTGGTACAGAGACTCAGTACCACCTGATTAGCCGGACCACGTGACCGGCTGCGCCTGCACGCAGCCGCATCCCCTTTACAAGGACGCACTCTTCAGGACCGGGCAGGCGCTCCTGCGCTGCCCGGCGGCATCTGGGTCCCCGGCTCAAATCTCGGGGGGGGCAATTGCCCCGTTGCCCCCCCCCTGGATCCGCCCCTGGTTCGAGGGCAGTGAAATCCTCCCTAGAGAAGCAATGGTTAGTCTATTCAGAGAACACCGAACAGCAGGGAAAAGATGCCAAAATGCCTGTCAGGACCCCTGTCTGGTGCCCCCCAGCACCCCACGTAAAGCCCGCCGTAGTCGTGGAAAGAAGGGCAAATCCTGAGTGCAGGGCAACATTTCCATGAACTGCTTTCCATGTGTCCAGCCTTGCTTGCAAATCTGCAAGTCCAACAGGTGCTTGCCATTACCAGCTTGTTCAGCTACATAAGGGTGGAGCACCCAGAAGACAATTATTATTATTATTCTTTATTTATAAAGCGCCAGCATATTCCGCAGCACTGTACAATAGGCACAGTATAGACAGGGTTACAATACAATACATTGAACAACATTTGACAAACAGTACAGGAGGAGATGAGGGCCCTATTCCCGTAGGAACTCACAATCTAGGAGGGTTGGAAACAGGAGGAGAGGACTGCAAGGTGAGAGTGATTGATGGTTGCGTCAGTGAGTTGGGTGGTAGGCTTCCCTAAATAGGAACGTTTTAAGGGAGCGTTTGAAGGAAGAGAAGTTAGGGGAAAGTCTGACAGTACAAGGGAGAGCGTTCCAGAGAGTGGGGGCTGCGCGTGAGAAATCCTGCAGTCTATCATGGGAAGAGGTGATGCAGGGAGACGCTAGGCGCAGGTCACTGTTTGACCTTAGGGAGCGGGCTGGGGTGTATTTGGTGATTAGTGAGGACAGGTAGTGGGGAGCTGAGTTAGTGAGGGTTTTGTAGGTAAGGATAAGGGTTTTGAACTTAATTCTGCAGTGGATGGGGAGCCAGTGAAGGGACTCGCAGAGGGGAGCGGCAGAGACAGAGCGGCGGGTGAGGTGAATTAGCCTGGCGGAGGCGTTCAGGATGGATTGTAGGGGGGAGAGGCGGGACAGAGGGAGGCCAGATAAGAGATTATTGCAATAGTCGAGTCGGGAGATTACCAGGGCGTGTATGAGTTGTTTTGTGGTGACAGCGGTAAGAAATGGCCGAATTCTGGAAATATTACGCAGTTGGTATCGGCAGGAGCAGGAAAGAGACTGGATGTGGGGGATGAAGGAAAGAGCAGAGTCAAGTGTAACTCCAAGACAGCGAACTTGGTTTGATGGGGAGATGGTGATACCCTCCACCGTGATAGAGAAGTCAGGAGGTGGGGAGGCATTGGAGGGAGGAATAAGTAGGAGCTCAGTCTTTGACATGTTGATCTTTAGGTGGTGGGAGGCCATCCAGGAGGAGATGCCAGATAAACAGTCACTGACTTTGGAAAGGACAGGGGGAGAGAGATCAGGGGTAGAGAGGTAGATCTGAGTGTCATCAGCATAGAGGTGGTAATTAAAGCCAAAGCTGTTGATGATTTTGCCCAGGGAGGAGGTGTAGATGGAAAAGAGCAGAGGACCAAGGACAGAGCCTTGAGGTACACCAACAGATAGAGGCAATGAAGAGGAGGAGTTACCAGCAAAGGACACACAGAAGGACCTGTTGGATAAATAGGAGTCAACCCAAGCGAGTGCAGTGTCACCGAGACCCAGAGAGTTGAGGGTCTGTAGAAGGAGGGGGTGGTCAACAGTGTCAAAAGCAGCCGAGAGGTCAAGCAGGATGAGAATAGAATAGTGGTCGTGTTTTTTAGCAGTTAGGAGGTCGTTGGTGACTTTGGTGAGGGCAGTTTCAGTTGAGTGTAGGGGACGGAAGCCAGATTGCAGGGGGTCAAGTAGGGAATTGGAGGACAGGAAGAGGGAGAGGCGTTGAAGACTAGTTTATCTAAGAGCTTTGATGTGAAGGGAAGCAGGGATACAGGGCGGTAGTTGGATGGAGAGTTGGGATCGAGGGATGGTTTCTTTAGTAAAGGGGTAACTAGCGCATGTTTGAAGACAGATGGGAAGGAGCCAGTGGAGAGAGATAGGTTGAAGATGTGTGTGAGAGCAGGGGTGAGGGAGGAGGAGATGGGAGGAATTAGATGTGAGGGAATGGGGTCAAGCGGGCACATGGTGAGATGTGAGGAGGACAATAAGGAATTGACTTCGTCCTCAGTGGCTGGGAGAAAGCGGCAGAGGGTGGCAGAGGGGACTTCTGCATTAGTTTCTCTAAGCCAGCAAGCCAAGTGGACTGTGATCCTGTTCCCTATGTATACCCTCTGCCATCCAGAGACTATACTGTGTACCCCCTGCATCCAGTATCCCGTGTCTTCCAGAGACTGTTTCTAAGACCCCTCCATCCTGGTTTCCCGCTGATCATCTGCCTCCTGAATTCCTCTGCAATCAAGATTCCTGTCCTGTCTTGTATCCCCAGTAAGTCGCCTATGTGTATCTGCCCTCTGTGTCTCTCTGTATTGTGTTTCCTGCATCCCTTTGTGTCCCCGGCATTGCATATCCCTCTGATCTCTCATTTAAGTTCTGCCCACCACCCTGCATAACCTGGACTTATTATTTTACCTGAACCTGACAAATAAGCCCCTGTTTTCCCACACTTTGTTTTCGTTGCATCACTGCATCTTGGGTTCGTAACCTTGCCTGCCACGCTGGTACCTAACAATGCCCTGCTGTTCGGTGGTTTCATTCCACAGGTTTATTCAGGCGAATCCCATAGGCTTCAATGTTAAAAATATTCCCGTTTTAATTCAATATCTAATAAACTGTTTATTATTTTATTCTGCAGTAAAAAGTCTTTCCATATTTTTTTTTTAGGATCTCCTTTTTTTTTTTCGGGATTATTTTGGCAATATTATTTTTCTGGGTTTTTTTGAAATCTTTTTTTTTTGTAATATTTCTTTAACAGACCTTTTTTAATATCATTCATTGGATCTTATATGTAAATTCCAGACATTTTCATTTAGTCGTTTTTTGCAAACATCGTTTCAATATTGACACAAGCATACTTTTTTTATTAACCCCGTTGCTTCTCGACTTTTGCCAGCGGCTTGGCGTGGTTTTTGCAGGTTTACGGTAGGGCTGTGCAATATTGACAAAATAATCATATTGCGATTTCTTGAATGAATATTGCGATTTTATTTGCGATTTATTGTTTTTGCTTTTTCAAACATGCTACATACATTCTAAATGTATTCAGTATTCAGCACATGGATATACTGCCCCCAGCACATGGATATACTGCCCCCAGCACATGGATACTGCCCCAGCACATGGATTATGCCCCCAGCTCATGGATATGCCCCCAGCTCATGAATACTGCCCCAGCACATGGATACTGCCCCAGCACATGGATACTGCCCCAGCTCATGGATATGCCCCAGCTCATGGATTATGCCCCAGCTCATGGATTATGCCCCCAGCTCATGGATATGCCCCCAGCTCATGGATTTGCCCCAGCTCATGGATATGCCCCCAGCTCATGGATACTGCCCCCAGCTCACCTCTTTGCGCCGCGTGTTCGGCTCCCTGTGAGCTTCCGGCAGTATGGAGCTTGGTGCGCTTGCCTGGGGGAACCACATGACGAGCGCGAGAACGCGGCTGTACACGTGGTTCCCCCTGCGAGCGCCCAAAGCTCCATGCCGCCGGAAGCTTACAGGGAGACGAAAATCGCAGCCTTATGCGGTTTATAAATTGCAGGTTCTTAAATCGCGATTGTTTTGCGATTGCAATTAATTGCACAGCCCTAGTTTACGGTGTTCGGCGAGTGTTCGGCGAATTTGAGGCGGGTTTTCCCTGCACTATGGGGATCCTGTGGTGCTTGCTGAATACACCGTAGGGTGGGGAAACTTTGATTCCCCGCAGTACAGGAAAGGAGAGGGCACCGAAAAGTCGGCGACATTTCGGTGCTCTCTGAATAACCCTGAGAGTGTGATACAGTATAATGCGTTTTATATATGTAATGTGGCGGAGATCCAACGTACTCACACAAACCGGATCATACGGTTTCACACTATCAGGGTTATTCAGAGAAACGTGAATGGCAGGAGAAGAGCACAATCTAGACAAAATAGCCGATTTGGAAAGTGAGATAAATGTGAGAATTTTTCTGGTTTGGCTATTTTGACCTAGAATTTTCACTTCTCCAGCCATTCTCCTGGTTTTCACCTCTCTGAATAACCCTATATATGTTTTCTTATTTTGAGGTTGCCTCGGCTTCTTATGAAAATATTGGCTCTGTTGGGACATTATTTGTCCACCTTTATACCAATATTCCTTGAGTAACACAAGGCGCTACACCAGTGTATATTTTTTTTCTTCATTTGTAACATAAGCGTTGTAGATGTATGCAGCAACTTAAAGATTTATAAAAAGACTACATTTAGGAGCAGAAACTGCACAAAGAGGTACTTGGTTGTAATACTACATGGGACGTCTTTTACATGACCCAGGCATTTTCCAGGAAATGTCATTAATTCCAGGAGGTCATCTGCTGCTGCTTTAAACTTATATTTTGGCCGCAGCACAAAGCATTTGCAAAATCTCCTCTGCGATCACCACTCAATCCCATTCTGTTTAGTGCAGGTGATGGCTGCAGATGCCGGTCTGTAAAATGCAAAACTATTTCAAGGAACAGTTGGCCAGCGGCAACAATCCAAAAACCTGTGAGCTTCACAATACCAAATTGAGAGAAGGGATGGTAACACTGCCTTCATGCTTTTAGATGAACAGCCCCTCCACAGTTTGATTTGCCATAGTCTCACTCATCAGTCCTTTGAATATCGGTAGAAGACCTCAAATCACCCATCATAGCCTGGGCACAACAAGCATTTAAGGCAGCTGTGGGAAAGGGAGAACTAGCACTGGGAGAGTAAAAGGAGGTGGAGGGGTTTTGCCTGTAGCTTTATCTGTTAAGTATTATACACCGGCTGGGATTAGAGAATGGGGTCAACCTGAGTGTTTTATCTCCTCCAGTCCTTCACCTTCCTCCTTTTTGCACACCAATTGCCGTTTGAACCTGACACGTCTACCTAGGCCAGGGGTCAGCAACCTTGGCTCCCTGATGTTTTGGGAACTACATTTCCCATGTGGCTCAGTCAGCCTAATGGGTGACTGCGCACCATGGGAGATGTAGTTCCCAAAACATCAGGGAGCCAAGGTTGCTGACCCCTGGCCTAGGCTGATGGGCAATGCATGAAAATGGCTGCTCTATTCACTACCAAACCATATCTTAGGTTTTCAAGGATTAAGAAAACTTTATATTATGCATTAAAAGGACACGTTATAGGAGGAGACGTGTGACAAATATTCACCTGGCATCTCACACCTCTATTTTTAACTCAAGCCTGTCCTTTAATACTCACCTTCGCACCAGAGTTCCTTCTCCAGAACAGGCAATTCGCAACTTCCATTGAAACTGTCAAGGATAAAGAGAAGTTGGGCGTTCCACTTGAGTGTCCTTTCAAAGCGAAAGCATTGGGAGGGACACTACGATACCCATTAAAGTTTAAAAGAAACTATAACGGCCATGTGGCTAGCGTGTCCCTTTAAGGATTACGGATATTGAAACCACGTATGTAAATTCTGATTCACACGAGATTGTTACAATGAAGGAAAAAAATATTGAACGAATAGTAAAAGTGAAAGGTGTCCATCAAAAAAAAATCTGGTTTTAGATTTCACAATAAATCATACAGTCCTAATCACTCACTTTTGCCATTGCCGTGGTGCTCGTTTCTGCTGAAGTCTTTACATTGTCCTCAGTATCAGGACCATCTATGGACATTTGGTGGCAGAGAGATTTCGGAGAGGAGGACTCCCTCTTCTCAGTGGCCTTCTGCTGCACACTATCCTCTGTCTTCTCCTCATGACTCTGCGGTTTGCAGATGGTTGCAGTGGTCAGTGCAGTCATTCTGGTGATTAGTGCTTCAGGAAGGATGTCTGTTGATTTGGACTCCGTGTAACAGTGCGGTATTCGAACGTCCTCATCTGCACTCGATGCCTCTTGCTGACTGCCTCTGAAGGGGTAATGCTGCGGGCTGGCGGTTACAGATGGTGTGGTGGAAAGACCCGATTCTGCTTGGCTGTCATCATCCTCCTCCTCATTATTATCCTCATCATCATCTGCACAATCAGAATCATCTGGATCAAACCCTGATTTGTCACCGGTATACTTTGGCCTCTCACCTGAAAGTGGAAAAAAGAAAAGCATTAAATTACTCTGAACCTTAAAAGCCACTGTCTACCTGAAACATCTGGAGTCGTGAATGTAAGTAGCACTCCATCCAAAGAGTTAGAAGGTGGAATTCATGCTCTCCACAATTCACTAGATCAAGGCTTTTACAATTGTTTTTCTATTATTAACTACAGATATTGTTGTAGTAAATGGGAAAAGACTAACCTCTGCATATTCCAAGTATTAGTAAATCATAACATAAGGATAATTATAGAAGCCAAGCCTTAAAAAAATGCCTTTATCAAGAGAAACAAACCTTTGACACACTTGGCGTTGCATATGGGTCACAAGCTGGTGCCAGATTTCAGCCTAATGCTGCCAGTGCCAAAGCACAAGCTGGCCAACCCTGCCGTGTGTGTATGTATAATGACCCAAGATTGTGATATGATGCGGTTAATGAATTAAAAGCAATCTGAACGTTACATTTGTTTAGCAGACAAGGGTGTAGCAGAAGAATTTCAACATTAAGCAAAAGGCAAATATTGGTGCAAAATTAAAAAAAAACTTTTATGAAACGTGCTTAACTTTATTTCGGGAACATAAACTATTGAAAGCCAATGTATACATTTTATATATACATAATATGGTACAGTGCCAGCAGAACAAAATACTTGGCATTACTTTCTGAGGCAAAGAGGTGAGGAGCAGAAAGCTTAAGAATCTTCCTTTACGTCTGTGATTTTCAACACTTTTATCTCGCAGCACATAGATAAGGACCAAACATATAGTCCAGGCCTACCAGCAGTTTAACAATATATTTATTATTTAATAGACAGGTATAAAGATCGAGTTTAAATGTTCTATTCAATAACATCTCCCCATTATGCCCACATTCATTCCTTGCCATGTTGCTCACTTCTCACTGCACAGCAAATTCCTATGGCACACCTGAGGTAGGCCCATTCATGACACGCCAGTGTGCCATTGCACAGTGGTTGAAAAAAAAAAATCACAGCTGTAAGTCCACCTCCTAAAAGAGGCAACATTGAAGCAGAGGAAAATAGTGATGAAAATACATGCTGTCCATAATAAAGTCTCTTTACAATTTCAAAAATGTATTGCAAAGGCAAATAAAAAGCCAGATAAGTGAAAATTATTACAAAATGAGACGTGTATATTTAATTTTTTTGCCTCTTCTAATACACCTCTATATGGGCAACATTAGTTGCACAAAGCACATCAAGACGGTACTCGATTTCTTGCCATGTTCGCTGTAACATACCCTCATCAATGGTGGCAATGGCATCAATGATCCTCTGCTTTAGATTAGTGATGTCCCGTACCTTTGATCCATACACAGTATCTTTAAAGTGACATTAAACCCTCAGATAAATTTTAACATAAAACAATACTGTAATGTAATCCATGGTAGTTCTCCTTCTCTTTGCTGCTCTTCCTTTTAAATCCATATCTCTTCTCATGCTAGGGAAGAACTTTTGAGGCAAGATCTGGAGTCCTTTCGCAAATTAACTTTGTTTGCAATAAATGTAATTTGTTTGCCTTACTCCAGAATAAGATCAAATCATATTAACTCAATGTTTGTCACTTTCAGGTACTTTTGCGGATTGAGGTATTGTAGTGAAGGGTTAATTTTTTATATTTTTATGGATAATCAAGAGGCGTTATAAACACGTCTCTTTCCATGGAACATGAATATACATTGTACCGAGTTATAGCCTTAAGGTTATACTACAATAATCATATTCCCCTTTGTTCTGGGCATACGTCATGGCATAGCTTCCGGGCAATCTGCACAAAGCGCCTCATGACGTCAAAATTGGCTACAGTATACCCATTTTCCATCAGAAGCCAAAGGACTTCAAAGTCTCCCGATCAGGTGGTCCAAAGTGAATAGGGTGCACTTACTGGTTTGCCATTATAATTGGTATTTGGCTACAGTCATGAGGTGCTTTAAGCAGATAGGAAAATACCGAATGAATAATGCACTGTCAGAGTACAAGGAATATGGTTACTGTAGTGTGGCTTTAAAGGTCTTAACTAGGTACTCACATCTATACACACACATATTCCATGTAAAGAAATATTTTAGAAACCCCCTCAAAATTTAGAAATATGGAAAGGATTCATGCCCCATGATTAATTTTAATTCTCCAAGCTTGAAGAATTAGGACGTGTTCCTAGAACTACATTTATCTCATAATGGTGGTGTTAGAATTTTTTTTGCATCATTTTCAGAGATATACGCACGCCAATTTTTTGACTAACTTTCGGTTGCAAAATTTTTCTTTTAACTAAAAGGTCACAATAAAAGTCAACTTTACCTCGATCACCCTAAAAGGTGTTTAATTTACAATAGGATAACTACCTACAACAGATATCATGCTTGTAGAAAACAGAACAGGCCACCGCACTGCAGCCAAGCTTGCATTTACAGCTGTCCACATGGCTGCTCTATGCGTAGACATCAACTTCATTCATCTTGTGTGAAAAAATGTATTGCTGTTCAGGGCTGGAGACTACGCTTACCCAGCAAGGAATGGTTTAACATAAACATCCGATTCTTGCATTATTAAAAGCAGGGATATGCCACATGAAGAGTGTCAATATGTCATGGCCCTCGCCGCTGGAAGAAGGGAAAATCCAGTGCTGTCATGACATTAAAGGTGCTGCCTGGGCGGATTTGTGTACTTCCTGCTGGACTTCTCTACGGGTGTCAGCCCTTACCTGCAAATAGCACTCCTTAAAGTGATGTCACACACTTCCTTCCTTCCTTCCTTCTGCCTTGATGTTTCACCACTCAGTGTATCTGCCTGCCCTGCAGGAAGCTTGCTGCCTGGATCCCATCCTAGATCTATGTACCGAACATTTGGCCTTCCTTACCGGACCCTGTCATTCTCTGCCTGCCCATGACCCTTGGTATCCCTCTGGTCTGCGGTCTACAGGGTCCCTAGATCCCAGTCAGCCTTTTCCTTTATCGCCTGTCTGGTGTCTTATGTAAGTCTCCCCTGTATTTCTGTTCTGTGCTGTCTCTGTTACCCAGCTGTAACGCTAGTCAGCCCTAATCCTGCTTCACCCCTCACTACTGTGTGTGTTCCTTAGTAATACGCCCCGTTTATCCACCATATCCTTGCCTCCTGTGTGTCACTGCATTCTGGGATCATTTACCGACCTGCCGGTTTGGATCCGACACAAGAATTACAAAAACATACTAAAGTTATAGGGTTTTTTTTCCAGGCTTTAACATTTCATAGCAATGTGATAAACTATTCCACTTCTGCGCCGAACGTATAGTGATATAAAGAAAAAGGCACAATTTTAAATCTGCACAAATAAACTCAGGCTTTTCTCAATATGAGATTTTAATACAACTTTCAAAAAAATGGCCCAAAACACAATTTGGACATTTTAACAAGCAATAATGGCCTTTTGTGTATTTATGGTTTAATACACAAATGTACTGCAATTAAGTACCTGGTTAACCGTTGTCCATCTAATAGCAGTGAGAAAACACCCTGTGTGTCAAATCTTGCCCTCTTGCTTTGTGTTGTCCCCCTGGAGCAGAGCAGCTGCCGGTGTTTGTGGACAAAACTAATCTTAAAATGTAGTTCTCCCTTTGATCCCCTGCACGGGAGTAAGACTAAGTAGGCCTTCGGTTCTGGGTGAGTGGCAGCAGACATTTGAACACTGCACATCCCTTTCAAGTCAGATTTCAGAATGTACATATCCCTTGTCATCCTGCTTTCAAACCGCACAGAGAAAGGGCTCACTTCCTTCGGCGAATGATCCATGAAAGAGAGAAAACACAAAAAGTCAGGTTCTCTCCCAGCCTTTCTACAGCTCACTTATCACCACCATACCACTGGTAAGCTGATTCTTCACGATGCACAGGGGCAAAACGGGAACAATTACAACAACAACAAAAAAAAAGTACCAGAAAATGTCTGGCAAGCATTTTTTTTAAAAATTAATATGCAGCTATTTAATGCAGCTCCTTGCAATTTCCATCCAAATATGCACAATAGTTAGAGTTTTCGATGAGAAAAAGGAAAAAGCTCAGAATCACAACGCTGACCCAACATATTAAAGACACAATTTAATGATACTTTAACCCTACATATCTACTTTGAGGTTTGTTTTGAGACTGTTAAACAGAATAAATGTTTGGTTCGCAATACAGAAAAATCTCCGTGAATACTGACAGAGGAATTTGAGGTTAAGTATAAATTATGCATTCCTATTTTCTCCACTGAACAATGGCTGTCCAAGGTACTTCATCTAAAATTCAGTGGTTTATTAGATAAGGAAAATGCCTTTCTTTACTAGATTGGATATTAAACTTGTAACTACTACTCTTCTTTATATAAAAACCAACACAGGAACAAAGGCCCTATTCCCATGGGAGTTTACAATCTAGAAGGGTTGGGGTGGGAAACAGGAGGAGAGGACTAAAAGGTCCTGGACTGGTTGGGGAAATGAGGTGTATTAGTGAGTTGGGTGGTAGGCTTGTCTGAATAGGACTGTCTTTAATAGAAAGTCTGACCTAACGAGGTAGAGTGTTCCAGAGGATGGAGGCTGTGCATGAGAAATCCTGCAGTCTATCATGGGAAGAGGTGATGCGGGAAGAAGCCAAGTGCAGGTCTCCGTTTGGGGGCGGGCTGGGGTGTATTTGGCGATTAGTGAGGACAGGTAGTTCAAGCGGAGTGAGAGCTTTGTAGGTCAGGGTACGGATTTTGAATTTAATTGCTAGAAACATTAATACACAACTTTGCATTGTAATACAAAGAAAAAATAATATTGGCATATAAAATACAATTTGCGTAGTTTTTTAGTGCAATATAAGTGGTATTTCTGAAAATTAGCATATGTCTGAGTGAGATCTCACTCCTGTCAGCCAGCATTACAGGATTAAATTGCATTAAATCTGTACTTGTGACGTTCTGGGCCCCTGGCGCTCCCTTTGGACTCTTTTCATGCGCATCATTATGAACTATTCCAGTTCCTGGACTTCTGTTCTGAAACATGCTGATTCCTGCACCCTGTGCTAATTGGGATCTCTCGCCCTGGAGCCTCACCTGGACTCTCTTTAGTTCTGATCACCGGTGTTTAAAAGGAGGCAACACCCTAGGAAGGGTGCTGCCTCATTCACTCATTCATTTTCACTTCAGCCCTGGTTGATTGCAGTTCGGATTCCTGGATCTCCTCTCTGTGTTCATGGAATTATCATAGTAATATCCCCCTGCTTAGTTCTGTTCATTCACTGCCTGTTCATAATAGAAACATAGAAAAATGTCGGCAGATAAGAACCTTTCGGCCCATCTAGTCTGCCCAATTACATGGATACTTGACCTGGATTTATCTTTTGTTTAGGATAGCCTTATGCCTATCCCATGCTTGCTTAAATTCAATTACTGTTTTGGCCTCTACCACTTCTACTGGAAGACTGTTCCATGTATCCACCACCCGCTCAGTAAAATAATGCTTCCTGATGTTACTTTTAAACCTTTGTCCCTCTAATCTAAGACTATGTCCTCTTGTTTTGCTATTTTGTTTCCTTTTAAATATACTCCCTTCCTCTACCTTGTGGATTCCCTTTACGTATTTAAATGTTTCCATCATATCTCCTCTGTCTCGTCTTTTTTCCAAGCTGTACATGTTAAGATCATTAAGCCTTTCCTGGTAACTTTTCTCCTTCAAGCCGTACACCATTTTAGTAGCCCTTCTCTGAACTCTCTCTAAGATGTCTATATCCTTCTGGAGATACGGTCTCCAGTACTGCACACAGTACTCCAAGTGAGGTCTCACCAGTGCTCTGTACAGTGGCATGAGCACTTCCCTTTTCCTACTGCTAATACCTCTCCCTACACAACCAAGCATTCTGCTAGCATTTCCTGCTGCTCTATTACATTGACTACTTACCCTTAGATCCTCTGAAATAATGACCCCTAAATCCCTTTCCTCATATGTTGAGGTTAGGACTGTATCAAATATTCTATATTCAGCCCTTGGGTTTTTACGTCCCAGGTGCATTATCTTGCACTTATCCACATTAAAACTCAATTGCCACAACTCCGACCATTTTTTTAGTTTACCTAAATCATTTGTCATTTGGCTGATCCCTCCAGGAACGTCAACCCTGTTGCAAATTTTTGTGTCATCAGCAAAAAGACATACTTTTCCATTAATACCTTCTGCAATATCACTAATAAAAATATTAAAGAGAATGGGTCCAAGTACTGACCCCTGAGGTACCCCACTGGTAACAAGACCTTGCGCCGAATAAACTCCATTTACCACAACCCTCTGTTGTCTGTCACTCAGCCACTGCCTACTCCATTCAACAATATTGGAATCCAAGCTCAAAGATTGCAATTTATTGATAAGCCTTCTATGCGGAACAGTATCAAAAGCCTTACTGAAATCTAAATAAGCAATGTCTACTGCACCACCTGTGTCTATTATTTTTGTTACCCAATCAAAAAAATCAATAAGATTAGTTTGGCATGATCTCCCTGAGGTAAACCCATGTTGTTTCTGATCCTGTAATCTATGTGTTTTTAGATGTTCAACAATCCTTTCCTTTAACATGGTTTCCATTAATTTCCCCACTACTGACGTAAGACTAACTGGCCTATAGTTCCCCGATTCCTCCCTACTACCCTTCTTGTAAATGGGCACAACATTTGCTAATTTCCAGTCTTCTGGGACGACTCCTGTTAACAAGGATTGGTTAAATAAATCTGTTAACGGTTTTGCTATTACATCACTGAGCTCTTTTAATAATTTAGGATGGATCCCATCAGGCCCCATTGACTTATTTGTCTTTACTTTAGACAGCTGCTTTAGAACCTCCTCCTCTGTAAACTCATATGTAAATGTCTCTTTAGTGTTCTCTCCTAACTGAGGTCCCTTTCCTTCCTTTTCTTCTGCAAAGACTGAACAAAAATATTCATTAAGGCAGTCAGCGAGACTTTTATCCTCTTCTACATACCTTCCTTCCTTCCATAATCATATGGTTTCCTGGTCAATTATATATGGTGTTTATCTGGTCTAGTTTATATTTGTACTTTAGTTCAGGTCTGTCTGCATCCTTGCTTTTTTTGTATGTACCCTGCTTGTATCCTGTATCCTGCATTAGTATTGTATCTCTGTATTCTGGTTTATTCTGGTCATTTGCTTATAGTTCTCAGGTCTTCTTTCCTGTATATATATTGTGCTTAAGTTCTGGATCCCTGCTGTTGGTTTAAGGTTGGTCTTGTTTGTTTTAAGGAAGTTTATAATAAATATTTTGGTGTTTTCTACATCCGTATCATGTATCACTGCACTATAGGCTCACACCCTTCTGCGTTCATACCAGGCCTGGCCCACCGTTACAGTACTGGCATTGAGAGCCATCAGATCATCATTCTGCGGTTACGAGAAATATTAACGGCTGCCAGGTTTGGACCAGCCCTGACAGAGTCCGGCACAGGATCAAAGGGTGAGTAAAGCATATTTGAGAGCTAAAACAGGAAAGGGACGTGGTCAGGAAGGGTTGGTTAATATTTAACACCTCCAATCCAGTCCCCCCTTCTGTTCGCTGATCTAAGGTTCCGGGAGGAGCTAAGCACTTACACTCAGAGGGTTGAATAAATCCTATGAGAGCTCTCCCTCTCAGGGGGCGGAAAGGGACCTTAGGGCACTGAACCTTGACTGACCACAATGCCTAGGGTGTCCGTCATAACATTACCTGTGACGCTAGCAATTATTGTGTGTTTTTGTTAAATTTAATATACACACGTCAAATTGCTAAACATGAAACTTTGGAAATGTGCGCCTGGATGTCATCGTAAGCCGTTAAGGGATGAATAAAAGAATTAAAACACTGAAGTAATGCAAGTAAATTAGATTTAAAAAAAGACAAAAGAAAATAGGTCTTCCAATAGAAGTATAAGGAGTTTGTAAAGAAGATGCCTGAATCCGTAAAGCTGTCCATCTCTATATTGGAATCTACTTTGTTTGTTTTTACCTCTTTATGGAGGAAAAGTGTTAATCTCTTGTGTTGTCTGGCTTGTCATTTTGCTCCTGTGCAAACAGACCTCTATCATTTCTTTCTTTTAACTAAAACAGCCTGAGTGACCTCGCCCCCCCCCCTTCAGCAAACACTGCCAACACCTTTGACCCCTTAAAGCCCATTGGTACTAATTACAGCTTAATCTCCCTGAACGCAAAGCATATTAGGAGGTGAAATACCGCTTTGCTAATGACAATGAGACAAGGACAATATAGCAGATATTTTACCCAGTTCCCAGGTAATTTTCCAGGGTTGCACACAATAGCGAAATACACCAAGCGTTTCAAAATATATCGGTGTCTTAATAGGTTTTGCTACGAGGAAAATAAAAAAATATATAGGAATTTCACAAGTTACCACTCTTTCATAAGGTGTTTTAAGAGGATAGGATTATAAATCAATGTGTGGTTGATAAATTACTGATTAACCTTCCTGGCGGACTAATTTTTTCAAAATTTCGTGTCTAAAGGCGTCTCAATTTTTTTTTAAAGGAAACGGGTTTTCTTTTTACATAGTTAGCCTGTAATAATTAGGAATCACGCACTGAAATCCGTGCAATCAAGAGTCCTTACTAGTAAAATCCTTTATAAATAAATAAATAAATAAACAAAATTGGTAAATACACTGAGTCCGATAAAGTTTGAAACATGACATAATTTATTATCCCAAACATAATTATCCAAAATAATGCAATTAAATGATATTCAATAAAATACAACAAAAAACACTCAGGGTTATCCAAAGAGATTTGAAAAGTCACCGCACGTTCGGTGACTTTTCGTTCTCTTCAATTCGGTTCCTTTTGCCGATTGCATTTCGGTGACCCTGCGGTGTATTCAGCAAACAGCACAGGGTCCCCGAATTGCAGGGAAAAGCTGCCGAAAACCTGACGAAAACTAACCGAATGCACGCTGAAAACAAGCAAAAACATCTGGATTAACCTTCGAAGAAGCCGAACAGGAGCCGAATCACACAGAGCCGAAGCAGCTGTGACGTAGAGGAGGCAGTGAATAAATTAGCAAAACCATTTGTATGAATCTGGGAAAATGAAACGCTGTTTATAAAGAAACTACTGAGCGAAAATGTCTGAAATTTTCACAGGAGGTCCAGGGAATGATAATAAAGAGGGCTGTTACAAAAAAAATAAGTAAACTGAAAAAAAAAAAAAAAAAAAGTAGAAAAATGCTTAAAGTATCCTAAAAAAATCTATAAATAAAGAGACTTTTTGCTGCAGAATTTTATAATGAATGGTTTATTAGATATTGAATTAAAACGGGAATATTTTTAACATTGAAGCCTATGGGATTCTCCTGAATAAACTTGCCGAATTAAACCACCGAATGGCAGGGCATTAGGGGAACCTTTCACTGCTGGTTTGTGTTCTCTGAATAGCCGAAGCAGTGCTTTTTCATGGGGATTTCACTGCCCTCGAACAGGCACCGAGCTAGGATTTGGCGAATTGCCTGCTCTCTGGATAGCCGAATGGTCCGGAAAGGTAACCGAACACTGATTTTCAGCGTTCGGTTACCTTTCTCAAGCAATTCGGATCTCTTTGGATAACCCTGAGTGAAATCTGTCTGAAAACAAGGGTGAGACGCTGTATGGTCTGTTTCTTATCCTGTAGTGCCCGTTCATAAACATTGCACATTGGATTATACAGTGTAATAGGATTTTTGCTGCTGGTCCCGCCCCCCTGCATCGTGTGACTCGCAGGGAGCCTTACCAGGAAGCAGCTCACCGCGATCACACTGCGGGGGACAGCGAGGGAGCCAGGAGGTGGTGAGTATGCATCCAGCCCGAGTGTGGCTCGGGGTTACCGTTCACGGTAGTGAAATTTAACCTCGAGTCACACTCGGGAATACCACCAGGGAGGTTAAAACGTTTATTGAATGGGGTATCATGAAATAAAACACAGGGTTATAAATAAAACTGAAGGAATAGAAACAGATCTTAAGTTAATATAGGATTTTAGTGTGTACATTACAGTCTGTATGTGCAATGTATAGCCACTGCATATCATGACTGAGTGTTGCAAGTTTTTATTAACGCCATCACTACGGAGATAACTTGGGTCTTCAGAGGCATCACTAGGTGCCCGATATCGATCTACAGCTGTGAAAAGCAAAAGCAAAATTATTTTGCTGCAAACCAATTCCATTTGCTTTTGGGCTGCAGAAAGAGGCCCCAACGTTTTAGCCCTGTGGGCATAATGTCCAAGGTGCTAAAACAATTTAAAATCAACTAATTGAATGCCCTCAAACTTTCAGAAGCCGATGCACTGAGTCACAAGGTACAGTTCTATCTGCAGTAACTCCGTTTGGTCAGTAGATGGCGACAAATGCTTAAGAAATATTTGGTAATGTATCCAATGCATTTCTGAATAATTAAAATTACTTTTTTTTTAAAAACCACTGGTTCCCGACAATGTTGTTTTTTCTTCACTTGGTAGTGAAGGGGTCAAACAAATTTGGTGGCACGAGTGCACCAGAACAGCAGCGCTGGAAGTGGTTTTTTGTATTTTTCCTGTGAAGGGGTTAAAGGAACACTATTTTATGTTGCTGTTATCTTACACGTGGTTTGTTTTTCACATGCATGTTTAGTTAAGAAAATATTTTACTCCATGAGTAACTGGGTGCACCCATTTTATGATATTGTGTGTTATAAACTACCCCCCCCCCATATCGCTACACCACTCGTTCCTCACTGTGTGGCATTTGGTTCTACGGGTCAGAAGTCCAGAAAACCGACCTATTGACTTGTATTGTGTGGAATGCATGCAAATAACATTACAGGTGGTATCATGGAGTGTTATTATCCGCCATCAGTTTACTTGCAGCTGCCATCTCTTATCTCAGGTGGCTTAAACAACACAATAGACCCTTTGCAACCTTGTCTAAACAATGTACGCATCTGTCACTTATTTAATTAAGGCTCTACTAAAATGCTCATCCAAGCTCTTATCTGCCACCTTTACTACTGTTACCTCCTACTCACTGACCTCAAGAGATCCCAGATTCTCCCTCTACAGTCTAATGAATGCCTGTGCCAGGCTCAATCCACCTCACATCCCGCGCCGCACCCTTTGTCAATCTCCGCACTGGCTCCCCGTTTCCTTTAGAATCCAATACGAAATATTGGTGCTCAAGTACAAAGCTCTCCATAACTGCGTCCCTGCCTACATCACCTCTCTTATTAGCAGGGCCTGCGCCCCCAAATTTCACCTTCAGTACTTCTCTTTACTTCTTTTACTCCACCAGCACAGCTGATGAGGGGAGGGCGAGCTGGAAAGGGGAGTACATACTCCTTTCACCACGGCCACCTAAATAATCTTAGATGGTGCCTAGTGTGTACCTTTAACCATGAAATAGACATTACAAAAAAAAAATATTTATTGGGACCTTCTAATTCTAGGTTTCATGTTCCACCCTGCCCAGTACACTAAAAGACAAACAATTCTGCCAGGCAAAATGGACAGGGAGTAAAAACATACTATTCAACTAGAAGCATTGTAAATAAGAAATACGGCCAATAGATATTTGTGTACCTTTTAGGTAGTTAACTGCATTAAACTGGATTTTTCCTACGTAAATATGCACAACATGTATCACTCAGTTTAGAAAATAAAAATTACATTACAAGTGACTTTGTTACATCTACATTCCTGACAATATTTGTTCAAAGGAAAGGCCCAGCGTTATTGCCCTGAAGGAGCGTAAAAAATAAATAAAAAATCTTTGAAGTACACAAGTACTTTCTTGATCTTATGTCAAAAGACATAACAGCACACAACACACACCAGCATTTGATCGAATGTCAGAATTCGGGCTGGATGTGCCCTCAAAGCAAAAATTACAGGTTTCTCTAAAGATGTAATAGTAACTGTAAAAATGTGTTTTTATAAATTTTTCTAGATTGATGGAAACACAAAATATTGCAATCCCAGACCTCAAACAATTCTGCCAGGCTCTACTTGGTAATACACACGTTCTATATGAGAAAGAACATTTAAAAATGGTCTAGTATATTTATTTTTAAGTTTTGGTTATAACTAGGGCTGGAACAACTAATCGAGCTATAAACTATTTTCCTTAGCGATTAATCTGTCAATTACATAGAGTGTGTTGCACACACATCGACTACAATCAGACTGAGTTAAACGTTAATCACAGACGCTAGTTCAGAGGTGATTGGAGAAGAGGTACTGCTGCTTTACACTGTAGGATTTTGTTCTAGGGTTAGGTCCGACATAACCAGATTCTTTTAGAATTTACAACAGTAGCAGAACTGAAGCACAGACCCTTGGGGTACTGCCAGCGTTTTTCCCTACTTGAAGCTGGTGATATGTGCCTTCACTAGGGATGGGCTGCCGGTTCGATGCGAACATGAGTTTGCATCGAACATTGGCCGTTCGGCGAACATTTCCACGTGTTCGCCCACAATGCACTGTGCCCTGGCCTGAAGCTTGTAATTGGCTACAGCCTTGCACCTGACCACAGGTCAGGTGCAAGACTATGCCAAATTAAGGGCTCAGAGTCATGATTGGGCAAAATTTGCCCAATCATGGGCTCACAAAGCTAAGTCCCGCAGCACACTTTATAAGGCTTCCCTGCAGCCCTAGCGGGTATGTTGCAGGAGTGAATCAGAGAGGAGAGGAGATTGTTGGATTTGCAGGGACAAGCTGGCAGTGGCAAATAGCAGGGAAACTGGCAGCCTGGCTGTGAAATATCATACCACAGTTGAATCAGAGTTCATCTTTATCTATTCAGACTTGAATCTGGGTCTTGTTGCCAGCTATCAGGGTGTTGCAGCCTGCAGGAGAGGAAGTGAATCAGAGAGAGAGTAGAGGACATTGGCAGCCTTGCGGGGAAAATATCAGTGAAATTGCTGACTTCTAGCAGAGTCCTGAATATCTTTAATCTAGATAACACAGTTGAATCAAAGGTCTGCATATCTCCAATCTATACACCAGAGTTTCAGAGTTCTGAATATCTCCACTCTATATACCAGATTTTTTATCAGAGTTCTGCATATCTCCAATCTATATACCAGAGATGAATCAGAGTTCTGCATATCTCCAATCTATATATCACTCACCATGTCAGAAAGACCAAAAAGGACAGGCAGACGCTCCCAGACACAGATAAGAGCGCAAGCAGCCTCTGTGTTGGAAGGCTGTGCCCCTGGTCAACGTGGTGCATCCTCTGCAGGGGCATACTTGTCCTTTCTAACTGGTGCTGGCCGTCATATGCAGCAGCAACATACAGAGGATTTGGTGGATTGGCTAACCAGGCCCCCTCATCCTCCGAGTCCTCTGCCAGCCAGGCTTGTAGTGGTTTCCAGTCCACCTCAGCTGCCAAAGCATCTAATGCAGCCTCCATGTCCACAGCTACTCCGGTCGTAGCCTCACTATCACACACGGAGGAGTCAGCTGAATTGTTTGACTACAATGACAGTGACATGCTGCTTGAGGATGCGTAGCAACTCCACTGCTCTGATGTTGACTCAGAGGTTGAGGAAGGGAGTAAAAACAGCCTAGAGGGAGGGGGTGCCAGTGACACACAAAGAACTGGCACTCATGTTCCCCCAGCAGCTGCAGCATACTGCCAAGTTGGCTCCAGTGACGAGGAGATAGGGGGTGATGACAATGATGAGGTCACTGACTCCACCTGGGTGCCTGATCGAACAGAGGAGTCAAGTGAGGAGGAGGAGGCACAACAAAAATGAGGCACAACGTCCTCTATGAGCAACCGTAGCCAGTCAAAGGCATCAGAAGTCAGAGCTGCTCAGGTGCAGAGCGCTTTTGTCTCAAAGCACAAGTCCACGAACTCTGCTGTCTAGGAGTTCTTCACATGTGCAGCAGACGGCACAGTTGCTATTTGTAAGCTATGTCTGAAGAGGATCAAGCGTGGGAAAAACAGACGCTTGGGTAACACGTGCTTGATGCAACATATGACCACCTGCCACGCATCCCGTTAGCACAACACTTTGCATAGGTCCTCCTCCTCATCTGTCTCTACCCCCACTATATGTCCTGCCATGTCATTGTCTACAACCTCCATTTCATTGCCCCAGCTGCTGCGGCGTAAGAAAAAATATAGTCCCAACCATCCCCTTGCACAGCGTCTAAATGTCAGCTTGGCAAAATTACTCGTATTACAGCTGCTGCCTTTCCAGCTGGTGGACTCTGTCTCCTTCCCTGAATTTGCCAAATGTGCTGTACCACAGTGGCAGGTTCCAAAACGCCAGTTCTTTTCATGGAAGGCCATTCCAGCACTATACCAGCACGTGGAAGACAATGTTATGGAGTCATTGGGAAAGGCAGTCAGCAGCAAGGTGCACATTACTTTAGACATGTGGTCCAGCAAGCATGGACAGGGCCATTACATTTCCTTCACGGCACACTGGGTAACTCTGCTTGCAGCTGGGAGGGATCCAGGACAGGGCTTTGTGCTGGAGCTTGCTCATCCACCACGCCTCCAGAAAGCTGCTTGTATGAGGTCTGTCTGCTCCACCACCTCTTCCTCCTTCTCCGTCTCTGGCGAAGTGGCAGTTAAACCAACGCGTGGCAGGGGCTACGCAATGGCTCAAGCAAAAAGATGCCATACTGTGCTTGAGCTGGTTTGTTTAGGGGACAGGAGTCACACCGGGCCAGAAATTCTGTCAGCTCTGCAGGGGCAGGCGCAGATGGTCAACACCACGCCATCTTGAGCTGGGAATGGTCGTCTGTGATCATGGCAGCAACCTTCTCTCCGCTCTACGCCTGGATAAGTTGATGCATGTACCATGCCTAGCACACGTCCTAAATCTGGTGGTACAGCGTTTCCTAACCAGGTACCCAGGGCTGGAAGAGCTTCTCAGCCAGACCAGAAAAGTCTGCAGCCACTTCAGACGGGTCATTCCCAGCAAGTGTTCGCCTGGCAGAAATTCAAAGAGAATTCCACCTTCCCACAAACCATCTGATCGGTGACATGCCCACCAGGTGGAACTTGACATTGGCAATGCTGCAGCGTCTGCACAAGCAGCAGAGGGCCATCAATGAGTACCTGTGTGAGTATGGCACACGGACAGGTTCAGGTCAACTTATTCCCCCCCGCAGTGGCTGATGATCAAGGATGCATGCACTGTACTGTCACCATTTGAGGAGGCAACGAGGATGGTGAGCAGGGACAGTGCATGCATCAGTGACACAATTCCTTTAGTGTTCCTGCTGGAGCGCACTCTGCGGGGAATTATAGATGTGGCACTAGAGGCAGAGCAGCAGGAGGAAGAGGACCTCCCTAGCTCTCAAGGCCCCAGTCTTTATGCAGACAGCATTCCTGCGGGTCCTCAGATCAGACAGGAGGATGAGGAATATTTAAGTTGTGAGGGCATTGAAAGTTAAGATTCCTCAAGGGAGGGTTTTGTGTCCCCAGATACCCAAGGACTAGTACGTGGCTGGGAGGAGGTAGTGCACGATGGAAGCAAATGCCACCTCCAACCTATGCTGCATGGGCTCCCTTATCCTGCAAAGCCTGCTAAAGGACCCCAGGATTCGTGCTATCAAGGAGAGGGATCATTACTGGTTGTCAACCCTTCTTGATCCACGATACAAGGGTAAGGTTGCAGAGCTCATCCTGCTCTCACAGAGGGAGGACAGGATGAAACATTTTGAGGATGCTCTAAAGCGACACTTGTGTAACACCTTTCCAGGCACTGGTAGGTTACCAAGTGCTGAAACAGGTGCTTCTGAGGCTGATCAGAGGAAGAGCGGTGAAGGGGGCCGCTTGACTGATGCCTTTTCCAATTTTTCAGTCCACGATGCCCAGGGACGTCAAATGTAGGCACCCATTGCCCAGCGTCTTCACCGTATGGTGCAGGACTACCTAGGGGCAAGGGCAGACCTGGATACCTTTACAGCAGATGATCCACTGGCTTACTGGGTGTTGAGATTGGATCACTGGCCAGAATTTAGCCAATATGCTATGGAACTACTAGGTTGCCCGTCATCCAGCGTGCTTTCTGAAAGGACGTTCAGTGCCGCTGGAGGTTTTGTCATAGACAAAAAAGAGTGCGTCTGTCCACCAACTCTGTAGACCGGCTGACATTTATAAAAATGAATCAGTCCTGGATCAGCAGCTATCACTCCCCTGATGCTGATGTAACTGAATAGATCTGGGATCTCCTCTGTATTCCCAAAACCTCCACCACTGCACTCTTCCACAGAATCCACAATACCTCAGAGGGGTTACGGACGGTGTGAAGGCACTGTTGCCGACACTAAAGGCCCAATTTTAAAGCACCTATTGTTAGTTTCATCCAAAGCTTGCGTAAGAGGCACCGTAAATTAGCCAAAATATCACTAAACTTGTTCTGCGTGTCCTAAAACGTCTCCTCTTTTCATACAGGCTGCCGCCACAAGCAGTTGTTTATGAATAGATTAAAGGAAAACCATTTACCGTCATTTGAAATGTCATTTTTTTCTTTTTAAATGTTTCTATACATCCTACAAATCCGCCACTTCACGGGCAGGTTATGGGGACCTCCTAGGCACGATATTTGAAGGAATTTTCGGTTTTTATTTTTAACCCTTATTTCATGGAAAACTCACTGTCCCTTTAAAAACGTTTTTTTTAACTTTGTTCTTGTTTCCTGTCCCCCAGGGCACTACCCGGACCCCCATACACCTTTTATGGCAAATATGTAGCATATATGCCCTCTTGGAGGGCACTCTAAAAACCGAATTTTCAGCCCCATTGACTGGCATTGGGTTCGAGTTCAGGTTCGGGTTCGGACCCAAACAAATGGGAAGTTCGGGTTCGAACAGAACTCGGGGAGTGTTCAGCTCATCCCTAGTTATAAGTATGAGTGTGAATGAGTGTTAAGTATGAGTGAGTTCGAGAGTGATTGAGTCTAAGTATGAGTTTGAGTGTGTTTGAATGAGTATGTTTAACCCCTTAGTGACCGGGCGGTTTTACACAAATCCGTCCTTTAGTGACCGCTCCTGTTTTTACGTTTCTGCGCTGTTAGTGTTTACGTAAAATTTTCCTCTTACTCGTTTATGTAACCCACACATATTTTACACTGTTTTTCTCGTCATTAAATGGACTTTATAAAGATACCATTTTTTTCATCATTTCATATAATTTACTATAAAAAATATTGTGAAATATGCCAAAAAAAAATTGAAAAAACACCACTTTTTCGAACTTTGACCCCCAAAATTTCTTATGTATCAACAACCGTCAAAAAAAATTAATTCCTTAGTAGTTTCTAAATTTAGTACTGAGTTTAGCAATACCCAATGTTAACATATTCCTCGCTTTTTTCCTTATTTTATGCAACAATAAGTGCAAGTAGCACTTTGCCATTTCCAAAGAGTTTATTTTCAAAACTAGTGATAGTGACATTGTAACACTGATATCTGTCACTAATTCCTGAATAACCCTCCACATATACATATTTTTTTAAAGTACACAAATCAAGGTATTAAACTTGGGGTATTTTGACTCTTTCCATGCAAACCATTTTACCACAAATCTATGCCAAAGTTTGAAAAAAAATTTGGGGTGATTTTTTTTTTTTAACGCAATTTAAGAATACATGTACTGTGAACTTTAAGGTTTACTGCCAAAGAGCACCCCAAAATATGTTCAGCAACATCTTCTGAGTAAATTGATACCACCCATGTATAGGTATGTCGGGTCATTTGGGGGCTAATAGGCCTTATTTGGGGGGTGCGCATTTCAGTTTTCCAACTTGGAATTTTCACATTTCGTCATCATGCACCCATGTCCTATTTGGGACATTTTTGAAGCCGGCCAAAGTAATTTACCCCCATCAAACCATATATTTTTAGAAAGGGCACACCCTAGGGTGCTTCAAAGAGTTGTATTTTAACACTTTCCATGCACTAGCTCTATGTCAAACTTTCAGGTAGTCACTTTTTGCGTTATTTTTTCACACACATTGTACTTTAGGCATGAATTGTCAAATCCAGTTATGGGTTACTGCAAAAAACCACCCCAAAATATGTTCAGCAACATCTTCTGAGTAAATTGATACCACCCATGTATAGGTATGTCGGGTCATTTGGGGGCTAATAGGCCTTATTTGGGGGGTGCGCATTTCAGTTTTCCAACTTGGAATTTTCACATTTCGTCATCATGCACCCATGTCCTATTTGGGACATTTTTGAAGCCGGCCAAAGTAATTTACCCCCATCAAACCATATATTTTTAGAAAGGGCACACCCTAGGGTGCTTCAAAGAGTTGTATTTTAACACTTTCCATGCACTAGCTCTATGTCAAACTTTCAGGTAGTCACTTTTTGCGTTATTTTTTCACACACATTGTACTTTAGGCATGAATTGTCAAATCCAGTTATGGGTTACTGCCAAAAAACACCCCAAAATATGTTCAGCAACATCTTCTGAGTAAAGTGATACCACCCATATATAGATTTGTTCTGTTGTTTTTGGGGTGCTACGCCAATCTTTGACATGTGCTTGTCAATTTTCTAATTTGACATACAGTATCTTCTTTGCTTATCTTCTTTTTAGGGCCTTTTTACATACCCCAGTTTTATGAACGTGCATATATTTGGTAAGCTAACACCCCAAAGTATTGTAAATGGAGTGTTTTTATGCTATGGATGCAACCGTTTGCTCCAAACAAATTGGATACTGTTTGGTGGTCATTTTTCATTTTCACACCCACATCAGTTTTGGACTGTGATTTAGGAGACACTGTTGTTTGTTACTGCATGAAAACTCTCCAGGTTGTTTTCTGCAAGGTCTCCTGAGTACACCCATGCCCCCCATGCATAAGTTTGCCAGGATTTTGGGAAGGTTCAAATACAATTTTTATGACTTTGTCATTGGAGTTGAAATTGAGATTATTTCTTCAGCTAGGCCTATCTTTGGTTTTGGGTCAACCGCATACCCCAGTTTGAATTATTGCCAGAAAATTGTTTATATTTGTTATGTTGACACCCCAAGGTATTGCATATGGAGTGCTTTGATGCCATGGATGCAACGGTTTTAGCCCAAAACATTTGAGAAGGTGTGTGGCGGTAATTTTTCAATTTTTTATTTTTACGCCCACATTAGATTTGGACTGTGATTTAGGAGACACTGTTGTTTGTTACTGCATGAAAACTCTCCAGGTTGTTTTCTGCAAGGTCTCCTGAGTACACCCATGCCCCCCATGCATAGGTGTGCAAAGATTTTGGCAAAATACAGCACCAATTGTAGAACATAAAAATGTACGAATAAAATGTAAAAGTCTGGTGCAGTAAAAGAAAAAAAAAACTAAACTGAACTAACTAACTGGAGTGTGAGAAAAAATAGAAAGGAAAAAAAAAATCACAGATCACGCACAGTGTGATATATCTTGAAACAGTCCCCAAGACACAGACCGGGTTGTCCAGGGCATTCTGGGCAGTAAAAGATTGTGTCTCTCCTCTGCCCCCTCTTGAAACACACCCTGCACTTTTTTGGGGTTTCTGTTTGCCCTCAGTAGGGGGGATTTTATAAATAAAATGCGTAGCCCCAACTCTGTCCCCCATCACCGCCCGGGGAGCAGGTGCATCCTGGTACAAAAGCCCCGAAATGACCTGGAGCTGAAACTGTAAAAAGGACAGCGTCACTCCGGGGTTTGCCTTTTTGCAGAGCAAAAAGGCATTGTGGGTTGCAATTTGCATCAGGTAAATTGCAACCTTTTTGTACCAGGCCCTTGACTTCCGCATAATCTGGTAGGGCTGGAGCAGCTGATCTGCCAGATCAACCCCACCAATATGCCGGTTATAGGCTTTGATGCACACTGGCTTCCTGATGCGCTCAGCTCTGCCACGTACAGAGACCTCCACAGACCTCTCAGTGTGGATGGTGGATAGAAGGTATACATCCTTCTTGTCTCTGTACTTGACCGCCAACAGCTCCTCTTGGCGCAGAGCTGAGGTCTCCCCCCTTTTTAACCGGGTGCGGACAAGCTGTGCTGGGAAACCTACGCGGTTCTTGCGAACAGTACCGCATGCTGCTGTATCAAAACAATACAGCAGCTTGAACAAAGGGACACTCGTATAAAAATTATCAACATACAAGTGGTACCCTTTGTTCATCAGGGGAAAAAGTAGGTCCCACACAATCTTGCCACTGGTTCCCATGTGTTCTGGGCAACCTGGAGGGTCAAGGCTACTATCCTTTCCCTCGTACACCCGGAAGGCCTGAGTATACCCACTCTCGCTGTCACAGAGCTTATACACCTTCACTCCATACCTGGAGCGTTTGGAAGGAATATACTGCTTGAATCCCAGCCTTCCCTTGTATTTCATTAGGGATTCATCCACGCAGATATTCCTTCCAGGTGTATAAGCCTCTGCAAACCTGGCGGCGAAGTGGGTAATCAGGGGGCGGATTTTATACAGCCTGTCAAACTGGGGATGCTCTCTAGGAGGGCACAGGCTGTTGTCACTGAAGTGCATGAAACGCAAAATGTTTTCATACCTTCTACGTGACATTGATTGGGGGTAAATGGGGGTAGAGCAGATGGGGCTACTGCTCCAGTAGGAGCGAATTGAGGGCTTCTTTATGATGCCCATCAGCATAGTAAGTGCCCAGAATTTCAGAAATTCTGGCACATCTAGCGGGGTCCATTGCTGCCTTGCCAAGTAGGAGTCTGGCTTCGCAGCACAATGCTGATGGGCATACAGATTTGATTGGGCCACGATGTGGCCCAACAAATCATCCCCCATAAACACCTGCAAAAACTGTGTGGCGGTAAATCCTGCAACATCAATATTGATGCCAGGATTTGCCGTGAAAGGAGGGATATCTGGCCTCTGGCGATGAGGCACTACCCACTCCTCAGCTGGAGCTGTGCGTCTCCTGCTGGCAGGTGGTGACCCAGGATCTGCATCAGAAACATCACTAGATACATCAGCCAGCGTAGATAATGTATCTAGCGACGTCTCTGAGCAGTTGGCGGGGTCGAAATCAGGGTCTGAGTCTGACGCAGATGCCTCAGATTCTGACGCCAGGATGGCATATGCCTCCTCGGCGCTGTACACCCTCTCAGACATTATATATAATAAATTATAAAATTTTATAATTATTATATATAATAAGCGGATTGTTGGTTCTTCGAAGAACCGTTGGGTTTCACAAGAAAATACAAATAAACACCTAAATCTCTCTAAATCACTCTAAACCTGCCTCAATTCTTCTAAATCTCCCTAAAATCTCTCTAAATCTGCCTCAATTTTTCTATTCTCACTAAAATCTCTAACCTGTCAAATCTGATCTCTCTCTCTCGCTCACCAAAACACAAGTGAGGAGAGGAGGGAGAATCACAGAGGTCACGGCCAATATTTACAAAATATTGACCTGACCTGACAAATTAGAAATTTTATTTTGATTTTTTTTTACTTCTGATTGGATGTTGCTAGCCTGCCTCTCTGATGAGGCAGGCTAGGAACATCCCACTCAGCCCCAAGATGACCCTGCCCTTAGAAGGGCAGCGCCATCTTGGCTGTCAGTTTATTTTATTTTATTCATTTTTATTGATTTTTATTTTACTTTTTTTACACTTTTTTTTACTCTGCTGGGTGATCCCTCGAGGCACCCAGCAGAGCACCTGATCACTCATGTGATCGTTTTTGTACTGAGTGCCACGATACCTCGTGGCACTCAGTACTTCCTGCCGCTACCGGAAGTGATCGCTCGGGGGGAGCGATTACTTAGCGGACCGGCGGCAGGTAAGCATATTGCAAGGATGCCTCGATGTCGAGGCATCCCTGCAATATACACAGAGCAGCTGGAAGCGATCCGATTGCTTCCAGCGCTCTTTAGAAGTGCCGGGCACCTCTCCGGTAAAACCGGATGTTGATCGCTCCCGGGGAGCGATCACAAGGTGCCCCGGCACTTCTCACCGCCATTGCACGGATGCCTGGACTCCCAAGCATCCTGCAATGGCGTTTGAGCTGCTGGAAGCGATCCGATCGCTTCCAGCGCTCAAAAAACCGCAGGACGTACCATGTACGTCAGCCGGTCTAAAAGAGACCCGTTGCAATGACGTACATGGTACGTCCTGGGTCCTTAAGGGGTTAATTGAGTATTGTGACATGTGTCACTTTGATCCTAGGGTACGTTGGGCCTAGAGATTTGGGAGGTGCAGTCCTGGTGTTCTATATTATTTCCCTGTCCACTACTATGTTGAAGTCACCCTGTACTTGTAGCGTGCAGGGTGTTTGTGTCATTTGTGATATCCTTTGACCTCCTAGGTACGATATTTTAAGGAATTTTTCGTTTTTATTCTTAACCTTTATGTAATGGAAAAGTCACTGTTCCTTTAAAAATGTTTTTTTTTTAAAAACTTTTTTTCCTGGTTTCCTGTCAAATATCTTGCATATATGCCCTCTTGGAGGGCACTCTAAAATTCGAACGTTCGAGTCCCATTGACTTGCATTGAGTACGAATTTAAACTTTTTCAATTGTTCGAGTTCGAATGCGAACCTAACACGGGGGTGTTCGGCCCATTCCTAGCCATCACTCCACGCTCTGGTCCGCAGCTGCCAGCCCTCTCATTGGTCTGGTCCCTTCCCCAAATTCACTTCACCCACTCAATTTGTTTATGAAATTATTTTAAAAGGATAAAGTGGTCATGCTCTGAACGGTCACCCCACTCTCCACGCTTTTAGGTGGACATCATAACGTCTGAGAGCTTGGACCAGTGTACGTTTGGGGAGAAAGCAGACAAGGGTCCGAGCTGCAAACACAGCATCAATCCATCACTCTGACTAGGCACTCGCATATATTGTGTGCGAAAAGTATTAAAGTGAATTATGCAATTTGGGTATGAATGTACAATAGTTACGTACACTACGCAAATTGCGCAAGAAAGGGGGGAAAATAAGGGAGCGTTTGATTTTTACATAAAGTGTTCCTTTAAGTTTAAGCTTTCCAAATGTCTTGAGTTACTGATATGCGAATATTTACCGCAATTTTTCTGTGTATAAGAAGCCCCCATGTATAAGACGACCCCTACTTTTCTAACCCAACATTAAGAAATCAATATTTTAAACCTAAAACAGAACACATTTAACATTATTTTCAAAGTACGGTATTTAAATACTAAAAGGCATATTTAAGGCATTGTTCTTCACGTTCTAATCATGAATTCAGTGGGAGGAGGTCCAAACGGTTTCTGCAGATTTCCATGCTCCTTTGCATAATTTATTACATTTAACTTAAATTTTGCAGAATAAGACATTAGTTTATTTTTTATTTGCTGCCATTTTCAGAGTGCTCAAAATTCAGACATCGACAGTCAGATCTGCACAATGCCTACACGCTACTGCCTCCAACAGGAGGCTTTCAGAGTTGCAATTGGCTTGTTAAGCATCAGCTGTCTCTGACACCCGTTACCCAAGGCTCTTGATTGGAGGACGCCCTTGTGCAGAGGAAAGGTATCGGCAGTTTTGCCGCGCAACCGCACGGTTCACCACTTACCCTTTCAGACATTGAAGCAAACATGGTAGCGTGAGTAACACTCAGAACAGACCCACATCCAGTTACTCCCGTGTGTAAGACGACTCCCCATTTCTTCCTTTATGTTTTTAGACAAACGTATCGTCTTATACATGGAAAAATACGGTGTATGTCCTTTGTGATTGCTTTTTACCAACATCGATTTAAAATTTTTGTATGTTTTGCACTATTGTATGGTTTATCAGGTAGATCTATTCCATATTTATCCGTTAAATTGAAGAAAAAAAAAAATCTGCCGACTAATAGGTTAGGAAAATAATAAATAGTTGCAGCCCTAGTTATAACATTTTCTTCAGGATAATAATCATAAAAAAATGAAGATATATATATATATATATTTAAAATATCCAAGTCCAAGTAGACATGCAGTAAATATGTAGGGCTCGAGTCTAAATGACTTGTTAATTCTTACAACACTGGCACATGTTAAAGGGTCACATGCAAATGTTAGATGTTAATGCAACTGCAAAATTACTTAACTTGATTAAATACAGCTCATTCCTAATTTATAGCTTTTCGCTTGCCTAGTAATTACATACTTTAACTAGGATCCAAATTTACTAGTCACTTTAGTTTCCTTTAGAAGCTCCTCTTAGGATTCACACATTTTTATTATTGTTATTAATCTTTATTTATAAAGTGCCAGCTTATTCCGCAGCGCACCTATGTGACCATTGGTTTTAAAAAAGAGAGACACTAACAAAATTAAAATAGAATTAATGCATTCCCATACACTCTAATTTGTCGACCATATACATATAAATGAAATGTCTACGCTTGGATAATCTGCATTAGCAGCCATTGGAGGCCAAAAATTAAACAAAATCATCCTTAAATCACTGGGATGAATCATATGTGACATTTATCTAGTGCTCTAGCAAAGGGTGACACCTGCTGGGATAAATAGAAAATGAGCAAGTACACATTTCTGGTTCATTTTTTATACCCTCAATAGCAAGAAAGAAATTAAAAGAGAAGTAAAAAAAAAACAAATAATATTGGCTAAAATATTAGGTGTTTGAGTGTTAAAAATAAAATATGATTTCTTTACCGCTGCCTTTTATTAACGATGAATTAATATTAAAGAAAATGTAAAGAATTTTTTTTATGTTTTGGCAATGATTACCTTAAGAAAGTTTTTTGTTGTGCACTCGCGGACCACATATACATGCACAAAGACACTGTTCTTTAGCGGACATGAACAGTGTTATGTTGTGCTCTTAGGACCCTGCTGAAGAGCTTACGATCTTTCTCCTACTGTTCTGTTTGGTTAACTTGAATGTATGTTTGTTATTCTGTCTCACCCATTGTACAGCGCTACAGAACTGGTTAGCGCTTTATAAATACTTGTACCTGTGTCAATCAGGTAGAATCCTAAAATACATACAGTATGTGTGTTTACCAGCTAGCCACAGATAACATGATGTATACCATTTAATATAGGAAGGTCCTCTCTTCAAAATTTCCAACCAACACTAAATTCGATCTTGTTTTTAATCACAAGGTGTAAAAAAATAAATAAAATAAAAGCTTGATATGTGTGATACATGTGGGGGAGACCAGAGAAAATTATTGAAATTAACTATTTTTGTTATTATTCACATCTTTCTGTGAACTTATGTGGTGGTCGTGTCCATCTGTCCAATAGAAAAAGACTTATTAATTGCTCCCAGCAGTTATCAATTATAGTCACATCCCGACTTGGGACAGGCCAGGGAGGTGGAAATCGGATATTCCCAGTTGCATTTTGTCATGCTAAACGGTTCACCTGGCCTGACAGCTTGATTCGCGTATTAACATTCCTTGCATTACACCCCAGGATCCTGGTGACATGGCTATTACTCCAACAACGGAGATGTGTAGCAGATAGCTAAGAGGACGATTCCTCACACAAAAAGTGGGGAAAAACAAGCACTTACTAACAGATAAAAAAAAAAGACAAACACAAAGATCACAGAGAGAAGACCAGACAGTGTCTACCACTTAATCTTATGTACTTTTCATTGTACTCAGAGTAGGAAACAATAGTTTAAAGCTAAATAAACCAGAATTAATTAAATGTAGCCTTGCTGTTTTCAGGTATTTTTCTGGCAGATGGTTGCAATAAGTGTTACGTACGCAGCTGTCATTTCAGTGAAGGAATCATTTGTCATCTAATTGTTTTTGAAAGTCATATTTAATGACGTGCTATTTTAACTTGTTAAAAGGAGGTAAAAGCATTTCTGACTTGTTTAAACAGTTTGAAATTAATCATTCCGGCAGTTTAAGGAGGAGTGCCATCCCCTCCGGCTTCCAATTCAAATCATGCTCTCGTGCCATCAGGGTCGCGCATGTAAGGTCATAAAATTCTCACAAAATGATCAATTTTCTATTTTAAACCTATGTATGCTCAAAAACAACCATTCCAGAGGGGGCGTGGCCAGCTGCTGTGGTGCACGGACGTACGATGTGACAGCTCCTCAACCAGCGCTCGCTTTCAGTCGTGCGGCATGATTTAGGAAACCCCGCAGTCTCCTGACACCTATTCCCTGTGGGCTATACTTACCTGCCTCCAGATGGCTCCTCTGAAGGCCCAACGAGTTCTGGATCTGGCAAAATCATCCCGAAAAGGCCAAGGCTACGAGGCCAAGATGGTGGCTCCCCATTGTCAGAGTCTTCTCCCTCGGCAGATGCCAAAGTGATAAGCCAGCTTCAGCTCTCAGAGACCTCCCCAGCATCAGAACACATGATGTATACGATGCTGCATGAGCTCCAAGCAACCATCTAAGCAGACTTCAAAGTGGCTCTGCAAGTGCTGAGGCAAGATGTTCAGGAACTTGGTGAGAGAGAACCGATTTATTAGAAAGTAAAACTTATGACCTGTGTTTGGCTCATAACGATTTGGTGGACAGGCACCAGGCCCTGCAAAAATTGCAGATATTGAGGATTGTTCCCATAGAAATAACATTTGCATACGTGGCATCCCAGAAGCGGTCACCCAAGCAGACCACCTTTTGTAGATCTTGAAAATTTTCTAGATATTGTTGCCCTCTGCTACACCGCAAGATTTTCAGCACAATGTGTATTGCCTGCCCAAAGCAAAAAATCTGCCCTCAACCATTCCTAGGCATGTGATTGTGAGGGTGCATTTCTATCACATTAAAGATGCTCTGATGACAGCATCCAGGAAAACACTACTTTATATGGAGTAGGTTGAGGCAGCATCAGCAATAACAATGGCCAAACGCCGAGGATTGTCACCAAGTTTCTCACAAACCATAAGATGGCATATAGATGGGGTTTTCCAACAAAGCCTCTATTGTGGCGAGACAGCAAGCTCCATGTTATTCCAATATTACCGCTGGATTGCAACACCTGAAATAATGGAACATCCTGGATCCACGGGCTTCTACCACCTCTGATTTAGGCCCATATCAGACGAACGCAGTGATCACGTCCGTGTTGCCGTACACTTTAACAACCGTCGTAGCATAGAATCCTGAGCAATAGAGACCCACACATGAAGTACATGCGCACCGAACTGCGCACACACAACGCATGTGGCAAATGGACGCAAGTTAGGCAAGAACGTAAAGCCGCTACCACAGATGCGCAGAGCGCGGCACTTCCGCGTAGCGTTCTGTGTGAGAGAGATGTCAGACGCAGCGCACTTGCGACGTCCAGCACCTTGACGCCCACAATGGCTTTTCATATCCTTTTCAAATTTTTATCATTTTTCATATTCATTTTATTTCCCATAGTTCCCTTTTTTTTCTACGTCCGTTAAGAAAAACAGATCGTGTGGTGTCAACAGTATCTTCCGTCAGTACGGCTGTCCGTTATGCACGCACGCAGAGTGCGCTCAGACTGCGTTCGTCTGACTCTAGCCTAAAGTTTCACCTGAATGGCAAAAAGTGAGACCAAAATTATTTCGTATTTACGGATTTGCTTTCCATTACGTCACCAGTTTCCACTTCGTGTGGGACCCCCTATTTCTATATGTCGGATTCCCTGGACAGCTCCCCACAGGACTCCTACCATCACCAAGTATTGCTGTTGAGAGTCCTGGGTTCCGATGCACTCACCCATTGCTCTCTCTACCACCATTTTGATCCCATGTTTTGATGCACGCGAGGTCTCTGAAGGACATTATTATGAGCAGCGCTTCTGTATTAGTTGTTCCTTGGGATTTCCAAGACTACCCCCCCCCCCATGAGGAGCTTTTCGACGGCTCTCATTTCGACATTCTCAGCCACATCTTGATATAAACTCCTGGTACTGCATTTTTTCTAATGCAGTTCTGTTTCTTTGCTGCTGTTTATTATTTTTCTTGTTTTTTTAGGTTCACACTTCTGGGACACACTGTTTTTTACGGAGTTTCACACCTCGGTACCCTGGACGATTTTCCATTATGGAAAGCATTAGCCTCCACATGCTACCTCATCCTGACTATGGGTAATCCTCAATTTCAATTTTTTTCTCTAATTGTTACGGGTCTTATTGTTTCCCATAAACGTCATACCTTATTCAAGGACATACATAATGCTAAACCAGCGATAGTTTGTTTGCAAGAAACACATTTTTGTGCCTGGTGAGTGCCCCCCCCCCGAAATATGCCATATTCCCCATTTCCTACCATACCAAAACCCAGATTCATATGCTGCATAAAGTAAACTGGATGTCACAAGGTAGCTTGTGTTAATAATCTGGCTCAGGATGACATTGTAGGAAATTTAAAGAAGGGCCTAACACCCAAGAAATTTATATTCCTAATGACATTGTAAATAAACTTATTGTGTGTGTGTATATATACACACATATATAGATTATGGCGGCAGTTTGTGCCTGTCAACAGGGTTGGGCAATGAACGCCAACAATCATTTCACTGTAAGAATTCAGATTTGAAAACCGTTCATGCCAGCCGTAGTAGTGGCATGTACATGCATAGAACCTGGGAAGTCGAGGAGTTCAGCAGCGTGCATTCCCTTGAACGACACACACATTTCAATACCCCGATGGAAAGATTAGCATAAATTTTTGTAAACTGACGAAATTAAAATTATGTGTATGCAGGAAAACAAGCTTTGAGTGGTCTTGCTAAATTACCTTGCAAGGAACAAATCTGCCGGAGTTTCATAAAACTATTTGTAAAAATATTGCCTTCTCAGCAGAAGAAAAAAATAAAAAAAAAGTCCTGCATGGATATTTGTGTCAGTGAAAAATAGGGGAAGAAATTGTGCGAAAGCAACACAGAACAAATTTAAATAAATTAATCTCTTTCAAGTATAGGACTGATAAAATCTGTACTGATAATGTGACAATTCAAGCGGATTTATCTGGTTCCCAAAACCTGGAGTTTATTAACGCAAATAAAAAAAATATAAATTTTGCAGAATAAAGCCACAGTGACACAATCTGTGCACTATGTAAACATTTCTTACCAGAATCATCCGTGTCCTGATCATCTATTAGTACAACTGGAACACCCATATCTAAACATTTCTTGCTATGTGCCTTGGATTTCATATGCTTCGTCAAATTTCCTGGAAAACAGAAAAGAGCTTTAATTATTTTCCCCTTGTTGACATGTACATTTATTTCAGTTTCTGTCACGGGAGAGGATTAACAATATGAACAATTATTTTTTTATCACTTTTGCAATCTACCTAAGGAAGTCTGTATTAGAGATGTGAATTAGTTTCGGAAAAATTCGGAATTTGTAACAAAATTTGATAATTCGGAGTTCGGAAGTACTTCCAAATAACGAATCGATACGAAAGGAATTCGAAACGCTATAACACGAATTTATTTCGTTTTACACTGTCCTCATCATAAAAGAAAAAATTGAATAACTGATATCAACTATTGAATTAGAAATGAACTACCAAATACATATCAACTATCAAATTGATCTTAACTTAAAATACAAGTAATAGTCAGCAAAGGACTTTATGAAACAAATTAAATTTCACTGTTTAATTTTACTCAAATACTAAATCTATGACAGCTTAAAATTTAACTCTAGCTTTTCTTTTAACAGCAAAATTAGATTAATTGGGGTTTTATTTAGAGATCAAAATTCGAATTGATATCAACTATCGAATTGATATATGAAATTCGAATCGATCCAAAACGAAACGAAATTAGTTACGAAATTCCGAAAACAAAATTATTTAAAAACGTAACAAAACGAAACAAATTTTTCAGCCATGCACATCCCTAGTCTGTATATTTTACAATTACGTCCCATTACGACACATATGGTCAAGCAGGAACTGAATCCCACCTGTGCTCTGCACCGTGACAGCTCAAAGTGCATGTCCTGCACTCTATGAACTCTGGCCTAGGAAGATTCAAAAATGTTTAATGACCACAGATAGGCCAGGCACCCAGTTACATCCTGAAGCTGGGTGTCTGCACAGTGAGATGGACAGTGAGACAGTGATGTGGGAAAAAAGTTTTTTTTATCTTTTTTTATTTTAATCTTTGAAAAAATGTAAAAAGTTACAGGTGGGGGTTCAGCTAGGGTTACAGCCAAAAGCAATGCAAATGCAATTAAACACATTGGATTATCAGTGCTGCGCAATCCCTATGCACCGATGATCAGAACTCTGGAACATTAGCTCAGCATGTGCTTTTGACAGCTTTTCAAGCCTAGCGAAGCCCTGTGGTTTTGGGATGTGGTCACAGCACAACAACGGCCGGCGCTGCCGCTAGGCCAACTAGGCGGGCGCCTAGAGCGCGGGCACCCGCCTTGGGCGTAGCGGCAGCCAGCCCGACCAGTTGTAAAAGTAAAAAAAAAAAAAAAAAAAAAAGCCTGCGGGGCACCTTGGGGCGGCCGCGTGCTGCAGCCAGCCCCAATACGAGCCGGCGTCACCGCCAGCGTCAAGGAGACGGAGGCGTGGACTTGGTCCAGGAAGCTGGAAGCACCAAGTCCACGCCTCCATCTCCTTGACGCCAGCGGCGATGCCAGCACGTAGAGACTGGCTACAGGAAGACAGCGCTGGAGGCAAATATCCATGTGTGAGCCTGGGGGCAAGTATCCTTCTGTGAGCCTGAGGGCAAGTATCCTTATGTGAGCCTGGGGGCAAGTATCCTTATGTGAGCCTGGGGGCAAGTATCCTTATGTGAGCCTGGGGGAAAGTATCCTTGTGTGAGCCTGGGGGCAAGTATCCTTGTGTGAGCCTGGGGGCAAGTATCCTTGTGAGAGCCTGGGGGCAAGTATCCATGTGTGAGCCTGGGGGCAAGTATCCATGTGTGAGCCTGGGGGCAGATACCCATGTGTGAGCCTGGGGGCAAATACCCATGTGTGAGCCTGGGGGCAAATACCCATGTGTGAGCCTGGGGGCAAGTATCCATGTGTGAGCCTGGGGGCAGATACCCATGTGTGAGCCTGGGGGCAAATACCCATGTGTGAGCCTGGGGGCAAATACCCATGTGTGAGCCTGGGGGCAAATACCCATGTGTGAGCCTGGGGGAAAATACCCATGTGTGAGCCTGGGGGAAAATACCCATGTGTGAGCCTGGGGGAAAATACCCATGTGTGAGCCTGGGGGAAAATACCCATGTGTTAGCTGGAGCAATATATCCATGTGTTAGCTGGGGCAATATCTCCATGTGTGAGCTGGGGCATTATCTCCATGTGTGAGCTGGGGCATTATCTCCATGTGTGAGCTGGGGCAATATCTCCATGCCATGTGTGAGCTGGGGGCAAATGTACCCATGTGAGCTGGGGGCAAATGTACCCATGTGAGCTGGGGGCAAATGTACCCATGTGAGCTGGGGGCAAATGTACCCATGTGAGCTGGGGGCAAATGTACCCATGTGAGCTAGGGGGCAAATGTACCCATGTGAGATGGGAGGCAAATGTACCCATGTGAGATGGGAGGCAAATGTACCCATGTGAGATGGGAGGCAAATGTACCCATGTGAGATGGGAGGCAAATGTACCCATGTGAGATGGGGGGCAAATGTACCCATGTGAGATGGGGGGCAAATGTACCCATGTGAGATGGGGGGCAAATGTACCCATGTGAGATGGGGGGCAAGTGTACCCATGTGAGATGGGGGGCAATTGTACCCATGTGAGCGGGGGCAATATATTCACCATGTGAGAGCTAAGGGCAAATATACCCATGTGAGCTTTTTATGGGGGGGGGGGTGTGCAAGTCGCTGGTCTTGCCCAGGGCGCAAAATAGTCTAGCACCGGCCCTGAGCACAACAGGACAGTCCAAGTGAGAGACTAGCACACTATAACCAATTAACCAAGCTAATTTGGTCATGATCGCTAGTGTTCCTTTAACAGTTAACCGCTGTTTTTGCATTGAGTGTACCTTAAAGTGCTTAAATACAAACAATTTAGCAGTAAGAAAAGTGTTTTCTCTGATCAATCACATGCAGAGATCTGGAAAACCGTCCAGCAGATAGATTTCATTTGACTTATGTATGCAGCTCTATTGATGCCATTGCAGTGTGGTCCATTTAGAACCTGGACCCCTCCTCAGATGGTATGGTGTGATTACGGTAAGTATTGGTACCGCTATATAGTCACTTGTAACCATTTAATTGAAATTTTCATGGTGATCCAATCCTCCAAACACTCCTTAAGATGTCCCTGTAAACTGTGACACCCTTCCAAACTGGGGAGCTTCCTTCCCACCCAAATGAAAGTTCATCAGCTCGTGCTGTGATTGCCTTCTAGAATTCCGGCCACCACCTGGCTGCAAAACGTCCAAAGAGGAACAACACCGAGGGAGACCCTGGATAAGTGTCACGTTAAGGCTGGGGTCAGACTAGCGCATTTTTAACGTGCGTTTAGGCGCACTTAATCACAGCCGCAGTAGCAGCAAATGACGCGCAATGACGGCCAATATATGAAGTATGGCCGCACGAAAGTCCGCAAGTGGAAAATTAACGCATTATTTCGAGAACGCAGAACCGCTAGTACTGACGTACAGAGTGCGCTGCGGTGGCATAGCGGCGTGTATGTGTGATTAGGAGATGTCAGACGCTGCTCATGTCTGGCCAACATAACGTCCAGGCACCCAAAGTTTCCTGGTTTGGATCCGTAACAAATCACGCACAAAAATGTGCGTCGTCTGACCGTTTTCGCGCATTCCGTGAAAAAATCCGTCAATGCGTTCGGACGCACTTTTTATGAGCGTATTACCTGGCGTTTTCGTGCATTTTTGACAATTAGAACCACGCGTCGTACACATGTTTTTTTGATGGACTACGGAGGAGTTCATACGCGTGTTTTCGATGACGCAAACGCCCATTTCAGCGCGTTCACATTGAAGTCTATGGCCGCAAACCCACTGTAATACGCCCCAAAGAAGCTCCTGTACTTCTTTGGGCGTAGGGCGTTTTACAGCGCGTTCCTACGCGCTGTAATACACCCAGGTGGGAACCATGCCCATAGGAAATCATGGGATTTCAGTATTTGAGCGTTTTACAGCGAGTAGGAATGCGCTGTGAAACGCCCAGGTGTGAACCAGGCCTTTAAGGCTAGGATAGAATTAATGAGGATTTGGATCTTTAACCATTAACAAATATTTAGGTTGTCACTAATCAAAATAGAAAGATTATAGCAATGAAAGTCTGCACTCCATACCTTTCGTTTTGAAGGAAAAGTTGCAGTAGTTGCAGTGGTAAGGTCGTACATCAGTGTGTGTACGTATATGCTTTTTGAGCATACTGGGTTTCTTGCATCTTATTCCACACTCCTCACAAATGTACTTTCCTCTTCCCCGACCTCGAACATACACATACTCTTCATTTGATTTGTACCTAGAAAGTGATGAAAAAAATGCTTTGAATCAAGTAGTTGATACTAGTGTATTTTGCAATATAAAAAAGAATTAACTAGCATGTTATTCCAGCATATCCAAAGACACTTCAGAATGGATTTTTGTTTAATGCTTAGGGTGGTGTGAGAGATGAATAAAAGCTGTGAGTCTGTGATCCCGCCAGTTGTGAGAGAATGTGCAAAGAAAAAATATGGCATATGCGCTCAACGCTCAATGTCTACAAAAAAAAACAAACATGTTGGTCTACTTACAATGGCCATTCCAAGAATATGTCCACCCGCCACGTCGGGGCAAATCTTGTGGGCGAGTAGAAACAAAAAAGTGCAAAGACAAGGAAATTTTAAAAATACTTGAGAGAAAAAATGATAAGCCCTAAAGTGCCTTGCAAAGAGAAAACTTCTCAAATAGGGCTTATTCTTCTCCCTATATTTAATATGTGCCTCTGAAAAGTGATACAAACCTCTCCATTAGGGGCAAACCAGAAAATGAGGCCAGGCAAGCAGCAAATAGGACTGGGTGGCTGCTTGGAAAAGTACTGCAAGAACAAGAATTTATTTTTCCTTGTTGTCCTTTGTTGGTTTTGTACGTTTTCTTTTTACTCTCCCACGAGATTTTTCTTCGACAGCAGGTAGGCTTATACATGGAATGGCCATTGCAAGAGAACCAAAAATCCAATTTTTTGTAAGCATTGTACAAAGAAAAAATATGTAATGTGCTCATCCCTGTAACAATTCCAAGGTTGGCTGCTGGAGAAGCGTAGCACCCCCACAACATACTTTCTTGGAGTTGTGATAGAATGTCTGCTTTGGAACCCAACAAAACGATGAGCCTACAAAGTTTTCTACCCCAAAAAAATGGATTTCTAACCTGTTATTGTCAAGCAGCTATGACAACAGAATTTATGTATCGGTCATCAAACCCAGCACCAGACTATATCCGAGGTCAAGGATTATGCGATTTATGGCTCATTACTATTTATTTATAAAGTATTTTACCAGGAAGGATACATTGACATTTCTCTCATTTTCAAGTATGTCCTGGGTGGCGAGTATGTACTGTAGGTGTCTTGCCCAAGGACACTTACTGGAGAGGTGCTCTTGCTAGGATCGAACCTGTGTCCCCACAGTCTCTCTCCATGGTTATAGAGCAGTGATGTTACCTCTACTCCACCCAGCCGATAAATATTATATGCAAATATTCCAAAGTTAGAAAAATATAAGGTCCTGAGCATTTCAGAACAGGGATACTCTACCTGTATTAAAACGTTCATGGAAACACTGGATAGGTTTTAAGAACAGTTTTACGTGATCCAGTTTTAAAACACCGCCTAGAAGAAATGTCACCACCTACCATACAAGCCTGGATGAGATATGGGGTTGCTTTAGTTGGTCAGGTCTAAGTTCAGCAATGTTATGTGCCCCAAAAATAGAGGTCTGTGGCGTTGACAATCTGACTATACTGAATGAGCAGATTTTTACATGAATGGATTATTTCCTGCCTCATGGCATGGGCATATTCCAAGATGACTATCCCAGGATTCATCGGGCTCAAACTGCAATGAGCAGGAGACATCATTTTCGCACATGGATTGGCAGCGCAGAGTTATTATTATTTATTATTATTATTCTTTATTTATAAAGTGCCAGCATATTCCGCAGCGCTGTACAATAAGCACAGTATAGACAGGGTTACAATACATTGAACAACATTTGACAAACAGTACAGGAGGAGATGAGGGCCCTATTCCCGTAGGAACTCACAATCTAGGAGGGTTGGGGTTGGAAACAGGAGGAGAGGACTGTAAGGTGAGAGTGATTGATGGTTGCGTCAGTGAGTTGGGTGGTAGGCTTCTCTAAATAGGAACGTTTTAAGGGAGCGTTTGAAGGAAGAGAAGTTAGGGGAAAGTCTGACAGTACGAGGGAGAGCGTTCCAGAGAGTGGGGGCTGCGCGTGAGAAATCCTGCAGTCTATCATGGGAAGAGGTGATGCGGGGAGAAGCTAGTCGCAGGTCACTGTTTGACCTTAGGGAGCGGGCCGGGGTGTATTTGGTGATTAGTGAGGACAGGTAGTGGGGAGCTGAGTTAGTGAGTGAGTTCAGACCTTATCCTTACTGACAATCTTAAGGATGTGCTGGAGAAGACTTTATGCAGTGCTCCAACTCGCCCATCATCAATACAAGATCTTGGCGACAAATGAATGCCACTCGACAGAAATAAACGTTGGGGCATTGCATAAAGCTATCAAAATGATGCCATGGTGAGTACATGCTGCAATCAAAGCACAAGGCGGTCGTAAGAAATATAAGAGTGCGTGACTTTTTCTGGCCATGAAGTGTATCCCATCTATTAACCCCTTCAAGCTGAAGTTAGACTAAATTGTTGCTGCTCATTGGTCCCAAATAACTAAAATAGCCTCAGGGTTATTCAGAGAGCTTTCCACTTTCCAAATCGGCTATTTGGTCTAGATTTCTCTCTTCTGCCAATTCTCCTGGTTTTCACTTCTCTCTGAATAACCCCCCCAGTTTGTGAAGTGTATGCTCGATAGCGATGAAACCTACAGATACCATGCCTGCTGAGAGTCACACATCCTATGGTCCTGTCTGCAATACACCCGCTGTGAAATGAAGACTTGGAAACAAGCTATCGATGCTTCAATTCTCATGGGCTGCCGTAGACCAAATTTTACAAAAAAAAAAAAAGTCCTGCTCAACCTTCCAACATAAAGAAAACTTAAACATTGGTTTCAGTATTTAAACGGCGCCGCATTTCCAAAATGTAGAGGCTTTTAGACAGCGTGGTGGTGCACAAATTCTTTATTGCGACTTGAAGACTATTCCTGGGTGTGACATTTGGAATTCTTGTAAACACGTCTTTATCTTCCATCAATTGCATTAAAACGCTAATTCCTACCAGTCTTTGAAAATTTCAGAGAGGGAGCAATGGGGTCATCGAGAAATCTACACTCACGGAAAGAGCCCAAAATATTGGCACCGGTGTGCCAGCATCCATGTGATGTATGACAGTATGACAACCAGATTACAAATTCCACAGAGAAACAGGGTACGTTAAGAGTGTAATTAAAAAGTTCTATTACTGACATATCCCATCATGATGTAAACAAGAAAGACTTTGTAATATTTAGAATAAAGGCAGTTTTAGAGAATCAGATTTTGAGATCAGCAGGCCGTCCATTAACGTTTTAGATCTTAACATATATGTGAAAAATGATCAAATGAAGTCACAAACGTATTTTAAGAAGGTTGAAGTGAACAGTTACATTGAACAGACAAGCTGTCACGCCAAACCTTGGCTTAAGGGGGTCCCCTAAGGGACAAGAGATTGAACTGAAATTGTATGGAGGAGGATCAGTACTTACAGCAAGCACAAAAGTTAAAGGGAGAGTTTATGGGAAAGGTTATGAAGAGGAGGTTTTAGATTCTACTATTGAAGAAATCAGGATTCAGAATAGGCATAAAATTCTGGCATACAAGCAAGCTGAAGAAAATACAGATGTGGGGATAGAGTATATCAGTGATTCTAACCATCAGATGGGAACGGTACATCATATTATTAGGAAATATTGGCCAGTCCTCCAGCAGGACTTTATTTTAAAAGATCTGATAGGCCAAAGTCAAGGGGTTATTACATATAGAACCAAAGACGTAATCTATCGTTTGACATGCCCTTGTGGCCTTCATTATGTAGGCTACACAACAAGATCACTATCAATGAGAACAGTGATTCCCAACCGCGGTCCTCAAAAACCCCCAACGGGTCAGGTTTTCCAGATATCTGAAGCACAGCACAGGTGATATAATTTGCTGCTCAGTGATGAAAGGTTTCAGTCTGCTTTTCTCCAAGGTAATCCTTAAAACCTGGCCTGTTGGGGGACCGCGGTTGGGAACCACTGAACTAGAATAAGAGAACATATATACAACATCAATAGGGAAGTGGTCTCAGCACACTTTAGGAAGGAACATGGACAGTCAGCTGATGGCATGACCTTTATGGCAATACAAAAAGTAGAAAAGGATTGAAGAGGTGGCGATTACAATAAAAAAAAATAGTGTAGAAATGAAATGGATATGTGTTGAAAACAATGACGCCTTTGGGGTTAAATTTGGATTTCAAGTTGTGTCACTTCCTGTAAGGTCTCTATGGAAATGTTGGGAATTTGTTAATATTTATGTATGAATTGAATAGGTTATGGGATAATGTGGGAATATAGCTTTATACGCAAATATATATATATATATATACACACACACACACACTTAGAAGTATAGGTAATCTGACTAATAATCATATATTAATGTGTTATGGGATAATGTATATAATGCTAGACCCCTACGAGTATATATGTATGTATGTATGTGCGATAATGTGCATATAGCATATTCCCACAGGCCACATTGGATAGGGATAAAGGAAATCTGAACATAACCATATATTAATGTGCTAATGGGATAATGTACATAAAGCTAGACCCCGGAAATAAATATACATATTGGTGGTGTAGGGTACGTTTTATTGAGGAGAGGTGAGGGATATCTCACATCCTGATAGCAATATTGGGCATGTGGCTGGAATTTAAGTGCATGTCTTCTTGGGTAGATTTTTCCCCCCTTATAAAGGGAGGATTTCACTGAGAATGACCCAGCTGCGATATCGATCGTACGGTCTTAATGCACCTACGTGCACTTTTGGTTTGGGACACACTGCGTAATTTTTAGGCGCCGGCGGCTCAGGATCGCCAGTGTGCACTATCGAATCGGAAGTGGTCACACTGATAAGCCGGAAATTAGCTGGATTTGGAGTGAGTTAATTATCTCTCATTGGTCAAGAGATTACGAAAGAAGGGAGATGAATGGATAAATATGTTCCCGCCACGGAGATGAATTTTGATTGGACAGCAAAGGATATTTCAGAAGGGAAGCAGTCATTTGAATTTAGAAGCCAGCTGAGGAAGCCAAAGATAGATCATCTGAAAGTGAAACATTCTGGCCTTTTTCTTTGTATTTTAGAGGTTTTAATTTATTTAACCGATTTTATATTGAGTAATATTTCTGTTCCTTGTCCATTGTAAATAAGAAGAGGATTTATGGAAGTTGTACCCTGCTAATAACAACTTCTGTGTATTTCTTGAGGACCTGGGCAAGGTCCCACATCATGTGAGTGAATTTTCAAGTAGAAGATTTATACCGATTCCTACCACAGTATGCACGATGGTTCATACCTTTTATATTTAAGGTCAAAGAAGATACAAAAGATTGGTGGGCTGTTGGGTGGCCAACAAACAACCCAGAAGCGATTATCGTAGAGCCAGGAAGGCTCTGTAAAATGCAAGTGGAAACAAGTGGGCGTTATTTCCACAAATGTGGTCTAAAGGGTTACACTATGACAGGTTTCTCTTCGTTTTGAGGAGATTGGAGTAGGAAGACTGGATACCCTTATGATCTGATTGAGGACCTATGACCACATTTTTTTTGGATCATTGAGTTCACTACACTATCGACTTTTATACGTTTAGAGAATTTTGCCTGGAGTAAAGCACTTTGTACAACACTATATATATTTACAGATATGGATTAAGGAGGGAAGTTGTTTTGAATAAACAGAACAGCCTATTTGATATAGTACGCATTCAAGGTAGCCTGGACAGCATCTTGGGATTGCGCCCATTACTGGCATTATAGGTCAAGATTTATTGATGTCCTAATTCCAAAGGTCAAAGATGAAACCAAAAACACATCGGACCTTCTACATTCATTACCTGCAGTGGAATAGCTGATCAATAGACAGTTTGTGCAAACATTTTATATCATGTCTTTTTCTCCAGATAAAAATATGTTCAGCCCTCCCCAGTCCCATCTCTCTGCTCACTCACTATGTACAGAATGGCAGACGAGAAGTTGTCCAGGCTCAATGCAAATTAGGTGCCAATGAGCGGAAATATTTTCCATTTCCCAACTAGACCATTCATGATAAGAACCATTGCCACAAGGGAAATTGGATCAGTGAAGGGGCTCATGCGTATACTTTAACTAGATTTGTAGCTTCAAGGATGAGGGACAAAGTGGGACTAGCCATGATAGACACTTATCTAAATCATAAAACAGACTCACTTGAGGTTTTGTAAACTAAGAAAAAGAAAAAAAACTCTGATGCAAATACAGATAACATTATATTCAAAAACCATTAATGTGGAAACATGAACATTAAATGTAGCACACGCCCACTTCTAAGTAATACAATTTCTCACATTTTGTTTTCTTACCAAACATCTACCTATTCATTTTTATCATTACTTTAATCCGCCCCTGCTTCAGCCCTTTAAGTTCAAACATTTTTATTCTTTTGTGTTATAGTTTCCTTGATCGTATTCCACAAGCAATGTTCTTGAAATATCCTAAACCTAAAGCCTATAACCAGGGATTAAGTTGAGAGGGATTGCAGTTCCATCACTATTTTTGCAGAGGAAACACTGTTCCCATTGGTCCCATACACTCTAAAGCTTGTATTCAGGTGTTCAACCATAGCTTTCTCTGTTAAGTCAAACTAAATATTGGATTTATGACTTTTTTTTGCTAAAAATCACATATACATATCAGATTTGAGTGTGTGTGTGTGTGTTATGTGTGAGATAATAATTGACAAGAGAAACCTTTGTTCCCACACTTTTTTTTTTAAAGTCTTTATCCCTGCCAATAACTATACATGACAAAGAAATTCGAAGGGAACCCCCCCCCCCAAAAAAAAAAACAGAACACAAATACTTGCCCGCCATCAAATATCTTAACTCTTCTTGGCTCAGTTTTGCTTAGAAAGGATTCTTTATCTTGATCACTACCCATCTCCGCATTGGTTTTCTCATCTGGCTGACTTCCAGAAGATTTGTAAGAATACAACTAATATAGCAAGACAGAATAAAAATATATACCATTAAATATGTTCAAAACAAATCAAATATCAATGTAGCAAATTAAACTTACTTCACACATACAGTATCTCACAGAAGGGAGTACACCCCTCACATTTTTGTAACTTTTATAGCTTTTCATGTGACAACACTGAAGAAATGACACTTTGCTACAATGTAAAGTGGCGAATATACAGCTTGTATAACAGTGTAAATTTGTTGTCCCCTCAAAATAACACAACACACAGCCATAAATGTCTAAACCACTGGCAACAAAAGGGAGTACACCCCTAAGTGAAAATGTCCAAATTGGGCCCAATTATAAATTTTCCCTCCCCGGTGTCATGTGACTCGTTAGTGTTACAAGGTCTCAGGTGTGAATGGGAAGCAGGTGTGCTGAATTTGGGGTTATCGCTCTCACTCAGATACTGGAAGTTCAACATGGCACCTCTTGGCAATGAACTGTAAGGATCTGAAAAGGAGAATTGTTGCTCTACACAAAGATGGCCTAGGCTAAAGAAGATTGCCAAGACCCTGAAACTGGGATGCAGTGTGATGGCCAAGACCATACATCAGTTTAACATGACAGGTCCCTACTCAGAACAGGCCTTGCCATGGTCGACCAAAGAAATTGAGTGCATGTGCACGGCGTCCAATCCAGAGGTTGTCTTTGGGAGATAGACGTATGAGTGCTACCAGCATTTCTGAAAAGGTTGAAGGGGGGGCAGCCTGTCAGTGCTCAGACCATACACTGCACACTGCATTAAATCGGTCTGCATGGCTGTCGTCCAAGAAGGGAGCCTCTTCTAAAGAGGACAAGAAAGCCTGCAAACAGCTTGCAGAAGACCAGCAGACTAAAGACGTGGATTACTGGAACCATGTCCTGTGGTCTGATGAGACCAAGATAAACTTATTTGGTTCAGATGGTGTCAAGCGTGTGTGGCAGCAACCAGGTGAGGAATACAAAGACAAGTGTATCTTGCCTACAGTCAAGCATGGTGGTGGTAGTGTCATGGTCTGGGGCTGCATGAATGCTCCTTGCACTGGGGAGCTACAGTTAATTGAGGGAACCATGAATGCCAACATGTACTGTGACATACTGTCGGAGACCTTCGGAGACTGGGGCACAGGGCAGTATTACAACATGATAATGACTCCAAACACACCTCCATGACGACCACTGCCATGCTAAAGAAGCTGAGGGTAAAGGTGATGTACTGGCCAAGTAGGTCTCCAGGCCTAAACTCTATTGAGTATCTGTGGGGCATCCTCAAATGGATGGTGGAGCGCAAGGTCTCTAACATGCACCAGCTCTGTGATGTTATCATGGAGGAGTGGAAGAGGACTCCAGTGGCAACCTGTGAAGCTCTGGTGAACTCCATGCCCAAAAGTGTTAAAAGCAGTCCTGGAAAATAATGGTGGACACACAAAATATTGACACGTCGGCCGCAATTTGGACATTTTCACTTTGGGCTGTACTCACCTTTGTTGCCAGTGGTTTAGACATTAATGGCTGTGTGTTGAGGTATATTGAGGGGACAGCACATTTACACTGTTATACAAGCTGTACACTCACTACTTTACATTGTAGCAAAGTGCAATTTCTTCAGTGTTGTCATATGAAAAGATCGAATAAAATCTTTGCAAACATGTGAGGGGTGTACATACTTCTGTGAGATAAGGGGCATTTTAGCCAACAAAACAAATTAATGTCAATAATTAATCATGGTGCGTTAGGTGACCACACAGTTGCCCCCCGTCTTGCGGATGGAGACAGTCTTCTAAAGTGGAGGGTTTCACCCCACAAAGAAGGCGGTCAAGCAGTTCACTTTGTCTTTCAGGGATTGAATCAGATTTGACAGTTTGTGCATTGACAGGCATCAGATTGGCAATGCAACAGGATCTGCAGCACCTGGCAGCCCAGAAGTAGGTGGTACATAAGCGAAGAATGGAGGTACCAAGGACAGCCACATATGTACGAGAAAACTTGAAAGGCCATGATAGTGTCCAAAACTTTGTTTTCTCCCCAAATAAAAGTGACTTTATGCCAAAATGGTTATCCCTAGTCACACCTTTTTGCTCTTCTGAAACGGCTGAGGAGTTTGATACTCTGGGGGTCATATAGCACCCTTGCTGGGTATTGTATCACTTTAATTACCACTGCTTGGCTGTGTACAGTATTATTTCCCCCTCCATCCCCCTTTTTTGTACAGAACAACAAACCACAAAGCTTGAATAAAAGGTAAGATTGTAACTCTAAAAATAAGTTTTCCTTTAAACAAAGACATTCTAGCATAAATTAAAAACATTAAATATAGATTACTGAGGTATATTTTCATTGTATTACATATTTTAAATACATTAATAATAAGGCAAGTTTTCGTAAGAGAAAGATTACCTTCTTAGCACTGTTTTTCCATTTACTTGAATAGACAAGAATGTCACGTCGAGGGTGGGTGGTTTTCACTTGGGTGAAAAGAAATTTCTCAGACTCCTGTTTAGAATTCAAAAGGGAAAGTGCTACTTTGGTGCTTAATCCAATTGGGTTTGGGTTATTTGGACTGGTTGTCCAGGAAGCGTATGCAGAAGTCTTTTGGTCACTCTGTTGAAGGTGTATTGGTCGTCGTTTCAAAAGGTAACACCAAGTAAAACTTGTGGAAGTCTTCAAACTTGGAAATGAAAGCCTATGCATGTCCCCTATGTTAACCACAGATATTGCAGCACCGAGTTTTATCTGCCCTTGAATTTGAATGGTCTTAGAAACAACTGGTGACGGACTTTCTTGGCCACTAAATGTGGTCTTCAAGGCACAAGAACTGTTTTCTGAAGCATCTGGGGACATTTCTACTCCAGGACAAGGCGATTCAAGGGACTTATTAGTTTCATACTCCACCACATCTTTTACATCATTCGGCGAAATAGTTTTTTTGGGAGGAAGGAAATCAGCTGGGACATTCATAGAAGAGTTGTCTATATGGTTTCTTCCAGGTGGAGGAGCAACATCCTGGTCTAAACTCTCATTGGGATCTGTGGTACAAAGCTGACGTACTAGCATTGGTTTCCTTGGCTTGCCGGCTTCCCCAGTTTTTATGTTCAACAAATGCACTTGTTGGCTACTGGTAGTAAAGACCGCTCCACTATCATCTTTAACGCGTTTCTGATTCTTCTCCATTGCAATATCCAAACTATTTGCTGGTGATAACATTCGCTTACTTGAAGCAGAGGTTTCTTGTTGAGGAAGGAGACCAGACACTGGCACTTTTTTTGAAGGAATATTTGTAAGACCACTACTGTGGGAATATAGTTTGTTTGAGCTTGGAAGATGTCGGTTAGGTTCTTCCTGAGACTTTGGCAGAAGCATTTCCTCTCCAGAATTTGGCACTGGAATTGCACTTGCTTTGCAAACAATGGGGTTGCCTTGGTCTTGTGTAACTAAGATCTCAGGTGGGGTCAATGCAGTTGGAAAACCATAATATATAGAATTGCTATAGTTGTGAACAGGAACATTTATAGACTGTGCATTTTGAATTGTACGGATTAGCTTAACAGATTTGCCCTGCTTTTGTAATGCGTCTGAGGCATCATTTACTACATTCCAAGACTTGATGCTACGGATTTCGTGTACAAGGTCTGTAGAAGATCTTTGTGGCAATGCAGCTACGCTACAAAATTGTGTTTCTTGTAGTTTATTAAGTCTTAGCTGATACTTGGGTGCAAAACAAAGTATATTTTCATTCATACTTTGGGAAATTGAGTTTTTATCTTTATCTTCACCCTTTGCCATACAGTGCATACCACCTATGAAATCATGTTTGTATAGGGAGGTCGGAGTAGTATGCAGTAAAGTAGAGCACGAGGAATGGTGGGCAGATGAGACTCCTGGAAGGATGGTATTTTCAGCTGACCCGTGTGACTCATTTAAAGATTTTTGTTTGTTAGCCTCCTTTGAGCATGCAATGGATCTATTTACGGATTGCACATTACTTTGAGATAATGCTGAATTGTCCATTTGAAGACTTAGATATTTGGATTTAGCGGTAGGAATACTGCTTTCTGCACCAATGTGTAAAGATATTTGTTTTACTAATGGTCCTCTTCTCCTTTCTAGCAAAGGAACGTGTCCATGTGAGATACACGAATGGGATTTAGGAGTCACTGGTGACATGGACCTTGACCGGGACATACTTCCACAATCAAAAGATTTACTTCTATAATCCATGACCTCCATTGATGGTTGTGTACAGTTAATTTGCTCCGATGCTGCACGTTTCATTTCCCTATGGACACCAAACACACTCAAACCAGTTGGTATGGTTAGGAATTCAGAAGAAGACTTATTTACTCCTTCCAATTTCGCAGAGCTGTCAGATTTGGATGACTCTTCTTTATCAAAGGAAGCCGAAAAACTGGATGCACGGGATAGGCTGCTCTCTCGACTCAAACTTCTTGAAAGTGTTGATTCAAAACTTGACTCCCCAGACGAATGTTCAAGATCAGCTAACCGAATTCTTTTCTTTTTTGGAGGAAGTTTTTCAGTAGGTAAATTAGAAAGACTTCCACTTCGCTGTGGCCAGCTAAATTTCTCTTGGGTTTCTTGATCATTTGTTTGGATTTCTGGCTCTTTGTCGGGTTCTTCTGTAACCAGTATCTCTGGAACTTGAATGTTATGTTGGCGAACAAGACGGGATTGTGGTATCAAAGCTGTTCTTTCAGCTGATGTTCCTCTCCGCCTTTCATGAACATCTGGTATTTCAACTGATCTATTAGGGGAATTTTGAGAAGATCTAGTCCTTTCTTCATGAATGCCTGCTGTATTGAAAGTCTGAGCTGAGCTACCCTTATTCAGTTCATAAAATGGCACGGGTGAAACTCTTTCAAGAGATTCTGACTTCTCAAATGAGTTGGGCCTACTCAGAGAATTTGTATGCTGAATAACAGAAATCCCAGTCCCTTGACATTTAAGCTCTACTTTTTCAGAAATTGAACATTGATTTTTCTCCAATGTAGGCTTCTGAATGTCGATGTTTGACTCTGTACTTCTTGGTACCAAATGTATTTGAGGATTGATAGTTGACACTGTACAGGAGTGTGAGCCCAATATTGTAATAGTTGATGAATTCTTTGCAACACCTGCTTCCATACTGTCTAGAGCTGTACGACTATTGCTTTGTTGAGGCTCATCATCATCTCCCACACTTTTCATCTTTCTTCTTTTCCTTATTTGCAGAGGATGTTCCGATGTTCCAACTGAATTACCTACTTTGTAGTGAAGAACCTGCGAAGTGTTTGCAGTTGAACTGTGGTCAGCATCTCTAGAAACCGGTTTACTCTTTGGTCCATGTAACTCAGAACAGTAAAACTTTTTATGATTTTCAAAATTTTCTAACTTCCTGTATCTATTCCTACATGTTTCACACTCAAACATTGTACCTCTGCCTTGATGTGCTTTTTTAGTCTTGTCCAAACTAGAGCCTTGCACAAAAGACTTGCTTCTGGGAAGCAAAACATCATGAGATGATTTATTTCCAGGATAACTTTCATCTACCGATCGTGCTGGCCCAAGACCACAGTGTTCAGTAGCCGAAGAGTCTTCTACTGCACCCTGTCTTACAAGGGTACGAGGATGAACACTTTGGTGAGGTGTAGAAGGTACTGATACGAATACATCATCATAAAGAGTACCGATCTTTTCATCAAATGATTGACTGACACGTAGAGGGTGTGATGGTGGTAATCCCGGTGGAATGGCTGAATAACCAGTTGTTGGCATTGAATTGCTTCTAGTGATTGGCAAACAGTCCATAGATGGATACTGGGAGGGGACTGAGAGAAAAAAAACTTGTTTAGATTTTTCTGTTGGTGTAAATGGAGATTTTGGTATGTCTGAACTAGAGCTAGTGCGTCTTCCGACAGGCTTTAAATCAAACTGAAAGGAATCCTTGAATATGTAGGACTTTGGGGAATCTATGCTGCCTCTTCGAGAAAGTGATGTTCTCCTTGGTTTGACACTGTCTAGTTGCTTGTCATCTACTACAGCCTCATTGTCAGATATTAACTTTGAAATTCGTTCCTCAAGTGTTCTTGTTCCCATTGGCGGCCTCATTGTACCCGAAGGAATGGTTTGTTTCTCAGCACATACTGGCTGCACCGTTGGAATCAATGGAGCTGCTGTGTGCATAATCGAGCTAACATTTTTATAAACATCTCTATCGGATGCAGGCAAGAGCTTTAAAAATGGAGCTGGTGAGCTCATTGCTTGGTCAGCACTTTCTGAGCGAGAGAAATAGCCAGAGTCTGTACTTCCTAAGCTCCTGGGGCTCAATAGACATTTATTTTGCTGTTCTTGAGAACAATCGGTGGCTTGTTGTCTCTGCAGCTGTGCATGAGAGGTCACCATATTCTGAAGATGCTCATCTTCATTTACTGGATCACATATATTTTGAGACGACTGCTCAGTCTCACCCAGTGAGCATATCCGCAACATGTTTGGATTTTTGTTTTTTGTTTTAACTTCGGGCATCTGTGCAATGAAATGTTCGGAAGTGGTCTCTAGGACTTTGGGGCTGTCTGCTCTTAAAGGAGAAATACTTACAGGATAGACAACTACTTTTGGCAAATCTGTCAGTCTTGAATCTTCCTCTGAAAGGCCTTGTAACATTTCAACTGGACTGTCTGGTGTTTGGCTTTCCTTCTGTGGCACCATTTCTTTTTCAGACACCATATTTACAGTCTCTGAGCACTCCAGACTAGGAGAAGACATATCATCCTGCCTTTCCTCAGATGTACACTCGTCTTCGCTTTCTCCACTTTCATCCACATCTGAATGAATACAAAGGGCTTTTTCTGAATCCGACGAAAGGATGCCTCCAGCATCCGTCCGCAAGCCAAGTCCAACCTTAATAGCATGTGCGTGTGATTTTTTGTGCTTGTAGAGGTTGCTTTTTGTTTTGAATGAAAAACCACATGTCACACACGGATAAGGACGTTCTCCAGTATGAGAACGAATGTGCTTTAGGAGAACGCTGGGTTTTGCACAAGCCCTGTTACAATATTCGCATATGTATTTGCCTTGTTTTTTTGGTTTCTGATCTTTCAAAACAATATTGCACATTTGCTCGCCGCCAGTAAGTGATGCTACTTGAGCTAGATTATATGTGGACGTTACGGACAGCCTTGGGTGACTTGCTGAGGAAGAAGAGTTTCCTGGTAGAGGAAGAACCTGAGTTACAGTAGACTGTGAAGGGTGGACTACTGAAGTAGTAACAGCAACATGGTAAACCTGCTGGTGTTTGGTAGCTTGAACAGAAGAAGAGTAACTTGGACACAAAGAAGTCTTCTGCTCTTGGTGCCTGGCCTCAGAAGGACTTTGCCCTTTGTCACTACCTGAATGAAACTGTACATGCAGAGAACCCTTAGTTGACATGCATTCCTGGTTCCCTTGGGGAAGATGATGATGATAATGCAAATACCTTACGCTCAACTCATTTTGATTAAAAGCGGGTGGATTTGAAGGTGCTGGAATCTTGTTATGTCCTTGTTTTTCAGTCTCTGTACCACAGGGAGGCCATGACTGGTTTAAAGTGTTGAGTTCAGGCTCCATAGCCTTTAATAAAACATCAAAGGCTGAATTTGCACATGGATACTGTTTATTAACATTCTCCAAGCTGATATTTCCACTTTTCTGGAAACTTGAAGATAGTCCAAAAGCAGAATTTTCCCTTGATGTAGTCATTTTGTTGGCAAATACCTGGCCACCGCTTCTACCATTGCATAAATCTGGGGGTAGAGAAAGCTTTTTTGCCTGCATTGAAACCCCAGACTTAACTGATTGCACAACAGCCCTGGAACTGACAAGTTTACTCTGCTTGAGGTTCTGCTTCTGATTTTGGATGGGTAAACGTTCTCTGTGTTTGGAACCGCCAGAAAAACAGGGATAACTGTTGGAAGCAACGAAGGTATCTAGATCATTCCTCTGCTTATCTTTAGAAACATTCCTCAGTGGTGACTTTGGTATTTTCTTTAGATGATTTTCTGTTACGATTTTTTTCCTCTTTATGCCTTTAACCGCATCCAAACAACTTCTGGAACCCACGTCCGCAGATTCTATGAGGAAATAAAATAAAAATACATGAATAAAAATCAGCTTTTAAAATTGTAACCCACAAAAGATGAAGCGAGATGGAAGCACAACCATTATGATATAGCCGTACATTTTAACATTAAATAGGGCTTTAGTCCTTTTAGAAATATACTAGAAGCAACATTTTAAAAAAAATATTATCAAAGTATTTAAAAAAAAAAAAATCATTAGATTTAAACAGAAACAATATTTATAGGTAGCACTTTCGAAGGTCTATGGTTTGCTGCAAATCGGTCTTTCTGAAGATTTCCACAAGTAGACTTTGCCTCAAGTTATCAAAGGTTTGTCCATGCATTTTTAATGGGTTTGATACTGTGCGAGCCCTCGTGACATGCCCTATGAATAAGCCCAAGCTCTAGCTGAATGATCGAAGGTACAGTCCCATGCATAAAACAGAGCAATTCGGTCAGTAAGCAGATAGCAGTCATGCCGGGACCGCTATCTTGGGTAGCAACCCTTTACCAGCATCCATATTTTAATGAAACGGAGGAACTAAAAATCTCTTCTACCTCCGAGCCATACACAGGGAAAGGTTGAGAGGTTCATCTTTGCCAAGTTCATGGCTGCAGTACCTGGGAGATGTGCAGAAAATGCAAAAACCTTCAATAAGGAACTGATCTATGGAGGTTTTTTATTGCACATCTTTTTATTTTACATTTTTGAAGTGGCCCTGTCACGATTCAGACAACCGGTTCATTTGATAGATAATTAAATGATATCTAACAGTACAGTCAGCAAATGTATATATTTAAATAAATTTAAAAGTGAAAGCCTCAGACCCTAGTCTGAGTAATTTGCAATATCGTACTTTGATTAGATATCGTACTATTCATACACTATAGATAACCATAATTATGAATTCAAAAGGTTTCACTTGCATTGGGAAATAAGAAATTGTGTACCTCATATACCAGAATCACAAAGCAAAAATACATTTTATATATGTGAAATTCATAGATCGTTTAATAAATTAACGCAATCTTTTACTCTTTTTCCTAATTTTTTTTACTCAAAATATGCACAGGACCAATGAATGAACTGCCCTTTTCATTATACCAAATAGTATTTTTTCCTAGATGGCAATGTAAAAATCAAAAGCATCCAAGAAAATAAAATTACTAAAAATAAATCACTGACAGATAATGTAAGTACCACGTGATCATAAAATAAATCCAGTGAAACTACGAGAATTAAAAATACAGAACTGATGCCTTGATTTTTATTGCGTAACTGTAAATAGTTCAGATTTTCCATTTCACGGGTAATTCTAACCATGATCTTATTATTTTGAAGAAATGACACTAAATAGAATGTAAACTTAAATTACAGAGGATTCTATTAAGTGTCAGTTGACCTGCCAATGTCAAAACAAATCATTTAGGAGAGTCCTGCCTATGCAGATCAAGATCTTTAATATGCTAGAATAAAATGTCCATTAATGATAAATAAAAAAAAACAACACAATCTGTGCATCACAGGTTCCATCAACGCCAGAGATTGGATGGATAGAAATCCAGATTTCATTCTAAACTGAAGACGGCATAAAGGAAGTAGTCACTGATGCTAAAATGTACTGTATATGCCTAAAATACTATCCAAAAGTGTTTTATAGGCTCATTTTACAGGAACCTCTCAAATCCTGGTATTCTTTAAACAGAATATGAACAGAAAAGGAATAATTGGACAGTAAGAACAGAACCTGTGTTTTATAACAGTCCAGGTGTCTAAATAAAAAATGAATATCCAAAGCTTGTCGAACGTATTCGCAGATGCGTTTTTAATTAGTCATACAGACTTAAGAGAAACAACATTCGTGACCTGTAAAATGAACCCATCATGCCTAAACACGGATCCATTCATCAGTGCATTTCATGTATATATAAAAGCTGTATATGGACGTGTATTCTACATACATACATGTATATACAGGCACACACATATACAAGAGAGAAGCTTGAGGGAATGTTCCATAGTAAAAACAGATTACATTTTTGTTTATATATATATATATATATATATATATATTAGCTGTATTTATCCCATGTTTTGATTAACATTAAAGATCTGCTTTTACGCAATCTATGTGCAAGACGTGTAATATGCACTGTTGCAGCACGGACAGGTGTTAAGTAAATCTCTCACTGCGGAGGATTTTAATGGTATTGGAAGGATCTCTTCCTAAAAGATGCTGGAGAAATTTCCCTTAATAGTCAGGTTGCCTCTGAATCCTCACTACATAAGCCTGTGCACTAGCACCTGTTCATGACTTATGAAATTAAAAAAAAATCAAATAATTAGATACGAGGGAAAACCATTAATTTGATGCATTATCATGCAGCCCCAAAAAAGGCAAGTCACATGCATTGGGATGAAAGACCAGATTACCTGGAAAGTGGTTTTCCAATATATCCATCCATACACAGCAATACTAGACGGAGGAGAATAAGCGATGGGTTTTGCTGTAATTCTCGATGCTGCCAGTCCCAGCCTAGTCAAGCCCACGCATTATTAAAACACCTACCTGTTTCTGTCTTGTGCTTTGCTCTGGTTGGCACTATCATCTCTTTTTAATGAAACCGTGCAGTTTGTGAAGGGACATTGCATGTGAGTAGCTTCCAGCCCTTGCAGCAAACAGATAAGATGCGAGTGTATATATATATATATATATAGGGTGTTTTTTCATCCTATTTTGTGAATGCTTGGTACCGTAGTGTTTAGCATATACAGTGTAAATGTGTAATTTATACATATATTATACACATGCATTAAACTCACATATATATATGTATATACATATACATATATATATATACACATATACTCTCGATGTTCCGCCACTTCTCAGCAAATTCTAAAAATGTTTTTATTGGGAGACTTTTATTGAAATATATGGTTAGACACCCCATTTACCCACTGCACAGGCCTGCATACACCCTGCCCACACAAACACACACCCTGCTCACACACCAGACCTCAGAGGCATCTCCCAGACCTCAGACATACACTGGGGCAGCTGGCAGAATGCACCATCAGCATTCTGCAAGGTCCCTCTGGCTGACTGCGCTCCAGCGAGTGGCTGGCGGCATGTGAAGGTAATGAGGCTCCGCAGGGGCCACGCTCTCGTAAAGTCTGTAGGCTCTCGTGAGAGCGCAACTAGAGGCCAGCAGAGGCACGTTTAGAACCTTCACATGCCGGCAGCCGCACGCTGGAGCGCGGCCAGCCGGAGGGACCTGGCAGAATGCAGTTCGAGCACTCTGCTAGCTGCTCCAGCCCTCACATAGTAAGCGGCAAGCCAGCCCAGTGTTGGCTTCCAGTATCGGTAAAAGTATCGGGGATTTTGCACGAGTACAAGTACACAATATCTACTGTGAAGAACTGCTAAAATAAACGGCTCAGCACGCCTAGCGCTGATACTACAAAATTACGTGAACCTTGAAAAAAGTATAGGAGACGATAATGTACAGAAAGCAGCTGCTACATCTGAGATGCAGGCTCAGCTTGCAGCTTGAATGCTATAGGACGTTATAAAATTAAGCACATCACTTGAGCCATTATGCTGTACTGCTCGAGCACTGTGCTTTGCGTCCTGTCTACAATGCATAGATGAGGTAAGGTGGGTGACCTAGAGATGAAAGATGGCACCTGAAGGAGATCTGATAGTAGGCAACAACACAGGAATATTCCCTGATGTGTCACTTGCATCACCTGCCACACATACGCAATCCTTAGTTTTTCAGAGATCTGACCTATAGACTTTCTAAGTCCCACAGTGAGAAGCAAGTGCTGTAAAAAATACTGTTCTAAACGGACCCCTACAGTATCACAAAGTGGAGGCACCCGGTGACAGAGTAAAATATTGTCTTAACTAAACATTAGGGATAGACCGATTACCGGCTTTGCCGATTATCAACAGCAAATGTTCAGGAAATTACCAATAACCGGTATCTGTCTTTTCTTTTCCAATATTGCCAATAATTGGCCATGTTCGCTAACTGCAGCCGCGACACCCGAAGTCCCATAGATTGGTGCCAATCTGGTGCTGATTTGGGACTTCAACAGCAGGCTGACATCTTGGATGTCAGACCTCACTGTAGGACTTCCCCTGCTCACTGATGGTATTGCGTATGAGGACAACTGAAATGGAGCTTCCCATGATTCCCGACATTATTATTATTATATCTTTTATATAGCGTCAACAGTTTCCGCCGGACCTTACAATAACCAAAGAGAATGAGATACTAGCAGGGTTATTCAAAGAGAATCGAAAAGTCACCTTCAATTCGATGCGATTTGGCGATCCCATTTCCGCGACCCTGCGGTGTATTCAGCAAGCACCACAGGGCCGTCGTAGTGCAGGGAATAGCCGCCGCAAACCCACCAGTCACGGCAAAACCCGGCAAACGCACACCGAAACCCGCAAAAACATCTGGATTAACCCCACCGAACACGCCAGAGAAACCCGAGCAGCCGCCAATCACAGTGTAGAGCAGCCGCCGGAAAAAGCCGACACCGCAGACGAATGGAGTGAAAAAAAAACGTATGCTTGAATGTTTGAAAAGTGAAACGCTGTTTGCAAAGAAACTACAGAACGAAAATGTCTGAAAGTTACATATAAGATCCAATGAATGATAATAAAAAGGGGGGGAAAAAAATTCACGAAAAAAATCCTGAAAAATGCCTAAAAGATCCTAAAAAAAATATCTATAACTAAAAGACTTTTTACTGCAGAATATTATAATCAATGGTTTATTAGATATTGAATTAAAAAAACCGGGAATATTTTTAACATTGAAGCCTATGGGATTTGCCTGAATAAACCGGTCGAATGAAACCACCGAAAAGCAGGGCAATCCGGCAACTTTTCACTGCTGGTTTTCGTTCTCTGAATAGACAAAGCATTGCTTCTCTATGGGGATTTCACGGCCCTCGAACAGGCACCGTATGTGCACACAATTCGCCAGGATTTGGCTAACTGCCTGCTCTCTGAATAGCCGAATGGCCAGGAAAGGTAACCGTATGCTGGATTTCACTGTTGGGTTACCTTTCGGCCACAATTCGGATCTCTTTGAATAACCCTGTAAGTGTAGAGGGCCCTGCTCATAGGAGCTTACATTTGTCTTCGACCAGGGTCCAGAAATATGGTAAGGGCTCTAGGGGAAGTCTTGGCAATCAAGGACCACAGCTGTTCTCAAGCTCCTACTGCTGGATAATGAAGCTCTGGTGGGTGTCAAACAAACCCGACCAAAGCAAGCTCCATCTGAGGCTTGAATGTCGATTTTACCTTCTTCATATACCTGGTGGCTGCCTTAACCCCTTAATAACAGAAAATGCACAGAAACATTTTCCTTAATGTACTAAATAGCAATAGTAAACAGTAATTTTTTCTTTCATGCACTGACGTTTTGTATACCAAGAATAAAATAGGATTCGTTTTCAGTTTCTTTTTAGCAGAGGATAAAAAAAACACTTTTTTTTCACTTTTACGTTTTTTAGGTTTATGATTTATGTATAATATAGTGGCTAATCTCTGGAATCACTTTTAATCATTGAATTTATGGCCATTTTATTTGCCTCCTTCATAGGAATAGGTCTATAGGGTGCATTCCCTATATATGGCTCTACTGCCTCCAAAATATGTGGATGATCCCATACAGAGATACTGTATTCCTATTTATGATTTAAAACATTCATAGTTCCAGTCTGGCACCCCAACTACCAACTTGAAATGTCACCAGCCGCCACTGTGAGCGAACATTGCAAAGGCCACAGTCTACACATGACCTTGCGATTTGTAAAAATAAAAGCTTAAATATAAATATTTCCTTTTTTTAAATAAATTGTGTAAATGAAATGTGCATGGTGCAAGGTTTAAAAGTTTATTAAACCAAAATGTCAGATTTGTGTTCTTTTTCACAACTTTAAAAGTACAGAATATCAGCACCAGATATCAGCTATCAGCCAGAAAGGCTGCAGATAATCCGTATTGGCTCTGAAAAAAATTAATATCCATCTATTCCTACTAAATATTTCACAAGAAAACCAAAGTACATATAATATATCGGCAACATAAAATAAAAACATTTCATTTTTGGGTGGTACTGTCCCTTATAAAAATTGAATTTCCAAACCGGCATACTTAGTAGTGAAAATCACTAGGATGCTGGCCGAAAATATGCTTTTATGGGCGTTTCCCTGGCCCGCTGTTTTTGGAAATCGAATCATTTTTCTCTCAATACATTTATTGAATGAAATCGAGCTCATAATTGTCCACAGAGTCAATCATTACTTCTCACCGTTTCTGTGAGCACATGCGCTGATATTCTCTGTATTTTTATAACCTACATTTATAGGTAAGTGTTCTCCCATACCGCATCCTCCTGTAAGGAGATACCCTCTAATGCCTGACCTGACGTCAGGGACACTACCACTTAAATAAGCTATAACTAGATTACTTGTGCATTACAAATAATCTCACATTATAAAAAACACATGCTGCTGTTTTGTCTCTTTATTTTTCCTTTTTACATGTAATTACTTGTTTAAACCATGTTTTCCCAACAGGGGAGGTACTGTCCCCGGTGGGCACTGAAGCCTTCCATGGGGCGGTACCAGGTCCAGAGGCAAATGGGGGCGTTAAGGCGGTCAAGGGGGGCAGCAGAGTATTGAAGAAATTAATAATATTTATTATTAATTTCTACGCTTGAAATTTGTAACTTATTGTTATTGCATAAAGAAGCATTTAAACATTAAATTTAGCATTATAATTGGTTTTAGTCTTCTCCGCGACAAATCTTTGCAAGTTGGTATGTAAAGACAAATATTACACGATTCACACAATCAAGCATGTTTCGATAAGAATATGGGAGCTTGTAGTGTGACTGCTTTAAAGAGCGAGTGCACCGGCGGCATCACAAACAAGTAAAGGCATACAAGACAATGCGTGCACAATTTCAAATCTATAAAAAGCAGGGATCTAGGAATAAGTCTTATTTTTTGTGTGCTTTGCCAATAATCCTTATTTATGAGTGATAAGTGATAGAAGTAGGGCTACAACTAACGATTATTTTCATAAATCGATTAGCTGGCCGATTCTACGGACAAAAATTTAAACAAATCAATACCATTTTTTTTTCGGATAGTTAAGATAAAAACCACAAACAAACTAGGGTTATTCAGAGAGGTGAAAACCAGGAGAATGACTGGAGAAGTGAAAACGCTAGGTCAAAATAGCCTAACCAGAAAAATTCTCCCATTTATCTCACTTTCCAAATCGGCTATTTTGACCTAGAATTTTCACTTCTCCAGTCATTCTCCTGGTTTCACCTCTCTCTGAATAACCCTTGATTGTTACAAATATACACTTCTGACTAAAATTTTACACTAACACAACAGTTTGTGGGTTTGAATTCTAAAAAAAATTGGGAAAACTGTTGGAAAAGAGGAAGAGACTATCACTGTTCATAATATTCGGTTATTCACTATTTAAGAAATATTGGAATATTTTGCCAATTCTGGACCCAATACTGCAAACTAATGATTTGGCAAATGATGTACTTTTAGACTGAGTCTAGGTAACATACAACAATGTACACTCGCAGTCACCTTAGTGACAGCGGCAAATTTTGTACGTAACCAGTCATCAGGGAGTTAAAAAAAATTAAACCCTTAGGGCAGCCCTCAAAATTTCCACTCGCCTGCTCGCATTTGGCGAGTGGAAATTGCGTGAGGGCGAGTGGGAACGCAGACAGCACAAGAAATTATTTTGTGCTACCTGCGTTCCCACTCGCCTGCTCGCATTTGGCGAGTGGAAATTGCGTGAGGGCGAGTGGGAACGCAGACAGCACAAGAAATTATTTTGTGCTACCTGCGCTGCATATTCTGGCGGTGGACGCGTTTTTGGATTTTTTGGGGGGCCCGGCTGCCCAAAGCAAAAATGGAAACCACAGGCCCCCTCTGACATCAGAGAGTGTGTGCCAGTCATCGTTGGATCTACCACTGTGACAGCAACCAGTAGCGTGGAGAGGGGCGTCAGCGCTAATCCAGGCAGAAGGGCCTGTCCATTCATCCGCTTGCTCAAGCAAGTGTTTGAATGTGGCACTGTTATAGCCAGCTGACCGGGAAATCGTGGGTGATGGTTCGACGAAGGAAAGCAGACGGAGGCCTTTGTTTCAAAAGAAAATGGTGTTTATTCAGCTGGTACCTGCTGGACTCAAGAGACAGATCTTATCTGTTCAAAAGCTTGAGTGACGAGAACATCAGACTCAACTGCTTTTATACATTGTTCTAAAAATACAGTTCCCCTCCCAACACACCCAGATTGTCACGTGACCGTTACCATATGTCTGAGTTAGGACCTAATTTTACACATGATGTCATCTTTCCCCTTTCATTCTCATTTTGGGCTTTCAGCTGTCGTTATAATTCTGCAATTGTCAGCACTCCCTTTTTAGTTTTGCTGACAAACTGATTTCATTTAAACATGCAGACTGAAAATAGAATCTCAAGAGCACTCAAGGACAGCAAGTGTATTTTAAAACACGAAATGGATGAACATCGAAATGGCAGATCACTAGATTAGTATAGTTAAATCCCAGGAATTGCTATCTCAGCACTAGTCAAAACGTTCCAGTCGGCACGTGGTGTCATGTGGGGGTGGTCTGTCACTGACGACTCCCCCACTACATTCTCTGTCACATCACACAGCTCGCCAGCAACTTGAGAGAGGGGAACAGGTGAGCAGTGTGATGTTGTAGAGAATGTAGAGAGCTACTGGTTCTCACCATCTCAGAAAGTAGTGGGACTTCTGGCACAGGCAGCAGAGGGATTGTGTTGTATTGAAGGACAGCATATTGTACCCCCCCCCCCACCCAAATTGAGATGCACCCACTGCCCGTACCCACTGCACTGGCTGGGCATCTCCTAAGCACAGTGTTGTGTCGGATCTGGTTCCTCGTCGAGAGCTGTTCTAAGCAGCCTTAGTATGAGGGTTTTACACAAATTATGTAAAGTTTAACAGTGCAAAAACAAAGTATGTTCTTAATAAATACGGCATAACATTAATTAGGCTTAAACAAAGCGACCCTTTAAAACTGGTATATATAAAAAAAACAAAATAAAGGAAAAGGTTTTTATGCCTAAATAAAAAACCAAATAATTACTAAATATATTTTACATTAACCGTTTCTCAGTGTAAAATAACATTTTTTTTTTTCATACAAAACGTATCCGCAAGAAATACAAACCCCAAAAACTGAGTGTCAATGGGTGAGAAATGGCTGCTTGGAACAGCTCTCGACGAGGAACCAGATCTGACACAACACCGGTCACACTGCATGCCCACTGCACCGATACCTTTACTTGCATATCCAAAGGCCCTCAGAGCACAGGTGCAGGAGCCAAGCTGTGTGAGCTCCCCACGCTGTGCCCTGTGGAAGAGCCTGAAGCACAGTGTACCTGCCCAGGGTTCAGCTCTCATCTTCGCCCCTCTCAGTGTCTGTGTGTGACAGTATATGTCTGTGTTTGTGTGTGTGTCTGTGTCACTGTTTGTGGTTGCTTGTCTTGCTCTCTATGCCAGGGCCTTCCCTTGGGCGCTGCCTCCTGTCTGTCAGCAGGTGTGCGGGGCTCAAATATCCTAATTATGCCTCCACGCACACCCTCTCTCCGCTCCACTCCATTCCCCCATGCACCCAACCTGTCCCAGCTCCTCTCAATCAGGGAAGGAGTCTGTTTTTTCCCCCGTACCCTGCCTACCTGATGTCTGGGCATATATGTATCTTCGGTCTGACGTGATTGGGTATACATGTATCTGGGGTCTGACGCATCATAGGATTGTTATTTATTTTTGTAACAAAAACATTTAACAGTGTCAATTCACAAGACAATTTAAAAGGGTGTGTTTAGGGGCGGAGATAAGGGCAGGGTAGGGGTTAGGTGGGGCATCTGGTGGCGAGTAACTTCTAAGACCTGGTTAGTTGCTCGGGACTTGAAATTTTGAGTCCAGCCTTAGGGTGTAAAACAATTTTTGCAGCTCAACTGTAGATAATTGCTAAAAGGGGTTACTTTTTATAGTTAGAAAAGTGAAAATATATATTTTTTTACTTTTTCAGACACTTGTAATTCTCACTCTGCCAATTAGTTCTAACAAGGAGAGAAAGGGAATTGGCAAGCCAATGTATTTTAATATTGGCTTGCCATTCATTTCACTGAAATCCCAGCATATACAGTACTTTTACTGATAGGAGTTTTTGATTGCTGTCAGCAATCAAACTCCTATCACTTTCAGGCAGCCTGCACATGCTGGGATCAGTGAGAACGGTGACTGACAGTGCTTGAATTTTATTTACTGCGATCCCAGCATGTACAGTGCTGTTACTAATAGGAGTGATTGCTGTTAACAGTAACACTCCTATCACTCGCAGTCAACCAATACATACTGGAATCACTGAGAGACACACACACTGACTGAAAAACTGCTTGGCATTCATTGGAACTGGCTGAAAAAGTGAGAGACAGAGACAGGTATAGTTTGGGAGGGAGGATGCAAGGAGGAAATATGGGCACAAACTAGGGGATGTGCAGGGCGGAGATATGGGCACAGGATGGGGGGGAATACAAGGAAGAGAGATGGGCACAGGCTGGGGGGGGAATACATGGAAGAGAGATGGGCACAGGCTGGGGGGAATACAAGGAAGAGATGGGCACAGGCTGGGGGTGAATATAGGGAAGAAAAATGGGCACAGGCTGGGGGGGGATACTGGGAAGAGAGATGTGCACAGGCTGGGGAGGAATACTGGGAGCAAATATAATTTCAAACAAGCAAGTATTTGAACAGTTATCTGTTCAGTAAATTTATTAACCCCTTAGTGACCGGGCGGTTTTACACAAATCCGTCTTTTAGTGACCGCTGCTGTTTTTACGTTTCTGCGCTGTTAGTGTTTAGGACAATTTTTCCTCTTACTCGTTTATTCGACCCACACATATTATACACCCTTTTTCCCGCCATTAAATGGACTTTCTAGAAATACCATTATTTCCATCATATCGAATAATTTACTATAAAAAAAAATATGAAATATGAGGAAAAAAATGGTAAAAACACACTTTTTCGTAATTTAATCCCCAAAATCTACAACCACCCAAAAAGACCCCGGCTAAATAGGTTCAAAATTTTGTCCCGAGACTAGAAATACCCAATTTTTACATGCGTTTGCTTTTTAACCCCTTCACTGCTGAGACAGTTCACCTATGTGCGCTGCGCTCATTCTGACCATTTTGTGCTAATTATTTTTAGATGACAGCCTAGGTCCTATTTAATTAAACTCCCCCCAGACAAAAAAAACTTTTAAAAAAAAAACACATTTTTTATTTTATTTAATTTTTTTATTATTTTTTTTTATTTAATTTTTTTTTAATTTTTTTTTTTAAAACCAAACCTGGTCATGTTTGGTATCATTTGAAAGGCCATAATCAGGCCTTTTAAATGATGGCAAATATGACCATCCAGCTGCCATGGATCGGGAGATAAAGGGATCCTTAGGATCCCCTTATCTCTACATGGCAGCTAGAGGGTTAACTGGCCCACTGACATCCTCACACATATGGTGAGGTTGTCAGTGGGTGGGGGGGGACCTGGAGGCTTGGCTGACATCCAAGATGTCAGCCCCCCTCCAGGTTTGAATCGCATTTTGGCGCCAATTGGCGCCGAAAAGCGATCCGGCGGCGAAACTATTAATGCCATACACCGCTGGAAAGGGGAGGCTCTCCCCTCTCCGGCGGTGCAAACGGCATCTCCCTAGCTTCAATGGTTGGGGAGATACAGGGCTCCGAAGGAGCCCCCCCCTCCCCTCCATTGAAACACATGGGGGCACCTTCTGATGACGTCACCACGCAGCGTGGCGACGTCATCAGCCTCGCCTGCCCATGTAAATCACATGGGCAGGCTTCCTCCCTGCCAGATCGCCGTGGGATCCGACGAGGGAGGTGAGTATCGGGCGGGAGGGGGATTTGGCGCCGCTGACGTACCCTGTACGTCTGCGGGTCTAAGGGAGACCCGAGTACAGGACGTACAGGGTACGTCAGAGGTCCTTAAGGGGTTAATGAAGGGACTTTACTTTTTTCCACTAATAAAAAATAAATAAAATGGATATGACGGTTATAGCCCCCATTACATTAACCCCTTGTGTAGTGGCATGGAAAGGAAAAGCTGGCACCTGATGTAGGTTTGAGTAAAGTAGGATTGCAGAAATATGTAAATATAAAAATAAATGAAATCCCTGCCTACTGTTATGTATTTCTTTGAGTCTTTGGTAGGAGTTGAGAGGGGGGGGGGCTCATTTGCGTGGCGATTTGTGATTGTTGTTGACAAAATTGGAATCCACATTAACAAATTGTTAAAATTCCACCAGTCTCAACCATCATATTTTTTTATTACCTATTGATTTTTATATTCAATTTCAGATTCATAATAAACATTTTAATACATTTGATATGGTTTTAATTTTTACTTTGAGATTATTACTAATGTGAAATAATATTTTAATATTAGGGGGCGGTGGTCCAGAAAAGGTTGGGAACCACCGCTTTAAACAAAGGTTTTTGATCTCGTTTCCATTTTGTGTATTTTTCCCATGATGCAACATTTACCAAAAGCTTTTCTTTTTGGCTCTTGTTTATTTAATCTACATTATTTAAAACTTAATGACGTGGAGGAGGAAATGTTTGGATAAAGCGGCAGAAAGGTATTATTCTGGAGTCTGAAAGAGCCAAAAGCTGGCAGGTGAATGAAATCTGACAGTGAGCTTAAAAAACTTCTAATCTACCCCCGGTGATGTCCTTTGAATACATCCCATACAATACAAGTCCGTGGTTGTCCAACAGACTACATTATATGGCCTATGTCACACAGTGAGAACAAAGTGACTGGGGGGTGGGGCAATATACAACACAAAAGACCACAAAATTAACCCTTTCGCTGCTGAGCCATTTCACGCCTGCGTGCTGAGCTAATTTTTACCGATTTCGCTCATCAAATTTAAACGCGTTTTGAAGCCTTATTTTATTACATGACCCAGACATATTATATATTGTTCTGTCTGGGATATTCATAATATATCATTATTATATGTATACGTCATGTCCTGTCTGTATATTCTAACAAAAAATGCAATAAAATTAGAATTTTCAATAATTTACAACGTGTAAAGTGTTTTTTTTTTTACATTTTAACATATGAGCGTTTGCCGTTATATTTTCTAGGAGTTGCGCTTGTTAAAAAAAATTGAAATGGGGGACTTGTTACATTTTTTGGGGGGGAAATTACAAGATTTTTAACAAGCGCACCCATACAAAAATCGTTAGTGCAGCATCATTGTTCACATTATAATTGAAATGGGAACACTATTGCTGCATTAACAAAACAAATACTATTTTTTTTTTAAAATGTTTATTTTATTTTTTTCTTAACTTTTAACATGGTCATGTTTGGTATCGTTGGAAAGGCCATGCTCTGGCCGATCCAATGATATCAAATATTAATCCCTAGCTGCCATGGATCGGGAGATGGGGGGATTCATTGGAACACCCTATCTCCACCATTGGTGGCAGCTAGGGGTTAACTCTAAAACTGATGTCATCACGCTATGCACAATGTCGCCAGTCGTCAGGGGGAGAACCTTGGCCGACATCCAAAATGTCGGCCAGCTCCGGGAGAGGATCGCGATCTGGCGCTTTTTGGCGCTGAATCGCGATCCGGGCCTCCAAGGGGTTAAAGCCAGCCACTGTTTGGAAGGGCGGGCTGTGCCCTTCCAAACGGTGCCTGCCTTTGACCGCTGCCCCTTACGGAAGGTGAGGGAGAGAGGTCCCAATTACCTCCCCCCTCCCTTTCAGGCAACTTCCCCGCACTCGCAGGGGGGCACCTGTAAAAGATGTCATCGCCGTAGCGCGGTGACATCTATTGTCCCCGCCGGGGTCCCGGAGTGACATCCAAGATGTCAGCATGCACCGGGGGGGGGGGGGGAGTGAACCTGCGCGAACGTTGCACGAGCGTACTGTACTGCGTGCGTCCTATACTTAACATTGTGAGCGCAAATGCGTTTGTGTGCTGATACGCGGATGGTATTACAATCTATGCGCAAAATTTAATGCACAGCGTTTGCGTGCAGAATTTTAACGTCTTTGAAAAGCTGGTGGTAACGGTAAATCGGAACGTCCTGGTCGAACCCAAATACACCAGCCTATAAAAAAAAAAAAACAATACAGCACAGTATAGTTATACATTTACGCATACCCAAACAATAAAATTGAGAACTTGTGCGTGGTTTTTTATTGATGCAGCATATATACGCAGATTGACTTTGACAGGCGCAAAAACTTAACGGGAGACAATTGTGGTTCGAAATTCTGAATGGCTGAATCGCGTGAAAAAACAGTCCGCACACGGATTTCTGCGTGCAACGTTGCTGCGCACGCGTTTTACGCACGTTATTTTTTGACGGATGAAAAAATGCGCGAGGATTGTAATACCAGCATTGATTTACGCACGTTAACGTTTAACGCTGCGCGCAAAAATTCACGCGTTCTGCGTGCGTTTTTGCGTTTAGAATGTAATAGAGCCCAAGGACGTTTCATTTTTTGGCGGTAGTGGCCCTTTAACTGGCATATACAACTCGATTTCTTTACACTTGTAGCAACATATCTTCTATATTGTTCTCTTTTGCTTTTTCTGTTTGTGAGTTTTACATGTATAAAGTTTATAACTTCCATTCAATTTAGAATTATTTTTTCTTGCAGAATCTTGCAAATCTTATCTACGTACTTAGGCTTTGGTTTTCAAAAAGGCAAAACAAACAGATGGCTTAAAGCAAACTCCATCCTATCGGCATACAGGTCTATTCACTAAAGGTGAAGCTCCGGAGAAATGGCAGAAGTGAAAATTCTAGGTCAAAATAACCAAATCCAAAAAAAGTCTCCCATTTATCTCACTTTGCAAATGATCTATTTTTTCTCTTCTCCAGCCACTTCTGAGTTTCACCCTTTAGTGCGTAGACCCGATGGTCTTGCTCAAAGTCCAAAACATGAAAATACTTGAGCTAATAATCATACAGATTCATATTATAGATCAGGCCTCAAAATTTCCACTCGCCTGCTCGCATTTTGCGAGTGGAAATTACATGAGGGCGAGTGGGAATGTAGAGGCATGTTTGGATAGGGGTTAGGTGTGGCAACTAGTGGCGAGTAACTCTTAAGCCCTGGCTAGTAGCTTGGGACTTGAAATTTTGAGGCCTGTTATAGATTATTGTCATAAAGTATGGGATTATCTGATTGTACATAATTCCAGACTCTTTACCTTTTCAGGGCACAACAAACTCAATTGTAGGTACCAGGGGATTTTTAGACAATTTCATTCCTTCTTTTATACTGGCAGCTACCTCCTACTGCCATATGTTGCCACTGACAGCTCATATTGCTTAGCGGAGCGGTGGTTGCTCCTTTTTTTCCCGAGGAAACCACAAATCACTGCTCAGATTCCCTGTTCTTTAGAGGTTCTATTGCACAGCCGTTCAGGTCCTCCCCTCTTCATTGAAGAAGTGGCACATTCATGCAGCCAAATCCTGAAACCTCATGCTCCACGGAGTGATCACTGCATGCTGAGACTACGCAGCCTCGCAGTAGCTGAAGCTGAGTACATAGGTCGTAGCCCTGTTCAGTGCTGCCCTTTGTAGCCAGCAAGTGCTATGATCACCTTAAGAAAACTGTGCTCAAACCCTGCTGGTTTACCATTTACTGGCTACAAGTGGTGCAGGGGTAAATGAAGTAGCTTTAAATAACAGGGCATAGAGCTAACAATCACTGGAAACGAGATGCTGCACAATAACAGCACCTATTCATAAACCCCAGGGTCATATGCAAGAAGTGAATGTCACATGCAGGCTATGAATGAAGTCAGATAGCTCAACTCATCTGCTTTTGAAAGCACACAAAGTCCTTTATATTTTCTTCAATCTATTTAGAAAGTAACAGCAAATTAAAAGGTCTTTATAGATAGCGAGGGCTTCTCTGTAGAATGCTTTGTTACGAAAGGAAGGTAAAACAGGATGCAATCTCCCAGTACAAAAGAGGAGCTTTACTCCTATGCCTCTAGGGTAGACTGGGGGATTGGCAGCTTGTGGAAGCAGGTAATGATACTGGACCAAACTATGTGAGTTAGAGTGGACTAATCCATTTTAAGTAAAAGCACAGGGGGAGAAACAAATAAGGAACCTGGTTCCATGATAGTACCAAAACTGTAAGTATTAACTTCTGCAGCACAATAGAAATCTGTAACTGCAGGTGGTGCACAATATTAATTTCAGTGTCTTGCATAGCAGAAAAAAAGCCTAATATACAACACCCCCCCCCATATATGTTGAACAGACTTGACAAAACATTCTTTAAGTTCTATTATTTTTTAAACGTCAGCTCTATTTTCACATAAAAAGACACATATCAACAATCTTCAAACGTTCCATGATCAGATGCTTAATGCAGCAGTATAGCAGTGTAGGATGTCATAATAAAGAACGGTTCTACACTAAATGCAGTGCTCAGTCTTCTGTAGCTTTCAATGAGTGAGCATGCACAGCTCCTAATTAATAAGAAACATTGGGCCCTATTCCAAGGTTGGTGTAAACCTTCTGGGGTTGTAAAGTTTACAACAGCTTCAGTTAAGTTAACACCAACTTTGTAATAGAGGCCAAGGTGTCCTACATGTCCAATTTAAGATTACTCTGCATAGGAGAAATTATTTCAAACAAAAGTCATATATTTTCGACTTTGTAACGGCAGCTAATGATGTCATTCACATCATATAAAAACAGCAGACGTCAAAACAAGTAGAGAGATTTTTTTTATTTTTTTTAAGCATAAAATCAAAGTTTGAAAGTAGAAAATCGTTCAAAAAAGAAATTCTCTTGAAACCAAGAAAAAAAATAAGCCTTTATCTAATAAACAATATGTATTATCCAACTAAAGAGGTTTTTGGACTATTTTGATAGATTTTCCCTAAAGCACTATTGATCCTGCTAAACAATATTACTCGAAGGACACAGACTGAACCAAAAACGCACTTATTGAGCACATAGGTGAAATGTAAAGATTTTCCCAAGGACGAAACAAACAAAAATCGATTGGCGAGCGATAAAACATTATGTAAATATTGATCTGCAAAAAGGAGAATTAAAATGATGGCTGGAAGATAAATGAGCAGTCCTGCGAGTTAACATCAGCAGATGGCATTGATACGAAAGATTCTACTTTCATTTGGCAAAAACAAACCCGTCTGAATAATCTGGACGTGCTTAACTTGGGTTTATGTCCAATTCTGCTTAATTACGCTTGGCATCGACGCTTATTGAGAATCTGAGACAGACACCAGTTCCTTCTCAGGCAACACAAACTGTATACTGCAGACAGAAAAGTACTGAATCATCAATTTGTAACAATTAAAGTCCAATGGCTGCAAGTTATATACAGTATTCACATGGTGTGTGCAAAATATTTATACAGTATTGTTGAATAATATCAAGTCCAGATATTTCTTTAAAAAGATATGTTTGTTTACAGGTTCAAGCAGGATGCAGAGTTGTGCTACACATTCTCCAAACCTTTGGGAGAGTTATGGGATATAGGCCAAAATCTTTATTACCATCAAAACAAAGCTTGTGTTTAGCTACTGTAGATTCTATTAACCTGGGTTCACTGCATTAGGCTGCATATACTGGCTTTTTGCAGCGTACGTGGATATTCAAAAGGTAAGCATTCTTTTAAAAAAAGATTATATACACACACAAACACGCGTTCACACAGGTCCTACATATACTTCCTTGTCATGGGCCGAGTAAGCCAAAATTAAGAAGAAATGCACTTGAGGACTCATTTCTTTACAACAGCTGACTTTTCTGTCCTCGCTAGAACTTTAAAAGATGACAAAAGTCCAGATGAGGCCTGCAACGTTGACTAGGTTGCAAGTAAATATTTAGCATCGCTGAAGAAATAAGCCCTGGAGTGCACTTCATGACATTGTATAGAGAAATAACGATGGAGACAAAGAGAAACAGCAAGAGAGACAGAAAGCTAAAAAGGTACCGAGAGCGCAAGGGGGGGGGGGGGGAGAAAAATACAGAAATACGAAGAAAGAGGGTGACAGAGGAAGAGAGCGCAAGACAGAAATACAAAGAAAGAGGGTGACAGAGGGAGAGAGCGCAAGACAGAAATACAAAGAAAGAGGGTGACAGAGGGAGAGAGCGCAAGATAGAAATACAAAGAAAGAGTGACAGAGAGCACAAGACAGAAATACAAAGAAAGAGGGTGACAGAGGGAGAGAGCGCAAGATAGAAATACAAAGAAAGAGTGACAAAGAGCACAAGACAGAAATACAAAGAAAGAGGGTGACAGAGGGAGAGAGCGCAAGATAGAAATACAAAGAAAGAGTGACAGAGAGCACAAGACAGAAATACAAAGAAAGAGGGTGACAGAGGGAGAGAGAGCGCAAGATAGAAATACAAAGAAAGAGTGACAAAGAGCACAAGACAGAAATACAAAGAAAGAGGGTGACAGAGGGAGAGAGCGCAAGATAGAAATACAAAGAAAGAGTGACAGAGAGCACAAGACAGAAATACAAAGAAAGAGGGTGACGGAGAGAGCGCAAGATAGAAATACAAAGAAAGAGTGACAGAGAGCACAAGACAGAAATACAAAGAAAGAGGGTGACAGAGGGAGAGAGCGCAAGATAGAAATACAAAGAAAGAGTGACAAAGAGCACAAGACAGAACTACAAAGAAAGAGGGTGACAGAGGGAGAGAGCGCAAGACAGAAATACAAAGAAAGAGGGTGACACGGAGAGAGGGCAAGATAGGAATACAAAGAAAGAGGGTGACAGAGGGAGAGTGCAAGATAGAAATACAATGAAAGAGGGTGACAGAGGGAGAGAGGGCAAGATAGGAATACAAAGAAAGAGGGTGACAGAAGGAGAGAGGGCAAAATAGGAATACAAAGAAAGAGGGTGACAGAGGGAGAGAGAGCGCAAGATAGGAATACAAAGAAAGAGGGTGACAGAGGGAGAGAGCGCAAGATAGGAATACAAAGAGGGTGACAGAGGGAGAGAGTGTAAGATAGGAATACAAAGAAAGAGGGTGACAGAGGGAGAGAGTGCAAGATAGGAATACAAAGAAAGAGGGTGACAGAGGGAGAGAGAGTGCAAGATAGGAATACAAAGAAAGAGGGTGACAGAGGGAGAGAGAGCGCAAGATAGGAATACAAAGAGGGTGACAGAGGGAGAGAGAGCGCAAGATAGGAATACAAAGAAAGAGGGTGACAGAGGGAGAGAGTGCAAGATAGGAATACAAAGAAAGAGGGTGACAGAGGGAGAGAGGGCAAGATAGGAATACAAAGAAAGAGGGTGACAGAGGGAGAGAGAGCGCAAGATAGGAATACAAAGAGGGTGACAGAGGGAGAGAGAGCGCAAGATAGGAATACAAAGAAAGAGGGTGACAGAGGGAGAGAGTGCAAGATAGGAATACAAAGAAAGAGGGTGACAGAGGGAGAGAGTGCAAGATAGGAATACAAAGAAAGAGGGTGACAGAGGGAGAGAGGGCAAGATAGGAATACAAAGAAAGAGGGTGACAGAGGGAGAGAGTGCAAGATAGGAATACAAAGAAAGAGGGTGACAGAGGGAGAGAGAGCGCAAGATAGGAATACAAAGAGGGTGACAGAGGGAGAGAGTGCAAGATAGGAATACAAAGAAAGAGGGTGACAGAGGGAGAGAGGGCAAGATAGGAATACAAAGAAAGAGGGTGACAGAGGGAGAGAGTGCAAGATAGGAATACAAAGAAAGAGGGTGACAGAGGGAGAGAGTGCAAGATAGGAATACAAAAGAAAGAGGGTGACAGAGGGAGAGAGGGCAAGATAGGAATACAAAAGAAAGAGGGTGACAGAGGGAGAGAGGGCAAAATAGAAATAGAGGTACCAACAGAGACAATTGGGGATAGAGGGAGAGAGCGAGGCAGAAATACAGAGCGAGGTACTGCCAGACCGTTGGAGAGCAAGACCGAGGGAGAGAGCGAGACAGAAATACAAAAGCAGAAAAACAAAGGCAGAGGGAGACCGGGAAATTGAGACAGAGCAAAAGAGAAAGAAAGAGGATATAGATATCAACAAACACATATGCCTATAATTTATACGAGCAAACACGCAAGTCTTTAGTTTAATGGGTAGTAAAATATATAACATTTCTAACCAGATGAAAGAACTTTAAACAGAAAAAAAATGCAGAGACCAACATAATAAAATCATTACCTTTTTGTGGTTCCTCTGGGTGGCTCAGCTTTTTTTGTGCTTCTTCAATTTTATCTAAAAAAAGGAGAAATAAAAAACGATAAAATGCAAATTCATACCGGACACAAGATTGTGTGTTTTCATTTGGTAAAATGACAAATAAAACTCATGCTTTCAATACAACCGGCGAATGAAAGATGATTATCAGTGAAAGAAACTGTCACTTTTGACATAAAGAGTATTTTTTTGAATCTACATTGTTCAAGATGCTATTACTCATGTAAGGAAAGACATCACGAAGCAGAGAGGGAAAAAAAAACCACAACTGAATAAATAAGCAGCACAAGAGAACAGTCAGTCACGTCTAACTTGCACACACTGGTATATTGGCTTAAAGGAAGATAAAGCAGATGCGCTTGTAGTCCACTATGTTGGTGAATGGAGAACAGGTTTTCCAAGACTTGGCCAGATCAGTCCCACAAACATGTATAAATGTTTTACCGTTAGTACCATAAGAACAATAAAGAAAGTTAAATAAAATAACTTTACGGATAACTGATCCAACCTTTGGATACAATAAGTAACCTTAGGAGGTAGCTGCATTTATTTTATTGAGTAGGCAGGACTGGGATCTCAAGCACTGGCCCCACCGATGTTTCTGAACTACACTTCTATGGATTCTCTGGCCTTCAATAACAGTCAAAGAATTCTAAGAACTGTATGCCACCAACAACTGGGGGGCCAGAATTTGAGATCCCGGATTTAGAAGAACCCAGAATCACATGACACAAGTCAATGGCAGCACAGCTGCGTTTGTTAAAGCCTGTCCGAGTTCACACACAAAAATAAAAAATGCATTTCAACATGGCAGACAGATATGGCATGTAACTTTCTATGATACATGACATGAGGTCACTATGCTGAATGGATAGAAAGATCATCCACATTAACTACGACTTGTGATGAAAAGTCTCTCCTGAAATCAAACTGCCATCGCTCTGACATATGGAATATAAACCCAGCATGTACCTCTATAGCAGGGCATCATCTCGCATGGATCAAGTAACAGTATTTTATGCTTTCCCTCCACCACAATAGTGCACTTCTAGCAGCCAGTTTCACTTTGTGAAATATCATTGGCATTAATGCAGTGGATAACTCATCCCTATGAGATATCACAGCCTATGATCTCATCTGGTTCCAGCATCAGGTGCTCTAAGACATGCTCAGTTGGCCCTCAGAAGTGACGTCAGAGTGGCAACTTTGTATGGAGCGATCGAAAGGGCTGTCCTGTTTGATCGCTCTTCCACTCACAGCTGCCACTCACTCTGTTGGCATGAAAGGGAGTAACATCTAAAAGGGCCCTACCACCTGGTGTGAGCTAAAATTCCATTGCCAAAGAAAAATTTTTGCACGTCACTAAAGCTAATGTCAGACGAACGCAGTCTGAGTGCACTCTGCGTGCGTGCATAACGGACGTACGTACTGGCAGAAGATACTGTAGACACAACACAGTCCATTTGTTTTTTATGACGGATGTAGAAAAAAAAAAAAAAGGAAATATGGACGCGGCGCACTCTGTCTGTCGTAGCGCTTTTACGTCGAGGCCTAAATGGTGTCCATTGCCATCTGCGTGGTGCGTGCCCACTTCGTGTGTTGGTCTCTATACATCACAAATCAATGCTACGACGGAAGTTAACTAACAGATCACTTTGTCCCCGGCAGTCTGTGTACAAGGTTGTTGAACGCACGCTAGGGAAACGCTAAGACCTGTGCTGAGACCAAGCACTAATGCAGTTATGTACAGGATAGAACTTACACTTGTATAAGTAGTGTACTTGTAGAAGATAGAACTTATACTTGTGTAAGTATGAACACATCCAGAGAATAGCCCTCACACCCCTGCATTAATAAAATCCTTTCAATTGCCTGTTAATTTTAGGCTGAGGACCGGTTTGTGTTTTTTTTGGCGTTCGCTCCAGGGTTGAGCAGTAGGTAAAATTTTGCAATTAGCGTCCGTCTAAAAATTAGTGAGGGCACCAAGTGATCGGTTACAAAAGTGCTAGAGATCTCTAGCGCTGCCCCCTACGTTGGGCAGGACTGTGTCACCCCCCCCATACACATGAGTAACATAAAAGAACTACCAAAATTTAAACAAAATAAAAATTGTGATTTACACACACAAACTCTATGGTAAACAAGACGAGAAGACCAGGAGGAGACCAGAAAAAAAATCCCCTTTAATTTTCAGCAAAATCACAGGCATCAAGTGTCACTGAATGTTGGCAGTCACAAAAGATCACATGCATTTTAGGGCCCATTGACACTGAGCAACATGAAAATCGCACATTTTTCTGCGCGATTTTCATATACGCGACATTTAGCAATATTGTGCAACACCACAAATGCAAATCGCAAAAAAAGGGCCATGTACCAGCGACGAGCTACAGGCGACATTGAGCTGTGAGATGTGACCAGCTCCATTGAAATGCATTGGAGAAGCTACATAGAGCGATATTGCGCGACAAAAACCGCACGTTATATATCGCTCAGTGTGGATGGGGCCTTAGGTTTCACTTCGTTAAAACAAAAACATTAAGGCTGGGGTCAAACTAACGCATTTTTAACGTGCGTTTAGGCGCACTGAATCACGGCCGCAGTAGCAGCAAATGACGAGCAATGACAGCCAATATACGAAGTATGGCTGCACAAAAAGTCCGGCCGCGCAACGCAAGTGGAAAATGAATGCATTTTTTCGAGAATGCAGAACCGCTAGTACTGACGTACAGAGTGCACTGCGTCCGCTAGCGGCGAGTGTGCGTGATTAGGAGACGTCAGACGCTGCTCATGTCCGGCCAACATAACGTCCAGACGCAAAAAGTGTTTTATTGACGATCCGTAAAAAATCACGCATGTAAATGCGCATCGTGTGACCGTTTTCGCTCATTCCGTGAAAAAAATACGGCAATGCGTTCGGACGCACATTTTGACGGTCGCTACGAATAATGCGTTCGTTTCACCCTAGCCTTAGATGGGAAGTCATAAACATGATCAATGTTCACAGGTAAGGTAGTTGTGTAGAAGTCCTACGACACTTGCCCCCACTCCATTCCCTTGAAAACTTTAGGAGTTATTCACAAATTTTGGCGCTTTTCACTTTGGGGATTCCATTTCGCCAAAACTATGGTGAATTCACTATGACCATAGGGTCATAAAAGCCACAACAAAAGGCTGTCAAAAGTCACCTAAGATCAGCAAACTGGCCTTGCCGAACTGCAAAAACAAAAAAAACTGAGCTCTCCTGTTCTCTTAACAGGCGTTTCGACAAATTTTAATGCATTTTCAATGGTTTAAATAATAAAAAGGTCCGTTAAATTTTTTTTATAAAAAAGGTCTGTTACAGAATGAGAAAAAAAATAAAAATAACTTTAAAAAAATTGCTAAACAAACATTTAAAGGCTTTTTGTTGAAAACAAAAATTTATTTTTTTTAAAAAAGTTGTTTTAAAAAAATATAACTTTGTTCCTACATTGAATCCTATGGGATTCGCCTTTTTAGACCTGTCGAACTGAATCACTAAAAATTGGGGCATTTCGCCATCACGTCAATGCAGTTCGGCGTTGCGGTCAATTCGCCAGTATTTGGAGAATTGACAGCTTTGTGAGTAGATGAACTGCTCCGAAATGGCACCGTACGTGAAATTTACCGTTCGGTGCACTTTGGGGCTTCGTAAATAAACCCTTTTATCTTTTCCCTCTGTTTCCCAAGTATTTTCTGCTGGATCTGACGATGCCATTAGCAAGTCAATCTGTGAGTAGGAGTAATATCTGACAAAGTCCTACATCAGCAGTCCGTACAGATATACAGTTGTGTTCAAAATTATTCAACCCCCAATGCTGTAAAGGGTTTTAGGGAATTTAGTGTACATTTGTAATTGTATTCAGAATGAAATCCTACCAGGACTTTTTAAAGAACCATATGCAACTAAAATGACATCAATTGGTTTTGTAATACAGTAGTAAATGTTTCATTGACACAATTATTCAACCCCTTAAAGACTACCACTCTGAAGAACAGAGGTTCATTCAAGTGTTTTCAATCAGGTATTGAAAACACCCGTGGATGTCACGGAGCAGCAATAAAGCATAATAAGTACCAATTAGGCAGCTTTAAAATGACTGTGATACTCAGCTCTTTCTAGACATTTACTGGTGTGGTTACAAACATGGTGAAGTCAAGAGAATGGTCCAGGAAGACAAGAGAAGAGGTGATTACTCTTCACAGGAAGGGCAATGGCTGTAAGAAGATTGCAAAGATGTTAAACATACCAAGAGAGACCATAGGAAGCATCATTCGCAAATTCAAGGCAAAGGGCACTGTTGAAACGCTACCTGGTCGTGGCAGAAAGAAGATGCTGACTTCGACTGCTGTGCGCTACCTGAAGCGTAGAGTGGAGAAAAGTCCCCGTGTGACTGCTGAGGAACTGAGAAAAGATTTGTCAGATGTGGGTACTGAAGTTTCAGCTCAGACAATACGGCGCACACTGCGTAATGAAGGCCTCCATGCCAGAACTCCCAGGCGCACCCCCTTGCTGTCTCCAAAGAATAAGAAGAGTCGACTGCAGTATGCCAAAAGTCATGTGGACAAACCACAGAAGTTTTGGGATAGTGTTCTGTGGACTGATGAAACAAAATTAGAACATTAGGCCCATGGATCAACGCTATGTTTGGAGGAGGAAGAACAAGGCCTATGAAGAAAAGAACACCTTGCCTACTGTGAAGCATGGCGGGGGGTCAATCATGCTTTGGGGCTGTTTTGCTTCTGCAGGTACAGGGAAGCTTCAGCGTGTGCAAGGTACCATGAATTCTCTTCAGTACCAGGAGATATTGGATGACAATGTGATGCAGTCCGTCACAAACCTGAGGCTTGGGAGACGTTGGACCTTTCAACAGGACAATGATGCCAAGCATACCTCCAAGTCCACTAGAGCATGGTTGCAGATTAAAGGCTGGAACATTTTGGAGTGGCCATCGCAGTCACCTGACTTAAATCCGATTGAGAACCTCTGGTGGGACTTAAAGAAAGCAGTTGCAGTGCGCAAGCCTAAGAAGGTGACTGAACTGGAGGCTTTTGCCCATGACGAATGGGCGAAGATACCCGTAGATCGCTGCAAGACACTTGTGTCAAGCTATGCTTCACGTTTAAAAGCGGTTATAACTGTAAAAGGATGTTGTACTAAGTACTAAGATTGAATGTCACTTGGGGGTTGAATAAAACTGATAATGATGTGAGCACAGAAAAGACATTTGTGGTTATTTCATTATAAATGTTATGTTATATTTGTCTGACCTACACGTGCCTCTTTGATTTAATTGTAAGCAAGATGACTGAATGATCAAAATCAAAGTCAAACTGGCCAAAACACTCAATTTCAGGGGGGGTTGAATAATTTTGAACACAACTGTGTATATATATATATATATATATATATAAATATATAATCGTGTTGTGGCTAAAATGCAGATATATATATATATATATATATATATCTGCATTTTAGCCACAACACGATTTAACCCCTACCTATATGATGGTCCTGGGAGGTACTGCTAAGGCTGGGGTCAGACGAACGCAGTGCGAACATGCGTTTAGCTGCACTTTAATACAGCCGCGGTAGCAGCAAATGACATCCAACGCAGGCCCACACACAAAGTACAGCCGCACGAAAGTTCGACCGAGTAACGCAAGTGGCAAACGAACGCATTTTCGCAAGAACGTCGAACCACTAGTACGACGTACAGAGTGCGCTGCGTCCGAATAGCGGCGTGTGTGCGTGATTAGGAGACGTCAGACGCTGCTCATGTCCGGCCAACATAACGTCCAGACACCCAAAGGTTCCTGGTTTGAATCCGTAAAAAAAAAAAAAAAAAATCACAGCCGTAATTGCGTATCGTATGACCGCTATCGCGTATTCTGTGAAAAAGTACGTCCAATGTTCGGACGCACTTTTTTACGGACGATGCAAAAAATGCGTTTGTCTGACCCTAGCCTAACCTGTGCTGTAGACGCACTGTATAAATTGCAGGGATTAGTCCATAGAAAGCTAGAAATGGATTGTCAATGTCAATCAGGAGTTCAGCTCTTGCTATAAATGTTGACCCATAAACTTCTGCACCCAATAAAACCGTCAACCTATCAGAATGCACAACTCCAATTAGCAATAATTACAGGCCAGGTTTGCCGGATATGTGAAGCACAGCACAGGTGATCTGATTTGCTGCTCAGTGATTGCAGGATTCAGTCTGCATTTCCCCAAGGTGATCTGCAAAATCTGGCCTGTTACAGGATCCCGAGGACAGGGCTGGGATTGACAGATTTATAGCAAAAAATTGTAGAGGGAATGTCTCAGTAATGTGATATCAGATCGGCCTTTTTCTCCACCATTCTCCTGGGGACAGTCCACAGGTATTACAACTCTTGGCTCAATGGCTATTGAGATAGAGAAAGTGGCAACTTTTCGGGAAAATCTATCCCTTTGTCATGCGGAAAGATTGATTCCCTGTCAAATGAGCCCAACGTTACACACACTACTGCCCGGAGAGCCGAAAAGGGAGTAATAAATGGATTATAAATAAACTAGGGATGCACCGATACCACTTTTTTAAGACAGAGTACAAGTACCGATACTTTTTAAAAGTACTCACCGATACCGAGTACCAATACTTTTCTTTAATGTCATATGACGCTTTCCAATAAGAACAGACCATATAAAAATGCCCCCAGCTCAAATGTACAGTTGTGTTCAAAATTATTCAACCCCCACTGAAAGTGAGTGTTTTGGCCAGTTTGACATTGATTTTGATCATTCAGTCATCTTGCTTACAATTAAATCAAAGAGGCACGTGTAGGTCAGACAAATATAACATAACATTTATAATGAAATAACCACAAATGTCTTTTCTGTGCTCACATCATTATCAGTTTTATTCAACCCCCAAGTGACATTCAATCTTAGTACTTAGTACAACATCCTTTTACAGTTATAACAGCTTTTAAACGTGAAGCATAGCTTGACACAAGTGTCTTGCAGCGATCTACGGGTATCTTCACCATTCGTCATGGGCAAAAGCCTCCAGTTCAGTCACATTCTTAGGCTTGCGCACTGCAACTGCTTCTTTAAGTCCCACCAGAGGTTCTCAATCGGATTTAAGTCAGGTGACTGCGATGGCCACTCCAAAATGTTCCAGCCTTTAATCTGCAACCATGCTCTAGTGGACTTGAGGTATGCTTGGGATCATTGTCCTGTTGAAAGGTCCAACGTCTCCAAGCCTCAGGTTTGTGACGGACTGCATCACATTGTCATCCAATATCTCCTGGTACTGAAGAGAATTCATGGTACCTTGCACACGCTGAAGCTTCCCTGTACCTGCAGAAGCAAAACAGCCCCAAAGCATGATTGACCCCCCCGCCATGCTTCACAGTAGGCAAGGTGTTCTTTTCTTCATAGGCCTTGTTCTTCCTCCTCCAAACATAGCGTTGATCCATGGGCCCAAACAGTTCTAATTTTGTTTCATCAGTCCACAGAACACTATCCCAAAACTTCTGTGGTTTGTCCACATGACGTTTGGCATACTGCAGTCGACTCTTCTTATTCTTTGGAGACAGCAAGGGGGTGCGCCTGGGAGTTCTGGCATGGAGGCCTTCATTACGCAGTGTGCGCCGTATTGTCTGAACTGAAACTTCAGTACCCATCTGACAAATCTTTTCTCAGTTCCTCAGCAGTCACACGGGGACTTTTCTCCACTCTACGCTTCAGGTAGCGCACAGCAGTCGAAGTCAGAACTTCTTTCTGCCACGACCAGGTAGCGTTTCAACAGTGCCCTTTGCCTTGAATTTGCGAATGATGCTTCCTATGGTCTCTCTTGGTATGTTTAACATCTTTGCAATCTTCTTATAGTCTTTGCCCTTCCTGTGAAGAGTAATCACCTCTTCTCTTGTCTTCCTGGACCATTCTCTTGACTTCACCATGTTTGTAACCACACCAGTAAATGTCTAGAAGGAGCTGAGTATCACAGTCATTTTAAAGCTGCCTAATTGGTGCTTATTATGCTTTATTGCTGCTCCGTGACATCCACAGGTGTTTTCAATACCTGATTGAAAACACTTGAATGAACCTCTGTTCTTCAGAGTGGTAGTCTTTAAGGGGTTGAATAATTGTGTCAATGAAGAATTCACAAAAGAAACATTTACTACTGTATTACAAAACCAATTGATGTCATTTTAGTTGCATATGGTTCTTTAAAAAGTCCTTGTAGGATTTCATTCTGAATACAATTACAAATGTACACTAAATTCCCTAAAACCCTTTACAGCATTGGGGGTTGAATAATTTTGAACACAACTGTATATCCCCCCCGATATATATATATAGTCATACTGCCCCAGCTCACACATGGATATGTCCTAGCTCACACATGGATTTGCCCCAGCTCACACATGGATATGCCCCAGCTCACACATGGATATTGCCCCAGCTCACACATGGATATTTGCCCCAGCTCACACGTGGATTTGCCCCAGCTCACACGTGGATTTGCCCCAGCTCACACGTGGATTTGCCCCAGCTCACACGTGGATTTGCCCCAGCTCACACGTGGATTTGCCCCAGCTCACACGTGGATTTGCCCCAGCTCACACGTGGATTTGCCCCAGCTCACACGTGGATTTGGCCCAGCTCACACTTGGATATTGCCCCAGCTCACACATGGATTTGCCCCAGCTCACACGTGGATTTGCCCCAGCTCACACGTGGATTTGCCCCAGCTCACACGTGGATTTGCCCCAGCTCACACGTGGATTTGCCCCAGCTCACACGTGGATTTGCCCCAGCTCACACTTGGATATTGCCCCAGCTCACACATGGATTTGCCCCCAGCTCATGGATTTGCCCCAGCTCACATGTGGACTTGCTCCAGCTCACACGTGGATGTTGCCCCAGCTCACACGTGGATATGCCCCCCAGCTCACACGTGGATATGCCCCCCAGCTCACACATGGGTATGCCCCCCAGCTCACACGTGGATATGCCCCAGCTCACACATGGGTATGCCCCCAGCTCACACATGGGTATTCCCCCCAGCTCACACATGGGTATTCCCCCCAGCTCACACATGGGTATTCCCCCCCACACATGGGTATTCCCCCCACACACACATGGGTATTCCCCCCCACACACGGGTATTCCCCCCCCACACATGGGTATTCCCCCCCACACACACATGGGTATTCCCCCCCACACATGGGTATTCCCCCCCACACATGGGTATCCCCCCCCCCGCACTCTCCGCGACGATACTTACCTTCCTGAGCGACGCCGGGAATGTCTCCGCGCGTGCGCTCGTTGGAAGGACCCCAGCCGCGACCACGTGGGACCATGTGAACGCGGCTGGGGTCCTTCCAACGAGCGCACGCGCGGAAACTTTCCCGGCATCGCCCAGGAAGGCAAGTATCATCGCGGAGAGCAGCTGCAGGGCCTGTCTGAATGCTCTATCGGCATTCAGACAGGCCATGCAGCTGCTCACTGTGTTTATACTTACCTTCCTGAGCGACGCCGGGAAAGTTTCCGTGCGCGCGCTCGTTGGAAGGACCCCAGCCGCGATCACATGGTCCCATGTGGTCGCGGCTGGGGTCCTTCCAACGAGGGCACGCGCGGAGACATTCCCGGCGTCGCTCAGGAAGGTAAGTATCGTCGCGGAGAGCTCCAGGGGCGGCTGTCCGAATGCCGATAGAGCATTCGGACAGCCGCCGCAGCCCCTCGGATGCCGGCAAGTCGGCTCAATGCCAGCTTCCAGTATCGGGAAAAATATCGGGGGATACTGCACGAGTACCAAGTACTCCTGCAGTACCCAGTATCGGCCCCGATACCGATACTAGTATCGGTGCAACCCTAAAATAAACCAAAAAGAGCACTCCAATTAACACATTCAAAAACCATCCACAGCAGCTTATACATTGACACAAAGATTTTACCAAATTTTAACCAAAAAGGTGGAATACAGTGACGGTGTTGACAGGCTTAAGCAATCTATGGCCATATATTGTGAACTAAATTACTACCATTTTTCAACAGAGTTTAGGGTTAAAAACCTTGTAAAAAGTCTTGAATGGGTTAAAATTTGGTAAAATCTTTGTGTGTCAATCTAGAAGATGCTGTGGAAGTTTTTTAATGTGTCAAATGGAGTGCTCTCTTTTTGGTTTGTTGTATTTTATGGTCTTGAGAAGCACCCACACTCTGCTTAGTAAAGGTTGAGTGAGATATATACACACAACACAACACAAACACACACATACATATAGTACTTACAAGGGTTGTGGTGGAGGTCAAAAAGGAAGATAAAAAGCCTCCATGCTTTAATTAGTTATGTTTATTATTGCAGAAGCCACCTGCACATCACAGCAATTCAAAGAACTGCATCCCAGAGCTCCTGTGCTACATTCCCCATATGCAGCAAGGAACTCTGGGTAGGCCATGCAAATGACATGTGTCTCACTTTTTTGAATCCTGGGTCTGTTATTACACGGAGTCCTTAAATAAATACATACATATACATTATATATATCAGGGCTCAAAATTTCAAGTCCCAAGCTACTAGTCAGGCCTTAAGAATTACTTGCCACTAGTTGCCCCACCTAACCCCTATCCTGCCCTGCCTGCATCTGCATTCCCACTCGCCCTCATGTAATTTCCACTCGCCAAATGCTAGTAGGCGAGTGGAAATTTTGAGGCCTGTATATATTACATACATACACATCACCTTCTCCTTGCAGCTGATAGCTTAGTCATTCTGGTTCCATTATTGCTAGCCTAGAGAACCTAACCTTAAAACACATAATACATGGTATTATGGTCCTGAGAATAAATGGCCCTGAGCTGCAGATTATTGCAGTCGTTCTGATGACAACGGGTTTCATAAAGTTGTGTAACATCATTTAAACATTTCAGATTACAGATCCCTAGAGGAAAGAGCACTTCACGCTTGTCAGAAATGAGAAAAAAACGTTTGAGGAATTGAATTGTCTTCCTTTCTGTGGCTTTCCGAGTGTAGGTATCTAATCTCAGGCATTTATTTCTCGATGATCCTACCCGCGTGCTATTTCATGTTTTCTCTGAGCAGATGGGGGTGGTGGGGGCTACACAACTCAGAGAGGACTGGAATTAAGAGAGGCTTTTCCGTAAGGTTTGCCTTTTAAGTCTGCAGCAGGGCCAAGAGATTGAAAGGCGGCTCAGGAACAAAACATCCCAGTTACAATTACCGTTGGGTTTTGCTGAAATATGTCAACTTTGGAGGTAAAATATAATATAAGTCGCAGGAGGGATGTAATATGCTCTCATAGCAATTTATTTCATTCTTGCTTTCACAATAGAAACGCTCCAAGATATAAATATTTGCCCAAAACATTTAGCTTGGATCACTCTTGGTGCAGTGAGCCTATAGATTTGTGCCTCCCCCTCCTTACTTGACGGTTTTCTTCCACATTTTGACATAATATTAATAGCAGCGAGCAGAATATAACCTGTTTGCTGGTGGAATACATAGGTTGCGAGGGAGAATAATAAAATGCGCAGCAAAAAGTAGATACGAGGGAAACTGCTAATCTCCTCATATCCATTAAAAACAGTAGATTGGGGAAAAAAAGTGTTATATTTGAACAATTAAAAAGATAAATACTGCTCACATTTGTTTCGTTATTGTCAAAAGACAGTTAATTGCATGAAAAAAACAACATGAAATATTGTATTCAAAGGCTTCATTTCTGGATGAAAGGTTTTTTATTATTACTATAATTTTAAATAACGAGCAAAAGGCGAATTAGACATTTGAGAACTAATTACATGTAAATATATTAAAAACATGCCATTCATTTTTTACAAAGGATGAGATCAGTTAAAGTAAATACAGGGCACTATTCTCTAGTCTAAGCACTAACATGTACAACTTGACTGCAAAAAAACAGATGAATTGTACTTGCTGGCATAGTTACATAAGGAGAAGAGTGTCAAATTCAGCACTATTATGATTAGAGCAACGTTACTACAGGTTTATTTGGACACATGTATGAGGCATAAGGGGTTTTCTCAAGCAGAATTAGTCGACACAGTTACAGGATTTAAAGTGCTAACAAGTTCCTTTAGCGCTGTACAATGGGGGGCAGAACAACAAATATACATACAAGTTAAACACACAGAACAGTAGGAGAGGACCCTGCCCAAGAGCTTACAATCTAAGAGGGGTGACACTAGGTGAGGGTAAATAGAGAACATGAAGTGGCAGTGTGTCTGTGTGCTGGGTGGGGGATGGAGTAAGAAATGAACAGAGGGGTTAGGGAGTGAGATAGGCTTCTCTAAAGTAATGCGTTTTCTTGAAGGAATGGAGAGACAGGGATAGTCTGATGTTGCAGGGGAGGGAGTTCCATAGAAATGGGGAGAAGTCCTGAAGGCGAGAGTTGGGAGTGTGGGTCCGAGGCGACAATAACGTCAGATCATGGGCAGTGAAGTGGTCAGGAAGGGATGTACCTGTTAATAAGGGAAAAGATGTAGGTAGGGGCGCGGTTATGGAGAGCTTTAAGGAAACAGGGATCCAGTGTAGAGATTGACAGAGGGGTGAGGTGTGAGAGGTGCGGGAGGTGGGGTGGATGAGCCTGGCACAGGCATTCATAACAGATTGCAGAGGGAGAATATGGGATCTCTCAAGGCCAGAGAGAAGGAGGTTACAATAGTCAAGGCGGGAGATAATAAGAGCTTGGATGAGCATTTTAGCAGAGTCCTTATTAAGACCAGGATGGACAGGCGCAATTTTTTTTTTAGGTGGAAGTAGCAGGATTTGGCTAGCGACCGAATGTGAGGAGTGAAGAAGATACCAGAGTCTAAGAGGACACCGAGGCAATGGGCCTGTGAGGTAGAAGTAATCGTGGCACCATTCACCTGAAGGGAAGTGTGCGCAGGAAAGTTGGTTTTAGCGGCAGGGAAGGCGAGAATTTCAGTTTTAGAGAGGTTAAGCTTTACGAAACTGGAAGTCATCCAGTCGGAGACAGTCAATAAGTCAGGCAGTTCACAGTCCAACACAGGAGGAGAGTGTTCGGGAGAGGAAAGGTAGATTTGAGTGTCATCAGCATAGAGAGGATATTTGAGTCCATAGGAAGAGATGAGGTTGCCAAGAGAAGCTGTATAGATTGAGAACAGTAGGGGACCCAGAAGAGGTACCCCAACTGAGAAAGGAACTGGGGGAGAAGAGGCACCAGCGATGGAGACACTGGAGGAGCGAAGAGAGGGATAGGAAGAGAACCAGGAGAGAGTGGTGTCACGGAGGCCAAGTTGACGCAACGTGAGGAGCAGGAGAGGGTGGTTAACCGTGTCAAATGCAGCAGAAAGATCGAGAAGACTAAGTAGGGAGAATTGACCTTTGGTTTTGGCAGCAACTAGATCATTAGTCACCTTGGTCAAAGCAGTTTCAGTGGAGTGCTGGGAGCGAAAGCCCAAGAGATGGCAGCGCAGGAGGATATGAGAAATGCCGGGACTTCCTCCTCTGAGACCATAGAAAAGGAAAACGTAGAAGAAGGGGCAGGGAGTGAAGGAATGAGTGAGGGGGAATGTAGGGATTCAACGATTCATCTGATAAAAGAAAAAACATATGCAAACTGCATACTTCCTTTCGCACACAAGGTATATGTCACAGTGATGGATTGATGTTGCGTAAGCAGCTTAAGCCCATGTCTGCTGAAAACGAATGCTGCTACAAGAGCTCAGATCGACATGATGATATCACCACAAAATCAGGACGAGAAAGGTGGGCACTCCAATAAGCTAAACTGGGCAGGCTGTGTGGAGTGTCCCTTTACAATAATTTCATGAACAAACTGAGCGGGAGGAGGGTCCAGAGGTGGAAGAAAAGGACTTTAGGCAAGGGACTTGGCCGGAATGTGAGAGGAAGTGGGTTTGGGCAAAAAGACCGGACCTGAGTGTGGGAGAGATTTTGTGGGAAGGGACAGAAAGGGAGAGAATGGCATATCCAGCCCAAAGTGGAGGTGACAGGCAGGTTGGGGTGGTGGCACAGGATGAAGCAGAATCTGAGGTTATAACGTTTAACTCTGTCTGACTCTCAAACAGTGCGTGCTGTACACAAATCTTTCAACAGTTGTTTCAGCCCTAGTTGAATGGTAAATGGAGGAGGGCAATGAAGGCTAAGTTTAGTAAACTTATTGGTGAAATAGTCAGAAAGCTGACAGCAGTGAGGTCCATGGAAGGTTGAGTGGATGTGGGGGGCATTAACAGGTTTAAAGTATGAAACAGATGTCTGGAATCATGAGAAAAGGTAGCGATAAGTAATGACACAAGACTGTTTGGTGAGAGATAAAGCGAGACTATAGGAGTAGAGCATAAATTTGTAATGCAGGAAGTGTGAGACCTTGTCCTGCCGCATTCAGCCGCCCTGGAGCACTGCCGAAGATGTCATGTGTATTTTGTGTGCCACGGTTGGCGGTTAGGCCTGCGTTTAGCACAGAGAGGTAGGAGCGAGTTCCTCAAGTGATGAGGAGAGGACAGAGTTGCAGAGATCAGTCTCTTGGTCAGTGCAGTCCATTGTAGTGATAGGAAGGAGAAGAGGCTGGATAGTTGTAGAGAGTAGCTTAGGATTCAGGGCACCAAGGTTCTTCGGGGTAGAGGAGGAGTGAGGGTGGAAGCAGGAGGCTGGCTAGCTGGCAAGAGAAGGTTCCAGGAGAGGAGGTGGGGATCGGAAAGGGGGAAAGGTGAGTTGGAAAAGTTGGAAACTGCAGAGGCTGGAGAAAATGAGATCCAGGGTGTTGCCAACTTGGTGGGTAGGAGAGTTGGACCGGTGTGTGAGGCCCAAGTAGGTGATGGAAAGGAATTAGGGAGGTGAGGGGGTTGGTCGGGGAGTCAATTAATTACTTGTGTTATCGGAACAGATGCTGACAAGTACAACTAACCGATTTCAGTCAAGCTGCACAAGTAAGGGCCTACATGGCAACTAGCGAAGAACTTCACTGTGTCGTTAACTTGCTTTATGGCTAATAGGGGAGTCATTTTTATACAATATACTCAAGCCAATCTTTGTGACTTGTGTGTGTTGGGATGAGGGCCGTTAAACCAAAAAATACAGACAAAACCCGTATGTGTACAGCATTTAAAGTGTATGACGAAACTCGCACAATACATAGTTTGATGTAGCTCCAACTGTATCCGGTAATTTGGGTGCTTTAGCACTGCTCACACCAGAGTAAAAAGCAAGGACCCCATGTGGTTTAATTTATTTGGCACATCAGACTACACTGGCACAGTTCACAATGCAAGCAACATTTTGTATTACTGCCAGTGCATCCTATGTGTTCACATAGTATCTTCTGAGCAGATAGCAGAAGAGTGACAGTTCAGCTTTGAAAACTACAGTGTGGTGATTTTGCAGAGGATCATTTCCAGAAATTCAATCCTTCAGAGTTCACACTATATGGAGATTATCAAACAAGCTGAATTGCTCTTTTTATTATTATTATTATTATGTGTATAAATCACCATCACACACCTGATGATGCAGGGCTTGATTTAGACACATGTACTTTCACTCAGAGGTTCTTGGAAAGCAATTCTCCATCCTGGCATCAACGGGAACGTCTAGCCTGTGATGCATGGCTGCCTGCCACTTTCATAACCAGCACAAAAGATGAAGCCGGGCAGCAGGAGAATAAGACTTTTCCTGGATACATTGTCTTCCCGCACCTGGTAAAAGCGGATTCAGGCAGTGTCTTGAGGTCACCCTGTCTGGACAGATTAGGGCCAGGTAGATCGTAAGCTCTCATGCAGACGCTAATCTTATTGTTCCACTTCGAAAGCCACTTTGTGCTTCGAGTTCTGGGTTCTAGGAAAATGCAGCGAGGCACAGTCTTAAAGTCTGCTTTGCAGCTAAGAAGATTCTCCATAGGAAGAATTGTAAATTCTTCAGCTTCAAGTATAGCATCCATGAAGGGTATGAATGTATCTTTTCAGATCTCTATATCTTGGTGCCAACTACTCCGAGACATTACATGCTACATTTTTTATTATTTTAATTAAAAAGGATACAGGTCTTCTATTCTATAGTGTAGGGAAGTACAGATCACAGTCCCAAATGCAAAAGGTGAAGCTTGATTTGATTAAACGAACAGGTTCAGTTAAAGAAAATGTAACAGGTTACAGTGATCAATGTAGCCAAAATGTGTTACATCATAGGTCCCAGTGAGTTGCATCTCTCGTTGGAATGATGCTTGTCTAGGATGCCTAGATCCCCTGTATAGAAAAGAGCAAGAGAGGATACATTGATCATTAAGACTGTCCATCTGCTGATGGGATATTGCATACAGGATACACCTGGACAATACAGGTGCCCTTTATTATTTAAAACCTGGCTATTCTTGATCCGAGAAATATGTCCCTCGCTGGCTATCTTTTCCAGCAGTCACTGACCTATCACATGCAATCAGGACCAGTAGCCACCCTTTAATAGTGTTAAAAAAACCTTTGCCATTTGCCAAGATCTGTCTTGCTGCATTAAAAAGGACATTCTTGTAGTTTTCTCCTGTATCTTAAATATGTCCTATTACTGCCACACAGCATCGTGACGGTTTACATTTCTTGTAAGGCTTGTTAAGTAATGACATTCATTTCTTTTAAGTGATTAATATTGCAGTAGGACTTTTGGTCTTCCTCTATCCTGCTTTCAGCTGATCTCCTTCTCCTCAGTAGGGATGAGCCGTTTGGTTCGAAGTTCGCGAACTTCGAACTTTTTGGGACGTTCGCCAAAAGTTTGAAATTAATTTTTTTTTGAAAAAAGTATAAAAAATGCTTAAGAAATACTAAAAAAAAAATCTAGAAATAAAAGAGACTCTTTACTGCAGAATATTATAAGCAACGGTTTATTAGATATTGACTTAAAACGGGAAAATTTTTAACATTGAAGCCTATGGGATAAAACATTCTTGTTACTAAAACATCAGGCAGACACGGCCCTCTAATCAGGCACTGTAGAGGGCAGCCCGTAGGGGCCTCCCAAGGATCCCCTCGAGGAGCATGCGGCCGCCGGATGACAGAGCTGCGACTGTGCGGGATAGCCGCCCGGGTGCATGTGGCAGAGACAGGCAGCGCAGGGAGGGAGCCACTGCACCTGCAGCCACGGCAGACCCCCCCAGCCCCCACAACCAGGATCCAGGTAGCCCCCACTGACCACCAGGCTAAGGTAAGGCAACACATTTCTAAAAAAAAAAAAAAAAAAATTAATCCGAGGACATTTTTAAATGTTCCCGGAAACATAAAATAAAAACGTATTTTTTTTCTTTCTCTACCTGGCTGAATGTATTTAATTATATATATTAGATACATTCAGCCAGGTAGAGGGGGGTGGCATGTGGGCTGCGCGGGGTCTCAGGCAGTGGTTTGTTTTTTGTGTGTACATTTTTAGCAAATTTATAGGGGAAGGTAAGGGCAGGTATGATTATATATATATTATAGATAAGATATATATCTATATTCTTATAAATATATATTATATCCAGACTTGTATTACATACACATTTTGGCAACTAATTGCCCCCCGCCCATTTGGTGATCCCTCCAGAAGAAATGTTGAACCCGATAGAGCAGAGAATAATATATATTATTCTCTGCTCTGTCGGGTTCAACATTTCTTCTGGAGGGATCAGCCAAATGAGGGGGCGCATTTAGTTGAGATTGTCCACATCCCACCCCCCCATGTGCGTATGTGTATATATGGTCTGAGGTCTGTGGGTGGGTGTATATATATATATCTGCGTGTTGATATATACGTATATATAGGTCTGCGTGTTGATATATACGTATATGTCTGTGTGTGGTATCAATGCATCCCTACTCTATATGATCAGGGGTTAAATTTTTTTATATTTTTATACTATTCCTATTAAATTAACAGTAATTTTTGATGTATTTTATTCAGTAGAAACTTTTTTTTGCCTATAGAACATGTGCTTTGTGAAAATAAAACGGTTTTGTTTTTACATTTTAATTTAGTTAGTGCATTCCTGTCCAGTGCGGTGAGAAGCAAACGTAATGTAGTGTAGACACGCTGCGAGGCAGAGTGGAGTGAAGTCAAGCCTGCAAAATGTTTGCTTCTCTTCGCTACGCTGTGCATCGCTACACACTCCGTGTGTCTCAGCCTTTATTCCCGCATCGCTAGCTTACCGAATCAGTTTGTATACTTGTTACTGACCCTGCTTGTTCTGAGGACCCGATCGGTTGCCGACTTTGCCTGCCATTTGACTATTCTCTCTGTGTATTCCCTGCCTGTTCTGTTTGCTTCCTGTTGCTACTGGTGTGCGCCGATTCTCACCATATACAGTAGCGCAGTACAAGTGCCTAAACATTGCTGACCTGGTTTTGTTATAGCTGCTGATGTAACTGAATAGATCAGGGATCTCTTCTGCATTACCAAAACCTCCACCACTGCACTCTTCCACTATACCACAGAGGGGTTACTTACGGTGTGAAGGCACTTGCTGCCACCAAAGGCACAATATTTGGGTGCCCTGCCACTGACGCCTATACCAGATTCACATCATTTTAATATTTGACCGCAGGGTCCAACCCTGCACTCTTCCACAATACCACAGAGGGGTTACGGTGTGACGGCACTGTTGCCGACACTAAAGGCCCAATTTTAAAGCACCTATTGTTCCTTTCATCCAAAGCCTGCATAAGTTTCACCATAATTTAGCCAAAAAAATCACTAAACTTGTTCTGCGTGTCCTAAAAAGGTCTCCTCTTTTCATACAGACTGCCGCCCCAAGCAGTTGTTTATGAATAGATTAAAGGAAAACCATTTACCGTCATTTGAAATGTCATTTTTTTGTTTTTAAATGTTTCTATACATCCTACAAATCCGCCACTTCACGGGCAGGTTATGGGGAACTCCTAGGCACGATATTTGAAGGAATTTTTCATTTTTATTCTTAACCTTTATTTCATGGAAAACTCACTGTTCCTTTAAAAACGTTTTTTTTTTTTACTTTTTGTCCTTGTTTCCTGTCCCCCAGGGCACTGCCCGGACCCCCATACACCTTTTATGGCAAATATCTTGCATATGCCCTCTTGGAGGGCACTCTAAAAATCTAACTTTCGAGTCCCATTGACTTGCATTGAGTTTGGTTCGTGTTCGAGTTCGAACTTGAACTTTTGAGATTGTTCGTGTTCGAATGCGAACCGAACACGGGGGTGTTCGGCTCATCACTACTCCTCAGCACTATGCACAGCACAGAAACTCCCCCCTCCATCCTCCTCCCTCTATCCCACGAGGATAACTCTGCAGAGATGTGGATAGCCTTGCTCCGGATGATATCGCACTAACCCCTTGTGAGTAGAATACTTTAAACTGCTAAAATATATATTTCGCCAGACTGGATTTAGTCAGTCTCCTCTATAATAAAAATAAAAAAAATTAACACATTTATACAACATTGGGCACAATGAGATTTAGATGTAAACACAGACAGACTATTTTGACAGTCATACAGTTAGAAACATGCATGTATGCCTGAGACATGGACCACTTAAAGCAACATCTGCCACAGGGTAAGAAGAATGTTCCTAGAGCCCATTATCTATAAACATTTCTAGAGATTACGATCAACACAATAATTCAAAGGGGGAAAAACAAAAAGACGGAAACAGCTCAGGTTGTCACGTCGAGTATTTCAGCACCCAAGATTAGCAAAAATTGTATTTTGGGTCACAGCGGCATCTCTGGCTCATGTATTCTCGGAATGGACAGTCTTGACCTTCTGTACAAACTTTTCTAAGTGTGTCTAGTGCAGTAGTGATTTTATAACTAGATCATGGTTAACCAACGGACTTCCTCTGCAAAACTTACATCCATGTATGATTCCAGTGGACACATACAAGCATTATTTCCCAAGTCCAAACAAGACAGCACGTGTTACGAGCTAGACGGGTCGGGGCAGCAAGTGCAAATCTACACAATCACCCACACAGACAGGATAGAGAGCCTGTCACAAGTATGACATAACTTACTGGAACATCCTTTTTGCTAAACATGCTTCTAGTGCTTTTTGTTAAGCCCCCCTCCCTTAATAAACCCAGCTTGCTAGTACAAGCATTTCCACCTCCCAGATACTGCAGACCGCTCTCTTTGCTGGCAGGTGGGAATGTATTGACAGTTTTCAGTGTTGGAGGGGAGGGTGAAGTCAGCTTACAAAAACAGGTGTCATTCAGACAGATATGCCACAAAAAAAGGTAAAAGTGTCCACGGCGTTGTCAACATTTTAAAAAGAATTGTAATGCAGCTGCATAGAATTATGACAGAATTGAACACACAAATATTTCTTTAATTTCGTAGGACACTTATTAAAAGGGACACTAGGCAAAGAAAAAACATAAAAAACACAACACGGAACCAATCAGATGATTCTCCATACAGAAGCATTGAGACAAATCAGAATCTACTGGTTGAGTCTGACTTAGTCCAGGGGCCAGAGACAGCTGGCTGACAATTTAATATCACTTATGTATCTAGTTGTGACAGCCAGAGTGTCCCAATCCTTTACATTAGCAGTGTGATATCAGTACAGTCTTTGGTACAAAATATCGTTGTTCTGCCTCATTAGAGATGAACCCTGATCAGCAGAGCGCATTTGTTTAAAGGATAGAGTATCTATTTTGGGATTTCTCTGCATTTTACTCTGGTATGAGGTTCTCATTCCATACAAAGATAAGCGGGAGCTGGAAATAGACAGCAATGAACTAAAAGGAAAAAAACAACAAAAAAAACTTACATGACACAAAAAAAAACTCATCAGCATAAGATGCAGGCTTGTGCTACAAGCAAAGGAACACGCATGGTAGATACGTGTCTCCAAGCTGTTGTGTTTTTGCTTCTTTATTACCATTTTTGTTTGTTTTTCATTGTTCCATGTATCCAAACATCCCAGTATACTTAAAGGGTTTAAGTTTGTTTTCTTTTTTTTTAGAATTTACTATATTCTGATTTTGAGGCTGAAATGTGGCTTTGCTTACAGCTTGAACATAACGCTCCTGAGATAGAAACCTATGTAATCCTACCGTGAATATTAATGTAGAAAAAAATGCAGCCGGTTTATAAAACAGCCTAATTCTCATTATTACATTATGCACGTCTTCCCTGAGCGGTTCTATCGGCGCCGCACTGTAACACAATGCATAATTTATATTGTCAGCAATATATACATAACACACTCACCAGGTTAATAGCTACTGGGAAGAAAGACTGATTATTCGAGGGAGGTGAACGGTTCTAATAATAATTATACCTAAGGGTGATATGTATAGATTTATGCAGAATATACGTTTAACTCACTGCATTAACCCACTCACTACCGTGATAGCGTTAACACAATCTACAAAAGACCCATCAGTTTAACTTGACCTGGAAAATTGCAAAGAGGCTGCAGAATATATTCTTAAATTTATAGTAATTTTGATATATCAGCGGAGATACGACAAGATCTGAATTTGGAGCTAATCAGTTACTGCGCACTGAGGCTACCAGGAGCATCAGTGCTACACCTGGACTGATCAGCAGAGGGAGGCCTCTGCTTTGTCAAATACATGGCAATGATAGAAGAGAAACTTTTTACTAAAAATCCTAGACAGTAGTTTCATGGAAAATCACTTTCAGGTCTATTCAAAGAAAGGTGAACCTCAGGAGAGACACTGGAGAAGTAAAAATTCTAGATCAAAATAGCCAAACCAGAAAAATTCTCCCATTTATCTCACTTTCCAAATCAGCCATTTGGTCTAGATTGTTCTCTTTTCCTGACAGTTCTCCTGGTTTTCACCTTTCTCTGAATAACCCTGTTTCTAGAGCAAGGATTATTTATTTATTTATAAAGGATTTTGCCAGGAAGGATACATTGAGATTTCTCTCGTTTTCAAGTATGTCCTGGGTTCAAGAACATTGAAGTTTTACAGTTACAGAAATAAAGTAATACAATGCAAGATATTAAAAAACAACACAAATATACAGATTAACAGAAAATAAATATGTAGGAAATAGTCATTATGTTACATGTTTACAGGTGCATTCTGTATTGAGGTATGTTAGTAAGGAGCTTTTGAGTATCTTAAGACTGGGGGAAGATTTGATGGTGTCTGGGAGGTTATTCCATAATTGTGGTGCTCTGTAGGAAAATGAGGACCGAGCCACTTTCTTTTTGTATTGTGGTATTGCAAGTAAGGTGCAGGTCCTGGATCGGAGGTTATAGGATGAGGAGCTGCTGGGGGAAGCAGTCTATTCAGGTAGGGTGGCAGCTTCCCAGAAAAGCTCTTAAACACCAGGCTGGAAAGGTGAAGGGTGCGTTTAGACTCCAGCGATGGCCAGTTTAGCTCTTTTAACATGTCACAATGGTGGGTCATGTAGTTACATTGTAATGCAAAGCGGCAGAATGAGTTATACAATGTAGTATTATTATTATTATTATTTATTTATAAAGCGCCAGCATATTCCGCAGCGCTGTACAATAGGCACAGTATAGAGGGGGTTACAATACATTGAACAACATTTGACAAACAGTACAGGAGGAGATGAGGGCCCTATTCCCGTAGGAACTCACAATCTGGGAGGGTTGGGGTTGGAAACAGGAGGAGAGGACTGTAAGGTGAGAGTGATTGATGGTTGCGTCAGTGAGTTGGGTGGTAGGCTTCCCTAAATAGGAACGTTTTAAGGGAGCGTTTGAAGGAAGAGAAGTTAGGGGAAAGTCTGACAGTACGAGGGAGAGCGTTCCAGAGAGTGGGAGCTGCGCGTGAGAAATCCTGCAGTCTATCATGGGAAGAGGTGATGCGGGGAGAATCTAGTAAGTTTCTGAAGGTGTGTTTGCGGGCAGCTGCATACACTACATCTCCGTAATCAATAGCCGGCATAAGCATTTGTTGTACAATCTGCTTTCTTACCGCGGGGCTCAGGCAGGATTTGTTTCTGTACAGGGCACCTAGTTTGGGGTAAAGTTTAGATGAGAGTTTTTAGATATGGGGGCCAAAGGATAGATTAGGGTCCAACCGCATACCTAGATATTTGAGAGAAGTGACTGGTCAGCGTGCCATTTGATTTTGTCCCAACACATAGATTAAAAAGGCCAATATGGTTTTCCCATGAGCTGGATTATGTAGCCTATGGTTAGATCTTCAGTCGGATAGATCTTCAGAACAGAGCGAGACAGAATTTACATGAAACATTGCTTTCATCACCATATATTATATTAGAGAATATTTTGAAGGGTGAGCTGTAAAGGTTATAGATATTTTCCTACGTACATGTTTATGAGTGAGAAGAGAAAAAAAAAGGCAAACAAAAATAAATAGATAATAATATAGCACAAGAGAAAGAAGAGAGCAAGAGAAATAAAGAAAAGGCAAAGAGAGGGATAGAGAAAAGAAAACACATTGGAGAGATGCCAGGAAGAGAGCATAAACAAGGGAGTGGAGCAAAATTCAGATGAAGAAAAAGGTAAAAGGAGGAGACAAGCGTGAAAATAGCACAAAAAGAACAAAAAGTGGAGAGCGAGATGAAACAAAAAGTGGGAGAGAAGCCAGGAAGATAACTTCTAACTATATACAAAACTTTGCTATGGGGTGAGCGAAATAAAACTTTTTTTCTTGTTATGTTTTATACATGAAGTGGGCTGGATACTTCTAGTTGACGCAGCCACCCTGGTAGGGAATAGGCTTGAAACCATTTTTTCTGCATATGTATATTTTGTTGTATCCCAAGACAGATCATTGCTGCCGCTGCCCTTTCCGTGTTTTCTTTTTCAATCCCAAAATGGAAAGGTTCCTAGTAAGGGTACAAATATAAACCCACCAGCCTGTCTCAGCTGAGAAGCAGTATGAGGTAGACATGTGCATTCGTTTTAGTACTAAAGCGATTTAGTCCGAATTTTGGGATAATTTAGTTTTAGTATGACTCAAGAGAAACGAAACTGCTCAGTACAAAAAACGAAAGAAACTAAAATAAAATGCACTACATTTTAGTTTCAGTCCTCTTTGTGATATTATATTGATGAGTGAAGGAGACCAGCAATGAAGAGCGCAACATCGCAACATCCGAAGTTCTGCACCCTCCACATGCCAATGCAGGAAGATGTTCTATACAGAGAGGGACATTAATTCAGGAGGATGTTCTATATATTATACAGAGAGGGGTATTAATTAATGCAGGTGGATGTTCTATATATTATACAGAGAGGGGTATTAATTAATGCAGGTGGATGTTGTATACATTATACAGAGAGGGGTATTAATTAATGCAGGAGGATGTTCTATATATTATACAGAGAGGGGTATTAATTAATGCAGGTGGATGTTGTATACATTATACAGAGAGGGGTATTAATTAATGCAGGAGGATGTTCTAAACATTATACAGAGAAGAGCCTTTTTTTTTTAGCCCTTTAAATCCAGTGGCTGTGAGCGCGGAGATCGGCTGCTTGTTACATTATCTCTCAGTACAATGTATCAGGCTCAGCTGTTACAGTAACTGACTGCTGCTCATCACAGCACTCAGAGTTTCAGTAAAACAAGAAAATAATATTGTTCTAACGTCTTATATATAAAAATATTATTTACTAGTTTTACTGAAACTCTGAGCGCTGTGATGAGCAGCAGTCAGTTACTGTAACAGCTTTGCCTGACACGGGGCAGTATTGCAATGTTGGTGCTAACTTAACCAGAGCTGTTGTAACTGAAAACCTCCATAGGCTATAATAGCTCTGGGAAGTTTACAACAGCTCTGGTTATGTTAGCACCAGCTATATAATATGGCCCACATTGTGCTGAGAGTGAGAGATACTGTAACAAGCAGCGATCTCAGTCCTCTGAGGAGCCACTACAATAGTAATTGTATCCACTGGTTTTCGGATGAATGAAATTAGTTTTCATACTAAAGAACTGAAAACGAATTTCTTTAGCAACTAAATAAATTGCATTTTAGTACTAATGCATTAGTTCAAAACGAAATTTTGTGCTGTGCACATGTCTAGTATGAGGACATGTGGTTGCATAGAAAGCAACTTTTGGTTTGATTACATAGGTCCCACCATACCCAGAGGTGCCGTGGCGGGTGGGCTTAGGCTGGGTTCACACCTGAGGGTATCTCATATGCGCGTTTTAGACAATTAGAAACAAGCGTTTTTTGAAGTCTATGGCCGCAAACGTGCTGTAATACGCCCCAAAGAAGCTCCTGTACTTTGGGCGTAGGGCCTTTTACAACGCGTTCCTATCTCTGTTTTGTTTCACATGGACCTATGAGGGTAAGTGCAAATGACAACCTTTTTTCTTGTTATGTTTTATACATGAAGTGGGCTGCATACTTCTTGCTGATGCAGCCTCCATGGTAGGGAATAGGCATCAAATTATATATATATATATATATATATATATACACACACACACACACACCTTTACCTGTTTTTTAAAAATGTGTAAATGGCTTCTGAGTTGAATAATACTGAATATTATGATCCAGTAGCCACTAGATTTGAAAACTCCTGTTACATATACATATATATATACACCACACATCTTTATTGAACCTTTAGGGATCATGTTATATTTTGTGTATATATATATTTTTTTATGTTTATTATACAGGATACCAGCAGCTCCTTCCAAAAGATATATATATATATATAGATGACAATAACTTGCTAAATATGTAAGTATGACTCGGGGACACTCCAGAAAGTCCCAGAGATTTCGCTGCTACTTGATCCCAGCCAGTTATACTCCCACGGGATTCCGGGTCGATGTATACAAGTATATTGCTTGAGCACAATTTCATGACTCATGTAGAGGCTTGCTCCTCTGACACCATACTCATCCTATTGAGTATAAATAACCCCGCCTGGAAATGGATGGGAGATCCAGAGATGGGAAAAACTTGACACACTGGACGTTCGAGGCAGAAATAGGAGTGTATAAGCGATTCCAGAGTATTGCTTGAATGTTATATATGTATAGCAAGTTGTGCAGTAATCTATGTAGTAAAAAATAAAAATAAATATTTAAAAATAGTATTTGTGCTCCAACCATCCCACAGATTTAAACTAGATCTCATAAAACTACACAGAGAGAAAAGGCTTCCCTCAGACACTCTGCCTCTTAAGAGAATGGGTTAAACAGAAAAGAGATCCAACATGCAAGAAGAAAAAGAAAAGGCAAGCTTTTGTTATTCAAAGCCTGTGTCATAATATAAAAAAGCAAACACTTTCAGTTTTATTAAAATAAATAAAAATGAGTGATGACAGGTTTGAAATAAAATGCCCCGACTTTATTCACCAGTTTTCTAGGAAAGTAAAGTAGATAACTAGAAAGCTAAATCAACATTATTGAAGGGATGTCGTTGTCACAGGCGGTTTCTTTGCATTTTTAATCGAGGATGGCAAAGAAAGACATAGGTTTTGAAGACACAATCTATAGACAGACGACCGGACAGATGGCAGTCAGAAGGACAGACAAAAATGTATATTTACAAAACACATTTACTTATTTATAAAGTATTTTACCAGGAAGGATACATCGATATTTCTCTCGTTTTCAAGTATGTACGTGTGTATGTACGTACACTTTTTCAATGCTGTATTTTGCACATCAAATTTTTGTAGTGTTGGTGGTTACGGTTAACGGTCGCCATGACCAGAGTGCTCTTCCCGCATGTTGAAGCATGGGTGCAATGTGGATGGCAACAAGTTCCCAGCTATCTATTTCTACCATGGCGGCGAGAAGCTTTCTAGGATGTGAGGTGGGCCACTTTGCCTGTGGTTTGGTAGGAGATCAGACCCAGTCTTGTTGCAAATAAGCCTCATTGTCGGTTTTCGAGTGCAGGATAGCGCTCTGTGTGAGAGAACGTGGCAGCTTGCTGTGGCTTTCTCCCACGCAGCCTTAGCCGCCCCCTCATCTCCAGACAGGCAGTGTGCAACTGGGCATGAATTTCAAGAAAGGAGAAAAAAAACACACAAAAACATATGCTTGGTGTTCCTGTTACATACTGTAGGTGTAATAGAAGGGAGAGGTTTATCCGCTGAAGCATTCAGTCTGTTATTCTTTTCCCCCTTGCACAATTTCATACATAAAAATAAAATAAAAATATAAAAAGTTGCTTTAATTGTTATTAATGGAATAAGTATTATGGCTGCAGCAGTGTAAACACGCCATATGTGCCTGTGTATACAGTGTACATGTCAGACACGTGTGATTCAGTGCGTCTGTGTTCTCAGGCGTGATGCTGAAAACATATTCCCATCCCAAACAGCAGTTGTAGTTTGTTTTTTATGTATCTTAAAAAGGCGTTTAGAAAATTGCAGGTGTTAATGGACTAGAAAAAAATGAATAATAGGGGCAAGTGTTAAGATAAGCACAAGATGCAAACACAATGGTAAAAAGTGGTTAATATGAGATTTAAAAATCAGCTCATGGGCAAAACATTTGAATGGTGGCGATTCAAATAAATAACCTGCAAAATAAACGGTTCCCTGAGGAAAGGAGGATTTAAAATAAATATTAAAAGGCTGGAACATATTTCCCCAAAGTGTAAGTCTGGATAAAACGATGGGAGCCAGACGTATTTTTATTAATCACAGAAATCGCATCGGCAATACGGTAGCGCACACACGCATATACACCATATCTTCCACAGTCTCACACACACACATCCATAATTAGACGATAAATGTGTTATCAGATGCTGAAAGAATAAAAATAAACACATAGGACCCTTATTATTTCGGCTCAGCCGGTGATCGGGAGCAGCTAACGTCAATCTGTGCCATTGAAGAGATGCTTTGCACACCCTGACCACTTTAGCTTTTTAAAGTGGTCCGGCTGTGTCCCCCCCCCCCGTCTGATATCACTATGTGAAACGGAGAAGTTTCCGCTTCCATCCAAGTGTCACTAAGCAGACATTATGTGAATAGCCTGCCTGCCGGTCACAAGCTCTACACATTGACATCATCTGGTATCTGAACGCTTGCAGCAGCGAGTGTTCTGGGAAACCGGAGGCGATGGATTGGAGACAAATCCATTGTTCTGTGCAGGCCCTACGGAGCTTGCATACAAAAGGTAGGCAAGAGTAAAGTGATGCACAATTTGCACAGTGTACACATTTCAGAAGCCTTGAGCTGAGGGAGGGAGAAAAGGGGAGTCATTTATACAACAAAAGAAAAGAAAAAAGCGAAAATTGGGCAGATACAGTCAGCAGCACCTGCCCAATTATTATACCCCTTGGCTGCGGATGACATTCTAGTGCTTTCCCGCAACAAGGGGTGGACGTCCCCTATACATCATTACTCTTCCACAGTCTCGGGATATCAACGCCGACCCAGGGGGAATCTCAGGTGGTTTGAGTTCCTGGAAGTCAGACCACCCCTTGGGACCTTTTCCTGCCCACTGATTTCATCACACATGGGCGCGATGATGCAAGAAAGAGGACCCCCCCAGGAATCCCTATAGAGGAGATACAGGGGTCCTTTAACCCCCCCCCCCCCCCATGCGTTCCGATTCGGACATATTTTATATGTCAGAATCTGTACATTTATTCAGCCCCCTAGCGGTTTTCCTCAAATGTGGCTCGGGGTTAAATTTATATGCTGAAAGCGGTAACCCTGAGCCACACTCGGGCTGGATACATACCTGTCCCTGCGCACCCTCGCCACCCCACCCCCCAGTCACCTCCATGCGATTGCGATGTCCTGCTTCCTGGTTCCCTTCTCGTGAGAAAGGAAGCAGGACGCCGCGATTGCACAGAGGAGAATGCGATTGTGGGAGGACAGCGAGGGAGCACAGGTACAGGTATGAATCCAGCCCGAGTGTTGCTCGGGGTTACCGCTTTCAGCAATGAAATTGAACCCCACGCCACACTCAGGGAAAACCGCCAGGGAGGTTAAACCCCAGTATCTCCTGAACCATAATAGAGTGTCATGCACTGTATCATTGCAAAGGCCAGGTGATACCAAACATGACCAGGTGCGATGTGCAAAATAAAATATATATTTTTTTAAAAAAGCAGCGCCATTGTTAACTTTTCAATTATAAAGTGAACATTGATGCTGCACTAATTCACCTTCTCAAATCCCAAGATGACAGCAAGTGTGGAGGTGATGGCACAATGCATTATTACGCATTGGATCATTGAAAACCTAAACCGCCGCATTGCAGCGAGGAGTGCCAGGGGTTCTTTGGAAGCCTTCATCTCAGATTTTTACACCGCACAAGGTCAAGCGCAGTGTCATTGGAAAGGTCAGAGTCTAGCTTTTCCAACGATAAGAAACATAACCATGTACGGTGTAAAAAGATAAATAAATAGAAAAAAATGTATGTGCTTTTACTTATAAAGCAAACAATGACACTGCACTAGCTCACCTTTTCATTTCCCATGCTGGGACCAAATGTGTAAATGATGGAACAATGTTTTTGTAAGTAGGGATGCACCGATACCGATACTAGTATCGGTACCGATATTGCCGTTTGCACGAGTACTTGTTACTCGTGCAAACGGCCCGATACATCCCGCCGATGCTGGGCCGGCATCCGCTGGGCTGGGGAAGCTGGCCGCGTGCATGAAAAGCACGCGGCCAGCGTTCCCCCTCCGGCACGCCGCGATACTCACCCTTCCTGAAGGTCCGGTCGCTGGGCAGTGATGCGTTCCCGTGGCCACTGGGCGCTCCTGTGATGCTGCCTCTCGGCTGGAGGCAGCGTCACAGATGTGCCCGGCGGCCACGTGATCGCATCACTGCCAACAAGCGACCGGACCTTCAGGATGTGTGAGTATCGCGGCGCGCCGGAGGGGGAACGCTGGCCGCGTGCTTTTCATGCACACGGCCAGCTTCCCCAGCGTTCGAGCTGCGGGCAAATCCATGAGACCTGGGGGCAAAGCCATGAGACCTGGGGGCAAAGCCATGAGACCTGAGGGCAAATCCATGAGACCTGAGGGCAAATCCATGAGACCTGAGGGCAAATCCATGAGACCTGAGGGCAAATCCATGAGACCTGGGGGCAAAGCCATGAGACCTGGGGGCAAAGCCATGAGACCTGGGGGCAAAGCCATGAGACCTGGGGCAAATCCATCAGAGCTGGGGCATATTCATCAGAGCTGGGGGCAAGTCCATCAGAGCTGGGGCATAATCCATCAGAGCTGGGGGAAAATCCATCAGAGCTGGGGCATATCCATGAGTGCTGGGGGCAAATCCATGAGTGCTGGGGCAAATCCATGTGAGCTGGGGGCAAATCTCATATAAATTTTTATATGAGGTCTGTTCTTATTGGAAAGCGTCACATGACATTAAATAAAAGTATCGGTACTCGGTATCGGTGAGTACTTTTAAAAAGTATCGGTACTCGTACTTAAAAAAGTGGTATCGGTGCATCCCTATTTGTAAGCATTGCTTCATCTAATACACAAGCCACCGCTGCGAGGAGAGCTTTGTACACCTGTATTTTTATTCATTACACCCCACAAAGTCATGTTAGGCATCATTGGAAAAGTCTGAGTCTAGCCTAATGATTTTAAAAAAAAAAAACGGTCTTTTTCTTTAAAAATAAAATAAAAACATTTATTTTTCTTCAAAAGCGATGGCATTGTCCATTTGTCAAGTAGAAAATGAGAAATACCACTACCATTACTCACCTCATTTCCCACACCGCAAGCAAGGTCAATGTTTTATACATAATCCTCCAAAACCAGTGAATTTTTTTTCACTCCAGTTCCAGTTAATACATTCCGCTAGCAGCCCCAGCCCCTTTGATACCGGCAAGTCGGCCCAGCGCTGGCTTCTGGTATAGGGGTTTTTATCGGGGCATTTGCACGAGTACCAAGTATCGTGCAAATGCCGGTATCGGCACCGATACAAATACTAGTATCCGTTTCGGTGCATCCTTATTACCAACAGTCATTACATTTTATTAAAAAGGATCTTTGGTTTATTCTATGAGAGCAGGATGTGTTTAGATTTCATCTTTATTGGTATGAGGAGAAAATGCTAAACAGGGTTATCTTAAAGCAAAGATATTTTACACAAGACAGATAAAGTTAAATTAAAATGTAATGAACCATGTTCTATATAAAGCACAGAAAAGTAGAGTAACACCGCTATGAAAATTTCAAAGTGTAGCGGTGTATAGTTTGACAGTTTCACAACATCGGTGATGTCACCCAGGGAATAACTGAAGGGTCATTCAGTTAACAGCTCACCTCCAAAGGCCCTTCAGCAATTCCCATAATCATTGGCAATGTAAATTTAAAAATGTAAATAAAATAAATACATTTCAGAACTTCAGTGCAGATCACGACTCACAAACACTTCATTATTCATCTGGATCTGACAAAGCAGTCAGGAAAGGAGCTGGGAGATTTTCAATCGATACAATTGATGCTCAAAATTCTAAAAGGTCCCCATTCTGGCACAGCTGGTAATCAAAAGCTTGTGAAGGATGAGTCAGCAACCTTGGTCCTTCAGATGTTTTGAAACTACATCTCCCCTGCTGCTCAGCCACTCATTAGTCAGGCGACTGAGGATCATGGGAGAAGGAGTTTTCAATCTGTAAAAGTTTATTTTTCTACATTTTATCATCCAAACCTTTGTGGTTATATATTCTGTGGGCTGTTAAAAGAACAAAACAAAAAAACAAACAAACAGACACGGTGGAGGCCGTGCTGCAAGAACAATTCACAGGAGGTAGAAAAAGTGGATCAAACACAACAAACTTTTTTTAAATACTGACAAAACTGTAACAATGCTCTTTGGAACAGCACCTAAACTACACAAATTGAAAAATCCCCATCTATATGTTGGGACAAAATCAAATGGCACGCTGACCACAGTCACTTCTCTCAAATATCTAGGTATGTGGTTGGAGCCTAATCTATCCTTTGGCCCCCTTATCTAAAAACTCTCATCTAAACTTTACCTCAAACTAGGTGTCCTGTACAGAAACAAATCCTGCCTGAGCCCCATGGTAAGAAAGCAGATTGTACAACAAATGCTTATGCCGGCTATTGATTACGGAGATGTAGTGTATGCAGCGGCCCTGCAAACACACCTTCAGAAACTTACTACATTGTATAACGCATTCTGCCGCTTTGCATTACAATGTAACTACATGACCCACCATTGTGACATGTTAAAAGAGCTAAACTGGCCATCGCTGGAGTCTAAACGCACCCTTCACATTTCCAGCCTGGTGTTTAAGAGCATTTTTGGGAAGCTGCCACCCAACCTGAATAGACTGCTTCCCCCAGCAGCTCCCTCATCCTATAACCTCCGATCCAGGACCAGCACCTTACTTGCAATACCACAATACAAAAAGACAGTGGCTCGGTCCTCATTTTCCTACAGAGTACCACAATTATGGAATAACCTCCCAGACACCATCAAATCTTCCCCCAGTCTTAAGTCACTCAAGAGCTCCTTACTAACATACCTCAATACAGAATGCACCTGTAAACATGTAACATAATGACTATTTCCTACATATTTATTTTCTGTTAATCTGTATATTTGTGTTGTTTTTTAATATCTTGCATTGTATTACTTTGTATTTCTGTAACTGTAACACTTCAATGTTCTTGAACCCAGGACATACTTGAAAACTAGAGAAATCTCAATGTATCCTTCCTGGTAAAATCCTTTATAAATAAATAAACAATACATGATGTAACCCATACGAATGAGGAGATCGTGCAGAGGAGCAGGATCCTTTGGACCCTCTAAGGGCATTTTGCCAAGATTTCTGGCCGGCCTTTCTGATGCCATTGTGCCCGTATTTGATAACAGTAGGCCTGGGTAGGTCTCACTGCAAGGTCTGACTTCCAACAAGCGTGGAGACATATCACACCAGTTTGTGAAGCTCATTTTTCCCAATTTTGTTATCATTAGAATGGTTAGACTCTGACCTGTCCAATGACACTTCACTTGTCCTTTTATAGACTGGAGATATAGGGGTCTGAAGGACCCCCACGTCTACCACTGGTGTACCAGCTCCTAAATTCGATGTTCAGGCTGCCGTCCACTAATGCCACTTAAAGCCCTTTCAGCACCAGGGACAGCACTGGAGTTCCCTTCATGTCTTAGACAGCTTTGGCAGGGGTTTTTCTCTTCAGTTCAGCAACAAAGAAAAAAAACGGTTTTTAATTAATAATAAATGGTAAGAATCAAAAATTTCACCTAAATAAAAAGAAAACTCACAAATATTCAACAAAATCAATAAAAACTAAAAGAATAAACCGTTGAATAACAAAATACCCTTGCCCCTCAAAGCTCTGCAACAGATTGTGTTTTTAATGCGACAATGTGTAAAAAAAGAATAAAATAAAAAATATTGCCTCATGACCTCTACACTTGCTGCCAGCGTGGGAAATTAGGTGATTTGTTTACTTTATAACTGAAAAGCAGACCATGCTGCTTGTTTATAAAGAAAAAAACATTTATTTAACTTATATTTAACAAACTCCATGGTCATTGTTTGCTATCATCTGAGCTCTTAGTTTGCAAAGAACCAGAGATATAGGGGTCCAAAGGATCCCTGCATCGCCTATAATTGGGATTTCCCTGCCAGGCAAAGAGTCCCCTCTTTCTGATCTCATGCGTGCGATGACGACTTCAGTCGACATAAAGAGGGGGCGATACCACAGCGAGGGCTGACACCCAAGATTTCTGTCTATTGTGATTGAAGGCCCAGATCAGGGCTAAGCTGGGTCCAAGCGAAGACGTGTGTGGAACATCCTGCACGCTTTGGAGTGAAAACGGAGGATGCTCCATACATATCCATTGCACTTTAAAGGCCTAGTTACCCTGTATATCCCATACCAGGGCTGGACTGGGACAAAAAAAAAAAAAAAAAAAGGCCCTGAACTTCAACCAGACTGCCTCACTTTAATTATGCAAACGCACAAAAAAAATTGTATATAAACCATAAGTATTGCACACAAAACACACACCATTCCACTGTAACTATAAACTGCTTTCATTTAAATAAATAAATCTTTAGAGAAAAAGATGAATTCCAACATTACAGACACATTATTAGAATGACATGTGTAAGTTACACTTTGTTCAATGGCGGATAAATAAAACCATTCTAAATAAATAGCATCCTGTCGCATATTTGAATATTTAAACAAAGAAACAAATCTAAAACAATAATTTATTACCCCGCCAACACACACACAAACACGGCAGGCCCCCATAGAAGTTATTTTCCCCACACAGAGCAAGCCCCCTATAATGTATCATCTCCCCCACACAGAGCAGGCCCCCATGTAAGTTATCATCTCCCCCACACAGAGCAGTCACCCATAGTCTATTATCTCCCCCCCACACAGAGCAGGCCCCCCATAGTTTATTATCCCCCCCCACACAGGGCAGGCCCCCATAGTTTATTATCCCCCCCCACACACAGGGCAGGTCCCCCTATAATTTAAAATCTCCCCCCACACAGGGCAGCCCCTCTATAATTTCCCCCAAACAGAGCAGACCCCCATATAATTATCTCTGCCACACAGAGCAGGCCCCCATATAATTTATTATCTCCCCCACACAGCGCAGGCCCCATATAATTTATATGTGAAGCCTTCTAAATGGGCACTTACAGATCTTCTGGAGATACTCTGGAGGTAGTCTGAGGTTAGACAGGAGGTAGAAAACCTACAAAAAAGGTAAGATTTTCTGGTTTTAAATCCATTCTTTTATAATGGCAGGCTTGGTCCAGTGTAAGAGCTGTCATGCATTTGGTTTTAGATCCAATTTTTGGAGGTTTGGAGTGTGCCTGATATGTAGGCACTGGCAGCTCTCTTTATTGTCGGTTTGAAGTCTGAGATTTGTAAATTATCTGTTCAACAAACTCAGGCTATGGCTATGACTGTTACAAAACCACTGCCACAGAGGCCTCCTAGGAGCGGCAGATGGACTACTGTAGGATCTGGAAGACTTAGAGTTGTGGATAGAAGGCATGTAGAAACATAGAAACATAGAAAAATGTCGGCAGATAAGAACCTTTTCGGCCCATCTAGTCTGCCCAATTACATGGATACTTTACCTGGATTTAGCGTTTGTTTAGGATAGCCTTATGCCTATCCCATGCTTGCTTAAATTCAATTACTGTTTTGGCCTCTACTACTTCAACTGGAAGGCTGTTCCATGTATGCACCACCCTCTCAGTAAAATAATGCTTCCTGATGTTACTTTTAAACCTTTGCCCCTCTAATCTAAGACTATGTCCTCTTGTTTTGCTACTTTGTTTCCTTTTAAATATACTCCCTTCCTCTACCTTGTGGATTCCCTTTACGTATTTAAATGTTTCTATCATATCTCCTCTGTCTCGTCTTTTTTCCAAGCTGTACATGTTAAGATCATTAAGCCTTTCCTGGTAACTTTTCTCTTTCAAGCCGTACACCATTTTAGTAGCCCTTCTCTGAACGCTCTCTAAGGTGTCTATATCCTTCTGGGGATACGGTCTCCAGTACTGCAAAAGTACTCCAAGTGAGGTCTCACCAGTGCTCTGTACAGCGATATGAGCACTTCCCTTTTCCTACTGCTAATACCTCTCCCTACACAACCAAGCATTCTGCTAGCATTTCCTGCTGCTCTATTACATTGACTACTTAACCTTAGATCCTCTGAAATAATAACCCCTAAATCCCTTTCCTCAGATGTTGAGGTTAGGACTGTATCAAATATTCTATATTCAGCCCTTGGGTTTTTACATCCCAGGTGCAGTATCTTGCACTTATCCACATTAAAACTCAATTGCCGGGGCGGAGCCTGGACGAGCATGCGGCTGGCTGTGTGAGAGCTGAGCTCCTGGGCCGCGGGTGACTTTTCAAGCGGAACCGTTTACCACTGACCCGACCAGGTTACACCGAGTGAAGGGAGAAGCTCACCTGCACCCTGCCATGCCGCCGCAAAAACAAAAAAAAAGCGGCAGACGGCCCGGTTGCGCCGATTTTCGCGGCCCGCCGCACCCAGGAGACAAGACAAGATGGCGGCCGGACCCCGCCGGAAGATGGAGGGGAAGACTCGGCGGGCATCGCCACCTTGATTCCGGCATCCAAACAGGACATAGCGGCGCTCTTCCAAAAAATAACGGAGGTACAGGAGATCTTGGCTGGGGAGATTGTGAGAGGCTCCCAGGCGGTTAAAGCAGAAATCCAGGCCCTGGGGTCCCGCACATCAGATTTGGAGGCCCGGGTGGAGGAGGTGGTTCAGCAGGCTAACACGTCCGCAGATGTAATAAATCAGCTCCAGGACCGGGTGGAGGGATTAGAGAAGGCCATGGAAGATGCGTCTAACCGATCCAGACGCAATAACCTCCGAATAAGAGGCCTATCAGAGGAGGTGTCACAGGCTGCGCTGGAAGCCACGGTGGTGGGCCTGTTTCAGCGGTTGTTGCCTGACCTGCCTGCTGAGGGCTTTCTAATGGACCGAGTTCATCGGGCGCTACGGGCCAGGGGCCCCCCAACTCCCAACTCCGTGATATTATCTTGAGATTGCACTATTATAAAACAAAAGAAAAAATTTTGCGAGCTAATCGCGAGCGGTGCCTGCACTATGAAGATGTGGAGCTTCAACTCTTTCAGGATCTGGCGCCGATCACCTTGGCCAGACGCCGGGACTGGAAGCCGGTGACGGCGTTGCTCCGGGCTCAAGGCCTGAAATACACTTGGGGCTTCCCGTTTCGCTTAATTGTCACCAAAGACTCTCGCACGTTCTCTTGCACGACTGTGAGTGCCCTGCCTGCGTTCATGGATCGCTTGGTCTACAGATGCCGGATGGAGTTCGCTCCACTCTCCCGCCACAAATACAACGCCTCCCGGCGGAGTGGCAAGAAGTTGCCGATTGACCCGCCAGCAGGGCAAGATTTTTACTCTCCTTCCTCCTTTCCATGGCACGCTCCAAGTGCGGAGAGCGTGAGTAATTGCGACTTGGTCGGGTCGCCTTTTTCAGTTCCAGCGACCTTTCCTTACTTTATCTCGTTTAAAACCTTTTTTATTACATGTGACTGACAGAGTGTGTCCAGGCCCCCCTGGCCGCAGAGCAATGGACTTTTTTGGGCAACCCCACTGCTTCATCTTTATCGCCACTTGTGCTGTAGTCGGCTGTCTTAAATACAGGGGATGGCTGCCCGAAGGTCTAGGGGATAGCTTAGCTCACTACCAAGCATGTATTCGTTGCAAAAGTTTATGCGTGTATTGTTTGGGTTGCTGGAAGTAATATATTTACGGTTCTGCTTCGTCACCTGCGGGTGACTGGTTCTGTTTGTGGGATTAGCAGGTGGTCTCCTGATTGCCCTTTGATTCCCCCCCAACGCCTGGTTTTCGGGGTTTCTCCCCCAAACCAGGACATGGAATTTGATATTAAATGTTTGTTGGTCCCCCTGTTCCGTTCCCGTGTGTCTTTGTTTCCTTCTTCTTGTTCTTATACTTCCTCTCCTTCTTACCTCTTCTCTCTCTTCTCCTCCCACCTCTATGCTGGCTTCCTTCTCTCCTCCTTTTACTCAGGGGTGGGGCCTGTCACGGAGCCTTTTCCCCACATTAACGCAGATATGATCTCCTTAAGATATGGTCCCTGAATGTTAAGGGACTTAATTCCCCTGAAAAACGGCGTCTGCTCTTTCGAGAGATGCGTCGCCAACAGGTAGACATAGCCTGCCTGCAGGAAACCAGAATTCCACGGTCCGCCTCCTTCCGGCTCTCTGACAGGCGCTACTCAGGTGCCTCTCCTGTGCCTCTACCAAAACCCGGGGGTGATATTCTCGTGCGTAACTCCTGCCCTTTCACGCTGGATACGGTAGTGGCGGGTGGGGAGGGCAGGTATTTGGTGGTGAATGGGTGGCTTGCACATAAGAAGTACTCGGTGGTCTCGGTGTATGCACCGAACGTACCGGATGTGTCCTTTTGGTCTGATTTACAAATGTTTATTTCCTCCCATGCTTCCGGAGCTCTGATAGTTGCTGGGGACTTTAATGCTGTGCTTTTCCCCACCTTGGACCGGTCTGATGCTTCCCAGCGTGCTGTGCCCCGAGAGCTCAGGACACAGGATAAACAATTTCACCGCTTTGTTAGGGCCCTAGATCTAGTTGATGTCTGGAGATCGCACCATCCCACCACTAGAGATTATACATTTTACTCGCCCCCGCATGCGTCGTACTCAAGGATTGATTATCTGCTGGCGGCGCCCTCCTCCCTTCCGGAGCTCGGGTCACCCGCCATTGGCTCGATCACGTGGTCTGACCACGCTGACGTAAGCATGCATCTCAGGGACGCCGGACGCCGGACCCCTGGACAGTGGCGCTTGGACCGGACCCTCTTGGATGCGGAGGGGGTGTCACAGGTGGTTAGGCGGGAGCTGGAGGGCTACTTTCAGGTTAACGGCACAGACGATGTACCCGCTTCAGTGGTATGGGCAGCGCATAAGGCAGTTATAAGAGGGGTGCTCATTAGCCAGCCAGGCTTCCTATCGGAAACGGCGCAAGGGTGAAATGTTCACGCAGCTGCAAGCTAGCTTGCGTAAACTAGAATTTAGACATAAGGCGGAGCCTGGACCGGTGACCTTTGATGCTTTGCAAGAGGCGAGAAGGGCATTGACCCAGCTATCTCTAGATGAAGTCAGCAGATCCATGCTCTGGTCCAAAAGATTTTATTATGAACGCTCAACAAAATGGACACCCCTATGGCAAGGAGGATAGCGGGCCTCCAGCGTCACGGGGGCGTAGGAGCCCTGAGGGACGGGGCAGGAAATGTTCACAGATCCGCCTCTAAAATTAGGGATATTTTCACAACGTTTTATGAGAAGATCTATAACCACTCCCCGCATGCGACCTTAGATAACCCGACACATGTAGCTAATGTACAGCGGTTTCTGTCTGAGTTGGCCTTGCCGACCCTGACGGAGGCACAGACTGCAACCCTGGGTGCGCCGATAGATAGCGAGGAGGTGCGGACAGCCATAGGACTCATGCAACCAAACAAGGCCCCGGGTCCGGATGGACTCCCAGGACTTTACTATAAATCGTTTCTGCCCATCTTGCTCCCTCACCTTACCACAATGTGTAACTCGGCGAGGTCGGGGACTCCCTTTGCAAGGGACTCCTTGACGGCCTCTATTGTTACTATCCTTAACCTGGGAAGGACCCTTTGGGCCGGGGAACTACAGACCGATTTCCCTCCTTAATTTTGATATTAAAGTTTTAGCCAAAGTATTGGCTCTCAGATTGAACGAGATCATACCAACTTTGATTCATGCTGACCAAGTGGGGTTTATCCCAGGCCGTCAAGCATACGATAACACCCGGAGGGCCTGTGACCTGGTCTGGCTTGCGCAGCGTCTGAAGGTACCAGCAGTGTCCTGTCCCTAGACGCGAAAAGGCCTTCGACAGGGTGGGCTGGGCTTACTCTTCCAGGTGCTGCGCACCTGGGGTTCCCACAGGAGTTCACGTCCGCGATCGAGAGTAGATGTATGATACGCCGGTGGCGCATGGTGGTGTGTACCGGGTACGCCTCCCTCGCCTCGCCTCACACTACGGCACCGACAGGGCTGTCCCCTGTCGTCCGCTGCTTTTCGCGCACTCCGCTGGTCGCGCTGCTCCGCTCTCGAGCCTCTGCTTCGCGGTTCGCGCGACCCGCTGATTGCGGGGGTAGCATACAGGGGGGAAGAATATAAAGTCTCTGCGTATGCAGATGACGTCCTCTTGTCCCTTACCTGCCCTGTTCCCTCGGTGGCGCGGCTGTTGGAGGTGTTGGACCGGTTCTCGGGGTGGGGGGTACAAGGTTAACATGACTAAGTCTACGGCTCTCCTTGTGGGGGCCTCGGATGGGGACGCCGGGATTATGGAACATCGGCATGGTTTTTGCACAACTACAGAGTCCATATCGTATCTTGGTGTTCGGATCCCGGGGTCCCACTCGGAAATATTTACTCTTAACTATGCTCCATTGATACAATGTATAAAAAGTGATCTTGACCGATGGGCTAAACTGCATATTTCATGGTTGGGGAGGGTGCACTGCATAAAAATGAACGTTCTGCCTCGTCTCCTGTATCTTTTCCAAGCCCTACCGATAAGTGTGACGCAATCAGATCTAACGTCACTGCAGACGGCTATAGATGCTTTTGTGTGGGATAATAAGAGACATAGGGTGGCGAGGCAGACGTTGTTTAGACCTCGGGCAGCGGGAGGGATGGGGTTACCCTCTCTCCTTTCGTACTATAGAGCAGCACGGTTAGCCCAAATAGTGGCTTGGCACTCCCCAATGGGCGCAAGGAGATGGGTGGATCTGGAGTCTTCCATGATGTCACCGGATCTTCCACAATTCTGGCTCTGGACTTCGCCACCGTATCGCCCAACATTACGCACGGAATGCCCGGCCATAGTGGCTGCGGTGAAATTATGGGACTCTGTCGCAGTTAAATGTGACCTTACAAGTTATCCGTCGCCTCTGACTCCGATCTTGCGCAACGAGGAATTCCCCCCGGGCTTGTGCCCGCAGCCTTTTGGCCTGCTGGAAGATGCGGGTCTTCAGCGACTGGTGGATTTCTACCCTAAAGGAGCCCTCCTGCACTATCCGGATCTACAGAGCACACACTCGCTGCCTCCATCTACTTTTTTCCGATTTTTACAAATGAGGGACTTTATCACCAAACCCCACCTCCGAGCCGCAGCACTCACCAAGCCTTCGTGGTTTGAGCGTTTGTGCCTTCAGGAACACTACCCAAAGGTCTTATCTCCACAATATACTCTTCTATTACCTCGACCCTTGAATGGAAGGAATTGACATACATTAACGCATGGCATAAAGACCTGGGAGAGGAATTGGAGGGCGATGAGTGGTTGGACATCTGGGAGGCAGCTAGGAGGTCCTCTATATGTACTACGCACCAGGAGCAATCTCTGAAAATGATATTCCGCTGGTACACCACACCGGAGAAACTTGTCAAAATGAAAGTGACTACCACTGATGTGTGTTGGAGACTGTGTGGCGATAAGGGAACCTTCCTGCACATGTGGTGGTCATGCCCCCGCCTTAAGCCACTATGGTCGAAACTACATTCTCTTGCTCAAACCGTGCTGGAGAGAGACATACCTTTTGTGCCGAAAGTTTTTCTCCTTGCGTCCCCCTTGGAGGACCTTTCCTTGCGCCAGAACAAACTACTTGCTAAAATGTCGTTGGCAGGGCGTCGTGCCATAGCGGCAGAGTGGAGGGCAATGGAGCCCCCCCGCTTTGGCAGGGTGCTGGCTAATATCAGAGACGTGGCCCTTATGGATGAACTGTCGGCCAGAGTACACCACACTATGGATGCGTTTTCTAGATTGTGGGAGCCTTGGGTGAACCATGACGTTTAGATAATGATCTACCTAATGATTGCAGGGAATGGAGGATTGGGGTTATCGTGTGGTGCCAGCTGGGTCTTGGAGAGAACCTTTCTCCTCCCCTTTCCCTCCTCCTTTCCCCCCCCTTTCTCCTTTTTTCTTTTATCTCCTTCCTTTTTCCTTCTTCTCTTCCCTCTGCCCTTTAGGCCTTTTCTCTTCCTTCTTCTCCTCTCTACTCTCTACGTCTTTTTCCCCTCTTTCTCCTGTTTGTCTTCCCCAGTTTGTCCTATGAGAAGATGTTGTGACAGGGTGGGGTGTATTATATCTTGCTGATTTGTTCTAGCTATGGTTGTATCCTAGCACCCCTTGGAGTCGTTTCTGGCTTGTACATCACAATAAATCACAATAAAATATGTTTTTAAAAAAAAAACTCAATTGCCACAGCTCCGACCATTTTTTTAGTTTACCTAAATCATTTGTCATTTGGCTGATCCCTCCAGGAACGTCAACCCTGTTGCAAATCTTTGTGTCATCAGCAAAAAGACATACTTTTCCATTAATACCTTCTGCAATATCACTAATAAAAATATTAAAGAGAATGGGTCCAAGTACTGACCCCTGAGGTACCCCACTGGTAACAAGACCTTGCGTCCCACAGTCTGTGGCTCTTCTTAATTCTTTTGAGGCACTTTCAGAGTGTAGTGGTAAGACGGAAGTAGGCTCAGACACTATAGTTGAGGAACCACCATCCCCTATGCCTAAGGTATGCAGGACTGCAACCAAGGACAAAAAGGAAAAGGTGGGACTTGATAGAAGGCAATTGTTGCTGGGTGATTCTATCATAAGAGGTGTTGAGCTGGAGAGTAGTGGTTTGGTGAGATGTCTTCCTGGGGCTACTGCTCGTAGAGACAAGAGACGTATTCTCAAAATTGCCAAACAAGCAAAGCAGCAAGGGGAAGTGGACGTTCTAGTCCATCTAGGGACAAATGACTTGGCTAGCAATGAGGTTTCCGAGATTAAGCCTGGTGTTTCCAGCCTGGTGTTTAAGAGCATCTCTGGGAAGCTGCCACCCTACCTGAATAGACTGCTTCCCCCAGCAGCTCCCTCATCCTATAACCTCCCATCCAGGACCAGCACCTTACTTGCAATACCACAATACAAAAAGACAGTGGCTCGGTCCTCATTTTCCTACAGAGCACCGCAATTATGGAATAACCTCCCAGACACCATCAAATCTTCCCCCAGTCTTAAGTCACTCAAAAGCTCCTTACTAACATACCTCAATACAGAATGCACCTGTAAACATGTAACCTAGTGACTATATTTCCTACATATTTTTCTGTTAATCTGTATATTTGTGTTGTTTTTTTTTTAATATCTTGCATTGTATTACTTTGTATTTCTGTAACTGTAACACTTCAATGTTCTTGAACCCAGGACATACTTGAAAACGAGAGAAATCTCAATGTATCCTTCCTGGTAAAATCCTTTATAAATAAATAAATAAATTAAGGAAGATTTTTGTGTTCTTAGAGGTGAAATACAGCAAATTGCGTCCACGGTGTCATTCTCTGAAGTTTTGCCTGTGCATAACATTCAGGATAGGCAGATGCGCAATAGGGAATTTATTTTGTGGTTTCGGGAATGGTGTCGGGAGCAAGGATTTGGCTTTGTGTCCCATGATAGCGCTAATTGGAGCACAAAGGAACTGTATAAAAAAAGATGGTTTGCATCTTCTCGTAGGGGAACATATGTTCTCAGTGAGAAGTTCAAAGGTTTCACAAACTAATATTTAAACTAGGAGGGGGGGGGAACAAAAGGGTGAAAAACAATCTGCCCGATTGTCCCCCAAAACTAAATCGGTGGGTGCAAGCAACATGCGGGGTAAAAAATGACAAGCTCAGAGTCGTGTCTATAAATGCTCACAGTTTAGTCAATAAAATCAATGAACTGGTGGCAATGATGGCAGCTGAAAAAGTAGATTTAGTGGCGGTTACTGAGACATGGTTCAGTGAGAAAAATAACTGGGACATAACAATACCGGGGTACTCTTTATATAGAAAAGACAGAGAAGGTAGGAAAGGAAGAGGAGTGGCCCTGTATGTGAAAAACAACATAAAAACGAACCAAATAAAAGTGAGCGAGGAGAACAGAGAGTCAGTTTGGGTTACGCTAACATTTGGCAATCATACAGTAGCTCGTGTAGGTGTGATCTATAGACCCCCTGGACAAGTAGAAGAGCTAGATAATCTGCTGTTTGAGGAAATAGCCAAAATGGCAATGAAGGGGGAAGTTATTATCATGGGGGACTTTAATCTTCCTGATGTGAACTGGAAAACCAAAACAGCTGGGTGCACCAGGAGTACAAATATTCTAAACTCCCTACTGGGATTATCTCTAACACAAGTAGTTGAGGAGCCGACCCGTAAAGAGGCCATATTGGATTTAATACTCACAAATGGAGGTTTGGTATCGGACGTTGTTGTAGGTGAAAATTTGGGATCTAGTGATCACCAGTCAGTATGGTTTAATATAAGAACAGGGATGGAGCCGCACCACACAAAAACAAAAGTTTTAGACTTTAAAAAAACTGATTTTTCTAAAATGAGATTTTGTGTGAAGGAGTCATTATCAGACTGGAGGAGTTTAAAGGGAGTCCAGGAGAAATGGGATTATTTAAAGGAAGCATTATTGAAGGCCACAGGCCATTGCATTCGGCTTGTTAGCAAAAACAAAAAAGGGAAGAAACCACTGTGGTACTCTGCAGAAGTGGCCAAAATAGTGAAGAACAAAAAGACAGCATTCAATAATTATAAAAAAAAACAGAGTGAAGAAGATAGGCAAACCTATAAGATTAGGCAGAAAGAGGCAAAGCAATTTATAAGAGCTTCCAAAGCACACGCAGAAGAGAAAATAGCTCAGTCAGTAAAAAAGGGACAAAACATTTTTTAGATACATAAACGAGAAAAGAAAAGTAAAACAAGGATTAGTTAGATTAAAAACAAAGGAAGGACGGTATGTAGAAGAGGATAAAAGTCTCGCTGACTGCCGCAATGAATATTTTTGTTCAGTCTTTGCAGAAGAAAAGGAAGGAAAGGGACCTCAGTTAGGAGGAAACACTAACGAGACATTTACATATCAGTTTACAGAGGAGGAGGTTCTACAGCAGCTGTCTAAAGTAAAGACAAATAAATCAATGGGGCCTGATGGGATCCACCCTAAATTATTAAAAGAGCTCAGTGATGTAATAGCAAAACCGTTAACAGATTTATTTAACCAATCCTTGTTAACGGGAGTCGTCCCAGAAGACTGGAAATTAGAAAATGTTGTGCCCATTTACAAGAAGGGTAGTAGGGAGGAATCGGGGAACTATAGGCCAGTTAGTCTTACGTCAGTAGTGGGGAAATTAATGGAAACCATGTTAAAGGAAAAGATTGTTGAACATCTAAAAACACATAGATTACAGGATCAGAAACAACATGGGTTTACCGCAGGGAGATCATGCCAAACTAATCTTATTGATTTTTTTGATTGGGTAACAAAATAATAGACAAAGGTGGTGCAGTAGACATTGCTTATTTAGATTTCAGTAAGGCTTTTGATACTGTTCCGCGTAGAAGGCTTATCAATAAATTGCAATCTTTGAGCTTGGATTCCAATATTGTTGAATGGATTAGGCAGTGGCTGAGTGACAGGCAACAGAGGGTTGTGGTAAATGGAGTTTATTCGGCGCAAGGTCTTGTTACCAGTGGGGTACCTCAGGGGTCAGTACTTGGACCCATTCTCTTTAATATTTTTATTAGTGATATTGCAGAAGGTATTAATGGAAAAGTATGTCTTTTTGCTGATGACACAAAGATTTGCAACAGGATTGACGTTCCTGGAGGGATCAGCCAAATGACAAATGGTTGGAGCTGTGGCAATTGAGTTTTAATGTGGATAAGTGCAAGAAAATGCACCTGGGATGTAAAACCCCAAGGGCTGAATATAGAATATTTGATACAGTCCTAACCTCAACATCTGAGGAAAGGGATTTAGGGGTTATTATTTCAGAGGATCTAAGGGTAGTCAATGTAATAGAGCAGCAGGAAATGCTAGCAGAATGCTTGGTTGTGTAGGGAGAGGTATTAGCAGTAGGAAAAGGGAAGTGCTCATGCCACTGTACAGAGCACTGGTGAGACCTCACTTGGAGTACTGTGTGCAGTACTGGAGACCGTATCTCCAGAAGGATATAGACACCTTAGAGAGAGTTCAGAGAAGGGCTACTAAAATGGTGTACGGCTTGAAGGAGAAAAGTTACCAGGAAAGGCTTAATGATCTTAACATGTACAGCTTGGAAAAAAGACGAGACAGAGGAGATATGATAGAAACATTTAAATACGTAAAGGGAATCCACAAGGTAGAGGAAGGGAGTATATATAAAAGGAAACAAAGTAGCAAAACAAGAGGACATAGTCTTAGATTAGAGGGGCAAAGGTTTAAAAGTAACATCAGGAAGCATTATTTTACTGAGAGGGTGGTGGATACATGGAACAGCCTTCCAGTAGAAGTGGTAGAGGCCAAAACAGTAATTGAATTTAAGCAAGCATGGGATAGGCATAAGGCTATCCTAAATAAAACGAGAAATCCAGGTAAAGTATCCATGTAATTGGGCAGACTAGATGGGCCGAAAGGTTCTTATCTGCCGACATTTCTCTATGTTTCTATCATCTCCCCCACACGACAGGCCACCATATAATTTATCATCTCCCCCACACATGGCAGGCCACCATATAATTTATCATCTCCCCCACACAGAGCAGGCCCCCATATAATTTATTATCTCCCCACACACAGAGCAGGCCCCCCATATAATTAATTTGTCCACCCAACCCCCCTTCCAGGTCGCTCTCACCCCCCCCCATATCTCATCTTCTGATATGGCGATTATCGCCATCCTGCAAAACAAAAAACACCTACTTGGCTCAGCGGCCTGCCGCTTCTCTGTCCCAGACTCTGCCGGCTTGAGCCTTGACCACGTCTCCTCTGTGCATGTCGCTGTCATGGCATCAACTGACTCTCGCTGGAGGGAGGCGGCACCAAGCACCATGCCACCCCCAGCCGCATGCTATGCATATGGGAGGCACGCTGCAGCGCTGGGGCCACGGATCGTGGTCAGACAAGCTCCGGATATGGACTCAAGAGTGATACCATAACGTCCGATTAAGAAATCAGGCCCATCATCCCACTGGGAATCTCCCAATGGCCAGTACATGCCTGTCATACCTTGACATGTGTCATATAAACACTGTGATTCACCTGTCAGAGTGTTAATGCTATAGTTGATCAGTGTACACAAAGATGTGTATACAGGTGTAAAAGCGATACACACATATTAGAGGAGTTAGACAAGTAACCTGGCTGATGCGCTGCACAAACCTATTTTATTGCTGTAAATCTGTACATGAGTGAGCAAGACACAGGAGCAAATGCCTCATACACAAGATCTAATTAGCAGGCCATTATGATTGTTGCTTTTGTACGTGGTGTGCCGGTTAGGCTCAATGGTTAGACAGCTGGGTAACAAGCACATTAAGCACCGCTGAAAAGCGCCCTTTGAGAGGTTTGTATACTGTTAATTGTAAGGTTACCTTACAGCAATCATATAAAGTTAAAATTTTATGCAATCACCCCCAAGATTTACTCAGATGGATATCTGCATTTGCTCAGAGGAGAAGGAAGAGAACAATTAAGGCACAAAGGTGTTGAGACTGGTGGTGCTTTTGTTGCTGAAGGATCAGTCCCGGGCATTTCTTCACACATAACAATGCCGAGGGGATTAAGCAACTCTATTTTTATGTACCTTGCTTTATAAAAATGCCTAATCTAATAAGCATCTCAGACAACACCACACTGCCTGTAGTGCTATAACAATAATGATCGGGTTTGAGCCTGTGAACCCTTCAAGTGCTGGGGAAACACTAAAAATTCAACAAGATCTTATTTTTGTGATGTTGAATACTAATGTCAGACGAACGCAGTTTGAGTACACTGCGTGCGTGCATAACGGACGTATGTACTGACGGAAGATACTGTAGACAGTACACCACACAGTTTTTTTTTTTACAGATGTAGAAGAAAAAAAAAAAAGGGAAATATGGGAAACAAAATTAAAATTAAATGACAGGTACAGTCAGTCCGCCCAAAAAAAACACTTCTGAGCGGCAACGTGTTGGACGTCGCGCCATCACGCACACAGGCTGCTACACGGAGGCGGCGCACTCTGGACGTCCGTCGTAGCGCTTTTACATCGAGGCCTAAATGGCGTCCGTTGCCACCTGCGTGGTGCGTGCACACTTCGGTGCGCACGTAGTTCATGTGTTGGTCTCTATTGATCACAAATCAATGCTACGACGGACATTAGGCTAGGGTCAAACGAAAGCATTTTTACACGCGAACGTAAAAAAAGTGAGTCCGAACGCATTGACGTATTTTTTCACTGAATTCGCGAAAACGGTCATACGATGCGCATTTTCGTGCGTGATTTTTTACGGATCCAAACCAGGAAACTTTGGGTGTCTGGACGTTATGTTGGCCGGACACGAGCAGGGTCTGACGTCTCCAAATCACACACACACACCGCTAGCGGACGCAGCGCACTCTGTACGTCCGTACTAGAGGTTCTGCGTTCTCAAAAAAATGCGTTCATTTTCCACTTGCGTTGCGCGGCCGGACTTTCGTGCGACCGTACTTCGTATATTGGCCGTCATTGCCCGTCATTTGCTGCTAGTGCGGCCGTAATTAAGTGCGCCAGAACGCACGTTAAAAGTGCGCTGGTCTGACCCCAGCCTTCAACTGTGCAGCGACACGGACGTGATGACTGCGTTCATCTGACACTAGCCTAAAAGGGAAAATCTAGGCAAAAATAGTAACTTACTCGGCATCATAATAATTAAAGTTGAAAAAAGAAGAAAAAAACAACACAATTTCCATCAAGGTCAACCTTCTGTACATCCCTAACCGGTTTGCTTTATTTAGAATTTTGAAAAAGAAAAAAAACATTAAATAAATTTGGACTATAATTTGGTTACATCAAAAGGAATAAATGTTATTCCACAGCAAAATCATTGTCTTCTCTATAGACTGAGCCACCCAGCACTCTCCAAGCATTTCACCAGGTCTGGAGAAACATGTCCTGAGGACATACAGAACATAGGAAATCTACACAAATAACAAACTATTAACAGTCCCCACAATTCTCTGAAAAACTGCACAAAATACCAGACTGAAGAAACTATGATACCTAGAGAGTAGGGCTAGACCTATATATTTTCAGAGCCGGTAAGGATTATCGGCAGCCTTTCTAGACGACAGCCAACATCTGGTGCCCGAATACTGTACATTTAGGCTGGGGTCAGACTAGCGCATTTTTAACGTGCGTTTAGGCGCACTTAATCACGGCCGCAGTAGCAGCAAATGACGCGCAATGATGGCCAATATACGAAGTACGGCCGCACGAAAGTCCAGCCGCGCAACGCAAGTGGAAAATGAACGCATTTTTTCTAGGACGCAGAAACGCTAGTACAGAGTGCGCTGCGTCTGCTAGCGGCGTGTGTGCGTGATTAGGAGATGTCAGACGCTGCTCATGTCCGGCCAACATAACGTCCAGACACAAAAAGTGTTTTATTGACGATCCGTAAAAAAATCACGCACGAAAATGCACATCGTATGAGCGTTTTCGCGCATTCCGTGAAAAAATACGTCAATGCGTTTGGACGCAATTTTTGACGGTCGCTGTGAATAATGCGTTCGTTTGACCCTCGCCTAAAAGTTGTGAAAAAGAGAACATAAATCTAACATTATGCCATTAACTGAATGTTTTATAAACTTCTAAATATTGCACTAAGCCCGTTATTATTTATTCAACAGAATAAAAAAATATTTTTATTTAAGCTTTTAATTTTACAAGCAACACTGACGTATCTAGACTCTGTACTTTGCAATGACACCTCATCGGACCCTGCTCGTAAAGGGTCGGAAGCCTTGGCCCTCCAGATGTTTTGGAACTACATCTTCCTTGATGCTCAGCTACTCATTAGATTGGACATTTGTTATTCTGTCTCACCCATTGTACAGCGCTACAGAACTTGTTAGCGCTTTATAAATACCTGTAACAGTAACTGGTAGAGCCTCATGGGAAATGAGTAGTAGTTCCAAAACATCTGGGGTGCTGGCTCTTGAATGATTGGCTTAAAACCGAGCATGCACCTCGCTCCATGCAGCACGCCGGGAGGTGTGGTTTTCTGACCTCCTGCTCCAGCAGGCAGGCTCTTCCAGTGCGTCGTTCGACAATAGCCAGCCCCACCCTGTTGTTGACCCATCCTGACGTCACTGCAGACACGCTGCGCGATTCTCCTCACATTCTGAATGTGAGAAAAATTGCACTGCGCCTCTGCAGTGACATCAGGAGCTCATTCAGGGTGGGGGGCCCGACTATCGGATGAGCCTGCCTGCTGGAGCCAGGTCAGAAAACTACACCTCCTGGTGTGCTGGCTATTGAAGGATTCCTTGCGTTGGTCATCCTGCTCTTGCGGCTTCATACGTAGTAACAACTACAATCATTCAAGAGCAGAGCACTCTGGCCTGACTGTTAAGAGAACCTCGAAGGATTTTAATTATTTACCTGTAAAGTATACTTTTATAATTTTGCTCCTCGTGTTATATTCGAGTCTTGAGTATTCTCTCATTTCCATAATAAATCTCTATCCATCGCGTTCTATTCGGGTCGCGCTATACTCAAGTATCTCCGGTAGTGTTACCGTTAACCCCTTCACTGCTGAGCCATTTCAACCCTGTAAAAAATTAAATAGTTTGAATCTGGTCATATAGGGCATCATTGGAAAGGCCAGGCTCTGCTCTTTCCAATGACACCTTGATTGAGCATATACAATGCACAGGGATGGAGATACAGTGGTCCAGACTAAGTAGGGGAAGCTGGATGCTTATCCCTGGCAGGGGGCACATGGGGAGGGGCAAGGAATAACTTAGATGGGGCAATTGCCCCCTCCCCCCGCCTCCCTGTAGAGAAGCCTATGCTGAGGAACAAACCCAATTTTATATCACGTCTATTCCATCTCTTTCTTGAAATACATACTGGTAATTTCTGTGGTTTCGTTTCCACAAGAAATCACAGCCAAATAGAATACGCTGTGAAAAGGCTTTTTCCCATCTGCACTGTATATCACTAATGTACACAGTTGCAAGACAAAGTATGTGAACCCTTTGCGATTACATGGAGTTTGTCATGAAATGTGCTCTGATCTTCATCTAAGTCACAACAATTTGAAAAACACCATCTGCTTAAAAGAATACAACACAAACATATGTTTCCATGTTTTTATTGAACAGAACATTTAAACATTCACAGTGCAGGGTGGAAAACGTATGTGAACCTTTGGACTTAACTGGTTGACCCTCCTTTGGCAGCAATAACCTCAACCACACGTTCCCTGTAGTTGCAGATCAGACCTGCACAACGATCTGGAGTAATTTTGGACCACTCCTCTTCAGAAAACTGTTTCAGTGCAGCAATATTCTTGGGATGTCTGGGGTGAATCGCTCTCTTAAGGTCATGCCACAGCAATTCAATCGGGTTGAGGTCAGGACTCTGACTGGGCCACTCCAGAAGGCGTATTTTGTTTTGTTGAAGCCATGCTTTTGTTGAATTACTTGTATGCTTTGGGTCATTGTCCTGTTGCATCACCCATCCTCTGCGGAGCTCCAGTTGGCGGACAGATGGTCTTACGTTTTCCTGCAAAATGTCTTGATAAACTCTGGAATTCATTTTGCCATCAATGACAACAATCCGTCCAAGCCCTGAGGCAGCAAAGCAGCCCCATCCATGATGCTCACTCCGCCATGTTTTACAGTGGGGATGAGGTTTTGATGTGCTGTGCCTTTTTTTCGCCACACAGTGTTGTGTGTTTTTTCCAAACAACTCAATTTTGGTTTCATCTGTCCACAGAATATTTTGCCAGTAGTGCTGTGGAACATCCAGGTGCTCTTTTTCAAACTTCAAATGTGCTGCAATATTCATTTTGGACAGCAATGGCTTCCTCCGTGGTGTCCTCCCATGTACTCCATTCTTGTTTAAGGTTTTCCTTATTGTAGATGTGTCAACAAAAATGTTAGCATGTGCCAGAGATTTCTGTAAGTCTTTAGCTGACACACTAGGATTCTTCTTTACCTCATTAAGCATTCTGCGCTGTGCTCTTGCAGTCATCTTTACAGGACGACCACGCCTAGGGAGAGTAGCAACAGTGCCGAACTTTCGCCATTTGTAGACGGTCTGTCTTACCGTGGACACATGATCATCAAGACTTTTGGAGATACTTTTGTAACCCTTTCCACCTTCATGCAAGTGAACAATTCTTGATCGTAGGTCTTCTGAAAGCTCTTTTCTGCGAGGCATGGTTCACATCAGGCAGTGCTTCTTGAAACCAGTAAACCCAAAACTGGTGTGTGTTTTTAAAGGGCAGGACAGCTTTCAGCGACACATCCAATAATATCATACTGATTGGACTCAAGGTTTGCTCACTCCTGGCTCCAATTAGCTCTTGGAGAAGTCATTAGGCTAGGGGTTCACATACTTTTTCCACCCTGCACTGTGAATGTTTACATGTTATGTTTTCATGTGTTTATTGAACATATGTTTGTGTTGTATTTTAAGCAGACTGTGTTTTTCAAATTGTCGTGACTTAGGCTGGGGTCAGACGAGTGCAGTTATCACGTCCGTGTTGCCGCACATTTGTACGTCCGTGGCAGCATAGCATTCTGACCAATGGAGCCCCACACACGAAGTACGTCCGCAAGGAAGTGCGGATGCATGGCGGACACGGCAAACGGACGCAGGTTAGGCAAGAACGTAATACTGCTAGAACGGACGTGCGGAGTGCGCCACGTCTGCAACGTCCGTGTAGCTTTGTGTGTGAGTGATGAAACGAGGTCAGATGGACTGCATTTATACGTCCAGCATTTTTGACGGACAGAATGTTTTTTCATTTTAATTTATTTTCCCCGCTACATCAGTCAAAAAAATACGTCAGTGAAAAAAAACGGACTTGTTGTCAGTCAGTAAGTACGTCCGTCCGTACTGCACGGACGCACAGTCCGTACAAAATGCGCTCATCTGACCCTAGCCTTAGATGAAGATCAGAGCACATTTTATGACCAACTCATGCAAAACTCCACGTAATCCCAAAGGGTTCACATACTTTTTCTTGCAACTGTATATCCATATACCCATATTTACAGATATATACAAAATTTCAGAAACTCAATAGCATGGCTTTTAAATGTGTATTTTGGACTCCTGGGGGTTATTTTTATATTGACTCTCCAAGAGACATTTTTCTCGTATTCCTCACTAATGAGGTCCTTGATGACATCAGATCACTAAAAGAGAAAGCCTGAGCAGAAGAGCTGATCTAGCCAGTTTCTTCAAATGCCACCTCCTTGATCGCTGAGCAACAAAATCTGGTTTCGAGTTGTCAGTGTGAAATTATGTAATCTTTCAACACGATCAGCCATTTCTACACCTGTACAGCAGCCGCTCATGGCTTCATTCAGTAATCTTTATTCGTTAAAAATTCCACCACTAACAAAACCACATATACTAAAGAAAAAAAATGCATTGAGCCATGAGAAGACCGAACTAGATCTACAGCAGGAATAGCTTACACCATCAGTCACAGAACTACTTTCGTCTTTCTGGGCGACAAATCCAAAGTTAAAGTAAATAAAGGCCCAAAATCCTTTACACTGTAAGGTTAATGTCATAATCCTTCACATCCAAGCGAGTCACAAATTACAGAAAACCGATTTGGTTTTCTTGAATCATCCCAATCAGACACCAGCCTGAGGCCGAAATATTTCAGCCGTTTCGTGGCATAGTATCTCTGGAAAAGTCAGATCCGAGACTGAGGGCTTCCAGTCAAAAGGCATTGGATTCAAGTTTTTATTATTTTTAATGCAGGTTGTAATATTTTAGCGCGTGTTTTTATATACAGTGCAAGCAACTTCCTCAGGGATGGACAGAACAAGTAGAGTGTAAAAAAAAAACACAGCAATAAAGCATAGGTTATCAAAATAAAGAAATCAGTATAGCGCATTGCACCGTATGACATGGAAACTTAACAATAAAAAGAATAAAAAAATAAAAAGAATATTTAAATCAATTTTAACCTTGCTTTGCACATCTATTTAGCGATACCCACTCTCAGAAAGGCAGGAAGCTCTATACAGAAAACACAAACTTGTTTAGGGATTACACAAATCTCATTAATTTGCTAGGCTAACTTTGCATCACATCAATGTTCAATGAACACTAGTCGGCCGTGTGGATAGGAAGACTCTCTAGATAAGCAGATGATAAGCCCTCTATTCTGGAGAGGCCCTCTATTCTGGAGAGGTCCACTTTGCTGAAGAGGACACCTGACAACTTCAATCTCTCAAACAGGTCTCCTCTTCACAGAGAGCCAATAAATGTTTGCCCCTTGCTCTCCCCACCAGCACAGCGTCCCACGAGAGTAATTAATAAAACTTTTTTTAAATTACACATGCATAACTGGGATGAGCATCTCTTTAAGACTTGCAGGGAAATCAAGAAGAAACCCAAAGGATCCCAACATGATGCCTCTCGCAAGGCTAAAAAACAGATTGCAGAGGCTCAAAGTTGTAACAGAAAAATAAATTCTACCTTGTAATCATTCTAGACACCACCTCCGACATAACAGGAGCCCAAGACGTTGTGTTCTCCGAGCTGCAGGATTCATCTCACTTTATAGCATTGTGATTCGCTGGTTACTGCAGTGATGGACCCCGCTTGGTATACTTGCTTCATGTGCATTGCAAGATCCTGTGGATATTACTCCCAGACAGTGCCTCTCCTCTGAGTAGATCACTTGATCTACAGCAGGGATCTCAAACTCTACCCCAACCCCCAAGCTGATTCAATTCTGGGAATTCTAGTCATTTTCAATAGATAGCCAGAGAATCATGGGATTTGTTGTTCAGGTCAGGAACATCTGGTGGCAGATTGTAAGATCTCCAGAGACCCGTCTGCTTCTAAAAGACAGCTCTTACATTCATATAGAAATTAAAAAAGGGACACTACTTATCCCAACCACTGTATAGATTTGAAGTGGTCAGGTTGTGAGGAGTGCCCCCCCTTTCTCCCTATTATCCCCCCATATTTGGTGTAAACACTGGGTGAAGTTTAGGAGTTTCCTCTGCCCCACCCAGCGTCACCAGGTCACTAGGGACATCAGTGCATAGACAGCATGCCAACGTCACACTCTTTGAGACCAATTGCTGTAGCGAGCAGTCTCAGAGACAGTGATGTATCGGATCTGCGTATACGCGCAGCTCCAATTCATTGATCTACACAGGCGCTACGAAACTTGCATACTGTCAGCAGCCTCTGTCCAATTATTTATGGACAAAAAGGGAACTATCTTTTAATAGCGTACCCCTTTGATGATATTAAGTACAGGAGTTTTCACTGCAAGTCACTGGATGGAGATACGTAGATACTTGACAATAGTGCGACCCGAATATAACGAGATGGATAGAGATTTATTATGGAAATGAGAGAATACTTATGACTCGAATATAACGCGGAGAACAAAATGTTACTGTACCAGTAAAAAATTAAAATCCTTCCAGGTTCTCTTAACACAGTCAGACTCCCCCTCAGGCCAGGGTGCTCTGCTCTAGAATGATTGCAGTTGTTACTAAGTATGAAGAAGCCGGCCACCCATCTTTACCAGTGATTTAGATGGCCGGCGGAGGCGAGCGAGGTGTATGATTGGCTTAAACCGAGCGTGCCCTATGGCCATGATGTATCCCACCTCTCCCGTATCCGTGAGTTCTTGAAGTGTTTGCAAGCATCAGGGAGCTCGCATTCACTTCAGCGAGACTACCGGAACTTCCGCGAGACTTGGGATCCAGAGCAAGGCAAGTTTATTTTTCTCTACACGTGATGCAGATGTCTCGAATATAAAGCGACCCCTCCAATTTTAAGGTAAATATTTGTCACCGAAATCTAGCGGTATACTCGAGTATCTACTGTTATCCATCCTCCCACCCACCCTGTATTCTCTGACAATCTGATTCTTCAATCTGAGCAAAAAGATTTATAGTTATATCAATTAAAAGAGAATATGGGAACAATTTCTAATCGTGAGGAATTTCACACCTCCTGCATTGTCCCAGATTACTGTGAACATTTTAACTAGCTAACCATCACCGTTTTAACATGTTACCCATTTCTGTCAGTCACAACACTGTGTACTTCACTGCATGCATCTCACCACTATGTGTCACCAATTCTTCTAAAAAAGGAGGCAGAAATCATGCGGATACGGCGAGACTCCCAAGCTCTGCTCTAGGAGGAACCCAACAAAAAAATAAAATTAGGATATATGGAGAAATAAGAATTTTGATTCTAGAATAAACATGTCAATATGCTGAGGTAGCGCATAGCTTAGTTTTTAATGGTTTTGAAGGGACTTTGAAAATAAAACAAATCGCACTGTATTATTCCACTTTGGATTGAAAGGATTTGCTTAGTTGATAAAGGCGCAGTACCTTATTCTAACCACTAGAGGCTCTGCAACGCCTAAGAATGACAAGTTCCACCTGTAATACAAACATTCCACCCCATTCTGAAAAATATTATATATATATATTTCTCCTGTAAAATTGTGTAATTTCTCAAACACTCTTCCCATATTGTTTTAGATGTGTGAATTAATCTGACATTGCCCTGTGTCATTTTTGTTTGAGGAAATAAATTTTCTTTTGTCGGTCTAGTTGAAACACTGAAAATCAGGGCATTTAACTGGAAATTCAGTGTCATGTGAATAGATGATACAATAGTCTATGGGACAATTTCAGTGCTGCCAAAGTGCACCATATCTCACTGTCAGGTCGCCTGTATTTGGCAAATTGACAGCTTAGTGAATAGACGTATTAGGCTAATGTCAGACGAACGCAATTATCAGTTGCCGCACAGTTTAACATCCGTCGTAGCATAGAATCATGATCAATAGACCCGTATACAAAGTACGTGTGCACCGAACTGCGCACACACAAGGCAAACAGACACAAGTTAGGCAAGAACGTAGAAACACTACCACGGACGCGCAGAGTGCGCCACGTCCGCGTAACGTGTGTGAGCGATGAGATGTCAGACGCAGCACATTTGCGATGTCCAGCACCTTGACGCACAAAATGGCTTTTCATATAATTTTCAAATTTTAAGCATTTTTCTAGGGATGCACAGATACCAATATTTTTAAAACCGAGTACCGATACTTGTATCGGTGAGTACTTTTTAAAAGTAACGATACTTTTATTTAATGTCATGTGACCGCTTTTCAGTAAGAACAGACCAGCTCAGAGATATATATTGGCCCCCAGCTCACAGATATATATATATATTGCCCCCAGCTCACAGATATATATATTGCCCCCAGCTCACATATATATATATATATTGCCCCCAGCTCACAGATATATATATATATATATTGCCCCCAGCTCACAGATATATATATATATATTGCCCCCAGCTCACAGATATATATTGGCCCCTAGCTAATACATACATATATATTGAACCCTAAGCTCACCAATACTGCCCCCATGCATTCTCTCCCCTCTGCCAAGCTCTCCTCCGGGTACTGTTCAGTGTTCGTCCTTCGAGCGGCCGCCGGAAAATGTCTGCAGCTCGGCCGCTCGTTGGGAACCACGCAGCGCACAAGTCGCGGTCTTGCGGGATCCCTGAGTTCATGAGATCTCGTAAACTCCTGGTGGTTCCCAACAAGCGGCCGAGCTACAGCCCTTTTCCGGCAGCCGCTCGAAGGATGAACACTGAACAGTGCCCGGAGGAGAGCCTCGCAGAGGGGAGAGAACGCACTGCCAGACGGAAACCGGCTGGCAAGCCAGCCCAGCGCTGGCTTTCGGTATCGGTTTTGGAATGGGGGGCATCTGCACGAGTACCAAGTAATACTAGTACTAGTATCGGTACATCCCTACATTTTTCACATTAATTTTATTTCCCATAGTTCCCTTTTTTTCTACGTCCGACAAAAAAACACGGACCATGTGGGGTCTTCAGTATCTTCCGTCAGTACGTCTGTCTGTTATGCACGCACGCAGAGTGCATTCATCTGACATTAGCCTTACAGTTACAAGTTTTTATAAAGCGCTAACAAGTTCCTGTACAATGGAGACAGAATAACAAATATACATACAGGTTCAACACACAGTACAGTAGGAGAGAGGACCCTACTCAAGAGCTAATGATCTAAAAGGATAGGGGTGACACACTAGGTGAGGGTTAATAGAGAATTTGAAGTAGATATGTAGTAGTATATGCACTTCATGCAATTCAGGGCCAATTCAAAGGTCAGGGCTCTATCACCTCCTTAACGATAGCGTCACATAAATGAGAGTTAGTGCTAGGTTAATTGAGGTGATAGCGTGCTCCCCTATGCTCGAAATGGGGACCGCAAAGAGTAAATAATCAGTAATTAGCGTTAGTCCAAGCAGTAATTACAAACCGCTGTCACTAAAAAAGTTTGCTACAGCTCAGAGCTGGTGCTAACTGCTCCGCTGCTATGGAATCAGTTATCCCCGGTTGTAACCCCCCCCCCAAAAAAATCATATACTCCTCTCATCCCGCAGCGAGAACGGCGGCTCGATCCATTGCTCCTGGTCACCGGGAGCAGAGAGACTGGGGGAAAAAAGTCCCTAGTCTCCCTCTGCCGATCTGCAGGACCTCACGTGAAGAGAGATCCTGCCGGTCAATTGACCTGGTAGTCAAAGAGTCAATGGAGTCCTATGCTTTAGTGCTGCCCAGAGCATCCAGGAGTCTAGCGGCCGCTACGTGGCAAACTGCTGGACTCCATGTCTGTCCTATAATCCACTGGGATTCACCGATACCACTTTTTTAAGACTGAGTACCGATACTTTTATTTTATCATTTATTAACTCATATAAAATGCCCCCAGCTCACATGTATATATCCCCCCCGAGATAGATATATATCTATATCTATTACAGAATGCCCCCTGCTCACATGGAGATTGCCCCCAGCTCACATGGATATTGCCCCCAGCTCACATGGATATTGCCCCCAGCTCACATGGATATTGCCCCCAGCTCACATGGATATTGCCCCCAGCTCACATGGATATTGCCCCCAGCTCTCATGGATATTGCCCCCAGCTCTCATGGATATTGCCCCCATCGAACGCTGGGGAAGCTGGCCTCGTGCATGAAAAGCACGCGGCCAGCGTTCCCCTCTGGCAGCTGCAATACTCACCCCTTCCGAAGGTCCAGTCGTGCTGCTGTGATGTGTTCACGTGGCCGCCGGGCGCATCTGTGACGCTGCCTCTCGGCTGGAGGCAGCGTCACAGAAGCGCCGGCGGCCACGTGATCGTGCCACAGCAGCGCAACCGGACTTTCGGAAGTGGTGAGTATTGCAGCCGCCGGAGGGAAACGCTGGGCGCGTACTTTTCATGCACGTGGCCAGCTTCCCCAGCCCCGCGGATACCGGCAAGCCGGCCCAGCGCTGGCTTCCGGTATGGGGGTGGGTGTATCGGGCCATATGCACAAGTACTAAGTACTCGTGCAAACGGCAGTATCGGCACAGATACTAGTATCGGTGCATCCCTAAAGGGGAGTTTTGCGAATTATTCCCCTTCGCATCCCCGTTTTAGCTCATAGTGCCCGAGTCCTCATTACATCCATAATCCTCAGACTCAGATGTAGTGATAATTTACAATGAAGGCTGTGGGATTCCAATAGTCCTTCACAGTGCTTCCCTTCCAGGATTTCACTTTAGTTTCTTGGGATACGGCACAAAATAGACCATTACTCGCTCGTCTTATCTGTGCGGGTTAGAAACTCTGTATAGTCTTTGCCATCACTGATCATCGCACTCACTTAATGACACTACATGTATTCAAACCAAACTTCCCATCACTTTACAGGGTAACTTTTAACAGTTACAAACACATTACATAAGCAACCAAGATCCCATCCTGCTTTTAAACCAGAGATCCCATGATTTCATGGACACATTACCAATTAACGCAAAAGGAGAACCCAGGAAAGTTGCTGACTTGTTGTTTCCTCCAATGTTGTTCAACGTTTTAACCATAGTTTCCATTGGAGGTAAATGAAGATCAGGGAGGTAGATTATTCACCATTCGTGCAAACCGAGGAACAATGCTAAATGGAGAACGGCCGCAGTTAACGCATTTTAAGGGAATACAGTGGTTGCGTTGCTAGCCTTATTTGCAGCAACATCGCCTTGAATTTTGCTGCTATGGATCAATGAGGATCACTATACTTGTAACAATGGTAAAGTGGACCGATGTTTCCAATTATGGTGAACTTTGGGGCCACACTGGTGCTTAGGTTAATAACCGCTTACGTTTTTCCAGCCTGCAGTGGCAAGGATTACTCCTTGTAAACATAAAAAAGGAGAAAAACAACAGTTTGTGTTTTATTAGTTTGGTCATATTGTGTTGTCTATAATTGTAGCTTAGATGGTGATCACACCACATATTGAGTAATCACTGCAAAAACTCACAGGGCTGTTCAAAGAAAGGTGAAACTCAGGGGAATGACTGGAGAAGTGAAAATTCTATGGTTAAAATAGCCCAACCAGAAAATTTTTCCCATTTATCTTACTTTCCAAATCAGCTATTTGGTCTAGATTGTTCTCTTCTCCTGTGTTTCACCTTTCTTTGAATAGATCTGACAGGGTTCACAGGCCTTTTCTTGGAACTTTTTGATGTGCTATATCCCCATGGCAGTTTCGTTCAATTCTTTTACCTATTTTTATTCTATTTTTGTTTACTTTAAAAGAATTCCTAAACCCCCCAGGCTCCAGCGTCCACTCTGCCACCCCCTACCATCAGCATTAGAGTAACTAACAAAAGGGTTGGAAAAACAAGACATAAAAACCCCACACATAGTGTCCTTATGGTTAAATAATGTGGAGCACAGGACCCCTTTCCAGTAGTTGTGTTTAACGTATATAAACCCTGGGGACTGGTCTTTTCAGAGACATATCCATTTGTAATAGCTTTACTGGGACATTGGGTGTATAATGAATAAATTATACAAAAGAACGCTTAGACATAGGAATTGTTTTATAAGTACAGCAGACACTCCATAAATTATTCCACCCATAAATTATTTATAAAGGATTTTACCAGGAAGGATACATTGAGATTTCGCTCGTTTTCAAGTATGTCCTGGGTTCAGCAACATTAAATTGTTACAGTGTTACAGAAATACAAAGTAATATAATGCAATATATAAAAAAAAAAGCAAATTTTTTTAATTAATTAATTGTTTTTTATTTTTATTTTTATACACTTTTATTTAACATTTTCATTGTCATGTTTGATATCGTTGGAAAGGCCATGCTCAGACCTTTCCATCGATATCAGGCATGACCCCCTAGCTGCCACCCATCAGGAGATAAAGGGGTTCAAAGAACCCCCCTATCTCCTGCAAGGGATTTCCATAGGAAATCCCTTTGCAGCTAGGGGCTTCCCCAGTTAACTGACATCATCGCACATGGCGCGATGAGTCAGTTGACGCGGGGGGGGGGACCCATAGGTGGGGGCTGCCATCCAAGATGGCGGCCCCCACCGGAAATAGGCCGCGATCGGGCACAAATTTGTGCCCGGTCGCGACCTGGCAACTCATGGGTTAACCCCAATACATCGCTGGAAAGGTCAGGCTGTGACCCTTCCAGGGATGCTGGCCACAGCCTTGTAGCCCCAGGCGATGGGGAGATAGAGGGATCCGCTTCCCCTGCTCCGGCGGGGGGGGGGGGGGAGACACCTGAAACTGACGTCATCACACCCCCGGCGTGATGACGTCAGTGCGCCGGAGGAGGAAACCCTGCCGGTCTGACTCCGTGGGAGTCAGAGCAGCGAGGGAGCCGCCGGAGGAGGGGAGTATCTCCCGGGGGGCTGAAAACGCCGAGGACGTACATTTACGTCCTGCGGCGCCAAAGCCCGCCTAATGCAGGGCGTAAATGTACGTCCTGCGGCGTTAAGGGGTTAAGTGACTTTAGACTGGGGGTAGATTTGATGGTGTCTGGGAGGTTGTTCCATAATTGTGGTGCTCGGTAGGAAAATAAGGATCGAGCCACTTTCTTTTTGTATTGCGGTATTGCAAGTAAGGTGCAGGTCCTGGATCGGAGGTATAGGACGAGGGAACTGCTAGGGGAAGCAGCCTAATCAGGTAGGGTGGTAGCTTCCCAGAAAAGCTCTTATACACCAGATTGGAAAGGTGAAGGGTGCGTCTAGATTCCAGTGATAACCAGTTTAGCTCTTTTAACATTTCACAGTGGTGGGTCATGTAGTTACATTGTAGCACAAAGTGGCAGAAAGAGTTATACAATGTAGTAATTTTATGAAGGTGTGGTTGCTGGGCAGCTGCATACACTACATCTCCATATTCAAAAGCTGGCATAAGCATTTGCTGAACAATCTGAGGCAGAGCCTCTAACAAGAGCCAGGTGGCATACACATGGTCTGTGATGGTGCCCCCCCCCCCCAATGGAGAAGAGAGGCAGAGTGGAGATCCATTTGAAAAGGATTTAGGCCCCGTTCACCATTTCAATGGAGCTGTTCACATCTTGCCGCGCAAATGTCACATGTCGCTGATACATTACCCTTTTTTTGCAATTTGCATTGGTGTCGTTTTGCAAAATCGTGCGACTTTGCGAATATGAAAAGCGCACGATTTTCATGTCGCACAGTGTGAATGGGGCCTTAATGGTTTGCCAAAATAAAACTGCATTACATACTTGTTTCATGCTAGAAATCGAAATAATACACAAAGAAATACAAACACAAGACCAGCCATCTGCATGCCAAGGGTTTTAATATAAACAGAAAATGTTTCAAATAATAAGAATATAAAAAAATAATAAAAAAAAGGATACATCTCCGACATCCTGCATTTGAACGTCTGTCTTCTAGCAGGAACCAAAATATCAAGCCCATCTGTTAAAAAGCAGCTGCCGGGATCCAGGGAAAATAAAGACAAACACACAAAGGGTAAATCCTGTCTAATAAAGCAAAGTAGGAAAGGACACTATGCTTGGAGGTTTTCTGCCATGTCATGTGTTAGGCTTCATGTGTGGCATTGCCCAGTGAACTGGTGGGGAGGTGGTCAACAGAAACAAACAAAGATTACCTTAGTGTGTTTCTGTTCCAACATCACAGATCAAGACAACCTTCATACAATATGAAATGCATTAAACGTAAATCATGTATTGGGCATACAGCTTAAAAAAAAGGTTTTAAAAATGTTCTAAAGGGGACACTTGAGTGTTCGCTACACACTGAGCACCCTCAGCCCTCTCCTTTCAGGGGGGGGGGCACACTCAGAGCAAATTCAGCCCTCTGAGTGCAGGGACTTGGCTCCTCCCAGAAGCTCAGACGAAGAGCTGACCCGAGCTTTGGGTATCAGAATCCAAAAGCAGAACTAATTTGATACCCACCTCTCTCTATCCACCCAAGCCACTGAACTGACTTAACGCTTACTGGCACACTTGCACCCCCCCCCCCCATGGCCATTTGACATGCTCCAGCTTGCAGAAAGACAGCCGCATGTGACATCTGGAGGATTTGAAAATATTACATGCTAGTGCTATCCTGGCACAGCATGGCATCTGATGCAAACTCAAAATGTTACTCAACTTCTCTCTTACATTTCACCAACAGCAAACCAAAGGCAAAGAGATAAGATAATGAAGCAAAACAGGTTAAACAGGGATCCAAGGAAACCACCTGCCTCTATGGTCTCCTTTCCTTGCCACCCAACAATGTACAGCATACAGACAGGTTTGCTTGAAAACGCAAGCTTTAAGAAGGAGCAGTGGGATAAAAGGGTATTTCAGCACCAAGATACATCCTATCTCTCCTGGGGTCTGTCAAAGGACATCACAGAATTACCTGAAGAAGGGGACTACGTCAAGAGGCTTCTTACACCCAACCAGATAAACTCTTGCAGCACAGAAATCCCCATGAGAGTCTCCAAACAGACCAACGAAAATGGGGGGGGGAGGGGTAATGGAGGAACAGAGATTTGCTAAATTCAATTAACAGAATTGTTTGGACACCAAAAATGACAATGTTGAGATTAATACATTTCTATTAACCCCTTACCTACGGGTGGGTTGTGCAGACAAGGCTTACTGGTACCCCTGGTCTCCAGCCCGTCCTATGGCCCACTGAGACGCTACGCTCGTCATTGGCTGCAGGGTACTGACTTGAGTTCAGGGCGTCCCACGGCAACAAATGACACGAGGCGAGCGTGGGTAGGCCAGAGGTAGCCCATAGATGCCAGCTGGGCATGTTATGCCGTTCCGCAGCGTTCAGTCCCACCCGCCGCTGAGACAGCATAGCACGCCCCGTGGCATTAAGGCTGGGGTCAGACGAACGCAGTGCGAACGTGCGTTTAGCCGCACTTTTTTACGGCCGTGGTAGCAGCAAATGACGTCCAACACAGGCCCACTCACGAAGTACGGCCACACGAAAGTTCGGCAGCGCAACGCAAGCGGCAAACGAACGCATTTTTGCAAGAACATCGAAACGCTAGTACTGACGTACAGAGTGCGCTGCAGCGGCATAGCGGCGTGTATGCGTGATTAGGAGACGTCAGACGCTGCTCATGTCCAGCCAACATAACGTCCAGACACCAAAAATTTCCTGGTTTGGATCCGTAAGAAATACGGCCGAAATTGCGCATCATATGACTGCTATCGCGTCTTCCGTGAAAAAATGCGTTCGGGCGCATCAACGCACTTTTTGACGGTAGATGTGAAAAATGCGTTCGTCTGACCCTAGCCTAAGAGGTTAAACACAGAAGCCAGAATTTAAACAAAAAAGGAGCGACACTTTTCAAGCACATTTCCGGTTTTTACATTAATATAGAATAGGCCAGAAATTTAGGAGCCAAACGTTAGAAGGCAAAGAGCCGTTTTGTAGCTACTTTGCTGTGAAATTTGACAGGCCCAGATAGATCTTTGCATTCAAGGTGTCTGCATTTAAATGGACGCAACACAAAAAAAACTAAATGTCCTTATTATATTTATGTTGCTGATATCTTACATGTGCTTTGTTTTTCTCTTGTATGTTTAGTTAAGAAAATATTTTACTCGATGTCACTGGGTGCAACCATTGTGTGATCTTGTGTTGTAAGCTGCCCTCCCTACAGTATTTTTACATCACTTCATCCTCACTATGTGGCTTTGTCCATAGGATGGAGTCTATTGGTTGATCACAGACTCAAATCACTGCATTGTGTGGGATGTATTCAAAGGACATCACGGGGGGGGGGTAGATTAGAAGTATTTTATGGTCCCGGATTTATCTCATACAACTTCCATCTCTTATGTCGAGTAGCATGCAGAATACAATACACCCCCTGCTGCCTCAGATAAACATAACCTCCTCCTCCACCTCATTAACAGTTAAATACTGTATAAGATAAAGCACAATCACAAAGTAAAACTCAACGTTTGATTTTGGTAAATGTTGCATCAAGGAAAAATACACAAAATGGAAATCGGAGATAACATTTATTTTTTGTACTTGCAATGATTTCAGAAAAAAACAAAAAAAGTGGCATGTGTTTAAGATCGTTTCGTTTGTAATGCACAAGTAATCGCGTTAGAGCTCATGTAAGTGGTAGTGTCCCTTTAAAACATCCTATTCAGCCAGTAGAATCCTGTCTGGCAGTATTGGGAGTCGCAGTCATTATTTGCTTATGCCAGTGTGGTTTGCTCTACTATTGTGACGACACGGACTTCTCTTTCCATAGCTATAAAAGCAAAACATTAATGACACATGAGCTTTCTAATATCCAGATGGGGGCATTTTAGTAAGAAAATCCAAGGGACTCCATACAACGCGCACTTTGCTAGAATATTCATTAGGGTTGCACCGATACCGATACTAGTATCGGTATCGGGGCCGATACTGGGTACTGCAGGAGTACTTGGTACTCCTGCAGTACCCCCCCATATTTTTCCCGATACCGGAAGCCGGCATTGAGCCGGCTTGCCGGCATCCAAGGGGCTGCGGCGGCTGTCCGACTGCTCTATCGGCATTCTGACAGCCGCCCCTTGAGCTCTCTGCGATACTTACCTTCCTGGGCGCCGCCGGGAATGTCTCCGCGCGTGCGCTCGTTGGAAGGACCCCAGCCGACGACCACGTGGGACCATGTGATCGCGGCTGGGGTCCTTCCAAGGAGCGCGCGGAAACTTTCCTGGCGGCGCCCAGGAAGGTAAGTATAAACACAGTGAGCAGCTGCAGGGCCTGCCCGAATGCTGATCGAGCTTTCGGACAGGCCCTGCAGCTGCTCTCCGCGATGATACTTACCTTCCTGAGTGACGCCGGGAAAGTTTCCGCGCGCGCGCGCTCCTTGGAAGGACCCCAGCCGCGATCACATGGTCCCACGTGGTCACGGCTGGGGTCCTTCCAACGAGCGCACGCGCGGAGACATTCCTGGCGTCGCTCAGGAAGGCAAGTATCGTCGCGTGGGGGGGGGTCCATGAGCTGGGGGGCATACCCACGTGTGAGCTGTGGGGGCATATCCATGAGCTGGGGGGCAATACCCATGTGTGAGCTGTGGCATATCCATGAGCTGGGGGCAATACCCATGTGTGAGCTGTGTGGGCGAATCCATGAGCTGGAGGCAATACCCATGTGTGAGCTGTGGGGGCATATCCATGAGCTGGGGGGCAATACCCATGTGTGAGCTGGGGGCAATACCCATGTGTGAGCTGGGGGCAATACCCATGTGTGAGCTGGGGGGCAATACCCATGTGTGAGCTGGGGGGCATACCCATGTGTGAGCTGGGGGGCATACCCATGTGTGAGCTGGGGCAAATCCATGTGTGAGCTGGGGCAAATCCATGTGTGAGCTGGGGCATATCCATGTGTGAGCTGGGGCAAATCCATGTGTGAGCTGGGGCAATCCATGTGTGAGCTGTGGGGGCATATCCATGTGTGAGCTGGGGCATATCCATGTGTGAGCTGGGGCATATCCATGTGTGAGCTGGGGCATATCCATGAGCTGGGGGGGCAATACCCATGTGTGAGCTGGGGCATATCCATGAGCTGGGGGCAATACCCATGTGTGAGCTGTGGGGGCGAATCCATGAGCTGGAGGCAATACCCATGTGTGAGCTGTGGGGGCATATCCATGAGCTGGGGGGCAATACCCATGTGTGAGCTGGGGGGCATACCCATGTGTGAGCTGGGGCAAATCCATGTGTGAGCTGGGGCATATCCATGTGTGAGCTGGGGCATATCCATGTGTGAGCTGGGGCATATCCATGTGTGAGCTGCGGCATATCCATGTGTGAGCTGGGGCATATCCATGTGTGAGCTGGGGCAAATCCATGTGTGAGCTGGGGCATATCCATGTGTGAGCTGGGGCATATCCATGTGTGTGCTGGGGCAGTATGAATATATATAATATATATATATATATATATATATATATATATCGGGGGGATATACATGTGAGCTGGGGGCATTTTTATATGGTCTGTTCTTATTGGAAAGCGTCACATTACATTAAAGAAAAGTATCGGTACTCGGTATCGGTGAGTACTTTTAAAAAGTATCGGTACTCGTACTTAAAAAAGTGGTATCGGTGCATCCCTAATATTCATCAAAAGTCTTGCAGAAAGCTGCAATTCATTGTAGCTTTGTGTTTGCTTGTCCCCTAATTGCACTACCAACATAAAACTACATGGTAATAGGAAACAAATGTAGTGCGCAATGGCTGGGGAACTTCTCTTTGTAACGGAGCAAGGGACCCTGCCAAACGTCTCCTTCACTTAAAACCTTCCCCGTACAACTATGTATAGCAGAGCAAAAAAACATAGTTGCTTTTCCTTGTATGATACAGAATGCCATTAAAGTCTATTTATTTTCTAAGTATCAGACGTCTGTTGCCAGGGATGGTTACAAAACAAGCGATTTCCTTCATTTACTTATACAAATCAATCCGTCCCTCGAGTCCACAGACGTGCACATCTTTCAGGCGCTAAGTGCAAAATACCTCCATTATTTCAGCTGTCAGAGATATACCACAAATACATCGGAGACGTGACACTCGTTCATAAATACATTAGAGATACACTGAGTGTTCATACTTTAAGAAACAGACCATTAACACTGTATAACTGCCCCTTAGGAACGAGCAATCCATGCCAAAGGGTTAACTTTCAATTTATGTCGAGAAATCAGCGTGTTTAATGAAAGCTCTTTGGCAGTAAAGGTGACCCTAATATGCTTGCCTATATGCTGAAGCACCTCCTAAATCAGGGATCAACAACCTTGACTCTAGATAGGTGGGGGGGGATGTTTAGATAATGCTGCATTGCTGCATAGGGCTATTGTTCTTCAGGCTACTGAAGATAAAAGCTGGCAACTGAATGACAGAAAGCAGGGAGTTTAAAAGACCTCTAATCTACCCCTCTCAGGTGATGTCCTTTGAATACATCCCGCACAATACAGTAAGATTTGAGACACAGACTACATTATTAGGCCATTGCCACAGAGTACCAACTGCGTAATATTTACAGAATTCGGCCATTTCTTACCGCTGTCGCCACAAAACAACTCATACACGCCCTGGTAATCTCCCGACTCGACTATTGCAATAATCTCTTATCTGGCCTCCCTCTGTCCCACCTCTCCCCCCTACAATCCATCCTGAACGCCTCCGCCAGGCTAATTCACCTCACCCGCCGCTCTGTCTCTGCCGCTCCCCTCTGCGAGTCCCTTCACTGGCTCCCCATCCACTGCAGAATTAAGTTCAAAATCCTTATCCTTACCTACAAAACCCTCACTAACTCAGCGCCCCACTACCTGTCCTCACTAATCACCAAATACACCCCAGCCCGCTCCCTAAGGTCAAACAGTGACCTGCGCCTAGCTTCTCCCCGCATCACCTCTTCCCATGATAGACTGCAGGATTTCTCACGCGCAGCCCCCACTCTCTGGAACGCTCTCCCTCGTACTGTCAGACTTTCCCCTAACTTCTCTTCCTTCAAACGCTCCCTGAAAACATTCCTATTTAGGGAAGCCTACCACCCAACTCACTGACGCAACCATCAATCACTCTCACCTTACAGTCCTCTCCTCCTGTTTCCAACCCCAACCCTCCCAGATTGTGAGTTCCTACGGGAATAGGGCCCTCATCTCCTCCTGTACTGTTTGTCAAATGTTGTTCAATGTATTGTAACCCTGTCTATACTGTGCTTATTGTACAGCGCTGCGGAATATGCTGGCGCTTTATAAATAAAGAATAATAATAATAATAATAATAATAAACGTGGAGAGGGCAGTTTACAACACAAAAAATAAAATCATATGAAGGATGCATCCAGTAACACATTTAGAGTAAAATATATTCGTAACGAAACATACAAGGCTATAACAAAGCACATGTAAGATATCAGCAACATAAAATAAGGACATTTCATTTATTGGTGGTCGTGTCCCTTTAAAATCAGGGTTTTGGAATCGGTAATCAGTTACTGAATACCATGCAGTTCAGAAGAGGATGCACAAGGTTGGAATTGCTCCTGCTCCTCTAGCAAAGTGCAAATTCAAATCTCTAACCAGGGGTAACAGGGTTTAGCAAACAGAAACACTCAATTATCACAGACAAACTATAGTGGATAAAAATAGACAAAGTCATATAGAAGACAAACATGTGAGTGACCGTATCTCTCCACCAAAAAATACCGGGTAGCTAGCCAATAAGGCTGGGGTCAGACGAGCGTAGTGTTCACGTCCGTGATTGCGCCTAAAAGTACGTCCGTGATAGCATGACAGAAAGCCCATTGGAGCCTGACACCTGAAGTACGTCCGCACTGAACTGCGGACGCACAACGGCCGCGGCCCACGGACGCAAGGCAGGCAAGAACGTACAACCCCTAGAACAGCCGCACAAAGTGCGCAGCGTCCGCAACGTCCGCATAGCTTTGTGTGTGAGTGATGGAACGTGGTCAGACGGACTGCATTTATACGTCCAGCATTTTTCACGGACAAAATGGTTTTGCTTTTTATTTTCCCGCCTACATCCGTCAAAATATACATCAGTGAATAAACGGACTGTGTGGCCACTACTGCGTCTTCCGTACTGACGTACAGTCCGTAGAAATCACGCTCGTCTGACCCTAGCCTAAGTCAGGGTAAATTCACATCTCCAGTACAATGTATAGGAGACGTAAATTTACACTAAGCAAGCACAACAAATCGAGGCACAAGCAGGGTTTGCATCTCTGTTATAGCTTGGAACGATTAGAAGCGAAAGTCTGGGTTGATTTTACTGACCACTCTAGACGTTAAGGCTCGGGTCAGACGAGCGCAGTGATCACGTCTGTGTTGCCGCACATTTTAATGCCCGTGGTAGCAAACAATTATGATCAATAGAGACCCACACACAAAGTATGTCCACACAGAAGTGCGGACGCACAACGGATGCGGCAAACGCACGCAAGTTAGGCAAGAACGTAAAACAGCTAGAACAGACGTGCGGGAGTGCGCCACGTCCGCATAGCTTTGTGTGTGAGTGATGGAACGTAGTCAGACGGACTGCATTTTTGACGTCCAGCATTTTTGATGGACAAATGTTTTTCGTATTAAATTTTATTTCCCTTCTACATCAGTCAAAAAATAATGTCTGTCACAAAAACCGACAGTGTGGCCACTACCTTGTCGTCAGTCAGAAAGTACATCCGTTGTGCACGGACGCACAGAATGCGTTCGTCTGACCCTAGCCTAACTTATCATTAACCCCTTAAGGACCCCTGACGTACCCTGTACGTCCTGTCCACAGGTCTCCCTTAGACCCGCGGACGTACAGGGTACGTCAGCGGCGCCTAATCCCCCTCCCGCCCGATACTCACCTCCCTCGCTGGATCCCTCGGTGATCTGGCAGGGAGGAAGCCTGCCCATGTGATTTACATGGGCAGACGAGGCTGATGACGTCGCCACGCTGCGTGGTGACGTCATCAGCAGGCGTCCCCATGCAATTCAATGGAGGGGAGGGGGGGGCTCCTTCGGAGCCCTCTATCTCCCCAACCATTGGAGCTAGGGAGATGCTCCCCTTTTCAGCGGTGTATAGCATGAACAGTTTCACCGCCAGATCACGTTTCGGCACCAAAACGCGATTCAAACCTGGAGGGGGGCTGACATCTTGACATGTGTGAGGATGTCAGTGGGCCAGTTAACCATCTAGCTGCCATGTAGAGATAAGGGGATCCTAAGGATCCCCATATCTCCCGATCCATGGCAGCTAGATGGTCATATTTGACATCATTTGAAAGGCCTGATTATGGCCTTTCCAATGATACCAAACATGACCAGGTTTGGTTTAAAAAAAAAAAAAAAAAAAAAAAAAGATTAAAAAATTTTTTTTTTTTTTATTTTATTCAAAGTTTTTTGTCTGGGGGAGTTTAATTAAATAGGACCTAGGCTGTCATCTAAAAATAATTAGCACAAAATGGTCAGAATGAGCGCAGCGCACATAGGTGAACTGTCTCAGCAGTGAAGGGGATAAAAAGCAAACGCATGTAAAAATTGGGTATTTCTTGTCTCGGGACAAAATTTTGAACCTATTTAGCCGGGGTCTTTTTGGGTGGTTGTAGATTTTGGGGATTAAATTACGAAAAAGTGTGTTTTTACCATTTCTTCCTCATATTTCATATTTTTTTTATAGTAAATTATTCGATATGATGGAAATAATGGTATTTCTAGAAAGTCCATTTAATGGCGGGAAAAGGGGTGTATAATATGTGTGGGTTGAATAAACGAGTAAGAGGAAAATTTGACCTAAACACTAACAGCGCAGAAACGTAAAAACAGCAGCGGTCACTAAAAGACGGATTTGTGTAAAACCGCCCGGTCACTAAGGGGTTAAAGGTTGGAGGAGTTGGGCCCAATGTATCTTTACGATGGTTACTGTGTTCATATTTAACGGAGTATTTCCCTTCTAGAAGACTGATAAAAACCCTTAAAGACCACTGCTGTACATAACAGGAGTTTTTCCCAGGACGTACTATGTATGTCAGTGGACCTTTGCACCACTCCCTCCCTATGGTCAACTCCCTGGCCGGGGGTCCCACGACAGTCTGGCTTCCTTGAACCCAGCCTGATGGTTTTATAAGCCCCGGCCATCACACTGACGTCATTGACAGTTGCGATGAGGTCAGTTTCAAGTGCCCCCCCAGCGCCCACAAGGGGAGAGCCTAAAAAGGCGGGGGGTCCTTTGCACACCTCTCCCTCTGAACGACTAATGCAAAAAAGGAAAGAGAAAGGCACCACTGGAAATGGCAGAATCTGCCCTTTAAAGCGGTTCTGCTTTTTAACCCATGTAGGTGCCAGATCGTGATTTGGTGTCTAATCGCAGTCCACTCTCAGGAGGTGGCTGACATCTTTGATGTCAGCCAAGCCTCCGGGCCACCCCGCCACCCCCTGAAATCGATACCATATGTGCGATGACATCATTTGGCCAATTAACCCCCCCAGCTGCCAAGTGGAGTTACAGTGGTCCTTCGGACCCCCCAATCTCCGGATTCATGGCAGCTAGAGTGTCATGTTTAGTATCATGGAAAGGAGAGATCAAATAAAAAAATAAATAAAAGAGTAATACGTTTTTTTTTAAATTGGTCTATGTCATAATAAAATAGGACTTCAAATCACGTTTAACCATGATGAGCATAAAATGGTCAAAATGAGCTCAGTACACAGGTGAAATGGCTCTGCAGTGAAGGGGTTAAAAAAACAAAAACATGTAAAAATTGGGCATTTCTAAAAACGCAGGACAAAATCTTGAAACGATTTAGCCAGGGTCCTTTCTGGCAGTTGTTGAATATTTCTTTTGGGGGGGGGGGGGGTCAAAGTACAAAAAAGTGTGTGTGTTTCATATTTCATAATTTGTTTACAGTAATTTATACGATATTATGAAAATAAAGGTGTCTTTAGAAAGTCCATTTAACGGCGAGAAAAATTGTATGTGTGGGTTCCATAAACGAGTAAGAGGAAAATTAGAGCTAAACGGCACAGAAATGTAAAAAAACAGCCTGGTCACAATGGGGTTAAAGAAAAAAAGGATCTCTTTTGGAAAGGTGGGAGTCAGTTCTTTCTAACGATAGGTCGCATGTTAATATGGAAAACAGCAGATTTAATAGAATTGCAAAGAAACCCGCAGAAAAAGTTAATCAACTGTTTATCTTGTTCTTCACAGGGCAGAAACTCAACCTCAGTCTCTGACAGAATTACTAAAACAGCATACTACAAAATCAAAAGAACTGAAACTCCTTTAAAATTAGGCATCACTTGCAACCCCCACCCCAAGAAGCACATGATAAACATCAAAAATGTGAACGCCCCCTGTGGGTGGTATATACAGTTGCAAGAAAAAGTATGTGAACCCTTTGGGATTACATGGAGTTTTGCATGAATTGGTCATAAAATGTGCTCTGATCTTCATCTAAGTCACAACAATTTGAAAAACACAGTCTGCTTAAAATAATACAACACAAACATTATATGTTTTCATATGTTTATTGAACATAACATGTAAACATTCACAGTGCAGGGTGGAAAAAGTATGTGAACCCCTAGCCTAAGGACTTCTCCAAGAGCTAATTGGAGCCAGGAGTGAGCCAACCTTGAGTCCAATCAGTGTGATATTATTGGATGTGTTGCTGAAAGCTGTCCTGCCCGTTAAAAACACACACCAGTTTTGGGTTTACTGGTTTCAAGAAGCAATGCCTGATGTGAACCATGCCTCGCAGAAAAGAGCTCTCAGAAGACCTACGATCAAGAATTGTTGACTTGCATGAAGCTGGAAAGGGTTACAAAAGTATCTCCAAAAGCCTTGATGTTCATGTGTCCACGGTAAGACAGACCGTCTACAAATGGAGAAAGTTCAGCACTGTTGCTACTCTCCCTAGGCGTGGTCGTCCTGTAAAGATGACTGCAAGAGCACAGCGCAGAATGCTTAATGAGGTAAAGAAGAATCCTAGAGTGTCAGCTAAAGACTTACAGAAATCTCTGGCACATGCTAACATTTTTGTTGACACATCTACAATAAGGAAAACATTAAACAAGAATGGAGTAAATGGGAGGACACCACGGAGGAAGCCATTGCTGTCCAAAAAGAATATTGCAGCACGTTTGAAGTTTGCAAAAGAGCACCTGGATGTTCCACAGCACTACTGGCAAAATATTCTGTGGACAGATTAAACCAAAATTTAGTTGTTTGGAAAAAACACACAACACTATGGGTGGAGAAAAAAGGCACAGCACACCAACATCAAAACCTCATCCCCACTGTAAAAAACGGCGGAGGGAGCATCATGGTTTGGGGCTGCTTTGCTGCCTCAGGGCCTGGACGGATTGTTGTCATTGATGGAAAAATGAATTCCAGAGTTTATCAAGACATTTTGCAGGAAAACGTAAGACCATCTGTCCGCCAATTGAAGCTCCACAGAGGATGGGTGATGCAACAGGACAATGACCCAAAGCATACAAGTAATTCAACAAAAGAATGGCTTCAAAACAAAACAAAATACGCCTTCTGGAGTGGCCCAGTCAGAGTCCTGACCTCAACCCGATTGAAATGCTGTGGCATGACCTTAAGAAAGCGATTCACACCAGACATCCCAAGAATATTGCTACACTGAAACAGTTTTGTGAAGAGGAGTGGTCCAAAATTACTCCAGATCGTCGTGCAGGTCTGATCTGCAACTACAGGAAACGTTTGGTTGAGGTTATTGCTGCCAAAGGAGGGTCAACCAGTTATTAAGTCCAAAGGTTCACATACTTTTTCCACCCTGCACTGTGAAGGTTTACATGTTCTGTTCAATAAACACATGAAAACATATGTTTGTGTTGTATTATTTTAAGCAGACTGTGTTTTTCAAATTGTTGTGACTTAGATGAAGATCAGAGCACATTTTATGACCATTTCATTAGGGATGCACCGATACCACTTTTTTAAGACCGAGTACGAGTACCGATACTTTTTAAAAGTACTCACCGATACCGAGTACCGATACTTTTATTTAATGTCATGTGACGCTTTCCAATAGGAACAGACCTCATATAAAAATTTATGACATTGACCGCAGCTCACATGGATTTGCCCCCAGGTCTCATGGGTTTGCCCCCAGCTCACATGGGTTTGCCCCCAGCTCACATGGATTTGCCCCCAGGTCTCATGGATTTGCCCCCAGGTCTCATGGATTTGCCCCCAGGTCTCATGGATATGGCCCCCAGGTCTCATGGATTGGCCCCCAGGTCTCATGGATTGGCCCCCAGGTCTCATGGATTTGCCCGCAGCTCGAACGCTGGGGAAGCTGGCCGTGTGCATGTAAAGCAGCGGCCAGCGTTCCCCTCCGGCGCGCCAAATACTCACCCTTCCTGAAGTTCCGGTCTCTGGGCAGTGATGCGGTCACGTGGCCGCTGGGCGCATCTGTGACGCTGCCTCCAGCCGAGAGCAGCATCACAGGAGCGCCCAGTGGCCGCGGAACGCATCACTGCCCAGAGACCGGAACTTCAGGAAGGGTGAGTATTTGGCGCGCCGGAGGGGAACGCTGGCCGCGTGCTTTTCATGCACGCGGCCAGCTTCCCCAGCCCCGCGGATACCGGCAAGCCGGCCCAGCGCCGGCTTTCTGGTATCGGCGGGATGTATCGGACCGTTTGCACGAGTAACAAGTACTCGTGCAAACGGCAATATCGGCCCTGATACCGATACTAGTATCGATATCCATGCCGATACCGGGTACTGCAGGAGTACTTGGTACTCGTGCAGTACCCCCGATATTTTTTTCTGATACCGGAAGCCGGCATTGAGCCGGCATCCGAGGGGCTGGGGCGGCTGTCCGAATGCTCTATCGGCATTCGGACAGGCCCTGCAGCTGCTCTCCGTGTTCTTTCATACTTACCTTCCTGGGCGCCGCCGGGAAAGTCTTCGCGCGCGCGCTCCTTGGAAGGTCCCCAGCCGCGACCACGTGGGACCATGTGATCGCGGCTGGGGTCCTTCTAACGTGCGCACGCGCGGGAACTTTCCCGCGTCGCTAAGGAAGGTAAGTATAAACAAAGTGAGGAGAGCAGCTGCAGGTTCTGTCCGAATGCAGATAGAGCATTCGGACAGGCCCTGCAGCTGCTCTCCGCTCATACTTACCTTCCTGAGCGACGCCGGGAAAGTTTCCGCACGTGCGCTCGTTGGAAGGACCCCAGCCGCGATCACATGGTCCCATGTGGTCGCGGCTGGGGACCTTCCAAGGAGCGCGCGCGCAAAGACTTTCCCGGCGTCGCTAAAGGAAGGTAAGTATGAGCGGAGGGGGCAAATCCACGAGCTGGGGGGCATTATCCACGCTGGGGGGCATATCCATGAGCTGGGGCAATATCCATGAGCTGGGGGCAATATCCATGAGCTGGGGGCAATATCCATGAGCTGGGGGGCAAATCCATGAGCTGGGGGGCAATCCATGAGCTGGGGGCAAATCCATGAGCTGGGGGGCAAATCCATGAGCTGGGGGCAATATCCATGAGCTGGGGGGCAAATCCATGAGCTGGGGGCAAATCCATGAGCTGGGGGGCAAATCCATGAGCTGGGGCAATATCCATGAGCTGGGGGGCAAATCCATAAACTGGGGGGCAAATCCATGACCTGGGGGGCATATCCATGAGCTGGGGGGGCAAATCCTTGAGCTGAGGGGGCATATCTATGAGACCTGGGGGCTTTATATGAGGTCTGTTCTTATTGGAAAGCGTCACGTGACATAAAATAAAAGTATCGGTACTTGGTATCGGTGAGTACTTGAACAAAAGTATCGGTACTCGTACTCGGTCTTAAAAAAGTGGTATCGGTGCATCCCTACATTTTATGCAAAACTCCACGTAAACCCAAAGGGTTCACATACTTTGTCTTGCAACTGTACACCGTTTAGTTACATATACCAGCAAAGTAAACTATTCCATCTCATAGGGGTTGTATTTAGAGGGGAGTGAGATCCTTCCTTTGAAAGTAGAGACTTTATTCCTTTGTATAAGGGGTCACATTACTCTAGTTTGCAGACAATTACCAAAGTAATAGTGATGACCTTGGGATTGAGGATTTAGCACTTATACCCCCTCACAGAGCACTAGGCATGAGTTTGGAACTTGTTATCAAAAGAGTAGAACCACTGCTTTCAAATGAGCGGGTCACTCTGTGGTGACTGTTAAGCAATCACAGCAGTAACCGTTATATTCCAAAAGCACCACACACAGAAAATCTAATTCAGGTGGACGATTATCCCCTCTGTGCCCCCCCCCATAGTACACAGAGGGGGTAAAACGCCCCTGGTGTGAAAGCATTTTTCCTGCTCCTTTATACAAGTGTCCCTGTGTCAGTCCAGCTGCTGATTTTCATAACAATGACAAATGAATTTAAAAATTACAAATCAAATATGATTCTAGCCAACTCAAACCCACATAGAAAAATCTCACATGACCCCCTTACTTGAAAGAGTTATTTTCCACCATTCAAATGAGGGGTTTCATTTTTTTTTATAGCTGTCAAGTAACAATCAATCACAGTGACAGCGAACACCTGTCAGTCACCTCATGAATTTTATAGTTTTATGTTTGAGTTCAAATACAGCTTTTTCCATGGGATAAATTTCAGATGTCGAATTGAATGGTAGAACTGAGGGAGTGTATAAATAAATAGTGTCCATTTCTATCTAAGGGATAAGTGATGCATACACACAGATTTGTGATTGGGAGTATTCAATGTCATTCAAATTTACACTTTTAGACAGGTATAAAAGTGCCCACACAATCTAAAAATTAAAAAAAAAAAACATTCAACGTTTTTAGATTTGACATTTTATTCTGGCTTTTTTTCTGTATAAATGAGCAGATTGAGCAAATAGGTAAAATATTACACAATTTAGTGTCAAAATATCCCCCCCCCCAAACAAAAATGGGCATAGAATCCTAGTTTTTGGTCTTTGCGCTGATGAAGTGGTGCCAATTGCGGAATCATAAATGGTTTGTATAAAATATTTATTGAACAATGACTCTTATGCCGCTTTTTATCATGCACACAGTCAAAATAACCCCGAAATGTCACTTTTTGCCTCTTTTTCAATCTAAAGCGATTTTCTGAAAGAGGAGGGTCTCTAAACAAAAAAAAAAACAAAGTATAACATGTGTGGCTATCTTAGAGATAGATCGCTGAGATGAGTGATTAAATGTAGAGAAGGTCTATGGCTGAGAAATGGCTCAGCAGTGAAGGTTAATATAGCTTTAAAGATTTAAAAAAAAAAAAACACCTCACTTCGTAAACATAAGGATTTATTTACAAAATATGATTACACGTTGAATTTACCTGCAATGTCAATATACCCCATGAAAAATGCATGTTCATATGGAGTGCAGCCATTATTGCTTTATATATCAATATATGTATATTTCAAATTATAGGTTAACTAGGGAGACAGCAATACAGGAAAACATGGGGTAGCTTAGTACACAGATTTGCAACCAATTCGGAAATGTAAGGCTATAGATATTGAATATGTATACAACGAAACTGAAAAAAGTCAATTGTGAACATTCAGGATGCATCGAGACTGGATCTATATAACAAACGACAGTATATACAGATAGAAAAAAATTGAATTGCATCTGTCATGTCCAGCTGAAGTTGGGATTATTTTACAGGGAATCACACCCTATATATGGAATAGCATTTTTGCTAACAAATTATTTTTGTAAGGAATGTCACCGTCCCTCACTACTTGCAGAGGCATTCCCTGCTGGGTTGAGTGAGTTGTGCGTGAAAGAGCAACATTGGGACAACCCTCCTCGCTCTCCCTCAGCCTCATACCCAGTTGGTGTATTGACAGCACATTGACAACACCACTGCTGAGGTCTAGTCACTCAACAATGCACAATGGCCCTCAGACCTCCATCCATTGAGCAGAAAATGCCAGTAGCCAGCAGCTGAGCGGGGTAAGCTGCGATATCCCTTAAGGGAGGCGATGCACCCCCGAATATTTAATCTATTTCGAATGGTGTTGAGTGGTTCGGTGTGCCCACTTCTTCCTCCAGTTGATGCTAAACTATCAATCCAGACAAGAAAACTGAAAAACAGCCTGAGCAGATAAGCCTTTCCATGGATTACATTAGGAGAGCAGAGCTCTGTACATTCCAGACCAGCCAGGGCACCACCTCAATGCTCGAGTGTCCGTCCCCCTCCCCTAATAGTTCACGGACAGCTCCTGGCAACAGTGCCAACATTACGTCAACCTCACAGGCTCCCTGTCTTTGTCTTCTCTTTGATAGCTCATGCACTCCTCACAGAGTCACTTACAAAATTCTGTCATTTTCAGCATCTGCCCTTTTCCAAACCAGAACACAACTAAAATGCTCATCCCAGCCCTCATCTCTCACAATCAACTACTCTAATGCTCTAACTGGCCTTAAACAATCCCAGCTTCTGCCTCCACAGTCTATACTAGGACCACTTACTCTCGCTTTCAAGACCTTCCAGTATGCCCCAACCTATGGAACTCCCTCCCTCGAACATTTGACTCTCCCAGTCCCCCCAACTTTCAAAAACGTCCAAGATTACTTTAGAGAAGCCTATTCGCTCACTCCATAATCCCCGATTGCACCTTTTGTGAGCCATCTCCCGCATAGCCCCCATGCATACCATCACTTCTCATACTCTGCTGTTTATCTCACCTCTGTATGTGACCTCTCTGCCGCAGCCTTGCCACTTCATTAAATTGGTCATAAAGGTACAGAGTGACCATTTAAAGGAAGTAGCTGTATCAAACTGTACCATGTATGACACAGACCTATAACATTGAGCCGCCCTGTTAAATTTACATCAAATACTCCCCTTGGCTTAATGTAACAAGTGAGAAAGATTCATTGTGATGACAAATAAAAGGGAGTTTTAGCCAGGATACCACAGGTAGACAGCCGAGTGTATAAAACAGCAACTTGTCTGTGCATGGTTAGGTTGAGCAAGAAGTATGTAATGCAATGAGAGTGTGTGAACAGAGGCCTGCATGCAGACACATAACCAGAGGATGTTTCACAATGACAAAACTCCCCGTGTCAGAACAGATGACCTGTTTAACCCAGGAAGGTCAAGGGAGGAGTATTGCACAGGGCTGTGATCACACAGTGATCCTGAGGCATGTATATTTAATAAGCAACTTGAGTATAAAAAGGGAAACTCTACCCTTGATAATTCCAGTGGTCAGCTAGCTACAGACTAATATTGAAGTGCAGAACTACTGCCCAGGTGCACTTTTTTCTGCGATGTCCCATCATGGTGCAGATCGTCCACAGCTATGCAATCTCATCACTTAACAAGACATCTCAGCTGTTAAGTACGCCATTGCAGGGTTGGGCACCACCATCTGCACCTTCTATAGGCCAAGCTTACCGAGAGCCGTCATGCAGAGCTTCTTAACCCCTTCCCAACCGCTGACGTACTATGTACGTCCTGCCCACGGGTCTCCCTTAGACCTGCGGACGTACATAGTACGTCAGTGGGCTCCAAACCTCCCTCCCGCCGAAACTCACCTTCCCTCGCCTGCTCCCATGACTTCTATGGCAAGCTTGAAGCTTGCCTTGCCGTTTTCTGGAGGCCGGACGATCTGATGACGTCATCATGCTGCGTGATGATGTCATCGACCGGCGCCAGTGGGCGGAATTCAGGAAGGGGAGTGGGGCTCCAAAAGGAGCCCTCTATCTCCAACCATTTAAACTAGAACGATGCAAGTTGCACTGCTGGAAAGGGGAGAGTCTCCCCTTTTCAGCAGTGTACAGCATTAACTATTTCGCTGCCGGATCGCGATTCGGTGCAAATTTGCGCCAAATTGCAATTCAAACCTGGAGGGGGCTGACATCTTGCATGTCAGCCAAGCCTCCAGGTCAGCCCCCACCCACTGACATCCTCACCGTATGTGTGAGTATTTTCAGTGGGCCAGTTAACCCCCTAGCTGCCATGTGGAGATGGGGGGATCCTTTGGTTCCCCCCCATCTCCCGATCCTGGCCTTTCCAATGATACCAAACATGACTAGGTTTGGTGTAAATTTATTTAAAATTAAAAAAAATCGTCTGGGGGGGGGGGGTTTAGTTAAATAGTACCTAGGCTGTCATCTAAAAATAATTGCCATAAAACTGTCAGAATGAGCTCAGCGCACATAAGGGGTATTTCTATTCTCGGGACAAAATTTTGAAACTATTTAGCCGGGTCTTTTTTGGTGGTTGTAGATTTTGGGGATTAAATTACGAAAAAGTGTGTTTTTACCATTTTTTCATTATATTTCATATCTTTTTATAGTAAATTATTTGATGTGATGGAAATAATAGTATTCTTAAAAAGTCCATTTAATGGCGGGAAAAACGGTGTATAATGTGTGGGTTGAATAAACGAGTAAGAGGAAAATTTGACCTAAACACTAACAGCCCAGAAACGTAAAAACAGCAGCGGTCACTAAAGGACAGATTTGTGTAAAACCGCCCGGGTCACTAAGGGGTTAAACGACCCTCAGCAATGACATTGGCGCGCTGACTTATTAGTCACCACACTGGTGTGCTATGGGGTACAGAATGAGCGTATGGCGCTCCTGTAGCATGTCTTTCCACGGAAGCATGCCAGGAGATGTGAGAGACGGCTTACCGCTGATTGGAATTACTCAAAATTCTGAAACGTGTGAGCAAAACCAGTGACACACAATGTATATAGAGAGTGATTCCCTATCTAATAAATAAGTCTAAAAGACGTTAGGCATGACATGTGCCCTGCAACATCCAGGAACTGCTAAACCAGTCTAAATAGTAACATGAGCTAGCTTATAATATTATTATTCATCTTTATTTATATAGAACCAGCATATTCCACAGCGCTGTACAATGGGCACAGTATAGACAGGGTTACATTACATTGAACAACATTTGACAAACTGGCACAGGGGGAGACGAGGGTCCTATTCCCGTGGGAACTCACAATCTAGAAGGGTTGGGGTTGGAAACAGAAGGAGAGGACTGCTAGGCGAGAGTGACGGACTGCTAGGCGAGAGTGACGGACTGCTAGGCGAGAGTGATGGATTGGTTGCGTCAGTGAGTCAGGTGGTAGGCTTCCCTAAATAGTAAAGTGTTAAGGGAGCTTTTGAAGGAAGGGAAACTAGGGGAAAGTCTGACCGTACGAGGGAGAGCGTTCCAGAGGATGGGGCTTCGTGTGAGAAATCCTGCAGTCTATCATGGGAAGAGATTAGACATGTGCATTCGTTTTAGTACTAAAACGATTTAGTCCGAATTTTGGGATAATTTAGTTTTAGTATGACTCAAGAGAAACGAAACTGCTCAGTACAAAAAACGAAAGAAACTAAAATAAAATGCACTACATTTTAGTTTCAGTCCTTTTTGTGATATTACATTGATGAGTGAAGGAGACCAGCAATGAAGATCGCAACATCCGAAGTTCTGCACCCTCCACATGCCAATGCAGTAGGATGTTCTATACAGAGAGTGGCATTAATTAATGCAGGAGTATGTTCTATACATTATACAGAGAGGGGTATTAATGCAGGAGGATGTTATATACATTATACAGAGAAAGGTATAAATTGAGGAGAATGTTCTATACAGAGAGGGACATTAATGCAGGAGGATGTTATCTACATTATACAAAGAGGGGTATTAATTAATGCAGGAGGATGTTCTAAACATTATACAGAGAGGAGCCTTTTTTTTTTAGCCCTTTAAATCCAGTGGCTGTGAGCGCTGAGATCGGCTGCTTGTTACATTATATCTCAGTACAATGTGCTCAGAGTTTCAGTAAAACAAGGAAATAATATTGTTCTAACCGCTTACATATAAAAATATTATTTACTAGTTTTACAGAAACTCTGAGCGCTGTGATGAGCAGCAGTCAGTTACTGTAACAGCTTTGCCTGACACGGGGCAGTATTACAATGTTGGTGCTAACTTAACCTGTTGTAAACTGAAAACCTCCATAGGCTATAATGGCTCTGGGAAGGTTACAACAGCTCTGGTTAAGTTAGCACCAACTATGTAATATGGCCCACATTGTGCTGAGAGTGAGAGATACTGTAACAAGCAGCGATCTCAGCCCTCTGAGGAGCCACCACAACAATAGTAATTGTATCCACTGGTTTTCGGATGACCGAAATTAGTTTTCATACTAAAGAACTGAAAACGAATTTCTTTAGCAACTAAATAAATTGCATTTTAGTACTAATCCATTAGTTCAAAACGAAATTTTGTGCTGTGCACATGTCTAGAAGAGATGATGCAGGGGAGAAGCTAGGCGCACATATGCACTCAGCTCATAGGTTTTCGTATTGACTTGTAAGTTTTATTCATTTTTAATTTTTTTTTTTTAAGTCCTTGCCCAACTATAGTAAAAAACATTTATAGCAGTCAGATACTTGTCTAAGCAATGATCTGGAGTGGAGGGCTCACTTCAGTGTTTTCATAAATACAAGTTTTTATAGTGTATTTTTAGTGTAACTGTTTAAACAAAAACACCGTAAGATTATTATTGCAGAGGCCATTTACACATCACAGAAATTCAATTTGCAGTGTGCATTATTTGCAGTGTGGAGGCTTTTAATCTCATTTTTTGCCCTCCACCACAACTATCTATATAATCACACACGCTGATTGGTGGCAGGATCTACTCGGAACACTAATTATTATTAGGGCTGCAAGTAATTATTATTTGCATAATCGATTCATCGGATATAAGAAAAACCGTACGCAAATTGCATATTTTTCACACACAAGCACCTGGTCACAGTGATGGATTGATGTGTACACCGCTTAAGCTCATGTTTGCTTTCTCCCCAAACGAACGTGGCTACAAGCACTCAGACATGATGATGTCAGCACAAAATCAGATTGAGAAAGGGGGGCATTCCACGCAGCCTGACCACTTTAGCGCATTACAGTGTCCCTTTACAATAATTTCATGAACAAACAGAGCGGGAGGAGGGTCCGGAGGGGAAAGGGAGCGAGTTTGGGCAAGGGACTTGACCAGAGTGTGAGAGGGAGTGGGTTTGGGCAAATGACCGGACCTGAGTGTGGGAGGGAGATTGTGAGAAGGGACCGAAAGGCATCTCCAGACCAAACAGGGGTTGACTGACAGGTTGGAGTTGTGGCAAAGGACGAAGCAGCATCTGAGGATATAAGTTAACGTTTAAACTCAGTCTGACTTTTAAACAATATAAACTGTACACAAATCGATTGACAATCAATGAAAATAGTTGACAACTATCATCGATTAGTTGTCGATCAATTAGTTGTTTCATCCCTAGTTATAATAACGATAATAAACGCATACACAATACAAATATCTAACCAGAACGTGCATTCATGTTTTTTAGACCCTGACATTAAATAATACAGAGATATATACGCACAATATAATATAAATCAGCATAATTTTCATGATTTCTAACAGTATAATGGCGGTGTCTTAAACATTATATATCTCTCACACTCAGTAAGGTGACAGGGTCTGTTCAGACAGAGTTATAGTGTATGAGCAGACCTGTCACCTTACTGTCTGTGTGTATATACTGCATCTGTGGAAGACCTTGTCAGTGTGTGTTTAACATACACACTGCGGTGACAGGGTTTTCTCGGGGATACGTGTCTGAGCAGGTGTGTGTGTGTTCCGTGCAGTGGCGGGTCATGTTGCTGCTGCCTGTGGGCCTCTCTCCTGGCTGGGATTTCCCTGGTCTTCCCCGGGCAGCGCGTGCCTTTTGCCCGGGTGCAGCATGCTTCCCGGATGTGATGTGCGGAGGGGTTTCCATGCCGGCTCTGGTGTCCGTAAGGGGAATCCTTCCCTTCCTCTTAGACATGGCAGGCGGCCAGCCCGGTGGCTTGCCTCTCGCATGGAGCTCAGAGTGAGCCCGCAGGGGTAGCGCCCTGTCCCGGGGCACACACAGGCTGCCAGTCGGCAAGCTGCAAATGTTACAGAGGGCTTTACCTGGAAGCGGCTCTCCGGTCATTCCCCCGCAGCTCTCTGAGTTCCGGCAGCCCCGGGCTGACTTGCCACATCGCAATGTGTGAGAGCCACGGACGTCATGTGTCAGGCTTAGGGAACCTAGGAAGCCACCCCCGCCATGTCTCCATAGCAACGTCAGCCGCTCCGGGCCTCCCCCTGCCTGACGCACACACTCGCACCATGGACTACAGCCAGGGGCCGCGAATGACTCCAGTCATAACACAGCACGTCCCCCCCCCCCCCCCCAGCCCTGTGACAGCACCCGGACAGACACACACACAGGCTGCACAGGATAGAGTGCACTATACAGAGACACAGGGTGCATTCACAGGATAGAGTGCACTATACAGAGACACACGGTGCATTCACAGGATAGAGTGCACTATACAGAGACACACGGTGCATTCACAGGATAGAGTGCACTATACAGAGACACACGGTGCATTCACAGGATAGAGTGCACTATACAGAGACACACGGTGCATTCACAGGATAGAGTGCACTATACAGAGACACAGGGTGCATTCACAGGATAGAGAGCACTATACAGAGACACACGGTGCATTCACAGGATAGAGTGCACTATACAGAGACACACGGTGCATTCACAGGATAGAGTGCACTATACAGAGACACAGGGTGCATTCACAGGATAGAGAGCACTATACAGAGACACAGGGTGCATTCACAGGATAGAGAGCACTATACAGAGACACGGTGCATTCACAGGATAGAGAGCACTATACAGAGACACGGTGCATTCACAGGATAGAGCGCACTATACAGAGACACGGTGCATTCACAGGATAGAGCGCACTATACAGAGACACGGTGCATTCACAGGATAGAGAGCACTATACAGAGACACGGTGCATTCACAGGATAGAGCGCACTATACAGAGACACGGTGCATTCACAGGATAGAGTGCACTATACAGAGACACGGTGCATTCACAGGATAGAGTGCACTATACAGAGGCACAGGGTGCATTCACAGGATAGAGTGCACTATACAGAGACACACGGTGCATTCACAGGATAGAGAGCACTATACAGAGACACACGGTGCATTCACAGGATAGAGTGCACTATACAGAGACACGGTGCATTCACAGGATAGAGTGCACTATACAGAGACACACGGTGCATTCACAGGATAGAGTGCACTATACAGAGACACACGGTGCATTCACAGGATAGAGCCACTATACAGAGACACACGGTGCATTCACAGGATAGAGTGCACTATACAGAGACACGGTGCATTCACAGGATAGAGTGCACTATACAGAGACACAGGGTGCATTCACAGGATAGAGTGCACTATACAGAGACACACGGTGCATTCACAGGATAGAGCGCACTATACAGAGACACACGGTGCATTCACAGGATAGAGCGCACTATACAGAGACACGGTGTATTCACAGGATAGAGTGCACTATACAGAGACACACGGTGCATTCACAGGATAGAGTGCACTATACAGAGACACACGGTGCATTCACAGGATAGAGCCACTATACAGAGACACATGGTGCATTCACAGGATAGAGTGCACTATACAGAGACACAGGGTGCATTCACAGGATAGAGTGCACTATACAGAGACACACTGCATTCACAGGATAGAGAGCACTATACAGAGACACACGGTGCATTCACAGGATAGAGAGCCACTATACAGAGACACACGGTGCATTCACAGGATAGAGTGCACTATACAGAGGCACAGGGTGCATTCACAGGATAGAGTGCACTATACAGAGACACACGGTGCATTCACAGGATAGAGTGCACTATACAGAGACACACGGTGCATTCACAGGATAGAGTGCACTATACAGAGACACACTGCATTTACAGGATAGAGAGCACTATACAGAGACACACGGTGCATTCACAGGATAGAGAGCCACTATACAGAGACACACGGTGCATTCACAGGATAGAGTGCACTATACAGAGACACAGGGTGCATTCACAGGATAGAGCCACTATACAGAGACACAGGTGCATTCACAGGATAGAGTGCACTATACAGAGGCACAGGGTGCATTCACAGGATAGAGTGCACTATACAGAGGCACAGGGTGCATTCACAGGATAGAGTGCACTATACAGAGACACACGGTGCATTCACAGGATAGAGTGCACTATACAGAGACAACTGCATTCACAGGATAGAGAGCACTATACAGAGACACGGTGCATTCACAGGATAGAGAGCACTATACAGAGACACGGTGCATTCACAGGATAGAGAGCACTATACAGAGACACGGTGCATTCACAGGATAGCGAGCACTATACAGAGACACGGTGCATTCACAGGATAGAGAGCACTATACAGAGACACGGTGCATTCACAGGATAGAGTGCACTATACAGAGACACGGTGCATTCACAGGATAGAGAGCACTATACAGAGACACGGTGCATTCACAGGATAGAGTGCACTATACAGAGACACGGTGCATTCACAGGATAGAGTGCACTATACAGAGACACTATAGAGACACATATACAGAGAGTGCACTATACAGAGACACTATAGAGACACATATAGTGGCGGTTACTGAGACATGGTTCAGTGAGAAAAATAACTGGGACATAACAATACCGGGGTACTCTTTATATAGAAAAGGTAGGAAAGGAGGAGGAGTGGCCCTGTATGTGAAAAACAACATAAAAACGAACCAAATAAAAGTGAGCGAGGTGAACATAGAGTCAGTTTGGGTTACGCTAACAGTTGGCAATCATACAGTAGCTCGTGTAGGGGTGATCTATAGACCCCCCTGGACAAGTAGAAGAGCTAGATAATCTGCTGCTTGAGGAAATAGGCAAAATGGCAATGAAGGGGGAAGTTATTATCATGGGGGACTTTAATCTTCCTGATGTGAACTGGAAAACCAAAACAGCTGGGTGCACCAGGAGTACAAATATTCTAAACTCCCTACTGAGATTATCTCTAACACAAGTAGTTGAGGAGCCGACCCGTAAAGAGGCCATATTGGATTTAATACTCACAAATGGAGGTTTGGTATCGGACGTTGTTGTAGGTGAAAATTTGGGATCTAGTGATCACCAATCAGTATGTTTAATATAAGAACAGGGATGGAGCCGCACCACACAAAAACAAAAGTTTTAGACTTTAAAAAAACTGATTTTTCTAAAATGAGATTTTGTGTGAAGGAGTCATTATCAGACTGGAGGAGTTTAAAGGGAGTCCAGGAGAAATGGGATTATTTAAAGGAAGCATTATTGAAGGCCACAGGAAATTGCATTCGGCTTGTTAGCAAAAACAAAAAAGGGAAGAAACCACTGTGGTACTCTGCAGAAGTGGCCAAAATAGTGAAGAACAAGAAGATAGCATTCAATAATTATAAAAAAACTCAGCGTGAAGAGGATAGGCAAACCTAGAAGATTAGGCAGAAAGAGGCAAAGCAATTTATAAGAGCTTCCAAAGCACACGCAGAAGAGAAAATAGCTCAGTCAGTAAGAAAGGGGGACAAAACATTTTTTAGATACATAAACGAGAAAAGAAAAGTAAAACAAGGATTAGTTAGATTAAAAACAAAGGAAGGAAGGTATGTAGAAGAGGATAAAAGTCTCGCTGACTGCCTCAATGAATATTTTTGTTCAGTCTTTGCAGAAGAAAAGGAAGGAAAGGGACCTCAGTTAGGAGAGAACACTAAAGAGACATTTACATGAGTTTATAGAGGAGGAGGTTCTAAAGCAGCTGTCTAAAGTAAAGACAAATAAGTCAATGGGGCCTGATGGGATCCACCCTAAATTATTATAAGAGCTCAGTGATGTAATAGCAAAACCGTTAACAGGAGTCGTCCCAGAAGACTGGAAATTAGCAAATGTTGTGCCCATTTACAAGAAGGGTAGTAGGGAGGAATCGGGGAACTATAGGCCAGTTAGTCTTACGTCAGTAGTGGGGAAATTAATGGAAACCATGTTAAAGGAAAGGATTGTTTAACATCTAAAAACACATAGATTACAGGATCAGAAACAACATGGGTTTACCTCAGGGAGATCATGCCAAACTAATCTTATTGATTTTTTTGATTGGGTAACAAAAATAATAGACACAGGTGGTGCAGTAGACATTGCTTATTTAGATTTCAGTAAGGCTTTTGATACTGTTCCGCATAGAAGGCTTATCAATAAATTGCAATCTTTGAGCTTGGATTCCAATATTGTTGAATGGATTAGGCAGTGGCTGAGTGACAGACAACTGTCTGTAAATGTTGTGGTAAATGGAGTTTATTCGGCGCAAGGTCTTGTTACCAGTGGGGTACCTCAGGGGTCAGTACTTGGACCCATTCTCTTTAATATTTTTATTAGTGATATTGCAGAAGGTATTAATGGAAAAGTATGTCTTTTTGCTGATGACACAAAAATCTGCAACAGGGTTGACGTTCCTGGTGGGATCAGCCAAATGACAAATGATTTAGGTAAACTAAAAAAATGGTCGGAGTTGTGGCAATTGATTTTTAATGTGGATAAGTGCAAGATAATGCACCTGGGACGTAAAAACCCAAGGGCTGAATATAGAATATATGATACAGTCCTAACCTCAACATATGAGGAAAGGGATTTAGGGGTCATTATTTCAGAGGATCTAAGGGTAAGTAGTCAATGTAATAGAGCAGCAGGAAATGCTAGCAGAATGCTTGGTTGTGTAGGGAGAGGTATTAGCAGTAGGAAAAGGAAAGTGCTCATGCCACTGTACAGAGCACTGGTGAGACCTCACTTGGAGTACTGTGTGCAGTACTGGAGACCGTATCTCCAGAAGGATATAGACATCTTAGAGAGAGTTCAGAGAAGGGCTACTAAAATGGTGTACGGCTTGAAGGAGAAAAGTTACCAAGAAAGGCTTAATGATCTTAACATGTACAGCTTGGAAAAAAGACGAGACAGAGGAGATATGATAGAAACATTTAAATACGTAAAGGGAATCCACAAGGTAGAGGAAGGGAGTATATTTAAAAGGAAACAAAATAGCAAAACAAGAGGACATAGTGTTAGACTAGAGGGGCAAAGGTTTAAAAGTAACATCAGGAAGCATTATTTTACTGAGCGGGTGGTGGATACATGGAACAGCCTTCCAGTTGAAGTGGTAGAGGCCAAAACAGTAATTGAATTTAAGCAGGCATGGGATAGGCATAAGGCTATCCTAAACAAAAGATAAATCCAGGTAAAGTATCCATGTAATTGGGCAGACTAGATGGGCCGAAAGGTTCTTATCTGCCGACATTTTTCTATGTTTCTATTTTTCTACGACACGGTGCATTCACAGGATAGAGTGCACTATACAGAGACACACGGTGCATTCACAGGATAGAGAGCCACTATACAGAGACACACGGTGCATTCACAGGATAGAGTGCACTATACAGAGACACAGGGTGCATTCACAGGATAGAGCCACTATACAGAGACAGAGGGTGCATTCACAGGATAGAGTGCACTATACAGAGGCACAGGGTGCATTCACAGGATAGAGTGCACTATACGAGACACACGGTGCATTCACAGGATAGAGTGCACTATACAGAGACAACTGCATTCACAGGATAGAGAGCACTATACAGAGACACGGTGCATTCACAGGATAGAAAGCACTATACAGAGACACGGTGCATTCACAGGATAGAGAGCACTATACAGAGACACGGTGCATTCACAGGATAGCGAGCACTATACAGAGACACGGTGCATTCACAGGATAGAGTGCACTATACAGAGACACGGTGCATTCACAGGATAGAGTGCACTATACAGAGACACGGTGCATTCACAGGATAGAGTGCACTATACAGAGACACACGGTGCATTCACAGGATAGAGCCACTATACAGAGACACACGGTGCATTCACAGGATAGAGTGCACTAGGGCTGCAACTAACGATTATTTTCATAAATCGATTAGTTGGCCAATTATTATTTCGATTACTCGATTCATCGGATACATTTTTAAAAATAAAATCCTTTTAAAGGAAAAAAAATTCTATGTAAAAAAATATAACCACAACCCCTCCTTTTTTCATAAGCAATTTGCGTAGTGTACGTAACTTTCGTATGCAAATTGCATACTTTTCACACAAGGTATGCGATTGCTTGGTCAGAGGGATGGGTTGATTCTGCGAGCGCTTGGTCAGAGGGATGGGTTGATGCTGCGAGCGCTTGGTCAGAGGGATGGGCTGATGCTGCGAGTGCTTGGTCAGAGGGATGGGTTGATTCTGCGAGCGCTTGGTCAGAGGGATGGGTTGATTCTGCGAGCGCTTGGTCAGAGGGATGGGTTGATTCTGCGAGCGCTTGGTCAGAGGGATGGGCTGATGCTGCGAGTGCTTGGTCAGAGGGATGGGTTGATGTTGCATGTGCAGCTTAAGCCCAGGTTTGCTTTCTCAAATGAACACGGCTACAAGCACTTGGTCATAGATGATGTCAGCATGAAATCAGGGTTAATAAACTAAAGTGGTCAGGGTGCGTAGAGTGTCCCTTTCTAATAATTTTGTGAAATTATTCAGACTTCATTCACTCACTATTCAGGCACTTCAGACTGGGTTTTTTGCATTCTTTTGGATCAACAGCAGTAGGTGATTTGTGAAAGGCTGAACTCGATGGACTCATGGCTTTTTTCAGCCTACATAACTATGAACAAACCGAGTGGGAGGAGGAACTGGAGGTGGGAGTGACTTTGCTTAAGTGACGTGTGAGAGGGAGCGGGTATGGACAAAAGACCAGATCTGAGTGTGGGAGTTGGGGAAAGTGACCAAACCAAAGAGAGGGAATGGCATTTCCTCACCAAAGAGGGTGGGGTGGTGGCACAGGACTCTAGCTTCAAGTAAGGATAAAACACAGGCACAGGTGCTTCTCCCAGTGACAGTATCCTATGGTTTGTGTTCTAGTTCTGCTACTGTTGTAAACGGAATAAAAAGAAACTGGTTGTGTCTGACATAACCCTAGAACTAAATCATACCTACTAAAGCAGCGGCACGTCTTCTCCAATCAGCTCCGAAGCGGAGGTTATTTACGTTTAACTCAGTCTGACGCTAAACACCGTGTGCTGTACACAAGACGATTAATCAACATCGATTATTAAAATAGTTGACAACTAATTTAATCATCGATTAGTTGTCGATTAATTTCAGCCCTAGAGTGCACTGTACAGAGACACGGTGCATTCACAGGATAGAGTGCACTGTACAGAGACACACAATTACAATTATTTCTAAAGCGCTAACAAGTTCCGTAGCACTGTACAATGGGAAAGAGAACATCTTTTATGCCCTATGGAAGAATTAAGTGTTTTAAATTACTGCCTCTTTTAGATTACCGTGGTGACAAAATACAGTAAAATCTAGAGATTGCTGTGGTATTCATACACTGCAGGTGCGAAATCAGAGGCTTGTTCAGTTCCTCAGCAGCTGCTTTAGTGCTACATTGCAGCAGTTCAGTTTACTGCAACATGCTTGTGAATATAGAAGCAAAAGGGAAGAGGCTTGCTTAATGAAAGGTGCCGTTTCTGCAATATCCACTGTTGTCCATTTTATTTCCACTTTAGTGTTAATGTTTACCATGTTCCAATAAATATTTGGTGTTTTGATTCACTAAGACTTCAAACTGAACATTTCCTGATTGCATTATTTGCTCCGTGGAGGCGGCCATCTTTCCCACGTCACACTCAGCTGCAAGTGCTAAATTAGCAGTGCTGAGCACTGAACTGCAGCACAGCATTCAGTGCCAAGATGCTAATTTAGCACTTGCAGAGACTGAACGGATCCTCTCTAATCCCTGGTGACCCGCCTTGAAGGGACATGTATGCTTTGCTAGTGTGCTTTTAAAAACATGCTATACCTTTTGAATGAGTCCGTAGTGTCATTCACAGGCATAAAAAGTAAAATGTGAATTTTATTCATATTTACCCACTTTCCTTCTTTGTGTTTTCCCCGTCCAAATCAGGAGGCACTTTGAGCTAACCAGTGTGCAAACTTTGGTATATATAAAAAAATGCAAAATGCACTGAGCATGTGCAACTGAGTTGCTCCACCTCTCTCCTCATTGAGCTGTGGGGAAGGCAGGGCTGAGTGCCATTCAATCTGTAACTCTTTCACCCCCAGCTACTGCAGAGACACGGAAGGAAAGACAGCAATACACACAGGGAGAGAAAGACAGCAATACACACAGGGAGAGAAAGACAGCAATACACACAGGGAGAGAAAGACAGCAGAGAGAGAGGGACAACAAAAAACACAGACACAGCAAAAAAAGGTAAAGAGAGAAAGAGGGCAAGATAAAGCAGAGGAAGCGCAAAAGGTACAGTGAGAGTGAGCGCAGACAAGAGTCAGGCAGCACAAGAAAGAGTGTGAGAGTTTGAGTGAGACCGGGAGTATGTAAACCATGAAAGAGCACGAGTCTGTGAGAGAGCGTGAATGTGTGAACGGGTGAGTGTGTGTGAGCGAGCGTGAGGGAGTCCTGCTTTCCACAGTTGCAGAGATATTATAATATTCAGTTCATCCGTTTCTCCAGTCTGAGGTCCTGAGTGTGCACAGGGTTGCACATGCACAGCTTGTGTGAGTTCATGTGAAGCTTTGATGGGTGGGGATTATACAGGAAGTAGGAGCTAAAGAAACACCCCCTGAGGGGGCGTGGCCAGAGAAGATTAAGTGACATGAAATGAATTAACCCTTTCGCTGCGGAGGACGCGCTCAGCGCGTCCAACCGCTGGTAGCGTTCCTTGCGGTGGACGCGCTGAGCGCGTCCTCCCTTTGGGGTCAGCGTTCGGCCGGGTTCAGACCGATCGCTGGGCCCCCGGTGCGGGCTGACATCCTCGATGTCAGCCCAGCACCCGGACCCGCCGGAGTAATTAGGTGTCATCGCGGGGTCGCGATGACACCTAATTCAGGCGCCCCCCCGCATGTGCGGAGGAGGTGCCTGAAAGGGAGGGGGGGGTCCTAAGGACCTCCCTCCCGATCGGCGGCAAGCAGGGGGTTAACCCAGGCACCGTTTGGAAGGGCACAGCCTGCCCTTCCAAATGGTACCTGGCATTAACCCCATGGGGGCCGGATCATGAATCGGTGCCGAAAAGCGCCGGTTCGTGATCCTTTCCCGGAGCTGGCCAACATCTTGGATGTCGGCCAAGCTTCCGGGAATGCCCCCTGAGGACTGGCGTCATTGTGCATAGCACGATGACGCCAGTCCTTGAGTTAACCCCTAACTGTCACCAATGGTGGAGATAGGAGGTTCATTGGAACCCCCCTATCTCCCGATCCGTGGCAGTTAGGGGTTAATGTTTGGTATTGTTGGATCAGCCAGAGCATGGCCGTTCCAACAATACCAAACATGAGTATGAAAAAAGTTTATAAAATAAAAATAAAAAAATATTTAAAAACAAAATTATAAAAAAAAAAATGTTTTTTTTTTTTTGGTTTGTTAATGCAGCAATATTGTTCTCATTTCAATTAGAATGTGAACAATGATGCTGCACTAATGATTTTTGTATGCGGTGCGTTTGTTAAAAATCGCATAATTTTCCCCAAAAAAAAATGTAACGGGACCCCATTTCTAATTTTTTTAACAAGCGCACCCCATACAAAATATAACGGCAATTGCTCGCATGTTAAAATGTGAAAAAAAAAACACTTTACACGTTGTAAATTATTGAAAATTCATATTTTATTGCATTTTTTGTTATAATATACATACAGGTCATGACGTATACATATAATAATGACATATTATGAATCTGCCGAGTCTGACGGAAAGAACGATATATAATATGTCTGGGTCATATACTAAAATAAGCCTTCAAAACACGTTTAAACATGATGCGCAAAACAGGTAAAAATGACCTCAGCACAGGGGCGTGAAACGCCTCAGCAGCGAAAGGGTTAATGCAGGAAAATAAAAATATATTTTACACATTTTTAAAACTTACCGATATATTCTAGTTTGTCTACAGGTATAAAAGTGTTTAAATGTCGATTTTAAATAATTTATTTACCTAGTTCATTTACAACCTCCCAAAAACCTTTAATAAAATGGTTTACCAATAAGATAAAAAAAATCCAGCCCAACAAAGACTTTATAAACAGTGAATATGTGCGTATTCGATCTGGGTGTAAATGTGTGTTTGATGCTAGAGTGTGATTTTTAAAGCTTTTTAAATATATTCCCACATGCACACCGAACGTGCAAGGTTTACCCTACTTTTTCCCTGCCCAAAGGAACTTTGCTATACGGAGCAATGTCTGTGCTTGGATTGTGGCAGGCCAGCTTGTGTTTGCCTACCTACACGGTGTATGTGACTTGAAAGAAAAATATGGTGCAAATCGCTGGCACCGAAATGGGCTCATAGAAGACTGCACTGAAATTAAGAAGACTTAAAAGGGGACACTCCACACAGTACGATCACTCAATGTCATTTGAGTGGTAATGCTGCTGCAAGCTTCTTCTCCCTCTGACTAGTGTAGGGGGGGGGGGGCGATTCAGTCCTCTGTTTGTAAGGACTTAGGCCGCGGTCACATGAGCCCTCCCGCGTGACCCCCCCTCCCTGCGTACATCACAGCTTTTGACAGCTTGACGGGAGGGCCACAAGGTGTAACGTGTTTAATAGTATCGGACATGCCAAAATCCTCCCCATCAAAAAGCTACGACGGACGGTCAAAGGGCATACAATGCACAATCCTCCATAGGAGGCTCATGCTTTGTAAGGCTGAGCGCACCAACGTGGTGGCCACATGGGAGTCAGAGTGGAGAGCACACCCGTTCTCACAGACCTTCCCTCCGTGCTTGTGTAACCGCGGCCTAAGTCTTGTCCAGAATCTGAGCTCAGGTTACACTGCTTCGAGATCATGTGGAAGCGCCCCCATCCAATTCTATCAAAGCCACCTGGTATGGAGAGCAGCTTGATTGGCTGGCTGGACATGGTGGCTTACAGCAAGTCACATCCTGCTACGATCAGGACGAGACCAGTGCTGGAATAAGGCACATTTTTAAAGCAAACTAAAGGGTTAAAGTGGGAGGGTGGAGTGTAGCGGGGTCAGGAGGTCTGAATGCTTAACCATGAAGTATCTGTTTAATGATCAACATAACCCTACACAGCAAATACATACAGCATTAATCAGAGAGAGGTGAAAACCAGGAGAATGACTGGAGAAGTGAAAATTCTAGGTCAAAATAGCCAAGCCAGAAAAATTCTCCCATTTATCTCACTTTCCAAATCAGCTATTTGGTCTAGATTGTTCTCTTTTCCTGCCATTCTCCTGGTTTTCACCTCTCTCTGAATAACGCAGAAAGTGTTCATGACATATCTGGTACCTCAACAATGTCTGAAGAAGATTTCATATGAATGAGGACTTTGCAGACGCATTCTTTGCGCTGTATATAAATAAATCCTACTTTAAATGTATTAGTTTCTTGAAACAGCTCGTATGCAATTGAACAAATTATGGCAACAAGGAGGCTCCTAGTGGAACAACAACAAACCAACACCAGCTGTTTCTGCATCCTTCTTGGACCTGCTTCTCCCTCTGCAAATATCTTCTAGATTATTATTTTTTTAAATCTTTACAGTCGAGCAAAGAACATGAAAGGCAGTGTTGGCCCATCTTTCGTCAAGGTCTCTATGACCATCGGATGTGCTATGAATTTATTCTCATACTTTGATGACCAGAGGGTAATGAGGGTAATATGGCCATTTCTGTAGATTGTAAACTCTCTAGCAGAGTCCTCCTGTTCTGTGTGTTTAACTTGTATTTGATATTCGGTCTCACCCATTGTACATTGCTACAGAAATTGGTAGTGTTTTATAAATACCTGTAACTAGATTGTTTTTCCAGGGACACAAAGCTTAAGTGCGGTTTTGCATATGAAGAGAACAGCCTCAGGAAGCATGAAGAATTCATGTGCTAAAGGGACACGTACACTAACACATACATTACATGTAACTAGATTACTTGTGAATTACAAACAAAACCACCTTATAAAACACATGCATTTCCTTTTTCAGAAGTAACTGCATGTAAAAAGGAAAAATAAAGTTAGGCTAGGGTCAGACGAACGCATAGAAACATAGAAAAATGTCGGCAGATAAGAACCTTTCGGCCCATCTAGTCTGCCCAATTACATGGATACTTAACCTGGATTTATCTTTTGTTTAGGATAGCCTTATGCCTATCCCATGCTTGCTTAAATTCAATTACTGTTTTGGCCTCTACCACTTCAACTGGAAGACTGTTCCATGTATCCACCACCCTCTCAGTAAAATAATGCTTCCTGATGTTACTTTTAAACCTTTGCCCATTGTGTGTGGACTGTGCGTCTGTGCACAACGGACGTACTTTCTGACTGACGACAAGGTAGTGGCCACACGGTCCATTTTTGTGACTGACTTTTTTTTGACTGATGTAGAAGGGAAACTAAATTAACCCCTTAAGGACGGGAGTAATTTTACAACTTCGGCGCTGTTTCGGAAGTAGAAGTTTGCTGAGCTCATTTTGACCATTTTTAAATCACGTATTATTATACCACCCAGACAAATTATATATCGTTCTTTCCGGCAGACTCGGCAGATTAATAATATATCATTATTATATGTATATGTCATGCCCTGCCAAAATGCTATAACAAAAAATGTAAAAAAATTTGAATTTTCAATAAAATTTCAATCTTCCACAGTGTGTAAAGTGTTTTTTTTTTAAATTTTATTATCCGAGGCTCTGCGGTCATATTCTATGGGGTAGATTTGTTAAAAAAATTAGAACGGGGAACCCATTTTTTTTTTGGGGAGAAATTGTGTGATTTTAGCTAAACCCCCCCAAAAAAAAAATTCATTAGTGAAGCATCATTGTTCACATTATAATTGAAATGTGAACAATAGTGCTGCATTAAAAAAACAAATTTTTTTTATTATTTAATTTATTTATTTTTTTATTATTTTTATTTTTACTTTTTTTACACTTTTATTTTACATATAACATGGTCATGTTTGATATCATTGGAAAGGCCATGCTCTGGCCTTTCCAGCAAAAGAACCCCCCTATCTCCTGCAAGGGATTTCCATAGGAAATCCCTTTGCAGCTAGGGGGTTCCCCGGTTAACTGACATTATCGCGCATGGCGCGATGAGTCAGTTGACCAGGGGGGACCCAGAGGTGGGGGCTGCCATCCAAGATGGCGGCCCCCACCGGAAATAGGCCACGATCGGGCACAAATTAGTGCCCGGTCGCGACCTGGCAGCTAAGGGGTTAACCCCCCATACATCGCTGGAAAGGTCAGGCGGTGACCCTTCCAGCGATGCTGGCCACAGCCGCCTGGTCCCCGGCGATGGGGAGATAGAGGGATCCAAAGGATCTCCCCCTCCCCTTCAGGCGCTTCCCCTGCTCCGGCGGGGGGGGGACGCGCGATGACGTCACAGCGCCGGAGGAGGGATCACACTGATCTGACTCCGCGGGAGTCAGAGCAGCGTGGGAGCGACCGGAGGAGGTAAGTATTACTGGAGGGGGGCTGTAAACGCTGAGGACGTACATTTACGTCCTGTGGCGTCAAAGCCCGCCTAATGCAGGACGTAAATGTACATCCTGCGGCGTTAAGGGGTTAATATGAAAAAACATTTTGTCTGTCAAAATGCTGGACGTCAAAAATGTAGTCCGTCTGACTACGTTTCATCACTCTCACACAAAGCTATGCAGACGTGGCACACTCCGCACATCCGTTCTAGCGGTTTTACGTTCTTGCCTAACTTGCGTCCGTTTGCCGCGTCCGTTGTGTGTCTGCACTTCAGTGCGGACGTACTTTGTGTGTGGGTTTCTATTGATCATCATTGTATGCTACCACGGACATTAAAATGTGCGGCAACACAGACGTGAACACTGCGCTCGTCTGACCCGAGCCTTGTTTTTTTATCTGTTTCCATTCTGTGCATTTTTCCCATGATGCAACATTTACCAAAATCTAATGGGGAGTTTAATTTGACAGCTGAATCTTATACAGCATTTAACCGTTAATAAGATGGAGGAGGGAATGTTTAGAGAAGGCATGCAAGTGTATTGTATTCTTCGGGCTACTCGAGATAAGAGATGGCAGTTGAACGGGATAAAACAGGGAGCTTAAAAGACTAATATACCTGCTGGTGATTTTCTGTGAATACAATCCACACAACACAATGATTTGAGTCAGTAATCCACCCATAGACTCCATTCTATGGCCATTGCCACAGAGGGAGGAGTAAGGGAGATAAAGAAAAAGAAACAAAAGATCACACAATGGATGCACTAAGTGACACAGTAAAATATTTTCGTGACTAAACATAGAAGAAAAAAAAAAAGCACACGTAAGATATCGGCAACAAAAAAAATAAGTTTTTATTTTTTGGTAGTAGTGGCCCTTTAAAAAGGAATACAAACATTAGTCATGAGGCTTCCTGTGACTCATGAGAATGTATCTCCAAACTGTAACAAAGATTGTGTGTCCTGGCCAAGGATACACTGACCATCCTGACCCTTACCAGTAAAATTGCAGTGGTGAATGGTAACAGATTGCCTCCAACCCATTAAGTCGGGAAGTGCAGATAATTATGGCTGCCACGCTCCTGAAAGTCTCATCTAACATTAAATGCAACTCTCACGACTCAACAGCATCGCAGGCAAACTGTATTAGTCATGGATTAGTAAAATGGATTAATTTAATATCAATCACATTCGTATCAATCACCATTAATAAGCATAATTAATTCCTTTCCCTGCTTGTGCCAAATTGAAGATTATAAGCCGAGGATGCAAACGCATAAGGCATTTCCCAGAAAGAACCTAAAGTGTTCCTGTTCCCCTTTGCATTCATTTCAGAAAGAGCTTTCCACAAGAGAATTCAGTCTTACAACACTAACAGGGTTATTCAAAGAGATCCGAATTCTTACCTTTCCTGGCCATTCGACTATCCTGAGAGCAGGCAGTTCGCCGAATGTTGACAAATTGCCTGCACATACGGTGCCTGTACCAGGGCATAGAAATCCCCTGTAGAGAAGATGAGCTGACCGGCTGGGTGCAATGACCGGCTGGGTGGAGTAGAGGTAATGTCACCGCTCTGCATGGAGAGAGCCTGTGGAGTCATGGGTTCGATCCCAGCGAGCAACCTCTTCAGTAAGTGTCCTTGGGCAAGACACCTAACGGTACATACTCGCCACCCAGGACATACTTGAAAACGAGTGAAATCTCAATGTATCCTTCCTGGTAAAATCCTTTCACAAAAAAAAATAAAAAAAAATGCTTGGTCTATTCAGAGAACACAAAACAGCAGGGAAAAGTTGCCGAAATACCCTGCTGTTCGGTGGTTTCAGTCGACAGATTTATTCAGGCGAATCCCATAGGCTTCAATGTTAAAAATATTCCCATTTTAATTCATATCTAATAAACCGTTTATTATTATATTCTGCAGTAAAAAGTCTCTTACTATTTCTAGATTTTTTAGGCAAAATTTTTCTTCAGTTTAAATTTTTTCTGTAACAGACTTTTATTATCATTCATTGGATCTTAAATGTAAATTTCAGACATTTTCGTTCAGTAGTTTTTTTGCAAACAGCCTTTCAATTTACAAACTTTCAAGCGTACTGTTATTTTTTCACCTCGTTCGTCTGCGTGTCGGGTTTTTCTGGCGGCGGCTAGTCGGGTTTCTCCGGCGTGTTCGATCCAGCGGTTTCTGCGGGTTTCGGTGAGTTTTACGTTGAGTGTTCGGCTTGTTTTCCCTGCACTACGGGGGCCCTGCGGTGCTTGCTGAATACACTGCAGGGTCAGCGAAATAGGATCGCCGAATCGCCCCGAAGTGCAGGGAACGAAAAGTCACCGAACGTGCAGTGACTTTGAATAACCCTGATAGCCGTACACACATTAGTTTGTGCCATGGATCCAAAAACAAACAGGGTTATTCAGAGAGTGGTGAAAAAACAGAATGACTGCAGAACTGAAAATTCTAGGTCAAAATAGCCAAACCAGGAAAATTCTCCTATTTATCTCACTTTCCAAATCGGCTATTTTAACCTAGAATTTTTAACTCTCCAGTTATTCTCCTGGTTTTCACTGCTCTCTGAATAACCCTGAAAATGCTCACTCGAGCGTCCAACCATCCAATGGCTCTCATTAGAAATACAACGAAAGCCATTGGCTGGTTAGAAATGTAAAGAGCTCTACAGTCCCAACTCAAATCCGGGAAGGCCGATTGCCACCAAATGATCATGGTGTCTAGAGCAGGGCTCAAAATTTCCACTCGCCTACTCGCATTTGGTGAGTAGAAATTAATTGAGGGCGAGTGAAAATGCACTTGCAGGCAGCACAATAAATTATTTTGTGCTGCGTATTCCGGCAGTGTCCCCGTGCAGCCCCCCCCCCTTTCCCAGGCTGCACGGTGGCAGGAAACCACCGCCTAACCTGACTCAGCTCATCTGTCCCTGGCAGGGGGTTGGAAAGGAGCTTCTCTGCCTCCTCGCTCTGCTCACCCTGAGGTCTGATGACTGAATATGCATGTATCTGGGGTCTGATATATGGGTTTTAATGCATTTTTCTAACTTTATTCTAAATAAAACCTTTAACAGGGTAATTTCAGAATATAATTTAAGGGGGTGTGTTTAGGGGAAGAGTTAAGGGCTGGGTAGGGGTTAGGTGGAGCAACTGGTGGCGAGTAACTCTTATGGCCTGGTTAGTAGCTTGGGACTTGAAATTTTGAGCCCTGGTTTAGAGAATCCCTTTATAGTATATTTATTTTCGAATATCTAATTTTTATCTAAGGCTAATGTCAGATGAAAGCAGTCTGAGCGCACGCTGCGTGCGTGCATAACAGACGGACGTACTGCCGGAAGATACTGTAGACACCACACGGTCTGTCTTTTTGACGGATGTAGAACAAAAAAGGGAAATATGCGAAATAAAATGATAATTAAAATACAGGTACAGTAAGCCAGACCAAAAAAAAACTTCTGAGCCTCAACGTGATGGATGTGGATGTGCTGCATCTGACGTCGCGTCATCATGCACACAGGGCACTACGCGGACGTGGCGCACTCTGCACATCCGTCTAAGGCTAGGGTCAGACGAATGCATTTTTCACGTCGTCCGTGAAAAAGTGCATTCGAACGAACGTACGTATTTTTCCCGGAATACGCGATAGCGGTCATACGATGCGCCTTTTCGTCCGTGATTTTGTACGGATCATCAATAAAACACTTTTTGTGTCTGGACGTTATGTTAGCCGGACATTAGCAGCGTCTGACGTCTCCTAATCACACACACACGCCGCTATGCGGCCGCAGCGCACTCTGTACGTCAGTAGTAGCGGTTTGACGGTCTCGAACTTTTGCACGGACGAACTTTTGTGCGGCCGTTCGTCGTATGTTCCCCGGCATTGGACGTCATTTGCTGCTAGCACGGCCGTGATTTTGTGCGGCTAAACGCACGTGAAAAATGCGTTCGTCTGACCCTAGCCTTAGCGGTTTTACGTTCTTGCCTAACTTACGTCCGTTTGCTACGTGTGTTGTGCGTGCGCAGTTCGGTGCGCACGTACTTCGTGTGTGGGTATATGGATCATGATTCTATGCTACGACGGACGTTAAACTGTGCGGCAACACGGATCACTGCGTTCGTCTGACACAGGTCTAAGCAGGGAGAAACAGTGACAATTTAGGTCCAATTAATGCAATATTACGGGGGGGGGGGGGGTTTCGTTGTGCCACACTAAGTTTTGAACAAAAAGTGCTTCTTTGCCATTGTATCTATATATTAGCCATTTATTCTAGCGTCAGATGAACGCAGTCATCACGTCCGTGTCGCCGCACAGTTTAACATCCATCGTAGCATTGATTTGTGATCAATAGAGACCAACACACAAAGTATGTGCGCACGCACCACGCAAGTGGCAACGGACACCATTTAGGACTCCACGTAAAAGCGCTACGACGGACACCCGGAGTGTGCAGCGTCTGCGTAGTGGCCTGTGTGCGTGATGACGCGACGTCAAGACGCAGCGCATTTGTCCATCACATGATGTGACGCTCAGGAGTTTTTTGGTCTGGCTGATTGTACCTTTAATTTTAATTTTGTTTCCCATATTTCACTTTTTTCTACATCCATCAAAAAAAATAAAAAAAAAATTACCATGTGGGGTCTACAGTATCTTCCGCCAGTACGTACCTCCCTTATGCACGCACGCAGAGTGCGCTCAGACTGTGTTCGTCTGACGTTAGCCTTACATGGCTAATAGCTGTAAAAAAGTGAAGAAAAAAAATCATACTCCCCAAAAAAATTTAAAAAAACACAAACCAGGATGCCATGGATTCAAGCGCATCTCTATTTCAGTATGCTGGCACAATATATGAATGAGGGGGTTGAAACGAACACTCAGGAAACCTCTTGAAAAACAATGTATGCTTCAGTGAGAGGCAACTATTCTGATCAGACTAAATTATCCAAAAAAATCAGATAAAAATCATGCTACAAAAGTATGTGCACATGCAGGAATTTGTATTTCATTTCCATAAGGGAAAACCTGTTCGTATCAATCCAACAAATGAACAACTTGATCAATCTCACTCTTCAACATGCTTTATTCCAGCCTTTAGGACTGTAGATCCTGCTTGTGGTCTTTATCTTCCAAGTTCAGGAGGTTGGAATTTTAGAGACAATTACTTGCAAAAAGAAACAAAAAAACAAACAATGTTTCAGTTACTAAAACACCTTTCCCAAACTTTATTAATTTTATTAGCACCAAAATATCCATTGAATAGAATTAGAATCTTGCTGGATCGGTATTTGGGTGACATTGGCACAAAAGACCCATCAGCAACACCAAGATTCATCCCTTTAAAGGGACAGGACCACCAAAAAATTAGATGTCCTTAGTGTGTTTTTTTATGTTGCGGATAGCTTTCATGTACTTTGTTTTTCTTGTAGGTTTAGTTATTTTACTCTATATATGTGTCACTGGATGCACCCATTGTGTGATATATGCAGCGTCCTACAAAGAGAATCGAAAAGTCACCGAACGTTCGGTGACTTTTCGTTCTCTTCAATTCGGTGTGATTTGGCAATCCCATTTCGGCAACCCGGCTGTGTATTCAGCAAGCACCACATGGCCGTCCTAGTGCAGGGAAAAGCCACCGCAAACCTGACGAACACTCACCGCAAAACCCGGCGAAGGCACACGAAACCCGCAGAAACATCTGGATTAACCCTGCCGAACATGCCGGAGAAACCCAAGGAGCCGCTGATCACAGGGCAGAGCAGCTGCCGGAAAAACCCGACACGCAGACGAATGGAGTGAAAAAATAAATAACCGTACGCTTGACTGTTTGAAAATGGAAACGCTGTTTGCAAAGAAACTACAGAATGAAAATGTCTGAAATTTACATATAAGATCCAATGAAGGATAATAAAAAGGGCTGCTACACAAAAAAGGGAAAAAAACTATAAAAAAAAAAAACTGAAAACAAAATTCGCAAAATATCCTGAAAAATGCCTAAAAGATACAAAAAAAATAAATAAAAAAATCAATAGAGACTTTTTACTGCAGAATATTATAATCAACGGTTTATTAGATATTGAATTAAAAATGGGAATATTTTTAACATTGAAGCCTATGGGATTCGCCTGAATAAATCTGCTGCATGAAACCACCGAACAGCAGGGCAATTCGGCAACTTTTCACTGATGGTTTTTGGGGATTCGAGGGGATTTCACTGCCCTCGGACAGGCAACGACCAGGCACCGTATGTGCAGGCAATTCGCCAACATTTGGCCAACTGGCTGCTCTTTGAATAGCCGAATGGCGAGGAAAGGTAACCGTACGCGGAATTTCACTGTTCGGTTACATTTCGGCCACAATTAGGATCTCTTTGAATAACCCTGTTGTAACCACCACCCCCCCCCCCAGTATATTTACATTACTTGCTCCTCACTGTGTGGCAATGGCCATAGAATGGAGGCTATAGGCTGATCACGGACTCCTATCATTGTATTGTGAGGGATGTATTCAAAGGACATCACCAGGGTGTAGATTTTAAGTCTTTTAAGCTCCCCATTTTATCTCATTCAACTGCCATCTCTTGTCTCAGGTAGCTTCCACCTTATCTAAACATTCCCTCCTCCACCTCATTAACGGTTTATTGCTGTGATTTATCTATCCTATAGTATTTACGTAAAACGTTTGCACGCAATTTTATTTTTTTATAAATTGCACGTTGGGAAAAAAGAAGAAAATGGAACCAGATAAAAATACCTAACTTTATTTTTCCTTTTTACATGCAATAACTTCTGAGAAAAAAAACAGCAGCATGTTTTATAAAGTGGTTTTGTTTGTAATGCACAAGTAATCAAGTATACAGTTTATGTAAGTGGTAGTGTCCCAAGGGATACCCTGGAGTTAAGTTACCCCTCAATTTCCCCTTTCTGGTTTTACCTGTTCAGCATTAAAACCTCTTCAGCACCCTCCCATTTTAGCCCATCAGACTTTTTAAGAACTCCTTTATCCAGTGCTGGGCTTTCTCCACATGGACGTGACTATCGGCCACTGCCCAGCTACCCCTAGGCTGGTGTCAGACTAGCGTTTTTAAGAGCAAAAGGAACGTACATGAGAGTGAATGGTCCTTCCACTCTGATGCTCGAATGGTCACGTCACTGAGCGCAATTAGTGCACTGCCAGGCTCGATCCTCCGGCGGACCGCGTTTGCAGCCCCGAACACACGTCGTAGCGCTTCGCCGGGGAGGCTTGCAGCACGGCCACTATCGCATGCACAATTTGTGGATGCTCAACAGCCTGTGGACGGCCCCGTCACAAGTCTGCGACAGACGCTGGGAGGCACATCAGTACGGGCACACATAGGCTGGTGTCAGACGAGCGCATTAAGCCGCAGCACTCACGAAACGGAAGAGAGGCTGCCAATGCAATGGGTCCCACAGCCAAGTGTATTGACAGCGATTGGTAGGAGCTAGGTTCCAAAAGAACATGTATTCAGGAACCAGAGATCACTGCATGTGGGTGGGACTAATCCTCTGCACACCCCTGAATAACCCCTTGGGGGTCCCACTCCACCCTCCTCTGGGGGGGGGCACTTTGTTCACTGACCACTCAAAATATGCTGAGTGGTCCCAGGGAATAGACGGTCCCTTTAAGTAACCTATAAATGGCATCTCTGACCCCAAAACGATAGGAAGCTATGGGCAAGAACACAAAAAGAAGGCAACAGATCAGAGAGAGGAAGTGGTTTCCATTGCATAAAGAAAGGGAAGCAAAAAAAATGCAAGCTCTGTCTATCTGGAGGATTTAATCTTTAAAAATATTTATTTTGATAGAAACTCACAAGTCCCCAACGCAGTCCTAAGCAGCTGTAACGAAAAAGTTTCATATTGCACTTGGCTTACAACACTTTGGAAAGTACCTAGACAGAACGCATTAAGTCATAATGAAAGTGCAAGCAAGTTCCTTCTATTGATCCATCAAAAAAATACAAAACCCTTTAACATTTACTGGCACCTATAAAAGGTCCAAGTTATTTCTAGTTGAGGAGACACTCTAGCTGCCATGACAACGTAAGTGAATTTCAATGGTTACAATGCATGGGGCATATCCAAGACCTTCACCTTCATGCTGTCCCTGGCCGTGGAGACAGCCCTTCAAACCGCAAGTCTTCCCTATATGTGAATGCTGTCAGCCAGGGATGGTGGTACCCAAAGGCGAAGCCATGTCAGTCAGCAATTGTAGATGCACATTCGGCTGGCTGAACCACCGGACCTAGTAATGCTTCTCACTGGCAAAGGCAAGGGATTGGCGGCATATGGGCCAAGCTGCTGTATGTGGACAATATATGAATGCTAGGGGAGTCCTAATATTATTGTGATTATTATTAACAGTAATGTTTAATGGGACATCTCTAGTCATCACGATCACTGTACATTAAGTTAAATCTTAAATGCAGCGAAACTGACAAGACAAGAACAGCTTCTGTAGACACTAGTGTGTGTGAAAACATGCATGACTCTATAGTAAAGAGAATTATATATATATATATATATTTCATTCAATTCATGGAATTGCTGTGATGTGCAAGTGGCTTCTGCAATAATAAACACACTTATAGTGTGGAGGCTTTTTATCCTCCACCACAACCCATGTAGATACGGACTTTTCCTACGGGTCTCAATCATCCACTGCAACTGGTCATCATGCCTAGCTCCTAGCTGATGAGGGTCCAACAAACCCGAAACAGCGCTGTCCTAGGAGTGGCTTTGACCAGTTGCATAACCTTATCTCTGCTAGAAAGCCACAGTGTGGCATAGCATTGATTTTTGTGTAATAACAGATCCAGGATGCAAAAATGTGAGACAGATGTCATTTGCATATCCTACCCAGAATTCCTTGCTGCATATGGGGACTGTGGCACAGGAGCTCTGGGATGCAATTCATTGAATTGCTGTGATGTGCAGGTGGCTTCTGCAATAATAAACACTATATATATAAAATTGCAATCTTTGAGCTTGGATTCCAATATTGTTGAATGGATTAGGCAGTGGCTGAGTGACAGGCAACAGAGGATTGTGGTAAATGGAGTTTATTCAACGCAAGGTCTTGTTACCAGTGGGGTACCTCAGGGGTCAGTACTTGGACCCATTCTCTTTAATATTTTATTTTATTTTTTTTTAAAGTTTTTTTATTTTGAAATAAGTCAGCATTACATCATACTGTAAAATAATGGATGACCTCGCAGGGCCAAACAAGAAGACATAACAAGCAACGGAAACCACACAGGCCAAAAAAGTGTCATCGTAAAAACAGCGAATCGAAAAAATCTAAGGATAGCAATATGTTAGCAGAAAACATCCCCTAGACGGGGGTCTCATCAAGGTGGGAAATCAAACATATATAAATGCAGCCACTTAAGGCCGGCCAAGTAACTACGGTCAGCTGGTCAAAAAACATGCGTCGCAAAGAAGGACAGGGCGGTAAAAATAAGTAAAAAGGCAGAAAGTACCATGTGCAGGCAAAAAAGCAAAAGCCCTATGCAATGCAGGCTGGGACTGATCAAAACAAATTACGAACCGTCCTGAAAGTCCAGGCACTAGGCCAAGCTAGAGACCAGGGACACGTAAGCATATAAGAGAAATGCAGGGGAGGGGGTGTAATTCAGTAAAGCTCAGACCTGGAGAGGTAGAGGGCATAGAAACCAGCCTTCAATCCGGTCGAGGGTCCGGAGGATCTGGTGAGAGGCCCGCAGCCGCAAGGTCAATCCAAGCCACCGCGGGATCCGTGATGGTATAGGGGACATTTGCGTGGGTCACCACCAAAGCTCCTGCCAGACCCCAGCGATATCTGACACCCTGTCGGCGAAGAACTGATGTCACTTCACGAAAACGCCTGCGAGCCATCAGGGTCTGGAATGGGAGATCATGATACAGGGCCAGAGTGGAGCCCTCAAAGCGTACGGGATCCCTCGCGCCCGGAGCAGACATAACCTTGACCTTGAAAGCCACTTCACGGAAGGCCACTACGACGTCTCGAGGAGCCCCAGGTGGGTTCGTCGCAGGTCTCCTGACCCGAAACACCGACCCAAGCATGTCAGGTGTGTCAGGGGGAAGCCCCGTGACCTGAAGCACAAGACGAGTCACGTAGGACGGCAGAGCGTCGGAGGTAATAGAGTCCGGGACACCCCTGACCCTGATGTTTCGGCGTCTGTGTCTCGTTTCAAGCATCTCCACAGAGCGTGTCAGAAGTTCGACTTGGTATCGCAAACCAGCAACCTGACCAGACAGGTGAGTTTGTTCCGTTGTCACAGCAGAAGTCGTCTCCTGTACCACCTTCACCTGAGCACGCATCGCCGCTATCTCCGTGCGGACCGCCGCCACCTCAGGCTGCCACACCTCACGTATCACCCGAAGCTCCTCCAAGATCCTGCGGAGATCCCCCTTCGTGGAGGGGAGATGGTCGTCCTCCTCCTGCACCTGTTGCTGTCGAAGTCCCGTCCCCACTGCAGACCGATGATCCGAGGTCACACTATTACTGGCGGAGGTAAGGGGAATCTCAGTCGGGTCCCCATCAAAAATATCCTCTGTGTCCGGCGTTGCCCCGGACGATGTCCGCATTGCTGATTTTCTCTTCTTCTGTGCCCGTTTCCTAGCAGCCGCCGAGAGGGGTCGGGAGTCAGACACGGTGACTGCGGGGCAAGCCAGGGCATCCCAGTAATACCCCCCTGAGGTTCATAGTCGCTGTCAGCCTCCGAGGAGCCATAGCCCGGGGGGAGGGAGGAAGAAGCAGTCAGTCCCGTAAAAGCGGACCCACCTCGCAAAACATCCCGAATGTCCCTCTGTCGGGGGGCCCGTCGCTGGAACGACCGGTAGGCATGGTTCCGGAGATGCTGGGCTGGCACGAGGTCGCAGGGCGGTGAGGGAATCTCAATACGCCTCGAGTAGGCTTCCAAGATGGCCGCTGTGACTAGGCCCAAATCGCGCTGCCGGCAGCAATCTGTCCCCGGGCACGAAACTCAGGGCTAAATCAGGTACCTCAACTCTCCAGGATCCCTCTAGCCAACCGGGAAGCTCACAGGGCAGTGCAAACGCAAAAAAGCAATAAAATCCGTGGTAGACAACAGAGCTCCTCCAAAATGCTGCTGCTCGCTTCCACAACTAGCTCCGCCTCCCTCTTTAATATTTTTATTAGTGATATTGCAGAAGGTATTAATGGAAAAGTATGTCTTTTTGCTGATGACACAAAGATTTGCAACAGGGTTGACGTTCCTGGAGGGATCAGCCAAATGACAAATGATTTAGGTAAACTAAAAAAATGGTCGGAGCTGTGGCAATTGAGTTTTAATGTGGATAAGTGCAAGATAATGCACCTGGGATGTAAAAACCCAAGGGCTGAATATAGAATATTTGATACAGTCCTAACCTCAACATCTGAGGAAAGGGATTTAGGGGTCATTATTTCAGAGGATCTAAAGGTAAGTAGTCAATGTAATAGAGCAGCAGGAAATGCTGGCAGAATGCTTGGTTGTGTAGGGAGAGGTATTAGCAGTAGGAAAAGGGAGTGCTCATGCCACTGTACAGAGCACTGGTGAGACCTCACTTGGAGTACTTTTGCAGTACTGGAGACCGTATCTCCAGAAGGATATAGGCATCTTAGAGAGAGTTCAGAGAAGGGCTACTAAAATGGTGTACGGCTTGAAGGAGAAAAGTTACCAGGAAAGGCTTAATGATCTTAACATGTACAGCTTGGAAAAAAGACGAGACAGAGGAGATATGATAGAAACATTTAAATACGTAAAGGGAATCCACAAGGTAGAGGAAGGGAGTATATATAAAAGGAAACAAAGTAGCAAAACAAGAGGACATAGTCTTAGATTAGAGGGGCAAAGGTTTAAAAGTAACATCAGGAAGCATTATTTTACTGAGAGGGTGGTGGATACATGGAACAGCCTTCCAGTTGAAGTGGTAGAGGCCAAAACAGTAATTGAATTTAAGCAGGCATGGGATAGGCATAAGGCTATCCTAAACAAAAGATAAATCCAGGTAAAGAATCCATGTAATTGGGCAGACTAGATGGGCCGAAAGGTTCATATACACATACACACTTTAAAACACAAGTATTTTACTTCTCAGCATATCCTATAATGGTAAAGCAGCTGTTCGGTGGGCAGAGCCTTTTCCAAAAACCGACATGCAGTGTAACAATTATGAAATGTATACAGAGCTACATCAATGCACACCATCTGTTACATAAGACTCAAATCTCATTCAATCCTACAGCTAAAAGAAAAAAAAACACAAGACACAAAAATATCTAAAATAAATGGTTGTCAAATACCTTATAAGTGAATTTGAACAGTCATTGTGTGACGAGTGTTCCTCCACGCCCATCCCTTCCAGCAGCCTGTGACTGATTTGACAGCCCTTCCGAGTGAAGGTTTCCCCACCACCCTGAAGGCTGTCAGTCAAGATACCTTTCAATGCATCGGCATTGCAGGATCTCATTGACTGTTTGCCAAGCATGCATCTACCAATACTTAATGGATTGACATCCATGCCGCTTCCTACAACGAGGTGCCAGCCAGAACTGCAGCATGTGATATGAATTGAATTTTGCCCTCTAGGCAAAAAAGAACAATGACCCCCACCATAGTTCAGTTGGCTTTAGTTTTATTAACCCTTTAAGGACCAAGGGTCTATAAAGTCAATGCATTTATGATGTAAACATTAGGTCATTGGTCCTTAGGCCGGCGTCAGACGAACGCAGTGATCACGTCTGTGTCGCTGCACAGTTTAACGTCCGTGGTAGCATAGAATCATGATCAATAGAGACCCACACGCAAAGTTCGTCCGCACTGAACTGCGCACGCACAACGCACGTGGCAAACGGACGCAAGTTAGGCAAGAACGTAAAACCGCCAAGACGGACGCGTAGAGTGCGCCACATCCGCATAGCGTTGTGTGCGAGATGTCAGACGCAGCGCATTTGCGACGTTCAGCACCTTGACGCACAAAATGGCTTTTCATATTTTCAATCCTTTCAAATTTTTATCATTTTTCATATTAATTTTGTTTCCCATAGTTCTTTTTTTTTTCTACGTCCGTCAAGAAAAACAGATCGTGTGGTGTCTACAGTATCTTCCGTCAGTACGTCCGTTGTGCACGCACGCAGAGTGCGCTCAGACTGCGTTCATCTGACATTAGCCATAACCCCTTAGTGACCGGGCAGTTTTACGAAAATCCGTCCTTTAGGCTAGGGTCAAACGAAAGCATTTTTACACGCGAACGTAAAAAAGTGCGTCCGAACGCATTGACGTATTTTTTTCACGGAATAGGCGAAAACGGTCATACGATGCGCATTTTCGTGCGTGATGTTTTACGGATCCAAACCAGGAAACTTTTTGCGTCTGGACGTTATGTTGGCCGGACACGAGCAGGGTCTGACGTCTCCAAATCACACACACACACACACCGCTAGCGGGCGCAGCGCACTCTGTACGTCCGTACTAGCGGTTCAGCGTTCTCGAAAAAATGCGTTCCTTTTCCACTTGCGTTGCGCAGCCGGACTTTCGTGCGACCGTACTTCGTATATTGGCTGTCATTGCCCGTCATTTGCTGCTAGTGCGGCCGTGATTAAGTGCGCCAGAATGCACGTTAAAAATGCGCTGGTCTGACCCCAGCCTTAGTGCCCGCTGCTGTTTTTACGCGTCTGCGCTGTTAGGGTTTAGGTCAAATTTTCCTCTTGCTCCTTTATGCAACCCACACATATTACAGTTTTTCCCACCATTAAATGGACTTTCTAAAAATACCATTATTTCTCTCATATCCTATAAGTTACTATTAAAAAAAAATATGAATTATGATGAGAAAAAACAAATTGGTAAAAACACACTTTTTTGTAATGTAATCCCCCAAACTCTACAACCGCCAAAAAAGCCCCCGGCTAAAAATAGTTTCAAAATTTTGTCCCGAGAATAGAAATACCGGTACCCAATTTTTACATGTTTTTGCATGTTAAAAACCCCCGTTCACTGCTGAGCCAATTCACCTATGTGTGCTGAGCTCATTATGACCGTTTTATGCCCAGACAAAAAAAATCATAAAATAAAGTGTTTTTTATTTATAGATTTTTTTTTTATTTACACCAAACCTGGTCATGCTTGGTATCATTGGAAAGGTCATGATCAGATCCTCAAGCTGCCACGGATCGGGAGATCCCTTTATCTCCACTTGGCAGCTAGGGGATTAACTGGCCCACTGATGTCCTCACACATATGGTGAGGATGTCAGTGGGTGGAGGGGTGACCCGGAGGCTTGGCTGACATCCAAGAGGATACATTTTGGGGCCAGATCGGCTCTCTTTGAATAACCCTGCAGGTTTTATTTCTTTCCCAAGAAATGGAAAGTATGGAGTCTCTGTATCTGCACTGCTTTATGGAGAAAAACTAATAATCTTTAAGGTTTATTGAGGCAACATCACTGAAAGTATCAAGACGAACCATTATGTATTCCTGTCACATTTCTTGGTTTTGATAGGAAGCTCCTCTTGCCCTTTTACCAAGAAAAAAAAACAATTCCCTTTTATGAAAAGAGTGCAGGGAACACCATGCTTAAACATTAATGATTCTTTTACGCCACAACATTATTATTTGGCATTACAGAGCTTTAAGAGGTTATTGTCAGGCCAGCACATCCTCCTACTTCTACATGGAACAATCACCACGTGCCATTATTCCCCATGCTTATACTAGTAAATAATTCAGAATGATAACCTTTTACAATGGCTCGCATTGCATGTGGACAGAACCATAATATGGCATGTGCTCATTTATCCTCACGTAACAAATCCATATAAACAAAATAAACATTTCTGCATTGTACCCAGGGGCCACTTGCGGAAGACATTCTTGAAGTAGGTACCATCTGGATGTCAGCTGCTCTAGGACAAAAGGCAGGGTTTGGAGTGGAAGCCACGGCATTGTAGTTACTGAATATAAATGAAAATACTGATCAATGCTGAAGCACATGTTGGCCAAATCTGGATACAGGCATATCAAAACGTATTGATGGACATAGAATAATGTAGTGTATATAGTACATGTGGTTAGAAGCTTTTTGGCCTTTTAGGCTGGCGTCAGATGAGCGCACTATGTGCGCCCGTACTGACGTGCTTACCGGCGTCCGTCGCAGTGTTGTGACGCTGCAACAGGGCCAGTCACATGCTTGTGCGCACGAATGAAATGCGCGTGCAACAAGCGTCCGTTATCCAAGCCTCTCCATCAAAGCGCTAGGACACGCGTTGATGGAGCTGCAAAGCGCGATTCTCCATAGGAGGATCGCACTTTGCAGCGCTGAGCGCACTCAGCGAACTGGCCAGACGGGCATCGAGTGGAAGGAACATCCACTCTCAGGGATGTTCCTTCCACTCTCCAAAGACGCTCGTCTGACACTATTAGGGCCCTAGTTTAATGATGGTGATAAGATCTTATCGCCTGGAATTGCTGGGCTGGGCTTGCTCCTAGTGTATAGCGCTTATCAATGCCTCTTTACTGTAAATTATCATCTCCTATACCTTGTATAGGAGCTGCTTATTGCTGCCTTGGGATGGAGGCCCAAGCTAAGCCCCTCCTGTCTGGAGATGTATTTCTGTGAGAAATACCATCTCCTAAAAGCTGAGGTTAAGGGATTTTGCAAATATAAAATCCCTTAACAAACGCCCCCCCCCCCCCCGGCGTCTGTGGGGCGAGATTCCCCCCCGGGGGCAGACACATGCCATTTGCGAGCTTTGGGGCGGGCATTTTTCCCACTCCCTCCAAAATGCAGCCTCTCTTATTTTGGCTTTTTTGCCTGCTGCCACGTTCCTCTGGCCTTTCCATGTATGTTGTGTTGACTCTGCGCAGTCAGGTTCTTTTTTTCTATTCGTTTTATTCGAATATGTATGCAATTTTGATAAAGAATTTAAAAAAATAAAAATACTGATGCTATACTGACACGACTGGAACGGTCATTACCATTAGATCTATTGTATACTGTGTAATAATCTGTATATTAAAAATTTTATTATAGTGGGGGGGGGGAAGAGACTACCCCCATCCACCAAACATCCTATACACATCTCTCACCCCACGGTAGAGAGGGCGTCGGAATTAGCCACTACCTCTCGCCGGGAGTGAGACTGGGAACAAATCTCTCCCCCCCCCCCCAGTTCAACCAAAATGCTGTGCGATCTCACAAGAACGAGCTTGCGCATTGCTTGCAACCGGGATGTACAGCACTCTATTGGGTCCTGTGGACTCCAGGAGCGGATACTTGCAGTAGTGCTACACACAGGCATGTGTAACACTTTGCACTACGCTTCTGAGTAATGTCTTGTATCTGTACTGTACAGGGATTTCCAGCAATTATAACTCCCTGACTCTTATCCCTGTACAGTAGTGAGTGACCACATAGCCATCACTGCATTCTGTGCTCTCCCTGGCTGTTGTAATACTGTAGCAAATTTTATTGAGCTTTTTGTTACAGTGAGGGATGGGGCTGCTTATTCTAGCTACTTTACAGTAAGATAGGGTGATAAGAGTAAATGTTTTGTTTTTTCAAAAGGCGGACACCCGACTTGCATAAAAAAATTTAAGACATTTTAAAATAAGAGGAAATTGGTAAAAGAATTAACAGCAGAAGAAGCCCAGAAAAGAGGGGGGAAAAGTCACCAAGAATAAATGTTGAACTCCTATGAAAGATTTACAGCACACTTCCGAGAACATATACAAATGTATGTATGACGCAATTACATGGCAGGCGCTCCATTCCTTAATTTAACCCTCGCACAGAATCCAGCTGTTCAAAGTCCGCATTTTGCATAATGTGATCCAAGCACTAAAAAGAAGAAATCCGTACAGAAATTATACTTTTTGTTTTACCCAGTTTAAAAATTCCTGCAAATATTTCTTCCCCAGATGGAATTCATAGATATTGGAAACACACTGTAAAAGAGGCTATGAATATTAAGTCAAAAGAGAACAACAATGAAGTAAGGCTAGAAAAATACAAAATATTTCTGAACTGAGCAGTGAAATTAGGGCTGCAACTGACTATTAACTGCATAATTGATTTAAAAAAAAAAAAGGAATAATATTTAAAAAATATTAGAAAAACAAACCCTGCCCCCCTCCTTTATTTGATAACAATTTGATTAGTGTAGATTACGTTTGTATGAACATATGCAAATTGTACACTTCGCACACAAGTTACATGAGCGTCTGGTCACAGTGATGGATTGATGCTGCATACGCAGCTTAAGCCCATGTCTGCTTTCTCCCCAAACAAACGCTGCTACGAGCGCTCAGATAGACATGATGTCAGCAGGAAAGCAGGAGGAGAAGGGGGGGCACACCTCGCAGCCTGACCACTTTAATAAGCTAAAGTGGTCAGGGTGCGTAGAGTGCCCCTTTACTATAATCTCATGAACAAACTGAGCGAGAGGAGGGTCCAGAGTTGGAAGGGAAGGAGTCTGGGCAAGGGACTTGACGTTCGTATGAGAGGGACAGGGTTTGGGTAAAACACCGGATCTGAGTGTGGGAGGGAGTTGTGGAAATGCACTGGACCAAAGGGAGAGAATGGCAGCTCCAGACCAAAGAGGGGGTGGCGGCACAGGACTCCAGCTTCAACCAAGTATAAAACACCAGCGTTACAGTGCCCATCCCCAACGGCAGTATCCCTGGGTTTGTGTTATAACACTGCTAGAGTATAAAATCAAATTGGTTATGTCTGACATAACCCTAGAACTAAAATCATACTAAGTAAAGCAGCGTCACATCTTCTCCAATCAGCTCCGAAGCAGAGTCAGAGGTTACAACGTTTAACTCAGCCTGGCTCTGAACACTGTTCTGTACACAAAGCGATTAATCAACAGCCGATTAGTTGATAATGAGAATATTTAACTATTTTCATTATCGATTAGTGGTTTCAGCCCAAACAGAAATATAAAAAAATTACAAGAAATATAAATTCAGCGGTTGAAAAAAAAAAAAAAGAGGAATTCACACACAACATTAGCTTATTTATAGTTGTGTTTTTGTGGATCTCCATGTGTCAGCTTCTATTTGCACATACAGTGATCTACTGTAAAATGTTTCTTTCAATTTACACCAGTTTCAAAGCTGCCAGCAGTCCTGACTTCACCACAACAGTCCAAAGTGTCAGGCACTGTCTTGTTGTCCAAAGTTTCTTCTGTTTTTGTGCCCTATGTCAGGCAGGTCAGCAGGGCTGCTAGTTAGACTTATCGTGCAGGCCTCCATAGCACAGATTTATTTATTTATTATTTGCAAAGTATTTTACCAGGAAGGATACATTGAGATTGCTCTTGTTTTCAAGTATGACCTGGGTTCAAGAGCATTGAAATTTTTACAGTTGTTACAGAAATACAAAGTAATAAAATGCAAGCTAGTAAAAAAAACAACACAAATATACAGACTATCACAGAAATAAATATGTAAGAAATAAAGTCATTATGTTACATGTTTACAAATACATTCTGTATCCAGGAATTTTAATAGGGAGCTCGAGGGACTTAAGACTGGGGCAAGATTTGATTGTGTCTGGGAGATTATTCCATAACTGCGGTGCTCTGTAGGAAAATGAGCATTGAGCCACTTTCTTTTTGTATTGTGGTATTGCAAGTAAGGTGCAGGTCCTGGATCGGAGGTTATAGGATGAGGGAACTGCTAGGGGAAGCAGTCTATTCAGGTAGGGTGGCAGCTTCCCAGAAAACCTCTTAAACACCAGGGGCCCAATTACAATCTTCGCGTTAAAACGCTCACGCAACTCGTGAATTTGTGCACCCAGCATTAAACGTTAACGCGCGTAAATCAATGCTGGAATTACAATCCTCGTGCATTTTTTCATCCGTCGAGCAATAACACACGTAAAACGGATGTGCACAAACTCGCACGCAGCAACGTTGCGCGCAGAAATCAGTGTGTGGACTGTTTTTTTTCACGCGATTCAGCCAATCACAATTCAGAACCACAATTGTCTCACGTTAAATTTTTGCGCCTGCCAAAGTCAATCTGTGCATATATGCTGCATCAATAAAAAATGCAGACACAACTTCTCAAAATTATTGGTTTGGTATGTTTAGAATGTGTAACTATATACTTTGCTGTGTTTTTTTTTTGTGTATTTGGTTTCGGCGAGGTTGTTAGAATTTGCCATTAACACCAGCTTTTAGGAGTTGCTAAAATTATGCGCTCAACGTCTATGCGTTAATTCCTGCGCATGGATTGTAATACCATCCACGTACCAGCGCACAAACGCATTTGCGCTCACAATGTTAAGTATAGGACGCGCAACGTACATTAAGCTCGCGCAGGTTCACCCACGGTAGACATATACGCGCGTCTGTTGCGCTGACATTGTAATACGACGTTCAGTGCAAAGGGTTTTGCCCCTCGAGTTAATGCATTTTTGCGCCGGTGCAAACGTATGCGTGAAGATTTAATAGGGCCCCAGGTTGGAAAGGTGAAGAGTGCATCTGGATTCCAGTGACGGCCAGTTTAGCTCTTTTAACATGTCACAATGGTGGGTCATGTATTTACATTGTATAATTCATTCTGCCGCTTTGTGCTACAATGTAGTTAGTTTATGAAGGTGTGTTTGTGGGGCCGCTGCATACACTACATCTCCGTATTCAATTGCTGGAATAAGCATTTGTTGTACAATCTGCTTTCTTACCGCGGGGCTCAGGCAGGATTTGTTTCTGTACAGGGCACCTAGTTTGGGGTAAAGTTTAGATGAGAGTTTTTTGATGTGGGGGCCAAAGGAAAGATTAGGGTCCAACCACATACCTAGATATTTGAGAGAAGTGACTGTGGTCAGCGTGCCATTTGATTTTGTCCTGACACATAGATGGGGAGTTTGTGATTTATGTAGTGTAGGGACTGTTCCAAAGAGCATTGTTACAGTCAGTATTTAGAAAACGTTTGTTATCTTCGATCCACTTTTCTGCCTCTGTGAATTGTTCTTGCAGCACGGCCTCCAGCTGCGGGAGATTTGGTTTGCTGGTATAGATTACGGTGTCGTCTGCGTACATGTGTACAGTTGAGGCTTTGCAGACATTGGGCAGATCATTTATTAATATCGTGAATAGCAGGGGGCCGTGTATCGAGTCCTGGGGTACACCACAAGTGACTGGGAGGGAGGAGCTGCCAGAAATGGACACACATTGAGATCGGTTGGATACAAATTAAACCATTTTAGTGTGTGATCGCCAATACCAGAGTTTTTAAGCTTTTGTACTAGGATGCCATGGTCTACTATGTCATAGGCCTTAGCTCCAGTTAGGTTTCCTTGTTCCTTGCCGGCTTGGATATCATTGCAAACTTTTAGAAGGGCAGTTGTAGTTGAGCGATTTAGACGAAAGCCGGATTGATCTGGGGTTAAATAGTTTGAGCACTGATAACAATCACGTAATTGCGTGTACACACATTTTTCCCAAATTTTTGACATTACAGGGAGCAATCATATCGGACGGTAGTTGGATACTGAAGTGTTGTCTCCACTTTTATGGATAGGTACCACTCTTGCCGTCTTCCAGAGTTTGGGTATGTATCCAGTTGCCAGTGATTCATTGATTAGGGTTGCGACAGGTTTTGCAGTTGCCGGCGCACAGATTTTAAGCAGCATTGCTGGGATTTGATCAGGTCCCGACTGGAATTTTATTTTTTGATTACGGAGAAGTTTAGTAACTACACTGACCGGCACTGGTCTAAAACTGAATTTCTCTGTGATACAGGGTCTTTGCACAGTTGGAGGTGCCTGACCTGCGTGCAGCCTCTCCGGATTCGGGTCATTTGCTAGCTTAGCAATCAGGGTGGTGGCGCATCCAACAAAATAGTTATTAAAGGCATTTGCTACATCATGTGTTGGGAAACCCCTATAGAGGCCGATCCTACTTCCTGCCTTCACATTTCCAGGAATTGGGAGGTACAGTGTCAATGACCATTCAGGTTTTCCAATGTTGGCAAGTATGCAGTGTTTATTTTAGCCCGACTACACTTTACTGCAGGGTCAAACAAACGCATTCTGTGCGGACTGTGCGTCCGTGCACAACGGACGTACTTTCTGACTGACAAGGTAGTGGCCACACGGTCCATTTTTGTGACTGACTTTTTTTGGGCTGATGTAGATGAGAAATAAAATTAATATGAAAAACCATTTTGTCCGTCAAAAATGCTGGACGTCAAAAATGCAGTCTGTCTGACTATGTTCCATCACACACACACAAAGCTATGCGGACGTTGCAGACATGGCGCATTCCGCATGTCCGTTCTACGTTTTACGTTCTTCCTAACTTGCGTCCGTATGCAGCATCCGGGAGCGGACGTACCTCGCTTGTGGGTCTCTATTGATCATAATTGTATGCTACCATGGACGTTAAAATGTGCGGCAACATGGACGTGAACACTGCACTCGTCTGATCCGAGCCTTACGGCTCAACATCCCTGTTCTGTTTTTGCTTATTAATGCAAGGATAAATTCAAACTGCAAAAAATAAATAAAAATTAAAAAAAGATGGAAAAATTTCCTAATGTCAATCATGTAGAAACATATGTTATAGGTTGTTAGGCTTGCTTAAAAGGGACACTACCACTTACATAAGCTGTAACAAGATTACTTGTGCACTACAAATAAAACAAACAAAACACATGCTGTTCTTTGAAGTAATTGCATGTAAAAATTTATAAAGTCAGGGTTTTTATCCGTTTCCATTTTGTGAATTTTTCCTAAGATGCAACATTTACCAATATATGTGCAAAAGTTTTACTTTACTGCTGTGGTTTATCCAATCTACCAGTATTTAACAGTTAAGGCGGCCATTGTTCTCAGAGGTGTAACTAGAAACCTCAGGTGCGGGAATCCAAGACAGATCCCCCCCTTCCCAACGCAAAAAATATTTTGCACCCCATCCCCACGCACTGGACCCCCTCCAGGTTCACAAGGTCAACTTCACAGCAATAAAACCGCACAGTAATGTGCAGGGTGTATGAGTGTATCACAGAGCTCCACAGCAATAAAACTCATGCTTATACACAGAACATTATGGAGTTTTATTGCCGTGGAGCTCTGTGATACAGGAATTTGCTGTGTATGAGCATATCACAGAGCTCCACAGCAATTAAACTCACAGCATCGTACAGCTTTTGAAGAAGAAATTTTTTTTTGTTACAGATAATCTGGATACAGTTGGTATCAGGTCAGAATCTGGCCTTTCCAGCGACACCAGAAACAACCTCCTACGTTATACGGTTCAAGAGATACGGGGGTCCATACGACCCCCGCATATCTTGTTTGGAAGTCCCATGCCAGGGAGGGGGAACTCACTCTTTATGGTATTACGCGCATGTGCGATGATATCCGCAGTCAGGGGGGGGCAGTCCCACAGCTAGGGTTGATATGCAAGATTGTCAGCCCACTGTGGTTGAAGCCCCAGATCGGTGTCAAACTAGAGCAACCTGTCAGTCTGCCCCTGCTTGCATCGCCCCACAAGGTTCAGGGCCCCCCACCATAGGGACAGCATAGTATGCCAGGAATAAGGGTTATTGAACCCTGTTTGGTATAAATAGCGCTACCTCGCTGCAAGAATCAGTTCTGACTCCTACATGGAGCAGCGACTCATGGTCTGGGGTGCAAAGCTTATAATAGGCTAATCGATTGCGTCATTCACTGGCTGTAGCAGAGAAAGCTGAAATTAAAGGAGGAGATCAGCCAGAGTATCAGGAGTCCGTAACACTCTGTCCGTGCGGACCTTGGCATTATGGAGTAACTCAGCACCGTTTTGGTGGCGTTTCTGGAGCTTCCCAATGCATAGTTGGTGACTTCTGCGACACACAAAGTACTTTATACATTCTTACTTAAAAAGGGATACTTACCACCATGACCTGGTGATCTGACTGCGCTACAATTTTATATTGCTTCACGTTGCATGACCTTTAAGAATAAACCACTTGTTTACTTTTATGGCCCGGAGGAAAGATACACTTTGCAATGTAATGTAATCTCACAATCTAAACACATTATCCAGCCACTGAGCGCCAAGAAATCTGCCCTATCTTATCAACGTTTCACAAAATTTACCATACATGTACCTTGTTCGATTTGATTGCCGTACAGAAGCCCGTTAGGTTTATGTGTTGCGATCATGATTAAGTAATTTAGAACTAATGAACACCGTACAGAGGAAATAAAAGGCTTACTTTTAATGAATGCACACTGATTTTGAAACACTGTCTTGGATACGGTTGCTAAAAACACCAAGGTATAAAAGCCTCGGTGAGTAAATATAATGAAAGTTAAAGTAAAGTCAGTGTGTGCCTAGCATGGCAGGCTGATTAAATGTGCTCAGACAAGAAGCTAACATATGTTGCCCTTTAACAATTTGAGAACACAGGGGCTTGGCAATCACCCCTGAAACAGGGCCTCCAGAAATATTTAACTGAAACCAGGGGGCCCTATTGTGACAAGCCTATAATAGTGAGACTTAGACAATCTGCTTTTGGTGTCCTAAATTTGGGATTTTTTTTATCGGATTCTGTGCAGCATGTCACACGCTGGAGCTGCACAGAGTCTCCCAGCGCATCCTCCGATGGAGCTGCAGCCCACTGAGAAGTACCGGTGTAAAGAAGGACTCCTCTGGAAGCAAGGATGGATTAAAATCTCTATGGGCCTTGAGATATATATATATATATATACACACACATCAGTGGGCTTTTTTTGTAATTTAGTTAAATTAAAACCTATTTTAGGTTATTTAATAGCGCAGATACGGGTATATCTACCCAGGCAGAAACTATGTGAGGAAATTTCCAGATTTCAATCATTTACAGCATGTACAGTTGTGTTCAAAATTATTCAACCCCCACTGAAATTGAGTGTTTTGGCCAGTTTGACATTGATTTTGATCATTCAGTCATCTTGCTTACAATTAAATCAAAGAGGCACGTGTAGGTCAGACAAATATAACATAACATTTATAATGAAATAACCACAAATGTCTTTTCTGTGCTCACATCATTATCAGTTTTATTCAACCCCCAAGTGACATTCAATCTTAGTACAACATCCTTTTACAGTTATAACAGCTTTTAAACGTGAAGCATAGCTTGACACAAGTGTCTTGCAGCGATCTACAGGTATCTTCACCCATTCGTCATGGGCAAAAGCCTCCAGTTCAGTCACATTCTTAGGCTTGCGCACTGCAACTGATTTCTTTAAGTCCCACCAAAGGTTCTCAATCGGATTTAAGTCAGGTGACTGCGATGGCCACTCCAAAATGTTCCAGCCTTTAATCTGCAACCATGCTCTAGTGGACTTGGAGGTATGCTTGGGATCATTGTCCTGTTGAAAGGTCCAACGTCTCCCAAGCCTCAGGTTTGTGACGGACTGCATCACATTGTCATCCAATATCTCCTGGTACTGAAGAGAATTCATGGTACCTTGCACACGCTGAAGCTTCCCTGTACCTGCAGAAGCAAAACAGCCCCAAAGCATGATTGACCCCCCGCCATGCTTCACAGTAGGCAAGGTGTTCTTTTCTTCATAGGCCTTGTTCTTCCTCCTCCAAACATAGCGTTGATCCATGGGCCCAAACAGTTCTAATTTTGTTTCATCAGTCCACAGAACACTATCCCAAAACTTCTGTGGTTTGTCCACATGACTTTTGGCATACTGCAGTCGACGCTTCTTATTCTTTGGAGACAGCAAGGGGGTGCGCCTGGGAGTTCTGGCATGGAGGCCTTCATTACGCAGTGTGCGCCGTATTGTCTGAGCTGAAACTTCAGTACCCACATCTGACAAATCTTTTCTCAGTTCCTCAGCAGTCACACGGGGACTTTTCTCCACTCTACGCTTCAGGTAGCGCACAGCAGTCGAAGTCAGCATCTTCTTTCTGCCACAACCAGGTAGCGTTTCAACAGTACCCTTTGCCTTGAATTTGCAAATGATGCTTCCTATGGTCTCTCTTGGTATGTTTAACATCTTTGCAATCTTCTTATAGCCATTGCCCTTCCTGTGAAGAGTAATCACCTCTTCTCTTGTCTTCCTGGACCATTCTCTTGACTTCACCATGTTTGTAACCACACCAGTAAATGTCTAGAAGGAGCTGAGTATCACAGTCATTTTAAAGCTGCCTAATTGGTGCTTATTATGCTTTATTGCTGCTCCGTGACATCCACAGGTGTTTTCAATACCTGATTGAAAACACTTGAATGAACCTCTGTTCTTCAGAGTGGTAGTCTTTAAGGGGTTGAATAATTGTGTCAATGAAGAATTCACTACTGTATTACAAAACCAATTGATGTCATTTTAGTTGCATATGGTTCTTTAAAAAGTCCTTGTAGGATTTCATTCTGAATACAATTACAAATGTACACTAAATTCCCTAAAACCCTTTACAGCATTGGGGGTTGAATAATTTTGAACACAACTGTACAATTATGTTTTCCCATTTTATCATCCAAACCTTTGTGGTTATATATTCTATAGGAAATTCATGTTAAATGGGAACCTGTTACTGTAGAAAATATAGAATTTTAACAAAATGATAAAATATTTTCCTGGTGTTTTGGAGGATGGTGTTTTATGAATAATAGGACAATGGATAATACACTGACCTTGCTCCCAGCATGGGAAATGAGAAGGTGAGTAATGGCCGTGGTATTGCTCCTTTTATACGTGACAAATGGACAATGCCATCGCTTTGGAACTAAAAATATTTTTTGTTTTTTTTTCTTGCTTTTATATTTTACATGGTCTGGTTTGGTATTAATGCAAAAGCCAGACTCTGACCTGTCCAATGACACCTCACTTGACCTTGTGAGGTGCAAAGATTAGTGATGAAGGGATCCAAAGTCCCCCCCCCCCAGTGCTCTTCGCTGCAGTGCAGCGGTTTAGGATTTTGATGTAACAATTCGTAAGAACGGATTGTGCCATCACCTCCACACTTGTTGGTGACATGAGAAATGGGATGGTGAGTTAGTGCAGCATCATTGTTCAATTTATAATTGAAAAATATAGCTTTGTTAGAAAGAAAAAAATAAAATTTTATTTTTATTGTTACATAAAACCTGGTCACGTTTGGTATCAATGGAAAGGCCATGCTTTGGCCTTTCCAGTGATACCTCACACGACCCTGTAGCTGCTATGGAATTAGAGAAACAGGGGTTGAAATGCCCATCAATGCAGACAGTTATGCTTTCTGTGGGCCTATTCTGGGGCATGGGCCTGGAGCTGCTGCTCCATCAGCCCCTATGTTAATCCAACCCTGTCTGGTAGCCTCGGGCAAGGGGAGCACAAATCCTGCCCAGAAGACTCAATGCTCTGTTTTTCAAGCTCCTCCAGATACAGTTTAACCTGTATCACATATACCATTACCTGGTTTGTTATTGCTACACTATCAAGAGTACGTCTTAAACTTCTGTATATGAAATCAAAAACAAAGCAAACAAGATAAATAAAACTTCAAAACAACCTTGTAGAGCAAAGAAAAAAATTTCCTCTTTGGGAACGTTGAAATTGATGTAATGAATTTCTAAGGTTTGACAAAGCAATGAATGTGCAGTAAGATCACTGAGTGTCCATTCCTTTTTTTCTTCCCTTTTTTGCGAGAGGGGGGTGTTGCAGGGGTGTGGCAATTATAAAAAAAAAATCTACTTGTCCAAAGGACTAAAGTGGTGTCTGATCTACTAGTCCCTCAAGAAGATCTACTCTACTCCCGATTAAAAAAAAAAAAATCTCCTTACCATATTACCATTTCTGCTTCTAGGATCAAAGCTTGTAATTTTATTGTACTGCGCTGCAGAATATGTTGGCGCTTTAAAACAAAATACAAGCAGAAACTGTAACCCTAATAAAATTACATTTTTATTGTACTGTACTGCAGAATATGTTGACGCTTTATAAATCAATGTCATTGTATTACGGCTGCAGCTTCTGCTTGTATTTTTAATGTACTGCACTACAGAATAAGTTGGCATGGTGTTTTAACATGATATTCTGCAGTTCTGTAAAATAAAAATACAGGCAGAAGCTTAATTTCCCCACCCCGTCTTCTATAATATGAAGTTGCCCTCTCCATCCCACTCTCCATCCCACTCTTACCCGGGGACATGCACGATTAACAGGGTTTTTTTTTCTTGCCGGGCTGTACAACTCCCATTGACAGGCAAAGCAGTTTTACATTTCCCACAAGACCAGCAGAAGGAGCTTCTGCACCTGTCCAGAGCAGACAGGCTGAATTTCATAGGCTCACACAGTGACCAATCTGAAGCCAGGGGGCACAAGCAGCTCCTGCATGGAGGTGCGCCAGTGGGCTAGAAGCTGATCGTTGCGGTGATCAGAGCTGGTATAGGTTACTATCGGCTCCAATCATGGCAACTATTGGCTTCTAGCCCGCTGGGCTGACAGATGGCCATAGCAAACTTGCCGGTGCCAGGAACGGGGCGTCGGGCGATACAAATCGTCCATCCCTGTTTGTTGTGATTTATAGAGGTCTATGAATTCAGTAATCATATGCATGAGCATTGGGGAGGAGAATAAAAACTGACAAGCGCGCACACACACACACACATGCACAAAACTCTGTCTTAAATGGCAGTATTTGGTTCCTATTTTGGATCTAATAATCGAGAAATATAAGAGAAGAAGTCCATGGGTATCAGGTGCCTAGATTTGTGATGGACAGGCAGACTGATATTTTACATTTACCTAGAAAGCTTTGCGTATTGTCTAGTCCATGTAGCCAAGTCCCGTGGTTGTAATAACTCAAGGGGCAGTGGAAACAGGAAACAGCTGTCACTGGACCATCTCCCCTGTCCAATCTCATGCGACGCTGGAATATTTTATTTGAGGGACGTGCCTGGAGTTTGTTTCCGAAACTTCACGCGCAAATTAAAAAAAAATATATATAGCTCTCTGGTGCATGTGTTTGCCAAAGTAAACAGAGAATGGCAGTTGGCAGTACAGCAAGTCAAACATTGTTACATAAGCTTACGTATGTGTAACAATATTTCTCAGCTGCTCCATTATGTGCTGGAGAACACATTTCTTTAAAAGGGACCCAGGGAGATGCTGATGGTATTAATCCAAAAGTTGCAGAATATACATCAAGCAGAGCATAGAGTCCTATATACATTTTCATTATTATGATCCATGTTCGTCTTTTGAGCTCAAATAAGAATTTTCTCATGACCATTACGAGAAGGACGACCCCCACACTCTCCATGCTCCACAAACACAACAGGCCAAGTGCTTAGAGCAGGGTTGTCAAACTCCAGTCGCCCCCCCCCCCTCCCCAGATGTTTCTGAACTACAACACCCATGATTCACCAACCATCTGTTGCATTAAAAGAAATCTGGGTATTGTAGGCATCAACATCTGGGGGACGGAGTTTGACAGCCCTTGCTTAGAATGTCATTTATTGTGTCACAGATTCCTACACTACACTCGTGAATATGTTATGAATGTAGACACCAAAGGCTACAGATAAGTAGGAAAGTCAATTGTCAAAACAATTATAACCTGTAAAAAAGATGAAACAACGTTGTTACGGGATTGTAAAATGGCTTTTCATAAAGGAATTACATCTACTCATTAACCAACACTCATACTACAAGAAACAGAACATGACTGATAAGACAATATGGTTTCTGCGGTCAAAGTCTACTGCAAAAGTCTAAAATAGTTGCCAATCAAATCTTGCAGTTTGTTACTACATGACCCCCTGAACCGGTAATGTTAACAAAACAACAATATAAAAAAGAAAATTACAGGCATATAAGGCTGGGGCTACAACGGCGCCCTGTGTGTCCATTTTAATGCGCCTCATGACGTCCATCATAAACTTTTGATAGATCATATATGGAACTCGCAATGTACGCAAGAACTTTTTCAAGCATGGATTTGGAACGGATGTGGCTTTTTGGTTGAGTCAAACTTCTAGGGTGCAGAGAGACATGTCTATGGACGGGATGCTCTGTATAGGTCGGAGTTCAGGACATCAGACAAGCACTCTTGACATCGATCATGTGCGCAGGAAAAGGTCTACAAAACTCAGCTTCTTCTACTTCCATCTTTCAAGTTAATCTTCACTGTCAAAATGCATGTTCATCAGGTGGTTCCACAAGTAAGTCCGTGCAAAGGTACTTCAGTTACAACAGAGGTATGTACTGTGCTCGTGGCCCCCAGGAAAAACCCTGTAGGTAGTGACAGGGGTTTCAGGAAATCTCTATTCACATAAAACCCAACACTCCGGCATCAGAACAAATCATATGTGATGCATCTTCGTGGACCTTTGTAACAATATGCACCTTCTATAACTAGAAAGGTTTTCTCAGGGATTCGAGCAAAGGACAGAAAAGAAAATCCAGATGTACTTAAAAACTTTTCCTCCACTTTTATAATGAACTCTCTTAAGGCCCCCGGCACACGAGCGTTTTGAGAGAATGGAAGGAACGTCGTCCGTGAAAGTGGGCGTTCCTTCCATTCTCTGCGCTCAGCGTACAAAGCACGATCCTCCTATGGAGAATCGCTCTTTGTATACTTTCAGCGTCCGTTTAGCTTTTTGACGGGGAGGCCTTTTTCACGTCCGGTGGAGGGCTTTCCCCGTCAAAAACCCACGGACGCAGGGAAGTGCGGGCGCACATGAGGCAAAAATACGCTCGTGTGCCGGGGGCCTTAGTGTTCGTGGCAGAAATTAACATTTTAAGCTAATGTCAGATGAACGCAGTCTGAGCGCACTCTGAACAGGCGTACTGACGGAAGATACTGTAGCCACCACACGGTCCATGTTTTTTTGACGGACGTAGAAAAAAAAAAAAAAAGGGAACTATGGGAAATGCTAAAAAATGTGAAAAGTCATTTTGTGCGTCAAGGTGCTGGACGTCGCAAATGCGCTGCGTCTGACATCTCATCACTCGCACAGAACGTTACGCAGACATGGCACACTCTGAGCTTCCGTGGTAGCAGTTTTACGTTCGTCCCTAACTTGCGCCCGTTTGCCACATGCATTGTGCGCTCACAGTTCGGCGCGCACGTACTTATTTATTTATAAAAGATTTTACCAGGAAGGATACATTGAGATTTCTATCGTTTTCAAGTATGTCCTGGGTTCAAGAACATGGTTACAGAAATACAAAGTAGCAAAATGCACTTCGTGTGTGGGTCTCGATTGATCACGATTCTATGCTACGACGGACGTTAAACTGTGCGGCAACAAGGACGTGATCACTGCGTTCGTCTGACAGTCTTATTCCTCCATTGATTGATATAAAAACACAGCCTTTCCAAAGATTACACACACACACACACACACAATAGTTCAAGGATTCCTTTGTAGGTTTATTGATGTTCACATATAGACAATGCAAAAGCATTGAAATATCATAAGAGAAAAGGGACTTTTAAAAGAGACCTGTAGCTTAAAAAAAAATAAAAAAAATTGTTTTGTTTTGGCATTTTCCATGAATCTTATAAATCAGGAGGTGTGAGGTAGAGGACAGACTTGGTCAAAGCTTGCGTCACCACAGGTACCAAAAATGTCTGTCATGGAATGATTCGGAGAGGGTAGAAATGGTTCCTGTGGGATTCCTTCTACAGTTTACTAGAATATTATTCATATTCAACATGATCAAAGATCTATTTGCAAAACATCAGCCCAAATTGGAGTTAGAACAACTCTGCTACACCGGAGTCACGATTACGCTGTTATGGTTTGGCGATTCCGAAAACGCTACATTTAATGATTAACAAGACTGTTTATTATTAGTATAGAGAACAGTATCTGCATCATAAATCATGAACGGATGGTGAAAGCCAGTACCTGTTCCGGTCCTGACCGTTTGTGAATTCAAAATGTTAAATTCTCCCATCAAACAGGTCCTATGATGTACTTGGTGGTAAGCATGAAGACTGGCATAGGCATGTATATATACACTTTCTGACCTCAGACCAGACATGGGGCGGCTGTCCGAATGCTCTAATGCAGGGTTGGGCAATTACGGCCATCCAGATGTTTTGAAACTACATTTCCCTTGAGGCTCTACAAACCTAATGAGCAGACGAGCATCACGGGAAATGTAGTTTCAAAACATCTGGAGGGCCATAATTGCCCACCCCTGCTCTAACGGCATTCGGGCAGGCCCCCGCAGCTCACTGCGTTTCTTACAAATCCAACGAGCGCCGCCGGCACAGTCTATGAGCGGCTGCTCATTGGTAAGCCCCCAGGCTCGATCTCGGAGTTCACGAGATTGAGCTGGGAGCAATCTTGCGAGATTGGGCCTGGGGGCTTCCCAACGAGCGGCTGCTCGAAGACTGTACAGGCGGCGTTTGTTGGATTTGTAAGAAACGCGGTGAGCTGCAGGGGCCTGTCCGAATGCCTTTCGAGCATTCGGACAGCCGCCCCAGCCCCTCGGATGCCGGTAAGCCAGCTCAATGCTGGCTTCCAGTATCGGGGGAGGTATCAGGGGCATCTGCACAAATACAAAGTTCTCGTGCAGAACCCGGTATCGGCAGCAATACCAATACTAGTATCGGTATCGGTGCATCCTGAAAATTCACCATTATGAAAAACCCAAAAGCTGCAGCTCCCATGCAAGATTTATAACCCATGTAATAGTCATACACAGCACATCTAGCTAATGAGTAAGGGTCAAACTTTCAATGGATTGAAAAGCCAATGGAAATTTAGCTATGGTGATCGAATGGTTTCCACAAGCAGTTTTTACAATCTTCTATTACCCTTGATTGAAGTAGCACGTCATATGCTAGCAGGTATACATTTGGTAAACTTAAGGGGTAATTGTCACCAGTTTCAAAGCCCATAACTGACAATATATAACTAGTGCCCATACCCGCTTGCAGACTCCTCTATTATACTACCACCACCTACTCTGCCACGTGGGGCCAAGGGTGCAAGAAAAAAAAAAACAGGAGTGTATCCACCAATATACTCCAACTACCATGTACTCCATGACTGCTGTTCATATTAAAAGATTAAAATTCCTATACCAAGTTCAGCAATAAAAAGGAAAATGGTACCTGAAATAACACTAGTGATGGCCTATTATGGAGACGGTATACAGGGCTGTATATACAAACAGTAGAACACCAGGTACACTTACTCGCTCTGGAATAGAAATGCTAGAAAATAAAAAGTACAGTTCTCCGTTTAGGTTGTGCTTTGAACTTGGGTAAACTTTTAAAAATAAGAGTGCAAAGACACAGATGCAATTTCCAGGAAAACGAGAAAATAAAACCTGGAGTCTCTTGAATATTAAAGTAAAGCTTCGATTTTTAGGAAAAAAAAAAAAAAAAATTACTAAATGCTAAAGTGGAAAAACATATCCTTTCCCAAACTAAAAATAATGATACGATTCATCCCACAATTTGGCAAAAGGCTTCGGGAAATACCATAATTGTACTCTGCAAAGCAGTCTACTTGGAGACCATTCAAAAATGGACATTCTGTATCCTCTTAAGGTGATTTATAGACTTCACAGTAGCAGGGCGTGCGGGGAGAAAGGAGTTTACATGCAACATGAATTGAAATCACCTAGTTTTCAGGATATAGCAATTTTAGGTTTTCCACAAAATCAAAAAATTGTAAATTTAAAAGAAATATTGGGGTGTAGAATAGTGCTTCCTCTTGTTCTGACACAAGGGATTCTGAATTAAATCATGGTTATAAAATTAGAATTACAATAAAATAAACCCCAAAAGTAAAACACCACACAGAAAAAAATAAATAAATAAATAAATCATCGTTTTTACTGAATAGGAATTAAAAGGGACACATTGTGGACTTTAGGCATACTCTAGTTTAGGGATTGAACCGAAAACGTTGTGGAAATTTGGTTGCCCAGCTTTCAGTAGAAGTGTGCATTTGTTTCGTTATGAATTTCAATTCGTTTGAAAATTTGTTAATTCGTACTTCGGAAGCACTTTCGAAAAAAAACACTTAATTTCACCCGAAACTAAACGGTATATAACGCAATTGATTCGTTCTACTGTTTCACAAGAGAACTACTGATTAAAGGATTCCTGAGCAGGATTTGATTCATTTGGGTTTTAGTTAGTGATCCATACTTCGACTCAATATCAACTAACGAATCGATCCCAACTTACAATTCATACAAGTACTAAAGCAAACGACATTATGAAACTAATCAAATTCGTTTGACAGTTTCAAAAAACACCCTGTTGAATCTGTTGTCAGCACCACAAACGACAGCTCAATATTAACCCTAGATTGCCTTTTAACAGCAGGCTAGGATTTAGAGGTTTTATTTAGTGAGCCGAAATTTGACTCGATATCAACTATCGAATCGATCTTAACTTACAATGGGGTTTTTAGTGATCCGATATACAAAACGAAATTAAAAAACCAAAATAATTTTGAAACGAAACAAAAGAATTTTCCAGCCGTGCACACCTAGTTTTCAGTAGGAAGTCTCTCTAAACCTGTAACATGTAATGCTCTGCATTCATATGAAAACCACTCCATACAGAAACAAACATTTCTCCAAATAAGATCTGCATTTTTCATAGAAATGTTTTACAAACAAAGTCAAACAAATATATATATTTTTTTGGAAAATACCATTTGTCCCTGTGATAAGGATTGATTGACAGATTATGAGAATCCACCTATAGTAAGCATGTCCTGGGTTCAAGAACATTGAAATGTTACAGTCGCTACAGAAATAAAGTAATAAATGTAAGATATTAAAAACAAAACCCAAATATACAGATTAATACAGAAAATAAATATGTAGCAAATAGCCCTTATGTTACATGTTTACAGGTGCATTTTGTATTGAGGTATGTTAATAGAGATCTCTTAAGTGACTTTAGACTGGGGGAAGATTTGATGGCGTCTGGGAGGTTATTCCATAACTGCGGTGCTCTGTAGGAAAATGAGGATCGAGACACTTTCTTTTTGTATTGTGGTATTGCAAGTAAGGTGCTGGTCCTGGATCGGAGGTTATAGGATGAGGGAACTGCTAGAGGAAGCAGCCTATTCAGGTAGGGTGGTAGCTTCCCAGAAAAGCTCTTAAAACATCAGGTTGGAAAGGTGAAGAGTGAGTCTAGATTCCAGCGACGGCCAGTTTAGCTCTTTTAACATGTCACGATGGTGGGTCATGTAGTTACATTGTAGCACAAAGCGGCAGAATGAGTTCTATATAAATTTTGCGCTAAAAATTTTCTTTATACCACTGCTCCTGAAAAAAAGGTCACAATCTGCTACAAAGAGGTGACCAAGAATAAATCGATCCCCTTCTGCTGGTGGAACACAACATGGAGCTCTAGGACTACAAAGGAGGTTACCAGCGGTGGGTGTTGCTGGAATCCTTCAGCAGCTCCTACGTTCAAGAGCTGAGGATATAGCAGCTAGTTTGTATCCGAACCAGAAAGAGAGCCGCCAAGACGTAATGGCTTACACCTTTTTCTTCATCTTTGTGACCCCTTGTAACTGGCTGAACCAGAATTGGGGCCAGTAAATGGTGTCAAAGATTATGAATGTAAAGACTGCAGGGTGTTCAACCTATATACACATTAAACCTGATGAGCAGGATTTTAAATGGATCTGCCTGGACTCCACTGAAGATATTGAAAGCATTATGGTCACTACCAGGTCTTGACAGAAGTGTAAGCATTTGCAGAGATTTAAGTTTATAAATACTAAAATAACAGTAAATTACAAACAAAATAATAATAAATAACAATGCAAGTTAGGCATTGAAGATCGCACTGGTTTCAAGGCAAGAGAAGCCCTTTAAATAAATTATATATCGACAGCACGTGCCAGTGTTAAATGTATACCATGCCAGCACTCTAGAAAGGGTAATGTGCTGTTAAATAATTGTCAGGATATACAATAGAGATGCAATTACAAATGGTATGGAATTTGGATGGAGGAGGCGCAGGGAGATTTAACTGACAGAACAAAATCTATTTTGTAAATTACGCCACATTGTTGTGCAAATAAGATGGCATGTGTTTCCCTTTGTTTTACTCCATCTAGCCAACATAGCATGTCAGCGCATAAAGCAAAGGCACCCAACAAGGGAGATTTAACTCGTTTGGTGACAGGCATCAATGCATGATGTCACAAAAATCCTACACAGTCAAGGATGCAGAACACCAAATGTGTCGCTTCCTCGGCTAAGACACTTTCTAGTACATCAAGCGTCAGTCAAGACACTTGGGGGGAGGGGGGGATCTTCTATATTGGAATACGCATTTATGTAAACAGATGGTAAAAACTGAACTGGATTAATTTACATTTTTTTGTGGCATGTGTGGATTTGTTTTTTCTTTTAGAGTGAAATCTGATGAAAAACATTTACAAATTGAGAACATGAGAAATGAAAAAAGGCCATAGAAATTATAGAACACACGCCTCAATAAATTAGAATGTCGTGAAAAAGTTCATTTATTTCATTAATTCAACTCAAAATTGTGAAACCTGTGTATTTAAATAAATTCAATGCGCACAGACTGAAGTAGTTTAAGTCTTTGGTTCTTTTATTTGTGATGATTTGGCTCACATTTAACAAATACCCACCAATTCCCCATCAACAAATTAGAATATGTTTACATGCCAAACACCTGCAAAGGTTTCCTGAGCCTTCAAAATAGTCTCTTACTTTGGTTCACTAGGCTACACAATCATGGGGAAGACTGCTGATCTGACAGTTGTCCAGAAGACAATCATTGACAACCTTCACAAGGAGGGTAAGCCACAAACATTCATTGCCAAAGAAGCTGGCTGTTCTGAGTGCTTTATCCAACCATGTTGACATAAAGTGGAATAGAAGGAAAAAGTTTGGAAGAAAAAGATGCACAACCAACCGAGAGAAGCGCAACCTTGAGAGACTTGTCAAGCATAATCGATTCAAGAATTTGGGTGAACTTCACAAGGAATTGACTGAGCTTGGGGTTATGGCATCAAGAGCCACCACACAGACGTGTGAAAGAATTTAGCTACAGTTGTCGTATTCCTCTTGTTAAGCCTCTCCTGAACCACAGACAACATCAGAGGCGTCTTACCTGGGCTAAAGAGAAGAACTGGACTGTTTCCCAGTGGTCCAAAGTCCTCTTTTTCAGATGAAAGCAAGTTTTGTATTTCATTTTGAAACCAAGGTCCTAGAGTCTGGAGAAAGGGTGGAGAAGCTCATAGCCCAAGTTGCTTGAAGTCCAGTGTTTTGCGTTTCCACAGTCTGTGATGATTTGGGATGCAACGTCATCTTCTGGTGTTGGTCCACTGTGTTTTTTGAAAACCAAAGTCACTTCACCAGTTTACCAAGAAATTTTAGAGCACTTCATGCTGACCAGCTTTTTAAAGATGCCGATTTCATTTTTCCAGCAGGATTTGGCACCTGCCCACATTGCCAAAAGCACCAAGAGTTGGTTAAAAGACCACGCTGTTGGTGGGCTTGACTGGCCAGCAAAGTCACCAGACCTGAACCCCATAGAGAGGATATTGTCAAGAGGAAAATGAGAAACAAGAGACCAAAAAATGCAGATGAGCTGAAGGCCACTGTCAAAGAAACCTGGGCTTCCATAGAACCTCAGCAGTGCCACAGACTGATCACCTCCATGCCACGCCGAATTGAGGCAGTAATTAAACCAAAAGGAGCCCCTACCAAGTATTGAGTACATTTACAGTAAATGAACATACTTTCCAGAAGGCCAACAATTCACTAAAAATATATATATTTTTTTTATTGGTCTTATGAAGTATTCTAATTTGAGGAGATCGTGAATTGGTGGGTTTTAGTTAAATGTGAGCCATATCATCACAAGTAAAAGAGCCAAAGACTTAAACTACTTCGGTCTGTGTGCATGGAGTGTATTTAATACACAAGTTTCACAATTTAAGATGAATTAATGAAATAAATGAACTTTTCCACCACATTCTAATTTATGGAGATACACCGGTGTGTGTATATATTTTATTTTTTTATTAGCTTACACTTAAAAATAGACTTACTTTTTTCCCTTAAATAATTGGGCAGATTCTGCCAACAACCTCTGCCCAATTATTTAGATTTTTAAGGAGATTATGCTCATTTTGTCTCCCTCGGCAACTCTGATCCTCCTCTTCCGAACCTAGAAGTCCCTGAAACTTTAATACACAACTTGCATAACGTGGGAACGGTTAATTGCACACCTCTGCGCACTTTACACAAGTTCCGTAGCACCTGTGCAGACAGATGTATCGAGGCTGCACAAGCATGTGCATTTCAGATCGATCGCTGCCGCTGATACGGCCTGTGATGGGGTGTAGTCTCAGAGGGTGACGTCAGCAAAAGCTCTGCCTGCTAGTTGTCAATAGTGACCTGAAGTGAGAAAATGCAAAATCCTGGCTGCTAGGGACTAGAAAAACTCCACTTCATCCAGTTTTTCGTGACAGGAGGGAGAAGGACGCTCTTCACATCCAGTCCGCTTTGACAAGCTAAAGTGATCCGGAGGAGTAGAGTATTCCTTTAAGGCTGGGGTCAGACCAGCGCACTTTTAACGTGCGTTCTGGCGCACATAATTACGGCCGCACTAGCAGCAGATGACGGGCAATGACGGCCAATATACGATGTACGGCCGCACAAAAGTCTGGCCGTGCAACGCAAGTGGAATTTGAACGCATTTTTTTGAGAACGCCGAACCGCTAGTACTGACGTACTGAGTGCGCAGCTGCGGCATAGCGGCGTGTGTGCGAGATTAGGAGATGTCAGACACTGCTAATGTCCAGCCAACATAACGTCCAGACGCAAAAAGAGTTTTATTGACGATCCGTACAAAATCACGCCCGAAAATGCGCGTCGTCTGACCGATTTTTCGCATTCCGTGAAAAAATACGTCAATGCGTTCGGACGCACTTTTTCAAGTTCGCGGGGAAAAATGCTTTCGTCTGACCCTAGCCTAAAAGGTCTCCCCAGACCACTGGCTATGATGGCAGTGTCAGCTTAGAGTTCTCTTGCTCCTGCTCAATCCTAAAGCTAGTGTCAGACGAGTGTCTTTGGAGAGCGGAAGGAACGTCCTTTAGAGTGGACGTTCTTTCCACTCGACGCCCGTCTGGCCACCTCGCTGAGCGCACTCAGTGCATTCAGCGCTGCAAAGCACGATCCTCCTATGGAGAATCGCGCTTTGCAGCTCAGTCAACACACGTCCTAGTGCTTTGCCGCAGAGGCTTGGATAGCGGACGCTTCTTGCGCGCGCACACACATGCGTGTGACCGACCCCGTTGTAGCGTCACAATGCTACAACGGATGACGGTAAGCACGTCAATACGGGCGCATATAGCGCACTCGTCTGACGCCAGCCTAAGTCACAGGGTAGGAGAAGAAAAATGAATAGGTCTCAAACGGATTCCTAATGGGGTAAAATCAGAAAATACTAATGTTCAAGTACAGGGAACTACGGCTACCCAAAGAAGGAAAATCCGACTCTTGCAGATAACTTTCCAGCAAATGGTGACTGATGTTCCAAAAAAATTGGCTGTGGCCATGCTCCATTTATTACCATTGTTTATAACATCTGTGAATACACTTCAGTGGTTTTAAACCGGTGATCTTCATTCACCTCCCAAACTTTGGTGGAACCAAGTTCAACACTAGGAAATAATGCTTGGTGAACGAATCTGAAACTCTGGTGGAAATTACAGTGAAACATATGCTATTTTACTAGAACAAACGACACTTCAGAGAAAACGTCAGCATAAGTACAGTGAAAAATATGGTGAACTGGGGTAGCAGTTCCCCAAATACTGTAGTGAATTCACTGTACTTCATCCACCATAGTTTCCAAAGTGAAATCGCTGATTATTTAATGGAAGAACAGTTGTTAATGAAGAACTCTAGGTATAGGTCAGGGGTCGGCAACCCCTGGCACGCGTGCCTGGCATCGCACGTGAGTCTGTCTCTGCTGGCACGTGTGAGCAGCTGTCAATTACCTGATTCACCCACCCACTTGTGAAGGCTGTGATGCGGCCTACTGCCGAGATCTCGCGAGTTCACGGCACAGCCTTCAGATCAGAAGAAGCCGGGGGCAGCATGCAGGAGCTCGGAGTTACACGCGGGAGGAGGTCTGTCTGGGTAAGTATAATTCTGGGCTCTGCTGGGTGTATCAAATTCTGGGCTCCGCTGGGTATATCAAATTCTGTGAATTTAACTTACTATTAGCAGTACAACTAGGAGTATAAAAATTTAAATTTAGTTAACACTATGGAGCGCTGTTGTTCACCGGCAGCCGGTTGTCTAATGGTTTAAAAAAAAAAAAATGGCACTTGGTGTGTAAAAGGTTGCTGACCCCTGGTATAGGTTAACTTACTGATTTTAACATTGTATCACTACTCTGATGCGGAAGCAGAAGTATTAGACAAGGATGCAATTTATAGCAAAAGAATATACTCCTTTGAAACAGCATTTACATTTCTTCAGAATGGATTTTTATGTACAATACATAAGGAACAGCCCTTTCCCTAAATAAAAAAAAAATTAATTCATTACACAGAGGGATGCCCGTTTCTATTCTAAAACATTCCATCCAATGCAGAGAGGCCCAACGTCCTGCACCAAATCCTTCCCAGCACCCCCTCCCCAACCTAGTAATAATGCACAGATTATTTCCATTGGGTCGGGTTATTCAGTTGAATAAAAACAATGCAGGCAGATAATACAAGTCTGAATTATTCTTCTGGGCACACAAAGTCCATTTCATTTTAAATTCTTGCATATTGCATTATGATCAAACTTCCGGTTTTCTCCTAGTGCTCCATCCATTCCACAGCAGCAATTACCATTAATTTAGAACTACTACACAATCCTTACTGTCCCAGCTTGCCAGTATTATTACTGTAGGCCATGCTACTACTGAAGGAAAAAAACTAATTATAAAAAAAGCTGGGAAGTATTTGCTGTTCTTGTCTATATAACTGCCAAGCCCAGTCAAAAGCCCCAGATCAGTGCTCTTCAAGACCATCAACGGTCTTATAGTGAAGCCATTGGTCTTGTCAAGAATATCAGTGTCTTTTGTTGTTCAGGAAAGTACCACAGCAGCAATGGATTGGTTCTGGTCCCCTTGCAGTAGTTGTTTGGTATCCACTTCTGTCCGGTGGACCTTCCAAATCTTTCTTCCCTCTCAAGTTTTGTAGGAACCATTATAAAGTATAGCAATGGTAACCATACTTTTAATACCACAGCAATTTCAAGATTTGGTGAGGAGGTTGATGCCAACATCCTCCACCTATGGCAGATACCTCAAGATGCAACCAAGATGCAAGCCCATAGCACATTCTCATCACGGGTACTTTTTAAGGTTCTTCACTCTTTAAGGTCCTCCACCTTGCTTAAATCGGTATTATGCCAAGCATAAGTATTTAATAAACATTAATGCTAATAACAATTTCAAGCTATTTAAACTCTGTTTCAACTCCCTTTTCTGCTTTCCATAATGTTAAGATAGTCCCTGGTAATAAACGACAACCCCTGCATTTTGGCTGAAGTTGATTGGCTATCATCTGGACTTTCCCTTACTTAAAATGGCCGATAAGAACCATCTGCCCATGACACTACTTCACTATGGTCATGTGACGAGACCTTCAACACATTCCTTCTTCTCTTTCATATACACGGAGGATCGAACAAGAAGGATGGTGCCATTCCAAAAGTTGGCACACTGCCTACTATACAGAGCCAATATAATATATAGGCTCTGAAAAAAGTGAGTTGGCACGTTTGGTTAATTTGTACACAGCTTGTTATAGAAAGTTGCACTAGATTTTCTTTCTCTCCCACATGAAACCATATGCGATATCCTGACGGCCCAAGCTTCATCTAATCCAAAATGAAGTACAAACATGTTCTACATCTGCACTGCACCTATGTGATTTTTCTATCACACAAATTGATAAATGTTTAACCCCTTAGTGACCGGACAGTTTTACACAAACCCGTCCTTTAGTGACCGCTGCTGTTTTTACGTTTCTCCACTGTTAGTGTTTAGGTCAAATTTTCCTCTTACTCGTTTATTCAACCTACACATATTATACACCGTTTTTTCCACCATTAAATTGACTTTCTAAAAATACCATTGTTTCCATCATATCGAATAATTTACTATAAAACAAATATGAAATATGATGAAAAAAAATGGTAAAAACACTTTTTCGTAATTTAATCCCCAAAATCTACAACCATCAAAAAAACACCCGGCTAAATAGTTTAAAAATTTTGTCCCGAGAATAGAAATACCTAATTTTTACATGTTTTTGCTTCTTAACCCCTTCACTGCTGAGCCAGTTCACCTATATGCGCTGCCCTCATTCTGACCGTTTTGTGCTAATTATTTTTAGATGACAGGCTAGGTCCTATTTAACTACCCCCCCCCCCCCCCGACAACAAAAAAAAAATATTCTATCTTACTTAATTATTTTATTATTTTTTTATTATTATTTTTTTAAAATTTTACTTTTAAACCAAACCTGGTCATGTTTGGTATCATGGCCATGATCAGGCCTTTCCATTGATGTCAAACATGACCATCTAGCTGCCACGGATCGGGAGATAAGGGGATCCTTTGGATCCCCTTATCTCAACATGGCAGCTAGAGGGTTAACCGGCCCACTGACATCCTCAGACATATGGTGAGGTTGTCAGTGGGTGGGGGGGAACCGGGAGGCTTGGCTGACATCCAAGATGTCAGCCTCCTCCAGGTTCGAATCGCGTTTTGGCGCCGAAACGCGATCCAGCAGCAAAAATATTAATGCTATACACCGCTGAAAAGAAGAGACTCTCCCCTTTCCAGCGGTCCAAAAGCATCACTGTAGCTTACATGGTTGGGGAGATAGAGGGCTCCAAAAGGAGCCCCCTCCCCTTCCTGTATTTTCACCACTGGCGCCTGCCGATGACGTCATCACGCAGCATGATGACGTCATCGGATCGGCCGGCCCCCAGAAAACTGCGAGGCAAGCTTGAAGCTTGCCATAGACGTCGTGGGAGCCGGCAAGGAAGGTGAGTATCGGGCGGGAGGTTAGGAGCCGCTGACGTACTATGTACGTCCGCGGGTCTAAGGGAGACCGGTGGGCAGGACGTACATAGTACGTCAGTGGTCCCTAAGGGGTTAAATCCACGTATTCCTGATACATGTACTAGCACCAGTATACGGTTACCTATACTTTTATACGTTTGTGCGCTTGTAGAAGTTTTTGTCTAAGATGCAAGTCCTGCTTGTGCCTCAGTTTGTGCGAGGTTACTGTAAATTCACATGCTTTGTATGGGAGATGTGCATTTACGCTTTCCTAGAGGAGAACAAGCTATTCCATCCTAGCCCGTTCTCGAATCCAGATGATGTTATTCAGTACTATATAGGACTACCAACTTTTAAACCTCCGGTGTGGAGGGAATTTGCTTTTGCAAAATCAATTGACACCAAAATTTATTAAATATCCTAAAGAATCCCGTACTCACCTGAGATCCCGCAGTGCAGAGGGTGGCGCGATCCGCTTAGGATATAGCATTATTAAGGTCCTTTGACTGAAATGTAGCAGCATATTCATTGCTTCTGTCCTGCTGCAAGGCTGTGTGGTGCCCGGAGAGTACCTGCTGACCAACAAGTGGTTTGAAATGTGCCTTTGGTGCTCTTCCTGGTACAGAAAAAAGGAAGGCCACTTCTCTGGTATGTCGTACAAGTGTAGAAAGATCATAAAGTTGGAAATATATATATATAAACCTGGCTGCATGAAACCTTTGCAAAATTTGAAGATCTGAATATTTTTAAATGTATTGCTATTGGCACCTTTCCCCAATGTGGTCAAAATTCAGTGGTGAGAAATCTCTGCATCCTTTCTAATGGTCTGACTTCTGTAGTATGAATAGTTTTCCAATCCTACAATCTAGTAAGTACCAGTAAAGAATTTACAACAACACTAAACAACACTACTGCAGAGGTATGCGATCAATAACCCCATGTCCATCAACGGTCCATGTACTGCCCGACAATTCTACAGGTTTACGAATGAACACTCGAACATCAACTTGCATCAAGAATGCTTTACGAGCATCCATGCCTATGTATTCTATTTTCTGGATTCATACGTTGCAGATGTTTCTACAAGTTAAAAGAAGAAAGAAGCTGCAGTAGGTGTCTGAGATTTGATTTCTTTAGCAGTCAGGAAAAAAAAATAACAGAGAAAAAACCTCCTACATACATCTATTCCACCTCTTTGTTGCAATAGGTCTCTATTGAGAAGTCTAGTCTAGTTTGCTTTGGAAAAGCTGATCCTGCAGTTCTTGAACGTGGCAAAGTTCTGTTGTAATAAAGATTCTGCTTTGCATTTGTACTCGAGTATCAATGGTCAAGTGTGACAACACCACAATTCAAATAAATAGATGCTCCAAATAGAAGCATCACCTGTATATTTTCTCATGCTCCGTTTTGTATACTTCTTTGCAGGATTAAATATTTAGCAAGATAACAAATACAAAGATTTAAGCCTCCACTTAATATGTAATTAAGCCTCATGTACAGTGGCATGCTCTTGCATAGGACAGTTTCGACCTAGGACAGCAGCTTGGTTGTAGATAGTGTGTCAACAATTTGTTTCCATACTTTGGTGTTTGCGGCCAAGGACGCAATGCCACTCAAATGTGTCGAGGCCTGGCTAAGAGTGTCGTTTTTTTAACAAAACCAATCTGGTAAAAAAAGAGTAGTTTGTGGTGTCGGCAAAATGCTTATTTTGTACAATCAAGGAGTTCATTCAAAGGACGAAACCTCTATCAGCACTTCATGGATTCTACTTCATAGCTTCCTTGTTCACAGCCGTAGGTGGGATTTTTTGCTCTTCTGTGCAGGGATAACAAAATGGGTACCAGACAAGTCTTTTGAAATATTTAACGAGAATCCTGATGTAAATTGGTAATGTTTTGCTTCAATTTTTCAAAAAACACCAACATAGATCATACAAAAATTTATAAATCACGTGTCTTGTCTCAATTTAATTAAAGAATACCACATTAACAGATCTTTACATATTTTTGCACAAAGGGTTTCATTCTAATGTGAATACAAACTGTAGTTAAAAGAAGTGGAATTAAATACATCTGAACAATTCCCGACTTTCCCTGTAATCAGGTTTGTGGGCGCGTTACGGATGTTCTGATAAAAAATTCTAATCTTTTGGTTGGATCTTCAAACCTGGAGCAGATGTGCTAAACCTTTATTAAGGTGGCAGAGAATTCAGATTTCCTTCTTTTATTCTATTTGTGGAAGTTTACTTTGTTAAAAAACAAATTGGGGGGGGGGGTCTTCTCCCCCATCTGAAAAGAGCTTTCAGTCAAGCTGTTATTTTTCCCTTTTTACCATTTTAACATCATTTTGGTTTCAGAGCAGGCAACACTGCCATGCAGTTCTAGCACCGACCCTTATGAGGAGAACCTGGTCACTGCAGTTATTTTAAAGCTGTATTTATACATTATATTTACAGTAGGCTTACCAGGCAGCAACATTGCAGATTTTCTCCAAAAATATGAAAAGAAAAGAGGCTCACCCACCTGTTATTTATTTGGAGTAAAGGTCAATACCGATCGCAAAGCACCTGTGCTGAGAAATGAGGCAGTCATCCTGTCAGATGAAGCCACACAGGGCAGGCCATTGTGCTTGCAAGGAAACCAGAAGGCTGGTGTCAATGAAGTGGTGTGTTGTGCTTAGGGATGTGTTCACCAGTCGAGCCATGGATTGAGCAACAGGGGACAATGTAGTAAAACACTGCAAAATAGACAGGAGGCAATATACTAAACACTATAGAAGATCACTGCTCATTGCGAGGTTTTGAGAAACTCTCAATAGGCACGTGGAGTTGCCTTTAAATCTGTAGAAGTCAAATGAGGCCCAGAATCATCAAGGAGGCTAAGTGTCAAACAGGAGCAACGCTGTCAGTATGGAGGAGGACAGCCATCGGCCAGGTATGTCCAGGCATCCAAGCTTACTCCAACCCCAGTTATTCAATGGAAGTGGTCTTGAGATGGTCAGGTCAGTGAGGGACTACACATTGACACACTCATCGTCACCACAGCTGTAACTACAGAACACACACACACTATTTGGAACTTCCAGACGTGAGGGGGAATGTAATTTTATTCAATAGATATAGCTTGTATTTAATGACAGGAAGGGGCTCTTATACAAAATAATTACAAGGAATGCTGTATAAACATGTATGCAAGTACGCTTTAATATTCGTTTAGAATTAGAATGCTTAATTGACGTTAATACAGTTATCATAAAACCCACTAAAAATTAACCAAAAGGAGGCTTCCCTCTTGCAGTGCTGTGTGGACAGTGATGTCCAAACTCCAGCCCCCCAGATGTCCATGAACTACAACTCCAATCCTTTTCCATCCATCTAATGCAGAGATTTCATGGAGTTGTAGTTCAGGAACATCTGCGGGGCCAGAGTTTGGACATCCCTGATATAGACAGTCCTGTGCACTGAAAATTGTCGCTAGTGGCACATGGGGCAGTTGCTGTGCCACCGCACTTTCACCCCCTGCTTGCATAGTATTAAACAGGTTTTAAGAGGATAGCTTGGTAAAGAAGTTCTTTTATGGAATGGACGCTGGAGGAGATTATTATTTCCAATTAAAATCAACATTCACATTGACAAACACAATCCATAATATTATTAAAATTCTATCTTTACATTTGACACTATTCCAAAAGAGTTTGGTTAAACCAGGGCCATCCAAACTCCGCACCCCCAGATGTTCCTGAACTAAAACTCCCAGAAATCCCAGACTGCATTAGATGGATGGAGAAGCATGGGAGTTGTAGTTCGTGGACATCTGGGCGAGCCGGAGTTTGGACTTCCCTGGGTTAAACCATTTAACAGAAGAAAGAAAATCCATAGGGATAAATACACGTTAAGAAAAACATTAGTATACAAGGTTCTAATTGTGGAAGACATTTACACATCTGAGCAATTCAGAGAACTGCTTTTGCATAGAGAGCTCATGTGCTACATTCCCCACATGCAGCAAGGAACTCTGGGTAGGACATACAAATGAAGTCCGCAATTTCTCACTTTTTTGCATCCAGGGTCTGTTTAACACAGAACCCTCCTTGCCAGTGTAATGCCATACTAGATGACTCTTTAGCAAAGGTCAGGTTATGCAAAGAGTCACAGCCAATCCTGGACAGCTGTTTCAGGCTTATTATGCCCTCATCAGCAGGAGCTAGGCCGTGACTCGTTTCTATTTGATGCTTAACTCGTAGAGCAAATACATACTCATTAAAGTTATGGTGAAGGGCAAAAAGTTTAATAACTCCATATGTTGTTTGACCTGTCGAATAGAGCAGTGTAAATACTATATATTTATCATATTGAGCGCTGACCTTAAAATAACAAAACGAAAGACAGAATCTTTTGAGTCACACGTTTCAGGGGTGACCAAAACCCTAAACGCTTAAAATGAGTGGCACCCAGGGCACAGAAAACATTGACATGGCCTGGCATGTCACAGTGATGTAAACATAGAGACCAGTAGGAACACATAGGAGCAATGCAGACCTTTGTATAGTGTAATACATTCATTAAGGACCCAGTAAAAAAAATGTTGAACGCTTATGGCTACATTGTCCCTATATTTGCCAATCCATGTTCTAAAGCCTGGTCTCTGGTACAGAGAATCAAAGTTTGTTTACCTCTTAATCTAGGCCTCTACTGAACCCATGCCATGTAGAGCAATGACAGCAGAGGATTTGCACTTGTTGGACTAAAAAAAAAAAAAAAAAAAACATAAAAATGAGGAATAATGCCAATACAGACATAATAATGAAACCCATTCCAACACAACCAAGAACATATTTAAACACCTGCAAGCAATATATCATACATTCAACAGCATCAATGCATACACAAATAGGTACACCAATAATAAAACGTTCAGGTTTAAATACAAAACACAAAAAAGGTATTATTCCATTAGGACACATTTTAAAGAATTGCAGAGAAAAACGAAAAGTTGGCAGATTTCCTCCACTGGTGCTGAGGTAGAAAGAGAAAACAGATAATCTCCTCCGTGTTTACACATCTCTAATGCGTTCTATGAAAGGGGGCAAAGCTTGCGACGCTTAAAACACAATATCTCCTGTGGCTGCGAAGCTGCTCGAGGCGGTGATTCATGTATGCATCATGTCACCTCACCGTCAATGTGGTCTCTTCATCTGACAACATGCCATTCATTAGAGAAGCCAAATGATGACATGCCCAGACTAAAAACCAAACAATGCATCAATGAAAAGGAGTCAAGGCATTTAATCAAAACGCAATCAACTGGGACCAAACTTGAGGCTGGTTATAATACAGTGACATCTGTACAGAGACCCTTGTCCCCAAAAAAGACCGAAATCAAAAGGCATTGTTTTGACAACGAGGCCCGATTCTTACCACTACAAGCCCTCCTGGCATCCAAGAGGTTAAGCGGTGCCCTACCGCTGGTTATAGATTATTTTTTCCGCCCCATGTTCAATGAAACTGAAAATAAAACCGCGAAACGCAAACTTGAGAAGAAAAAAAGCCGTGAAATGCTGCCCATTCAGAATAAGAGCCAAGACAAAGGATACTCCATGCTCAGCCTCTGGGGGTCAATCTTACACTTTCCCATCATCAGCCCCCAACCTTTTCTTTTTCCGGGAAGCTGTGAAATCATGAAATGCAATAACTAATAGCGGCGATCAGTCTTCTCCCATTACTTCATCCAGGACAAGATGATTACATCTACACAATGACATGCAGCACATCATCGACAGAACTGCTACTGGCTGCCAACCTCTACTAGGTAAACAACTGGATGGATTCCTCAGAAGAATACACAAGGGGGAAAAAATGGAACATCCAAAACAAGACGAACAATCAAATACACAGAGGAACCAAATTGCTAACCTTTTAGGTTTTTGGGGTGGATCTGTTTTGTTCGAGGCATGATCCTCCTGCTGGTGCCAGGCTTTTCCTTCTCAAAAATGGAGAGTAATGCAGGGGAAGAGGAACCTCCATATACCCATCCAGTGCATCAGTTAATCCAGCGGCTGAACAAGGGAAGGAGGAAAAAAAAACAACATGAGGGAAGACAAGACTAAAAAGGAACATGACTGCACCGGCCCTGGGACTTCACACCCCTCCCACACTCCTCTAGCCCCCCGGCCTCCTCCCTCGTCCCTTCTACCTCTAAATATACAACATAATGTCTGAGCTGAAAATGATACGGCGAACAAAATAAAACAGAAAATAAAGTAGTGACTAGAATAATCTTAAAAATGAAAACGTAGTTAAGAATGGAGGGGGCGAACGAGAAATACTAGATGTGTTTTATACACACACACACACACACACACACACACACACCTCCTTCAGGGCATTGCTAAACAAAACAGCATCATCCTGCACATGAAGATCTTGCTGGCTGCTTGCCTCTGGATCATTCATGGTTTTATGAATCACATGCGATGTGCACATCCCACCAATGTGCCTGCTTTACAAATCAGGAGCCTGCTCGTCCTATTGCAACACTGCAAGCAAGTATACTGGGGAGGGCGAAGAAAAGAAAGGAGGGAAAGAGGAGGAGGAAAGAAGGGGTTAGTAAAACGGGGTGACAGGAGAGGAAGGCGAAAAAAAAGGATAGAGGGGAGAGGAGAAAAAAACGAGAGAAAAAAAGGAGACAAAGAAGAAGCAAAGAGCACACTTTGCAAGCCTGTGAAAGAGAGCCTGCATGCAGCAATTCAAGGAACATCCTCTATACTTCCACATAAACAAGGGAGCCAGCCAGGCTCAGCAGCAGAGAGGTGGGATTAGATGTGTTATAGGGGGAGGAGGACAATTAGATCATCATTACCACACTGAAATGTGACCTTCACGCTGCTTGGCGGTTTAATTTGGTATTTTTGGACAAGTATGTATGTTAAAGCAAGGCTGGGCACCGAACGCAAAGACATGGATGGTTTGGTACCCAAAGGATGTCAGGAATGATACATATATTACACTAAATGTATCAACTCTCACACCTAGCAGTTTGAGAGACAGGTTTGCATCTAGAAAACCCATGATGTCGAGTTGCACAACACAAGCAAAGGATAGGGGATGCAACAAAAATCTGCATTGAAAGGGTACATGTTTGTCGTTACCGATATGTATGAAGCAGAAGTTAATCTGTGTTTGGGAATAGCTGCAAGGGTTAAGTAGATGAGAGGTGCAGGCAGGATGCCATGAGCTGAGCCTGGCAGCTAAAAGGAGGGGGTGTTATCACAAGGACAGGGACAGACAAGTGGGGGTTGATTCAACAGAGAGAAACAACAAATGAGAGAGACCGAGTAGGTTACATTACATGCACTTGACAGGTCAGAAGGGGAAAATCACAGGCGACAGAGGACGGCTGGGTAATGTGCTGCGAAAAAGGGGGAAGGAACCAAGAGATGGAAAAAAATATGTGAATGAATCCGGGAGGAGCTTGGGGAAACCCCTGTACAACAGAACAGCCTGCTGAAACCTGGGAGGATTACAGTGAGGAGAAAGGGAGTGCAACCATTGCCCTTTACCAATCCTTTGGCACATACAAGCCTATATGAAGAGCGGATAGATAGATATGTTCCAATATTGTCTATATGATTAAACACACACACACTTGACAAAAGGAATATTTGCTTCTGTTATTTGTTTTTGTTTTTTAACAGTTACAGTTACAAGTATTTATAAAGCACCATCAAATTCCTTAGCGCTGTACAATGAGAGCGACAGAATAACAAATATACATACACGTTACACAAAAAGAACAACAAACAGCAAGACTCGTCAGCCTGAACAGATTAGCATTTTACAAAACACTTAATACAAAAACCAATATTATAACGGTTTAAACCCACAAGGGGATATTTCGGTGCTCTCCCGATCGCCACACTTCGGCGAGTTAAATTCGCCGACCCTGCAGTGAACCCTTCACCGCAGGGTCCCCGAAGTGCAGCGAATCGACCCGCCAAACACATTTTCAAACTGCCAAATCGAAAAAAAAAAGACGAGAAGGGGGGGGGTTAAAAACACAGCGCAACTTTTAAAAAAGAGCTTTCAAAAAAAACTACTGCATGAAAATAATATATAAAAAGGTCCTATGAATAATAGGTCTGTTACGGAAAAATTTCACCAAGAAAAAAAACCTGAAAAATGCCCAAAAAATTTTTAAAAAAATCTAAATGAGAGTTTTTGATGCAAATAAAAAGAATAAACGGTTGAATAAATATTTAAGAAAAGCAAGGAATTTTTTTTTAACATTGAAAGCTATGCGATTCACAGGGCATTTCACTGACATGTCGGTGTGATTCAGGTGCTCTCTGAATAGATTAATCACTACTTCTCTATGGGGATTTCACTGACAATCGAGCAGCCTCATCGACATCTACTCGAAGTCTCTTACACAGTGCAATAGTGTCTAGGGTGGAAAAATTGACAAACAACGGTGTTTCGCCCCTCCACCTAGGTCTCTCTCTACCTGGCAGCATTTTGCATTATGTAAACACAGTGGGAAGCAGTTTGTCATATTCGGAGGAATGAAAGGAAGAAGCCCATCTCATCAGCACACACATTAGAAGATGTTATGAACTACAAAACCTACAGGTTTGTTTATACACCAAGATATTTTGTTTTCGTTTGTTGATTAACCAAAACAGCAAACAGAAGTGAGCCAACACATTGCCAAATGTATCCGTTGTAAACAAAATATTATGCCGGGCGCTCTTGGAATCATCAATGGAAGATCAAGGTCTCACGCCCCCTCTCCAGTATTCACCTGCACTATAGATTAAAAATAAATAAAAACCATGGCATCTAGGTTCCTTCCTCTCTCCGCAGGTTAAAATTCCTGGTTATTGATCCCCAAAATAACTAGGAATAAACATAAAAAGGAAAAATAAAGGAAGGTTTTGAGCTGGTTTCCATTTTGTGTATTTTTTCCCATGATGTAATATTCACCAAAAGCTTTGCTTTGTGGCCCTTGTTTATTTAATCTACATTATTCAAACTGTTAAGATAAGAGATGGCAGCTGAAGGAGACAAGACAGGGAGCTTAACACTTTGCTGCTGGGCGAGTTGTGCTACCACGACAGCCCCTCCAGTCTGCCTACGCATCTGACGCGCATCATTGGCTGCATGGGGACAGCTCAAGTTCCCCTTTAAAGATTACCTCAGGTAAATGCAGACTGAAGACTGCAACCATCAAATCTTATCACCTGTTGCTGTGCTACAGATATCTGGCAAACGTGGCCTGTTTAGGCTCCATGAGGACTAGGGATGGGAACCACTGATCTATAAGAATTAAAAGGGACACTCTAAGCAAAAATCCCCCCCCCTGTTTATTTTATATTAAAATATACCTAGTACCTCAATAACTAGGTAGGGATTTTTTTTTTTTACACTGTAATACTTACCCTAAAATCCACTTGTTTCCAACGGCGTCTTTTTTTTTTTTATATACTCTCCTCCCTCCTCTTCCGCTCCCGTCCTTCTAAATCTGTAACTTGGCTTATGGTTTACGTGAGAAGCTCGCATGTGTGCCTCTCACGTAAGCCAGCCAATCAGCAGGCTTCCTCATCTTCTTGGATTAGTGTTACGCGCAAGAGGATGCGCGCAACACTAATCCCAGCCGCAGACTATGCTGGCGGCTCGCTCCCGCCAGCTACTGCGGCGAGTTGGAGACGTCATCATGCTGAAAGCGCGATGACGTCTCCTACTTGGCAATAGTCGGCAGAACCGGGAAATATGAATCCCGCTCTGCTGACTGACAGCTGGGAGGGCGGAGTAAAGTCCTCCGCGTCTCTCAGCTGTTTTCAGCTGTTTCAGCCGATCAGCTGAGCGGAGGGAGGGGGGACAGACAAGGGCATACTCAGGGCATCATGACCACCTAAAAAAGCTTAGGTGGTCATGTTGCCTAGAGTATCCCTTTAAGCTTTTTTTATGCACCGTTCTAGTTAAATTTAATCAGTAATCGCTGTCTTTTTCCCTCCCTCCACCCATGTATCACCAGCATATATGATCATACAGTTTTAAAAGCAGGTTCTCAACAAGACAGCGTATATTAGATGGAGAAGAATGGCCTTAATTGAAATGCTTTTTGAGGGTACGAGTACCAAGCATTTTTAAACACGACCAAATTAGAGGAGATCTGCAATGGAAGTACAGAACATTGGGGAGGTGTGAAGTACATTAAAGTTTACAAGATAAAAACATTTGAGGTGGATGGGATTATGAGCACAGATAACAGAGGCATAAGTGCTGCAAGGGACTTGTTCCTTTTGCTCAAGAAGAACTAAAATGAGCAAATAGATACATTAGTAAATGTTTTTTCCTTAACCCTTTTGCATTGCAGGAGGGACTACCTGCTGGCATATATGGGCCGCGTCACACCTGCTCACCAGTTGTTGCGCGGGATGGCCTAAGCCCCAGCTGTCCCCCTGCAGCCAATGAAACTCAGCAGCAGAGCCGGAGCAGCTGGGGGGGTGCAGCAATAGAAGAACACCCTGCCAGCGTTAACACCCTCCTGGTGGACGTGTTGCGCCTGGCAGTAAAGGGGTTAAAGTCAAGGCCAAAAAACAGTGTTCCAGTCAATGGAGTATCACTGGGATTTAGTTTGTGCGCTCACACTGGGATTAACGCCCAACTGTTTGGTTGATGTTGCATGTACAGTTTAAGCCCATGTTTGCTTTCTCAAATGAACACAGCTACGAGCATTTGGATAGAGATGATGTCAGAATGAAATCGGGGTTAATAAACTCAAGTGGTGAGGGTGTGTAGAGTGTCCCCTTTAAATAATTTTGTGAAAAAAATGAGTGGGAGGAGGGACTGGAGGTGGGAGTGATTTTGCTCAAGTGACTTGTCCTGAGTGTGAGAGGGAGTGGGTATGGACAAAAGACCAGATCTGAGTGTGGGAATGAGTTTGGGGAAAGGGACCAGACCAAAGGGAGGAGGGAATGGCAGTTCCTTACCAAAAAGGGTGTGGCAGGGAGGGTGTGGTGGTGGCACAGGACTCCCGCTTCAAGTAAGGATAAAACACAGGCATACAGCTCCTTCACACAGTGGCAGTATCCTATTGTTTGTGTTACAGTTCTGCTACTGTTGTAAACAGAATAAAACCAAACTGGTTGTGTCTGACATAACCCTAGAACTAAAACATACCTAGTAAAGCAGCGGCGCGTCTTCTCCAATCAGCTCCGAAGCTGAGGTTATTTACGTTTAACTCAGTCTGACTCTAAACAGTGTGTGCTGTGCACTGGACGATTAATTGACACCGATTAATCGATAATGGAAATAGTTGACAACTAATTTAATCATCGATTAGTTGCCGATTAATTGCTTCAGCCCTAACCAGAACTACAGGTTATTTGAGAGGCAATTTAGGAAAAATGTGTTGCTAAACTCTAAATGTACATTTGCATTTGTAGATGCAAAAATAGGTGCTACAAAAATATAAGCATTAGAAATATTTTCCTTCCAGTAATAACGAAAGGTTCACTAGACGTGCAGCAGTTTAAAAAAAAAAAAATTGAAAACCCACACACATGATCTTCTATATGTTGATACAGGCGCTTGTTGATGTCACAAAGTAAACTGTAAAATAACAAAAAGGCTTAGGAACTGCACAAAAAAAAAAAAGTTACTCAAGATATACAGTCAGGTCCAGAAATATTGGGACATTGACACAATTCTAACATCTTTGGCTCTATACACCACCACAATGGAGTCGGAATGAAACAGTCTGCTTTAACTGCAGACTAGGGATGCACCGATACCACTTTTTTAAGACCGAGTACGAGTACCGATACTTTTTAAAAGTACTCGCCGATACCGAGTACCGATACTTTTATTTAATGTCATGTGACGCTTTCCAATAGGAACAGACCTCATATAAAAATTTATATGAGATTGACCGCAGCTCACATGGATTTGCCCCCGGTCTCATGGATTTGCCCCCAGGTCTCATGGATTTGCCCCCAGGTCTCATGGATTTGCCCCCAGGTCTCATGGATTTGCCCCCAGGTCACATGGGTTTGCCCCCAGCTCACATGGGTTTGCCCCCAGCTCACATGGATGTCCCCCAGGTCTCATGGATTTGCCCCCAGCTCACATGGATTTGCCCCCAGCTCACATGGATTTGTCCCCCAGGTCTCATGGATTTGCCCCCAGGTCTCATGGATTGGCCCCCAGGTCTCATGGATTGGCCCCCAGGTCTCATGGATTTGGCCCCCAGCTCACATGGGTTTGGCCCCCAGCTCACATGGGTTTAGCCCCCAGCTCACATGGGTTTGGCCCCCAGGTCTCATGGATTTGGCCCCCAGGTCTCATGGATTTGGCCCCCAGGTCTCATGGATTGGCCCCCAGCTCTCATGGATTTGCCCCAGCTCTCATCAATTTACCCCCCGCTCGAACGCTGGCCGTGTGCATGTAAAGCACGCGGCCAGCGTTCCCCTCCGGCGCGCCAAATACTCACCCTTCCTGAAGTTCCGGTCTCTGGGCAGTGATGCGGTCACGTGGCCGCCGGGCGCATCTGTGACGCTGCCTCCAGCCGAGAGGCAGCGTCACAGGAGCGCCCAGTGGCCGCGGGAACGCATCACTGCCCAGCGACCGGAACTTCAGGAAGGGTGAGTATTTGGCGCGCCGGAGGGGAACGCTGGCCGCGTGCTTTACATGCACGCGGCCAGCTTCCCCAGCCCCGCGGATACCGGCAAGCCGGCCCAGCGCCGGCTTCCGGTATCGGCGGGATGTATCGGGCCGTTTGCACGAGTAACAAGTACTCGTGCAAACGGCAATATCGGCCCCGATACCGATACTAGTATCGGTATCGGTGCATCCCTACTGCAGACTGTCAGCTTTAATTTGAGGGTATGTACATCCAACTCAGGTGAACGGTGTAGGACTTACAGCAGTTAACAAGTGGGAGGCACATCTGCAAAGGGACCAAAGGTAATGGGACAGAATAATAATCATAAATCAAACTTTCCCTTCTTAATACTTGGTTGCAAATCCTTTGCAGTCAATCACAGCCTGAAGTCTGGAACGCATAGACATCACCAGACGCTGGGTTTCATCCCTGGTGATGCTCTGCCAGGCCTCTACTGCAACTGTCTTCAGTTCCTGCTTGTTCTTGGGGCATTTTCCCTTCAGTTTTGTCTTCAGCAAGTGAAATGCATGCTCAATGGGATTCAGGTCAGGTGATTGACTTGGCCATTGCATAACATTCCACTTCAGTCCCTTCAAAAAATCTTTGGTTGCTTTTGCAGTATGCTTTGGGTCATTGTCCATCTGCACTGTGAAGCGCCGTCCAATGAGTTCTGCAGCATTTGGCTGAATGTGAGCAGATAATATTGCCCGAAACACTTCAGAATTCATCCTGCTGCTTTTGTCAGCAGTCACATCATCAATAAATACAAGAGAACCAGTTCCATTGGCAGCCATACATGCCCACGCCATGACACTACCACCACCATGCTTCACTGATGAGGTAGTATGCTTAGGATCATGAGCAGTTCCTTTCCTTCTCTATACTCTTCTCTTCCCATCACGCTGGTGCAAGTTGATCTTGGTCTCATCTGTCCATAGGATCTTGTTCTAGAACTGTGAAGGCTTTGTTAGGTGTTGTTTGGCAAACTCTAATCTAGCCTTCCTGTTTTTGAGGCTCACCAATGGTTTACATCTTGTGGTGAACCCTCTGGTGAAGTCTTCTCTTGATTGTTGACTTTGACACACATACACCTACCTCCTGGAGAGTGTTCTTGATCTGGCCAACTGTTGTGAAGGGTGTTTTCTTCACCAGGGAAAGAATTCTTCGGTCATCCACCACAGTTGTTTTCCGTGGTCTCCCGGGTCTTTTGGTGTTGCTGAGCTCACCAGTGCGTTCCTTCTTTTTGAGAATGTGCCAAACAGTTGTTTTGGCCACACCTAATGTTCTTGCTAGCTCTCTGATGGGTTTATTTTGTTTCTTCAGCCCAATGATGGCTTGCTTCACTGATCGTGACAGCTCTTTGGATCTCATCTTGAGAGTTGACAGCAACAGATTCCAAATGCAAATAGCACACTTGAAATGGGCCTTTTATCTGCACATTGTAATTGGGGTAATGAGGGAATATCACAAACCTGGCCTTGGAACAGCTGAGAAGCCAATTGTCCCATGACCTTTGGTCCCTTAACAAGTGGGAGGCACATCTGCAAACTGCTGTAAGTCCTACACCGTTCACCTGAGTTGGATGTACATACCCTCAAATTAAAGCTGACAGTGTGCAGTTAAAGTGCATTGTGTTTGTTTCATTCCATCTCCATTGTGGTGGTGTATAGAGCCAAAGATGTTAGAATTGTGTCGATGTCCCAATATTTCTGGACCTGACTGTAATTAGATTACTTGTGCATTACAAACAAAATTGCATCATAAAACACATGCTGCGGATTGCATGTAAAAAGGAAAAATAGTTTTTTTTATCTCCATTTTGTGTATTTTTTCCCCATGATGCAACATGTACCAGTTACACGTATTTATGATGTGCCAACAAGTTCTGTAGTGAAAAATCTAATGGTGATTTTTACATTGAGGCTGTAATTTAGTTTATACAGCATTTAAAAAACTTAATGAGGTGGAAGAGAGAATGTGCAGATAAGGCAGTAGGGGGTGTTTTGTGATTCAGGCTACTCCAGATAAGAGCAGGCAGCTGAATGAGTTAAGACGGGGAGTTTAAAAAGACCTCTGATCTACTCCCGGTGATGTCCTTTGAATACATCCCACACAATGAAATGATTTGAGTCGGCTGCCTGACCCATAGACTCCATTCTATTCTCAATGCCACAGAGTGAGGAGCACGTAACGTAAAGATACGGTGGGGGGGGGGCAGTTTACAACACTAAAGATCACAAAAAACTGATGCAACCAGTGACACAGTAAAATATATTCTTGAACAAAAGAGAAAAACAAAGCACATGCAAGATATCAGAAACATAAAAAACACGACAAGGACATTTTTAGGTGGGCACAGTCCAACGCCTTTAAGCAAATGGATAAATCACAATACTGTAACAATGTTATAATGCATTCACAGAACACCTCTAAATGCAATCTTATCAGAGACCACATAAACACCCAAGATATAGTTGGTTTCTACTTTTAGCCTCTCAGTCTGAGCACATCACTTTGTTTTAAATAAATGCTAGCTAGTAACAACAGGTCGCCCCTGACTTCTAGAATGACCGTTACCACCTTATTCTACTTGTTTCTGATCAGAGTTCGTTCTTTGCCATTACATTCAAGTTGCATGTAACACCCAAGACCTATAGGTCCCCACTTGGGTCAGATAAGCTGGTTTTTATAGTTGCTGTTGCATGTGAATTGCATTATTGCTACACTGCATCTGTATTTTGTTTTCACATTTTTTTTATGTAAAAGACCAGTGGTTCTGAAACTGTACCAGTTTAGATTCAGATTCGGAAACGCATCACTCCATATTTATCTGCTTAAACAAGGAGAACAGAAAGAAATATGTAACATGTGCAGCAAGGGGAGTAAACGGTCATATTATAGAGGGGATCTGATAAGTTTATATAAATATATACGGGGCCATTATAAACCATTGTCTGGAAACCTATTCATTAATAGGACTATACATAGGACACGAGGTCACCCATTTAGACTGGACAAAAGGAAATTCAGCCTAAAGCATAGGAAGGGTTATTTTATGGGGAGAACAATAAAGCTGTGGCATTCTCTGCCTGTTGAGGTGGTTGGGTCAGACTATACAGACATTTAAACAACAACGGCATGACTTCCTGCCAAAAGAGAATATTAAGCGTTAGAATATTTAATATGTGGGTAAAAGCTTCTTGATCAAAGGAGAAATCTAACTGCCATTCTGGGGTCAAGAAGGATTTTATTCCCAGTGTGTGGCATATTGCTGAGTGCTTCAGTTTTTCGTCTTCTTTTGGATCAACAGCAGTTCATAATGTGTGAAAGGCTGAACCGCATGTCTTTTTTTTTCCAGCCTATGTAACTATGTATATCTATAGTAGTTTGTAAACCTGACCACATGAATCACTGCAAGACACATGTACAGATATTGTAAATATGAATTAATAATAATAAACCATAAACATTTCTGTTATGTAAATGCCCTTGCCAAAGAACACAATATAAAAACCGCAACACTGGAAGGCCAATGTAGCTAAAAAATGAGAGGCCAATGTCTGGACCCCACTGTGCTAATCCATGTTCATCAAAAACCAAATTAGATCCAACACTAGTCCCTCAGACAGTTTCAAAGTGGTGAGTTTTAAGGTCACTGCACATGGCTGACCACAGGTCCATTAACTGCATTTATAAAAAGAAAGAAAAAACTAAATCAATTTCCAGTGTGTCGAGAAATAGCAAAATAGAGAATGTGTGAGGTGATGCAGACAGTAAAGGGTTGACAGACCGATGCTCGGAATACAAGTACAAAATGAATCTAAAGTTAAAAAAAAAAAACAACAGCAAAACACACAAGCGTTTACATCAGCAACCACAAGAATTTCTCCTACACAATTTACTCATAACCTTACTTAAAACATCAATGTTAAGAGACTTTTTTTATTATTTATTTTAAGCCATCAACCAGATCCAGCCTTTATTAGGCAGGTGGAGGTTTTATTAAAATACATGAAGCAGGAAATGGGACACGGAGATTCACATAATATGGTTTACAAATACATCTTTGTGCTCATCTGTCAGTGTTTTTTTCAAGGACAATTTAAGGAGACTGCTCTGCACTCCATGTAGGAGAATGGGAGGGCACAGAATCGAGAGGCAACTGTTAACCCTGCATCTTCCATGCTCTGACGGATACACACTCATTCCTTTCAAATGGCTAGGAAAACAGTGAAAAAATATAATTTTTTATATTCTGCAAAGAAAGTTTAAAAAAAACACCTCTTATGATCTGTGCTGTCATCAGTAATAATCGGAGTTGCAGATCTAAATTTCTTAACCAGCAGATGCCCTTCAACATTCATTATTAAATGGTATGAATTCCAATAAACGTGTGATGTGGCTGCTAATAAAGTTGATTGCCATATTTCAGGCATATCTAGGATTACCACCTTTTACAATCCCTGGGCACTTCAGGTAGTGTGCAAAGACTTCACATTTTGTAGAATATTTAAACATACCAACGTTGGACTCACGCCAATGGCTCGCAGTAAGCTTGCACTGAGAGCCTTCATATTTGCAGGGTGATCACTTGGTCAACAGAGTGCAATGACCTTAAATCGGGTGATCAGCATCCTTGGCCCTCCAGATTTTTTGGAACTACTGTACAGCTCCCATGATGCTCCACCATCAGGTTAGGGAAGACACACGGGAAAATATCTGGAGGGCCAAGTTTGCGGACCCCTGCCTTTCAGCATACCATTTTGAAACTGCCCGAGAGACTAGTGTCATCTCCGAGGTTCAGGAGATCACCACTATTTAGATACATTGGCCCTTTAGTGTTGCCCTTTGACAAGACTAAGGTCCCGTTTTAGGACAGAAATGTTATATGGCTTAATGAATTTAACAAAACTAACTTGTTTATGAATGCTTGAGTTACACAGATCTTACATGGTTTCTGTGGCCCCAAAAACGGTACATGTTCCGATTTTAATATCGGAGCACAGTTACGGTCACTTTTGGCCTACTGCCATGACACACAGACTTCCCTTGGGGATGCATATGCAATTACACAAATTAAAATAAATAATATTACCTCCACCAGTACCACCACTCAACTCTACTGGCATAAACAGTGAAGGTTTCAAGAACTATAAATGCAAGATCCTACATCTAGGAATGCACCGATACTAGTATTGGTGCCGATACTGCCGTTTGCACGAGTACTTGGTACTCGTGCAAATGGCCCAGTATCCGCAGGGCTGGGGAAGCTTGCCGCGTGCAAGAAAAGCGGCTGCGTGATCGTGCCACAGCCGTGCGACCAGACCGTCGGACAGGTGAGTATTGCGGATCACCGGAGGGGAACGCTGGCCTCGTGCTTTTCATGCACGCGGCCAGCTTCCCCAGGTCTGTGAGAGCTGGGGGAAATATCCATGAGAGCTGGGGGCAAGCTACATATCCATGTGAGCTGTGGGCATTCTGTGTATAGATACATCTCTCTGGGGGATATATACATGTGAGCTGGGGGCATTTTTATATGAGGTCTGTTCTTATTGAAAAGCGTTCACAGGACATAAAATAAAAAGTATCGGTACTCGGTCTTAAAAAAGTGGTATCGGTGCATCCCTACCTACATCCATACAATGTGCTGTTTTAAAAAGGCAAGAAAAAGTCCTACCAAACCTCTAACTAGGGATGCACTGATAACACTTTTTAACCCTTTCGCTGCTGAGGCTTTTCCCGCCCCTATGCGGAGGTCATTTTTACCTGTTTTGCGCATCATGTTTAAACGTGTTTTGAAGGCTTATTTTAGTATATGACCCAGACATATTATATATCGTTCTTTCCGTCAGACTCAGTAGATTCATAATATGTCATTATTATATGTATACGTTATGTCATGTCTGTATATTATAACAAAAAATGCAATAAAATATGTATTTTCAATCATTTACAATGTGTAAAGTGTTTTTTTTCACATTTTAACATGCGAGCAATTGCGGTTATATTTTGTATGGGGTGCGCTTGTTAAAAAAATTAGAGATGGGGTCTCGTTACATTTTTTTTTTGGGGAAAATGACACTATTTTTAACAAACGCACCGCATACAAAAATCGTTAGTGCAGCATCATTGTTCACATTATAATTGAAATGGGAACAATATTGCTGCATTAACAAACCAAAAAAAAGTGTTTATTTTTTTTAAAAAAAAAATTTTAAAAAATTTTTTTATTTTTATTTTTCATTTTTTTTTTTTACAAAATTTTTCACTTTCATGTTTGGTATCGTTGCAACGGCCATGCTCTGGCCGATCCAACGATACCAAAATTTAACCCCTAGCTGCCACGGATCGGGAGATAGGGAGTTCATTGGAACTCCCTATCTCCACAGTTGGTGGCAGTTAGGGGTTAAGTCTAGGACTGGCGTCATCGTGCTACGCATGATGACGCCAGTCCTCTGGGGGAGTTCCCGGAGGCTTGGCCGACATCCAAGATGTCGGCCAGCTCCGGGAAAGGATCGCGAACCGGCGCTTTTCAGCGCCGATTCGCGATCCAGCTCCCCAGGGGTTAATGCCAGGCATCATTTGGAAGGGCAGGCTGTGCCCTTCCAAATGATGCCTGGGTTAACCCCCTGTGCGCCGCCGATCGGGAGGGAGAGAGGTCCGAAGGACCTCCCCCCCCTCCCTTTCAGGCGCCTCCTCCGCACATGCGGGGGGGGGGCGCCTGAACTAGGTGTCATTTCGCCCCCGCGATGACACCTAATTCTGGCGGCTGCTGGTCCGGATGCCGGGCTGACATCCAGGATGTCAGCCCGCACCGGAGGGGCCAGCGATCGGCCGGAACCCGGCCGAACGCTGACCCCGATGGGAGGACGCGCTCAGCGCGTCCTCCGCATACCAGCGGGACTGCTGAGGACGCGCTGAGCGCGTCCTCAGCAGCGAAGTGGTTAAAGACTGAGTACAAGTCCGTAATTTTTTTCCCCAGGTACTCACCGATACTGAGTACCGATACTTTTATTTAAGGTCATGTGACAGCTTTCCAATAAGAATATATATATATATCCCCACAGACCTATAAATACTGTATATATACCCCCACAGACCTATATATACACCCCAGATCTATATATATTGTATGTATACCCCCAGACCTATTTATACTGTATGTATACCCTACAGACCTCGGAGCACTCTGCCAGTCTCCATCTAACTGGCTCCTCCAGTTGGCATTGTTGCTTTGAGTGGCCACCGGCAAAGGTTGCAGCCCGGCCGCTCGCTTCACTTGGGAACCACCAGCCGCGAGATCTCGTGAACTCCAAGTACTTGCTTCTGGCGGTTCCCAAATGACGCGAGCGGCCGGGCTGCAAACTTTCCTGGCGGCCGCTCGAAGCAACAATGCCACACGGATGGGGCCTGGCAGAGCGCCATTCGAGCACTCTGACAGCCGTGCCTGCCCCTCGGACACTGGCCGGAAAGCCAGCGCTGGCTTCCGGTATCGGTTGAAGCATAGGGGTGCATCTGTACGAGTACCATGTACTCGTGCAGAACCCGGTATCGGCACCGATACTAGTATTGGTACAACCCTACCTCTAACCATATCCCCTAACCTTCCCCACACCCTCCAATACCCTTACCGCAAATTTTATCCCTAAGTATACCCTTAAATATAAGCCCATAAACAACAAATCTAAAGGACATACTCCAGAGCGCACATTGACCTGCATCTTATTACCCTTCATCCATATTTAGAAAGACGTATACAACAAAGCGAAGGTTAAGAAAAAGAATAAAATCACCAAGAGATTTTAGTGCATTGTCAGAGCCATTTACACATTGAAGCAAATCAGAGTCTTTACCACAAGTATCCATGGTGTGCAGTTATCTAAATGTACCTTTGAATTCTAGGTCAGACATGAAAAAAAAAATCAGGTTAACAGCCCTGTCACTTTTTTTGCATTTCAAGACTTCAAAAAGGTGGTGGTGTACACTGGCTACCCACACTCAGCCTGGCCTGAAGAAGGTAATAAAACATCTCTTTCGATACAACTACTGCATGATCAATTTTATATACCTTGCAGGCTGAGACGTACCTGGAATGCCTCACAGCTGTAATTGCAGCCTAATGCAGTTCTACCAAGAGAATATACATCAGAAAAATGACATTGTACAAGATCAAATGGCCAAGATCCCAATAAATCAATTTTAACAGGAGGTTGTAACTGCAAAATATACAATTACTAATAAATGTCAGTAAACACAAACTTGCATAAAATACTATAAATCTCTCAGAAATACAGCAATCTGTCAAGGATTAGGAGTGATGCTTCCCACCATCTCAAATGGTCATTCTAGTTCATGGGCCAGGTTATCACAGGTCAATAGAATTTTTTTCTCTGGCTCCTAAGGATGCGTATATGGCAATTTTATACAAGTTGGTCAAACCCTGTCTTCTTGGGAAATGGTCACACCCTTTCCGACAGGAAGTGAAATTTTGACCAGATCGTCAGAGGAAGTTCATGTGTTTCAATCTATAGAAATGGATACAAAGACTATGTGCATGTCAGAATGAATAAAATAAAAAAAGTTTAAAGAGAGGCCCCTCTATGGCCACTCCATATAGGTTAAGCGGTCACAGTACCCCGAGTATCTACAATGCTCTCCCAACTCCTGGCGTGTTCCCATTGGATTGAGTCAAGGACTTAATCCTACCCAGAAATTCAGATCATCAGGCATCGGGACTAGGAACCAATTTGGGTCACATCTCCCTCACAACCATTGGAAAGGGTGGAGAATCCAGTACACTGCAGCCACTTGACATGCTCTGGCTTACAAGAAGCCTGCGAACGTCACATCTGGAAGATTGCGAGACAGCGCTGCACTGGATACAGGTTTTAAAAAGGATCTTAATCGTTATAACATGAAGCGGGGGTACAGACAGGGTTAAGGTAAGGGGGTTAATGCTTAACCCCTCCATTTCTCACCCCCTGCCCTTTTAACCTACTTTGTCCCTTTAAGTCCACTGCAGTGGATAAAAACCTTTTTTGTGGAAAATGGAGTTAAATTGACAACCCCAGTAGAACTCCACACACACACACACACACACACACGAAAAATAAAAGGAAAAAAACATGGATTGCTCCCTAAAATAAACTCCTTGATCCGGCCTGTGTGCAAACGAATATGGGGATTTTCCATAATCAGTTTGTGCAGTAAGAGGAGAGAATAAAAGGAGGACAGTTGTCTTTAGATTATGCAATAAAAACATTTGTTTTGTTATTGTATTGTGCTTCCAGTCATCACCCTTATCTTGATAGAACGTTGACAACTATTATTTGCTGCTGGGGTCACTGCATTCAACAAACTGTAACAAATGAGAGGAAACCATGGCAAGTGAAAGGAGCTTTAAAATTCATTAATCCAGGAATCTATACATCATGCAATAAATTTTTTAAAAATTGCGATGAATAACTAGATTATAAATCCCCTATAATCCAATAGAACAAAAATAGTCTTTAAAAAGCAAAAAATAAAAATAATCAAGCGGCTAGTATTCGCCCTAGACAACATAACACAGGCAAGTATCTGAACAATTTGCTTTAGAAATGACGAGGAAGTTTTCACGAGTTGATGGTCAAGAAAAAAAGCCAACATGCGACTGTTTTTTTAACTTGTTTTACAGATTTGTTTAAATTCTTCCACATCAGGGCCCAAAATGAAAAATGTAATTAAAAAAAAAAAAAAATTCATGCAAAATACATTCGAATAGTTGAAGTTATTTTAGAAAAAAACACTGGCCTCTAATCCAGGTGAGTCGCTGCTGCTGGTGGTATACTCTCCTGGAGTCCAGGCATACTAGCATTAGCCATGCTCGATACTGCATATTGGGGATCGCGCAGGGTCAGCAGAAGAACACTAGAAAACTATTTGTCCTTCTGTTGGGAGGGACCGCTCTAGTGTTTGCAGGGTAAAGTGCAAGGTAAAATGTGGAGCTGTTTTTTGCATAGGAATGAAAGTGACCAAGTGTGATGGACATGGGGGGCTGAGTAGAAAATGTGTGATGTCGTGAGATTGATGAGGGTGCATAGCTGGAGTGAACTAGGAGTGGATTTGTGGTTGGGTGAGTGACGTCGGAGTGAGGGTGTCAACAGGAGGAGTTATTCACTAAGGCCAATGTCAGATGAGCGCAGTCTGAGCGCACTCTGTGTGCGTGCATAATGAACGGACGTACTGACGAAAGATACTGTAGACACCACACGGTCCGTTTTTTTTTAAAGGATGTAGAACAAAAAAGGGAAATATGGGAATCAAAATTAATTATAATTAACAGGTACAGTCAGCCAGACCATAAAAACCTCTGAGCGTCAACGTTATGGACGTCGCAAATGCGCTACGCGTTCTTGCCTAACTTGCGTCCGTTTGCCACGTGCGTTGTGCGCACGTACTTCGTGTGTGGGTCTCTATTGCTCATGATTCTATGCTACGATGGACGTTAAACTGTGGGGCGACATGGACGTGATGAATGCGTTAGTCTGACGCCGGGCTAGGCTGGAGAATTTGCCACTGAATTGCACCGAACTGTGAATTTCCCCGTACAGTGCAATTTCGTGGCCGTTCATCTATACACCAAGCTGTCAATCTACCAAATACTGGCAAATTGATGGCGAAATACGGTGCAGTTCACCACAGATTGGCAGTAGCGAAATAATTGGCCCATAGAGTAGTAATGGCTATCTTCACAGAACACCGAATTGCACCAAAGTGTCAGTGAAATTACCAGATTTTTGAGGTTTCCTTCTGACACTTTTTTTAAGACAGAGTACCGATACTTTTTAAAAGTACTCACCAATAACGAGTACCGATACTTTTATTTTATGTCATGTGACCACTTTTCAATAAGAACAGACCGCATATAAAAATGCCCCCAGCTCACATATGGATAGATTGCCCCAGCTCACACAGATTGCCAGGCTCCAAGTGCTCGGAGGGAGCATCTGCCCCCACGGATGCCGGCCGGCCGATCCGGTCGCAGGGCTGTGACGCGATCAAGCCACCGCTGGGCCATAGAGGCCTTGACACTGCCTCCAGCCGAGATCTCGCGGGAGCCTCCTGCGAGATCTCGGCTGGAGGCAGCGTCACAGCCTCCATGGCCTGGCAGCCGCATCATAGCCCTGCAACTGGACCCACCGCTGGGTGAGTATTGCGGCCCGCCGGAGGGGAACGCTGGCCTAATGCATGCGGCCAGCTTCCCCAGCACCGCGGATACCGGCAAGCCGGTCCAGCGCTGGCTTCCGGTATCGGGGGAACGTATCGGGCCATTTGCACGAGTACCAAGTACTCGTGCAAACGGCAGTATCGGTGCATCCCTAATATATATATATATAATTTGTAAAGATTAATACATTTTACTATAACTTTTAATGAATATTTATTTTAATAGTTGTGTGTGTGTGTCAAGGTGTATGGAGATGGTTAGGTATGTGGGTAGGCATCCGTATAGGTTTATAGTAGGAGTGTGTAAGCGTACGTATAGTGGATTAAGTACGGGGTGAATAGCAAGGCGTTTCTAAAGAAGTTTTTGTATAGCGGTAAACAAAAGTGAGCCGCTCACTTTATTAGATGCCCGAGCCCAATTTTTGTCCCAGTCCGGTGCCTTAACATTTTACCACTGCAGCTTCTCCAGAGGCAGAATACAGCTTCCCGGCATCTGCCACGCACTTGAAGGTGAGGGCGGAGCTTAGTGTGAAGACTCATCACATAGTTACATAGGGTGAAGAAAGACATGCGTCCATCGGGTTTCAGTCGCTCACACATCACCTACTGCTGTTGATCCAAAATAAGGCAAAAAACCCAGTCTGAAGCGTTCGTCAATATGCAACACACTGGGAAAAAATTCCTTCTTGACCCCAGAATAGCAGTCAAATTTCTCCTTGGATCAAGAAGTTTACCCACATATTAAATATTATAACCCTTAATATTCTGTGTCTGCAGGAAGTCATCCAGTCGTTTTTTAAAAGTCTACAGTCTCTAACCCAACCACCTCAACAGGCAGAGAATTCCACAGCTTTATAGTTCTTACCTTAAAATAACCCTTCCTATGCTTTAGGCTGAATTTCCTTTCGTCCAGTCTAAACGGGTGACCTCGTGTCCTGTGTATAGTTCTGTTAATGAATAGGTTTCCAGACAATGACTTATAATGAATTGTATATATTTATATAAGGTTATCAGATCCCCTCTAAGGTGCAGTTTCTCTAAACTAAACAGGTTTAAGCTTGTTAGTCTTTCCTCATAACTTAAACCTTCCATTCCCCTTATTAATTTAGTCGCCCGTCTCTGCACTTTTTCTAGCACTATAATATCCTTTCTTCAGACAGGTGCCCAAAATTGCACAGCATATTCAAGGTGCATTCTTACCATTGATTTATACAGAGGCAAAATTACGTTTTCATCCCAAAAGTGAATTCCCCTTTTAATGCATGCCAATACCTTGCTGGCCTTGGAGGCTGCTGTTTGACATTGCACATTGTTACTTAGCTTGAAGTCTATGATTATTCCCAAATCCTTCTCCTGCTTGGATTTCCCCAACTCTGTACCATTTAGGGTATAAGTTGCTTGTGTGTTCTTCACTCCAAAGTGCATAACTTTGCATTTATCTACAGGAAATTTCATCTGCCTGTTAAGCTCCACCCTCCCCGTTGAGTGAGTTTGTGACATAGTACTGTCACTGTGAGGGAGGGGAAGGACTCGATAGGGCAAAGTATAGCATGAAGACAAGACATCACGCGTTTTCATGTTAAGCTCCGCCTTCACCATCGACTGAGTGACAGGATTGGAGTTGAAGAGAATTGGAGAGGGGAAATGTTGGGAAGGTATTCAGGACTGGGAGGGACAGGACCTGTGGTGCAGCAACCTTACAACCAAAGGGACAGATTGGTTAGGGAGGGTTACTGCTTCCCTGGATTACCGGCAGCACTATCTACGCTGCCTGCTGGTCGGCCGCCGACTGATATTGCTAGCCGCATGAGGACGCGATGGCCGCAAGATTTAAAAATCAAATGGCGAGTTAGGCTGGCAGTCCACTGGGTTCGTATTTGTGCGATCATCCGACTAATCCCACAACATTCTGGAGATTCAGCCCTCATCCACTGCCTTCCACAAAACGACTTCAGACAACTTTATGTGACTACAACAGACTAGTGAGCTTTCCCATTTTAATGGCATTTGCCAGACAACATAGGGACAATGATACAATTTACATAAAGAGAAAAAAAAGATGGGTAGCAGGGTATTTGTCCCATAGAGAAACAATTCGGTTTGAAAGGCCCAGTGGGCGAATCGGTTTGTTGAAGGTAGTTGCAAACGTTGTCCATAGTCGACAGCCAAGTCCGTCGTCCGACTACGGACCCAATGGATGGCCAGCCTACAGCTCAATGCCCGGTCATGGTTTATCCTGTTTAGTGAGATTCTTGTTTCTTTGTTATTAATTTATTGTGTACCGACGGTCTTTGTTTGACTATCCATTCTGGTTCTGACTCCTGGCTTTGTCTGACCATCTGCTCTGGATCCGAACGTCGGCTTGTTCTAACGGTGTTCATTCTTCGTTTCTGCCCTGTGTTTAGTGATCCGGCTATTCTGAAGACCCTTGATCCCTACATGTCTGCATGTAGGGATCAAGGGATTCCATGTCATGGGGTCGCAAAAGTTTGATCTGCCCAGGCAACCGGAATGCTGGCTATGTCGCTGGTTCAGCATCAATAATGTGATATGCTAATCTGAAGAGATGGGTAATCTGAGTAATTTCTTGATGGCCCGAAGAATAGGGGGGAGTCTGATAGGGCACAGGACCGGAGCTGCCCTTGAGAAGTCTAGGAGAGGAGAGTTGGCTTTGCAGTTGTAGACAGGACAGGTGGAAGTTGCCCGCTGACCGGTGGTCTAGAAGGAACGAGCTTGCGGAGTAACGCAGAGATGTAAGGGGGGGGAGGGCGAGTTAGAGTGATTTGAAGGGGAGCATCAGTATCTTAAAAAGGCATCTTGAAACGTACAGGAAACCAAATCAAGGGACCAAAAGAGGGGGGAGGTATGCAAGGAGTGTCAGGTGAGAAAAATAATCCTGGCAGTTGTAATCATTACAGATTGCAAAGGGGCGATGCAGGTGATGGGGAGGCCAATAAGGAGCAACTTACAGTAAACAAGTTGTGATATAATAAGTGCATGAACCAGCACAGTGGAGGTATCTGAGCCTTCCATTTACTCGTAGAGAGATAATTGGCAGGGGGGGGGTTCTTCTTGGTATATACAGAAATGTAAGAAACACAAATGTGCTTCTAAAGCAAACAGTTAACCTGTTATAGGAGATTATTGTTAGGCTGGAATAGCTGCTGAGCCTGTAACGGTTCACTACTTAAGGTTATCCCCTAAATTGCTCCCAGTCTTTGCAATAGAGTATGACGAGCGAAGGAAGCTGCAATTATAAGATTTAAAAAAAAAAAAAATGACCTGCACTGGCAACCAAGGCATTATGGGAGAATGTGTACACCTCCCTGGTGGAGTCTGAACTAGAGCCCTCCTCATACGCAAATAAAGCATCACAGTCAGATATACGGTATTAAATATAAACCATACACAACTGTAAAACTGATTTCTGTCCTAGAGAACATAATTTTCACATAGAACTAAGAAAACAAGATATTCTGACCTAATCAAATGTTCTCCCCAAACCTGCCAGGCACCCTTTTTTTAATAATAATAATAAAAAAAAATAAAAACTGTCCAACTCCAATTCGTGGGCTAAAAAAAAAAAAAACAAAAAAAAAACGATTAACGGTTACCTAAATGTTAGCATGATATTGTTGTTTGAGACTTTATCATTCTCTTCCGTTTTCCATTCGCTGACACTGATGTACGAGTTTTGAGAACATACTGGCAAATACACACACAGCGCCGCTGAGAATAATGCTGACTATGTATTACAGCACTATGTACGAGGAGTAAACTACATGACTGATGACTAGAGGAAAACAGACTCTATCCAACAACTATATTGCAAGGAACTACAAATAAACAAAAAAGGTAACCTGGCCTTACAACTAAAGCTAGGGTCAGACGAAAGCATTTTCGCGTTGTCTGTGAAAAAGTGCGTTCGAACGAATGGACGCATTTTTTCACGGAATACGCGATAGCGGTCATACGATGCGCATTTGCATCCGTGATTTTGTACGGATCATCAATAAAACCCTTTGTGCATCTGGACGTTATGTTGGCCGGACATTAGCAGTGTCTGACATCTCCAATTCACGCACACACGCCTCTAGCGGACGCAGCGCACTCTGTACAACTGTACTAGAGGTTTTACGCTCGACAAAATGCGTTAGTTTTCCACTTGCGTTGCGCAGCCGGACTTTTGTGCGACCGTACTTCGTATATTGGCCGTCATTGCCTGGCATTTGCTGCTACTACGGCCGTGATTAAGTGCGCCTGCACGCGCGTTCGCACTGCGCTCGTCTGACCCTAGCCTAAAAGTTAGAATAAACCTGTAAACTAAAAAGATAAAGTTTGTCAAATACTGACAAAAAAAATGAAATTTACATTAAAATATATATTCATAGCTCAAGAAATCTTACTTCAGCAAGTCTAGTGCATGGACCCTGCAGTCCCAGGTTTCAGAACTAGTTAGCATTGTTTAAAAAAAAAAAAAAAAAAATTTGAGTGGTCACAGAAACCTAAGTGCCTTACCCCTGCACCCCACAAAAAGGGCAAATTCAGCCCTCCAAATATAGAAGATTAGCCACGTCCAGAAGCGGAGATTGTCAACCGCTGACCTTTGGTTCCTGAATACCAGGAGTTTCAGTTCTAAACGTGTAGTTGTAGTTTGTCAGGAAGCTGGCGGCTCATTACATCGGGGCGGCAATGAGGGTGCCCGGCACTGGAAGATGGGCAAATTTAAAACTAAAATTTTAAAATGAGAAGGTGTGGAGGGGGTCATGATGGGTTAATGTTTAACACGTCTGTCCCCATACCTGTTTTCACTCAAGAGATTCCCTTTAAAGAAAAGGGCCACTCAGAAGCATAGTCAAAAAGCAAAGAATTTCCACCTTCTACTCTCAAACCAATGATCTTTACATTACAGGAATCTACAGTACAGCAGACAATCACTCAAGGGACTATTAGACCCTGTTCAGACCACAGCGTTTTACAGCGCGTTCCTGCGCACTGTAAAACGCCGAGACACGGAAATCCCATGATCTCCTATGGGACCCGTTCACACTGGGCATATTACAGCGCGCAGGAATGTGCTGTAAAACGTCCTACGCCCAAAGAAGTCTGCAGTCTATGGCTGTGAACGCACCGAATGCGCGTCCACGTTTGCGCAATACGTGCATTAAAAAAAGGTGCATATTACGCCCAGGTGTGAACCGAGCCTTAGGGTTATCTTCAGATTCATTTAAATTGACCTTTACACGCACAAAACAACTCCGGCCTACTTTATGGGGAATTTGTTTTTACATGGGTTAGTAGTTTTTATTTAATCCTTTTATATACACTATAGTCAAAATGTGCATGTATACATTTCCTTAAATGTTCTTTAGCAAACAAAAAAAGTCTATGGAAGAGATATTGTAATGACAAGAAACCTGGCATAAAACAAACCTAATATGAATAAAAAAAAAAAACACACACACACACACACACACACCTGGATCTTTGTGACTTTTGAAGTTTTGTACAAGAACACACCAAGCAAAGGCAAGCCCCTCTATTGGGAGTTTTACCACCATTTCTCTTGAATTCAAAAAAGGTATTTGAGGAAGGTAGGGAGATTATATAAAAATGTCATCATTGGCTTCACCTGTTGACATCTGTCAAGCTGTGCAGAGACTCTACAACGCAACCTATATTATTAAATGTATATAATGATCAAGTCTTTTCCAGATCAGAACCAGTGTTTTTTAGGATGTTGACATCAGCATTTCAAACAACTCCACCAGTGCACTCTGAAAAGTCTGGGATAACAACAAAAAGTTGTTTTGGTTAGTTCTGGATAACACAGAAAGTGTCATCTGTGCTTATCCCTATAAATCCATGTGAACAAAAACAAACAATTCGAGGTTTTGGTTTACTTGCATGGCCATTGAAGTGGTTTTGTTTCTAATCCCTAAGTGGAATGGTTTCTGGGAGGGTATAAATGAAAACCCACCAATCTCTCACATGACTGAGAAGCAGCATGAGCATATGCTTAGAAAGCAGCTTTTGGTCTCATTAGGTAGGACTCTCCTTACCAGAGGTGCCTTGACGCAGCAGGTGAGCTTAACTTCAACTGGCCATTCAAGTAAACCAAAACCTCTAGTTGTGTTTTGTTTCACATGAAGCTATAGGGATAAGCGCAGATGACACTTTTCCTTGGTTAGGTTTTATGCATGCTACAGGGCTGGATACGTCTGGTAGTTGCAGCTGCCCTGGGAGGGATCAGGCGCAACAGTTTTTTCTGTAAGTAAAAAACATGGCTTCCTCCATGAAATGAACAGGCACATTGGCAACTATAAAAACTCCATTGACAGTTCTAAAATAAAAAAAGGTTTACTGGATTGAGCTGCAACCAAACATATCCATAATCTCAACAGACAGCAGGTACGCTTTAAGGCTGCCCACTGTACATCATTTCACCATCAAACGAACCAGTACCTAGTGAGGAGCAATTCCAAGCTCACTAGTAAATTCTTTTATTATGGGCTGCAATAGAGAATACCAAGTTAGCTTATAAAAACGGGTGTTAAACTGGAAAAAAGAATAGGACAAAAATGTTATGCCGGCCTCTCGGGCCGTGATTGACAGGATGGCATGATACAATGCAACTTCTCACTGCAAGAAGGACACCGAGAACATGTTTCCCAAGGTCTTTCCACAATCCCATTTGACTCTCCGTTTAGGCTTGAAGATTCCAGGAGAAGCTACCAGCAGCAAATGGTACCACTGACAGCATCCAAGCGTGGTTCCAAATATTACAAGCTAAGCCACTTATATTGCAGCTTGCTCATATAGCCGGTAATAGGGAACCACAAAGTGTTAACAGCTCGTGTGGTCCTTCACCGTTTGTGGCTCTGTATTATTATCTCAACTAGAATAAAGCCTATGGTTTTCCAACTCTTCACTAGCCTACCAAATGGCTGTTTACCAATGGCTGTTTGCTATGGAAAAAGTCTTGCTCAAAGTCTGAGCTAAAAGTAAAGATGTGCATATGATTTAGAATTAATTCCCCCCCCCCCCTCATTTCCTTCCATGTGTTTTTGTCTGTGTGTCATGTATTCTGTAAAATATATTTCCTGCCTTTTGGAACATGTTCGAAAGACTTCCATAGGGACAGTCAGTTTCCTAACTGTATGGACAAAAGTGAAGATCTTAACCGTCAAGAGTTCTTGGTTTTTACAACTTTCCCACTTTTGGTGTAGAACTCCTCACAGAACATTCAGGGTTACGTATGTTCATTCATTTTCACAAGCTTACTCCTTAAGGCTCGTGTCAGACGACCGCACTGATCACGTCCATGTTACCGCACATTTGTACGTCCGTTATAGCATATAATTAGGACAAATGGAGCCCCACACACAAAGTACGTCCACACCAACTGCGGACGCATAACAGACGCAGATTAGGCAAGAACGTAAATCCGCTAGAACGGACGCACAGAGTGCGCCTCGTCCGCAACGTCCACATAGCTTTGTGTGTGAGTGATGGACGAGGACAGACGGACTCCATTTTTGACGTCCAGCATTTTTGACTGACAAAATGGTTTTCATATTTAATTTATTTTCCCTTCTACAGCAGTCAAAAACAACATCAGTTAAAAAAAACAGACTGTGTGGCCGTCAGAAAGTGCGTCCGTACTGCACGGACGTACAGTCCGTACAAAATGCGCTCGTCTGACACCAGCCTAAAACAAGTTACTGACAGCTGAGGAGCAAAAAAAAAATGATTTTCTCAAGTTCTCAAATGTATTGTGTCAATAGATATTTATCTTTATTCGTACCCTATGCAAATATAGCAACAAAAGCAGAGGTGTATCTGGCAGAGACCTTTGCTGTATGTAGTAAATTCCAAACGTGTGCAATTAGCATATGGTCTAACATACACATAAAATAAAGTCATGACACTTTGGTTGGCATCAAGGAAAGGTTTTGAGTAAGTGTGTACTCGTGCTGCTTTGTGTTATGAGTGGTGTCAAGCTTCAAATATTTACCAAATATGGCTAAAAAGAGAGTTTGGACGTGTGTTCCCCTTAAAGACGACAACAACACTGTCACTGTACCCCTCTACCAAGAAGGATAGAACTGGAAAATACTGTACATGCCTAAAGGACACAAAGAGGAATAATGACTTTCATTAAATATCTATGGCAAGATTCCAATCCTTGTGCAATCTTACCAGAGCCATTAAAGTCTATGGAGTTAAGTTTACAACAACCTTGGAATAGAGCCATATGTATGGAGTTGCTAGATTACCAACGCTCCGTTTACGTTTACACCGGGCATAGAATCTAGCACTTAATGTTCCTAATCAGGGCAGCTATAGATCTTAAAAATGGCTCCAATAATAAAAGAAAGACATCACTACAATGGTTATAGTTAATCATTGAATTCCAGGCAGAAGTAGGGCAACACTGTACCCCCCCCCCATGTCCCTAACCACATGTTTTGAGCCATTGTAGGGCTCTCCCTCCAGGTAGGTCTCATCTTTATTTCCCCAATTGTAAAGCACTGCAGTGTACGTTGGCTTTATACAAGAAATAATGTAATATAATGGCCATACATTGACTGACTGATGTGATCCACCTGATGGCCTTTGCAGCCAACTGGGCTTTTGCCCTGAAAGCCCAATGGCCAGGAGCACTTTCCTTTCAGGGGCTTTTACATTGCTCTCCAATCTCAATAGAGCTCATGCATGGAATTGTACTTTAATTTGTAGGGATGCACTGATTCCACTTTTTTAAGACCGAGTATCGATACTTTTATTTTATGTCATGTGAACGCTTTTCAATGAGAACAGACCTCATAAAAATGCCCCCAGCTCACATGTATATATCCCCGAGAGAAAATAAATTATATATATATATATATACACAGAATGCCCCCAGCTCACATGGATATGTAGCTTGCCCCTCGCTCACATGGAGAGCGCCCCCAACTCTCATGGAGATTGCCCCCAGCTCTCATGGAGCCGAGAGGCAGCGTAACAGAAGCGCCCGGCAGCCACGTGAACACATCACAGCCGCGCGACCGGACCTTTGGAAGGGGTGAGTATTACGGCCGCCGGAGGGCAACACTGGCCGAGTGCTTTTCATGCACGCGGCCAGCTTCCCCAGCCCCGCGGATACTAGTATTGTATCGGTGCATACCTATTAATTTGGTTCCCTGTCAAGATGAACGGTGTATTGAATCCCTGCATTTTTTCCCCCCATTGTCCTTTCATACAGAACTGTTCGAAGTGCTGTAGAGACTAAAATAGTTTAGGAGTCTGGATCCATTTATAATTTAAGCAACAAGAGTTTAAAAATAAAATTCATCTTTAAATCCTGGTAAGTAAAGTGGATGCACAAACACAATAGAGCAGGCAAGAGTGCACATACACTGTAATTTCTTACTGTAACAGGATTCTCAGATTAGTGAGCTCCTATCCACATGGGTGATTCTGTCATTAATAGGAGAACAATAATGGTTTGATTTTCATGAAGAGAACAATGTTGCAATGCAGTATCTAACAATGCAATAGTGGAGAGAACATCGTTTGATTGTAGAATACACTATGGTATTAAAGTATTTTTTTGCTGGTTTTAGAGCTAGGAATTGTTTTTAATAAGATTAAGATAGATAAGTGTCCTTGAATCCAAACATCAAACTAATCACTTTCAAACATCACAGAGTGATAGATTTATTATGAAAAACCCTCACAAAAATACATGCAATGCTGGAATTCCATTTAAAATACAATGCAAAAAGAAGACATACAAGAGACAAAAGTTAGTGTCAAATTGGGCTACAGGAGATTTGAGAGCAAACCCATGTTGTGCTTGCCATCGCAGGCATTCCTTATAGGAGTCACATGAAATGCAGGCGATGGTTTTAAAATCTTGAAACCACATGACAGTACAGGGCAGGGATGAAATGACCGTGTGTATATTACTATTGAATAGAGGGCCCAGTGTACAGACAAAAGGAAATCTGCTCGCTTGAGCATCCAGCTACACCAGCATTTCCCAAACCTGTCCTCAGGACCGGCTGACACGTCAGATTTGCCAGATATCTGAAGCACAGCACAGGTGATTTGATTTGCTGCTCAGTGATTGCAATATTCAGTCTGCATTTCCCCAAGGTGATCTGTAAAAGAGGGTCCTGAGAACAGGTTTGGGAAACACTGAACTAAACCAATACCTCGGAAACATTGACTTGCATAGGCTGGTCTGGAATGCAGAGCTACGCATTCTTGCCCCAAACCCTGAAAAGACTAAGGACTGCATTCTGGGCAGAGGGAAGCCCCCTTTTGATAAAGCCGAATCAGCTCAACTATTAAATCAGCAAGTCTGCTGGTTGGGGGGGGGTTCTAGTATTTAAACTTCCATAAATGGTCAGTAAGTGGTCATGGTGGTAAGAGTGTCCCTTAATCATTGACGGCTTGGGGCATATTTCCACAGGGACGGCCAACCTTTTAACACTCGCACCCTTACTTTTATTCATCCAAGGTGTAGTAACTTCTAGGGATGCGCCGATACTAGTATCGGTGCCGATACTGTCCCTTGCATGAGTACTTGCTGTATGCATATATAAAAATCGAGCCAACCACTAGCAGAGATGCATCAAGTGTCCACCAGACTTTGCCCCTGAGCGCTTCAGCCACTGTCCACTCTACCAAGGTACTATTTGGGCGGTGTGTCCCTGAAAAAAAAAAAAAAAAAATAGGAGCCTGGTATCGGGAACCCCACCATCCGACCTCCCTCTCCTCCTGCAGGGAGCGTGGCCACTCCGCTGGAACTGTTACCCAGGTACAGTATCCCAGCTGCTGGACTTATACAGCTCACCACTTGGTCCCCCATGCATGGATCAGGGAGCAAAGTGTATCCTGCCTTGCACGAAATTTTAACAATAAATCAAAACATAACATGACAGGGAAACAAAGTATCAATAAACAACAAAATAATAAAATACAGACGGAATAAACAAAAGAACGGCCATCTCGTCACACTGGTGATACAGAGAGTCGTGGATGGAAGAATCTCCTCTAACTCACCCAGTATTTTCTGCCCGATCATGGAGCAGTCCTTACATCTGGACCACTTTGCACAACTTTTATCCGTCTCCACTGGAATCTAAGTACTGCACGTGAATGGAGAGGGGGAGAGAAAATCTGTAATCCGTGTCCTTAGCCTCAACTCCGCAACAAACTCTGGGTGAGTTTGTGAGTCTTGTGACAGTCTTTTAAACCAGAGGGCTTTCTTCTGTCAGGAAGACAATCAACAAACTGTAGTTGTACAGTTATCTGAGGTTATAGACTGCAATGCACACCTGTTGCATTTCTAAATATCCAGTATGGAGATCATATATAAAAATTTCCCTAACCACTCCGGTTACCCACAGTTATCAACCGTACCAATATAAGGTCTTTTCTACCTCTTCTGGTGATATTGTGGAATACTTTGCAGTTCATGAATTTTCAGCCTCACAAATAGGGATTTTTAATGTTATTTAATTGGCCATGGTGCCAACTTCTGTCCTCCCACCTTAACAACGGATTAAAAAGTATTATCTCTTCCTAATCAGTACATATTCTGCTGTTTGGGTTCATTTAAATAATTAATAAAGTAATGTGCAGCTATCAGATGTAGTTTGAAGAGGAATCATAGGTTGAATGAGAGGCAGTGCTTTTCTAGGAAACATTTAAATGATCTATGCCATTTCACACACAGCCAACATTCAACAAATTAAAAAAATAAATAAAAAGTTACTGACCCAAGGGGTTATTCAAAGAACACAAAATCTTTGGGGCTTTCATTCGGCACACTTCGGCGAGCTCAATTCGCCGACCCTGTGGTGAATTCCACATTCAACGCAGGGTCCCCGAAGTGCGCCAAATGGATCCGCTGGGAGAAAAAAAAAGAGAAAAGCAAAACAAACAACTTTGTACTCATGCAGATGCCCCAATACCAGACACCAGCATTGAGTTGGCTTGCTGGCATCCGAGGTGCTAGGACGGCTGGCGGAATGCTCTAATGGCATTCTACCAGGCCCCTGCGGCAGGCCGCATTGCAACGAGTAATTCCCTTCCGCCGCAATCTTGCAGCTGGGGGGGGGGTCCCAACTAGCAGCCGTTCTAAACCTTTGCCAGACGCCGATTGGAACGCGACCAGTCGCAGAGGCCTGGTAGAATGCAGTTAGAGCATCCTGTCAGCCGCCCAATGAGTATGCATCGGAGGTCTGAAGTGTGTAAGTGTGTATATATCATACACAATCTGGTCTGAGGTCTGGAATGTTTGCAGGTATACATGTATCGTGTACAGTGGGTAAATGGGGTGTCTTGCCATACATTGCAGTATTAACATAAATGGGACAGGCTTTCAGTAAAATCCTAAATCATTTTCAATTGGTGTCGGTGAGTACCTGGAAAAAGAGAAAAAAAAAAAATTACCGGTACTTGGGTCTTAAAAAGTGTTATCGGTGCAACCCCAATAGAAACATATGGGATTCACCGGTTTAAACCTGTCGAACAAAAGCACCTGGATGTTTCCAACTTTTCAGGGCTGTCCGGCGTTCTCAGAATATATTAACCATTACTTCTCTATGGGGAATTTCACTGCTGCCGAAGGTCACCAAATTGCACTGAATTTTGCTGCCAATTCGCCAATATTTATGCAATTTGGTTGCAAATTCGCCAGGCTTTGTATAACCTACAGCGTATGCAAAACAGTGGGATAGGAGGAGGCAGACAATTTGAGTATTTACAAAACAGGAAATGGTGATATATTAGAAATCAAAATTGCAAATTAAAAAAAGTGTCTTTATACGCCAGTGAATAAATATTTTACAAAAAGAATATATATATAAATGAGATCCTAATTAGAAACACAATATAGCGGCAAATTGTTGACATTTTCAGAGAAAATAATTCTACCCAAAAATACAAATAAGACTGCAACACACAAAGATTTAGTGTGTTTATTGTAGATGTTCCTGATATCTTACAGGTGTTTTGTTTAGTTAAGATAATATTTTACTCTGTGTCACTGGATGTATCCATTGTGTGCTGTAAACTGTCCCGTCCCCCCATGGCATCTTTACATTTGTTCCTACCCTTGTGGCATGGAGCACAGAATAGAATGAATGGATTAGAAAGTCAAGTAAACTGGACTCCCAGCAATGTATTGTGTGGAATGCAGTTAAACAACATAACCTGGGGGTTGATTAGAAGTCTTAAAAGAAACACTCTACACATCCTGATCACTTTATACTTTTAAAACAGTCAGGATGTGAGGAGTGCTCTCTTTCCACTCCTCCGTTTTGCTTAAAACGCTGGATAATGTGGAGGAGCTTGCCTAGTTTCCCGGCTACCAGTTACTAGTGAGTAGTCTTGTTCACTTTTCACATAATAAAAGTAAATAATATTGCACTACTTCAAATTCTCATTTCCCACAGCAGCAGCAAGTTTGGAGGGGATGGAGCAATGCCTTAATCCGCTGCATCACCATACTGTATTCCCCACAAGGTCATCGGAAAGGATAGAGTCTGGCCTTTGCAATGATACAAAACATCAGCATATAAATGTTTAAAAAGTAAAAATTTAAAAAATTGCAAGATGTCTTTCTCTGTTCTAATGCAGTGGTATTATTCACTTATAATGCAAGCAATGCCACTGCACTAATTCACCTTCTCATTTCCCACAGGGACCGAATTTGGAAGTGATGGTATAATGTGAATACTACGCATCAATTCATCTAAAACAGTCGAACCGCTGCGAGGAGAGGTGGGCATCATTTGGACCCCCGTATTGCCATTCTGTACACCCCACTTGGTCAAGTATCAAGACAGGTCAGAGTCTGGCCTTTCCAAGGATATCAAACATGACCATACAAAATATTTAAAAATTTTAAAATAATGAAAACCAAATAGGAGGGGAAAAAAATATAAAATTTAAGGCTGTGACAATGCCCATTTTTCACATATGAAATGAGCACTGCTATTGCTCACCTTCTCATTTCCCACGCTGGGAGCAAGAGAGATAGATCATATTTTTCATAAAGTGCAATACGCCAAAAGACTAGCAAAAACTTTCATTTTTTTCAGTTTTGGTTAAAAATTTCTTTTTTTGGGGGGGGGGGGTAGTAACCAATTCTCCATTTAGGATTTATTTTCATAAAGACTTACCCATATGATATATAACCACAAAGGTTTGGATGATAAAATGTGGAAAAATAAATTGGCACGCTGCGAATGATTTACTTTTAGGCTAGGGTCAGACGAACGCATTTTTCGCGTCGACCGTGGAAAAGTGCGGTCGAACGAACGGACATATGTTTTCACGGAATACGCGGTAGCGGTCATACGATGCGCCTTTTCGTCCGTGATTTTGTACGGATCATCAATAAAACACTTTTTGTGTCTGGACGTTATGTTAGCCGGACATTAGCAGCGTCTGATGTCTCCCAATCACACACACACGCCGCTATGCGGCCGCAGCGCACTCTGTACGTCAGTAGTAGCGGTTTGACGTTCTCGAAAAAATGCGTTCGTTTGCCACTTGCGTTGCGCGGACGAACTTTCGTGCGGCCGTACTTCGTGTGTTCCCCGGCATTGGACGTCATTTGCTGCTAGCACGGCCGTGATTTTGTGCGGCTAAACGCACGTTAAAGCTGCGTTCGTCTGACCCTAGCCTTAGGCTGGTGTCAAACGAGCGCGTTTTCTACGGACTGTGCACATGTACAGTACAGACGCACTTTCTGACAGAAGACGCGGTAGTGGCCACACAGTCAGTTTTTTAAACTGACATTATTCTTGACGGATGTAGCAGGGAAAATAAATTAAATATGAAAAATATTTTGTCCGTCAAAAATGCTTGACGCACAAATGCAGTCCATCTGACCACGTTCCATCACCCATCACTCACACACAAAGCTATGCGGACGTTGCAGACACAGCGCACTCCGCACATCCGTTCTAGCGGTTTTACGTTCTTGCCTAACTTGCGTCCGTTTGCCGCGTGCGCCCTCAGCTCGGTGTGGACACACTTCGTGTGGGGGCTCCATTGGCGATTATTCTATGCTGCGACGGACGTTATTATGTGCGCAAAAACAGACGTTCACACTGCGCTCGTCTGACACCAGCCTTATAGCGTTCTGATGGGTCATGACATCTACACATAGAAATGAGATATATAGTCTGGCTTCTACAATTAAACAGGACTTCTCATTTTCACCAATTTTTGCTCATCATGGTTAAACGAGATTAGCTCAGCACACAGGGGTGAAATTGCTCAGCAGGGGACTAAAGCAGTGTAACTGAAATACCAAAAATCAGGCCATGTTGCCAGAATTTTGGTGCAGTTCAGCGTTTTGTGAATAGAAGACACAATGGTCTATGCGGCAATTTTGGTGCCGCCGAACTGCACCGTATTTTGGCGTTTGTTGCAATAACGGAGGTTAGTGAACAACCCCTTAGGTTTGTTTTTTTCCCCTGCCATGAGAAAAAAGGGAAAAAACACAAAATAAGGAAAAAATGTATAATTAGCATCGCTTTGATAGACCTCTCCAGTTCCAAATCTCAGGGGTTTCGATAGCCAAGTAGAATTAGAAGACCATTGTGTTGGATGTCCATTCTCTTCAACAGTCCTGGAGTAGAAACATCAGCAGAGTCTGGTGTACATGGACATTGAGGTCATATCAGGTTAATGCCACTTTGACAAGGGAGAAAAATAGGGAGACCTCTTTTGTTTAAATCACAGACACGACTACGTGAAATGCAGTTTGAAAGATAAAAAAAAAAAAAGATGGGGACATGGAAAGGATAAAGGAACAGTTGCCGAACAGAAATGGAGGATTGACAGAAATTGAATGCCTCACCTGATGTGTTGGTTTTCTAGACCAAACAACACTAGTTGTGTTTATGCAGTGGTGTGCTTCTGACACCAGACAAAAATGGTTCCTTTTTTAAAAAAAAGTGCTCTATTGGCATGTATAGTCTGTGGTTTACCAAAAACTGCTCCTGTAGTACAGGATAAACCTCTTGTACAGGTACGTTGCATGTTTTACTTGACTTCAAGATTGTCCGGGTCATTGTCCTTTTAAGAGGTCCAACAGCCCCACTAAAAAGAATTCCATATGCAAAAAAAAAAAGGTTTTATCTCCTAACCAACACAGCAGTCAAGGACCTTATAAAGTTGATCATCAATAGCGGCTTTGACCAGGATTATTCTAGCTGTGATTAGCAGCACCCCATGTGAATTTCACATAGTTTCTAATCATGGTGGATTTGATTAATTCACTAGCTAGAAATACTCATTCTTTCAGGTTGTTCTAATCTTTGCACCAGATGAGGATTTCACATTTAGAATAATAACCTTTCACATTAGTTTAGCTTTCCGAGCAAAACAAATTTTGATAGATATACACAGATAATGATGAAATTACTGTATTAGTAAAATCAACACCATCTTACGGCGCACAAAGTGATCACTGTCGCTATATGTTCTGCAGAAAAGGTGCTCCCCAGCCACCTCAATAAGGCTGGGGTCAGACCAGCGCACTTTTAACGTGCGTTCTGGCGCACTTAATCACGGCCGCACCAGCAGCAAATGACGGGCAATGACGGCCAATATACGAAGTATGGTCGCACGAAAGTCCGGCCGCGCAACGCAAGTGGAAATCGAACGCATTTTTTCGAGAACGCCGAACCGCTAGTACGGACGTACAGAGTGCGCAGCTGCGGCATAGCGGCGTGTTTGCGTGATTAGGAGATGTCAGACACTGCTAATGTCCAGCCTACATAACGTCCAGACGCAAAAAGAGTTTTATTGACGATCCGAAAAAATCACGCACGAAAAATGCGCATCGTATGACCGTTTTCGCGAATTCCGTGAAAAAATACGTCAATTCGTTCGGACGCACTTTTTTACGTTCGCGTGTAAAAATGCTTTCGTTTGACCCTAGCCTTAAACCAGTTAAAAAGCACACACACACACATTATAAAAGTACAGCTTACATGAAAACAACCGGACCACTTGTGTAGAGGCTGGTTTTGTACATAAAGCTCATAATAACCTCAAAAAAATATAAAACATTCATAATACAGTCCAGTTCTAAAAGTCCTAAATCATGCAACAGCGGTGATCCAGCAAACTCGCATAACATGGAGCCCATAGCTCTTGATGTGGCACCTATGGGTTGTTTGAAGGCCTACCCATCTGTCGTATCTCTACAGAAAGAACAGAAGGACTCCAGTTCAGTATATCCTATTACAGTAATCTGGATGGCATGAAAACAAATGGAATACAACTCACCATCTGTGAGGCCAAGACTGGACCCTGGGTAACTCACTTCCTGGTTGTTTAAGCTTGTGCACAACCTTTATAAAGGCCCACTGGTTCTCCTCTTTATCATCCAACTGAAATGCAGTGGCGGCTGTGTGGGCAGCCTACAGTGCCTTTAGTTAGCAGCCTTTGAAATTGGTGTGGATCTGGCCAGAACCAGTGGGCATAGACGTCTCTACAGGGGGACCAATTCCCCCCCCTATGTTATTCCTTGCCTCCCACCAGGGATCAGCATCCAGCTTCCCCCACTTATTTGGACTGTGTGCATCTCCGTCCCCATGCATCGTACATGGTTTAGCAAGGGGTCATTGGAAAGGGCAGAGTCTGGCCTTTCCAATGATAGTCACAATGTCCATATTCAGTGTAAAATAAAAATATAAACTCAACATTTTATAGTCACAGGGTTGAAATGTCTCAGCATTACATAGTTACATAGTTATATAGGCTGAAAAAAGACATGCGTCCATCGGGTTCAGCCTCTCCCACATAACCTACTGCTGTTGATCCAAAAGAAGGCAAAAAACCCAGTCTGAATGCTTGCCAATATGCAACATACTGGGAAAAAATTCCTTCTTGACCCCAGAATGGCAGTCAGATTTCTCCTTGGATCAAGAAGCTTTTACCCACATATTAAATATTATAACCCTTAATATTCTGTGTCTGCAGGAAGTCATCCAGTCGTTTTTTAAAAGTCTGTACAGACTCTGACCCAACCACCTCAACAGGCAGAGAATTCCACAGCTTTATTGTTCTCACCGTAAAATAACCCTTCCTATGCTTTAAGCTAAATTTTCTTTCTTCCAGTCTAAATGGATGACCCTTGTCCTATGTATAGTCCTGTTAATGAATAGGTTATCAGACAATGGTTGATAATGGCCCCGTATATATTTATATAACGTTATCAGATCCCCTCTAAGGCGCCTTTTCTCTAAACTAAACAGGTTTAAGCTTGTTAGTCTTTCCTCATAACTTAACCCTTCCATCCCCCTTATTAATTTAGTTGCCCGTCTCTGCACTTTTTCTAACGATATAATATCTTTTTTTAAGACAGGTGCCCAAAATTGCACGGCATATTCAAGATGCGGCCTGACCATTGATTTATACAGAGGCAAAATTATGTTTTCATCCCGTGAGTGAACTCCCCTTTTAATGCATGCCAGTACTTTGCTGGCCTTGGCGGCTGCTGTTTGACATTGCACATTGTTACTTAGTTTGAAGTCTATGATTATTCCCAATCCTTCTCCTGCTTGGATTTCCTAACTCCGTACCATTTAGGGTATAAATTGCTTGTGTGTTCTTCACTCCAAAGTGCATAACTTTACATTTATCTAGATTAAATCTCATCTGCCATTTAAGTGCCCAGTCCCCCAATCTATCTAAATCCCTCTGCAGCGAAGTAACATCCTGCTCACATTGTATTACTTTTCCTAGCTTTGTGTCATCTGCAAACACTGATACATGACTTTCAATGCCTATCTCAAGGTCATTTATAAATAAATTGAATAGTATTGGTCCTATAACAGACCCCTGAGGGACACCACTTACCACTGGTGTCCATCTTGAAAATGTACCATTTATGACCACTCTCTGTACCCTATCTTTTAGCCAGTTTTCTATCCAAGAACAAGTATTTTCATCTAGACCATTTTTTCTTAATTTAAGTAGTAACCTTTTGTGTGGAACTGTGTCGAAAGCTTTGGCAAAATCTAAGTAAATCACATCCACTGCGACCCCCTGATCTATACTTCTACTTACTTCCTCATAGAACGTAATTAGGTTAGTCTGACATGATCTGTGTTTCATGAAACCATGCTGATTTTTGCCAATTACATTATACCTCCCAATAAATTCCTGAATATTATCCCTTAGTAACCCCTCAAATACTTTCCCAGCCACAGATGTTAAGCTCACAGGTCTATAATTCCCAGGCACAAATTTTAAACCTTTCTTAAATATAGGGACCACGTCAGCTTTTCTCCAATTGAAGGGGTTAACAGTCTGACTATAAATTACATTATGTATTACTTTTATTTTAAGGGTTAATGGGTAGGCTTCATCCCCTCAAAGTATACATTTAATTTTTTTTCCTGATTAAGGCCATTTTTTAGGGTTAATGGGTAAGCTACACACCACACTGTGTATTATTTTTATTGCATTTCCCTGGGTTTATGGGATTTTAGGGATTATTATGGAAGTTGGGTCAATTCACCTTTAGATCCTTTGGTTTTCATCACATGACGAGTGAATCCATTTTGCTGAAAATATGGTGAATTCCCCATTTAGCGACCGGTCATTGTAATTTGCGAAAATATGAGTCGTCAAAACAGTTAACGGATGTCGACGAAAACCGCCGAATAAAATATTGAATTTATGCATCAGGTTAGTACAACATAAAGGTATTATTGCCCCACATTACTCTGGGATTTTGGAATCTTATTTATATATACTTAGTGTTTTTTTCCAGTGGTATGATTTAGTGGTGAAAATTATTAGTGCCCCCCCCCCCAGTTTTGACTGTGGTGTCTTATGTGCCCCCCCCCTACATATTGTTCCTAGAGTCACCACTGCCAGTGGGCTTTGTGAAGCAAATATTGGCTTTAACCAATAACTAAAAAGTCCTTTATTATCTTTCTGGCAAATTAATGCCAGAAATCATGGACTGTTGTGATTATCATGAATTGTGCATTCACATAGAAATATATAATTGACAATTTTCATTGTTGCTTGCACGCCATGCAGAACAGGGATGTTTTCTCCAGGGCTGCGTTTAATTCCCAGTGTGGCCCTTTAATACTCGCACACTTTGAATCATTAATATATGGCAAAACAATTAACAATTAGCAAAAATATAACCCAACATTTCTAACGATAGTTATAATATATTCTTCCCTTTTTCAATGCGTTCGTTTGAGCACACCCACATATGTACATGGGTGACAATGTAGTCACCATTAGTCAGAGACAACACTGTTTATGCTGAAACTTCAAGTTCCCTTCTGGCAGACTGATGTTTAGGGCATTTCCCTGAAGCCAAATCCAAATATTTACACTCATGACTACTATGCTTTTTCCAAAATCAAAACATTAATTTTCCTATTTTACCCTTATCAAACTTGCACTTTGAAAGAAAAAGAAAAAAAAAGGTAGCAGAATATATAGTAAACACACAGGCAAAAGGAACGGGTACTATGTGCATCTATTGCTTCCGTCAAAGACTTTGATGGAGTTTGAAGGAACTGCGTCCGCACAAACTATCAGGGTTATCCAAAGAGATTCGAATTGCTTGAGAAAGGTAACCGAACGCTGAAAATCAGGGTTCGGTTACCTTTCCTGGCCATTCAGCTATCCAGAGAGCAGGCAATTCGCCAAATCCTGGCGAATTGTCTGCACATACGGTGCCTGTTCGGTCCCTGTTCGAGGGCAGTGAAATCCCCATGAAAAAGCACTGCTTCGGCTATTCAGAGAACACAAACCAGAAGTGAAAGGTTCCCCTAATGTCCTGCCATTCGGTGGTTTAATTCGGCAAATTTATTCAGGAGAATCCCATAGGCTTCAATGTTAAAAATATTCCCGTTTTAATTCAATATCTAATAAACGTTCATTATAAAATTCTGCAGCAAAAAGTCTCTTTACTTATAGATTTTTTAGGATACTTTAAGCATTTTTCTGAATTTTTTAAAAAAAATGTAAAAGTCCGATTTTTTTTTTTTTTTTTTCAGTTTGCTTATTTTTTTTGCAACAGCTCTCTTTATTATCATTCCCTGGACCTCCTGTGAAAATTTCAGACATTTTCGCTCAGTAGTTTCTTTGCAAACAGCGTTTCTTTTTCCCAGATTCATACAAATGGTTTTTCTAATTTATTCACTGCCTCCTCTACGTCACAGCTGCTTCGGCTCTGTGTGATTCGGCTCCTGTTCGGCTTTTTCAAAGGTTAATCCAGATGTTTTTGCTTGTTTTCAGCGTGCATTCGGTTAGTTTTCGTCAGGTTTGCGGCAGCTTTTCCCTGCAATTCGGGGACCCTGTGCTGTTTGCTGAATACACCGCAGGGTCACCGAAATGCAATCGGCAAAAGGAACCGAATTGAAGAGAACGAAAAGTCACCGAACGTGCGGTGACTTTTCGAATCTCTTTGGATAACCCTGTAAGTTTATAGAAGTGTCTAGAAGGGTTTGATGTGGAGTGAGAAGACCCAATCTCATCCTGAAGTAAAGCGTGGATAAAACGAATTGGCAGATTTAGCATGCTTCCGTCTCCTTACCAATATACAGAATCCATACGATTTTCTCATGTCCAGTTTCACTTTTCTGCTTATTTTCCAAAGCATGATCTACAGTCAAGTCTTTATGAAAAATAGAGGAAGGACAAGAATAGTTCCTTACATGTCATTAAACTATAAACACAGGAGGCCTTATTCCATGCTTGACATTTAAATATCAGGAACCGCTATTCCACTATTGCATATTTACTGTAGAAGAAAGCTATTCCAAGGTAACCGATTCTATCTTCGAACGGGTAATTCTCAAAGTAATATCGACTTCTAAAAAGCTGGCATTATGTGATTTTACAAATTCAGAATTAACACCAATAAAAAAAATAAAAAAAAAAAAACAACACCTTCCTCCCCGCTCATCCCACAGTGGAGAGGGTGCGCAATCTGCAGCTTCCTCCCCTCAGGAGCCATGGAAGGCTGGAAACTGATCATTTCCAGTGATTCATCCTCAGCTATTGTGAAAGGAGCTTGCGGCGGAGATGCACTTCGCTCCTGGAGCCAATAGGATTTCATGAAGCAGATACTTGTGGTGCTCCATACAGCCACAGGGTATCAGTGTGCACCTCAGTTTCCTTGCCAAGTGACTGTCAGCATCTGCGCATTTAAAAAAGCCCAAAAAAAAGGAACTCTATTAAAAAATACTAGAGTATCCCTTTATCAACCCCCCCCACCACCACTAGTGGACTGGCTTCCTTTATGGGCCCAGGTCAGTATCAGGCGCCCCATTGGACACTACTTCTCCCCCCCCCCGGCAGCTTTAGGGAAGGGGAAAAAAAGGCACCGCTGGAAAGTGCAGAATCAGCCCTTTCCAGCTGTGCCTCACTTAGGTGCCAGATCACAATCCGCTCCTGGGAGGTGGCTGATATCTTGGATGTCAGAAAATCCTCTGGGGTCACCCCCCTGCCCACTGTCGTCACCCCCCTGCCCACTGTCGTCGTCACCACATGAGAGGTCAGTTGGTTAGTTAACCCCCTAGCTGCCAAGTGGAGATATGGGGGTCCAAAGGACTCCTCTATCTCCCGAACCGTTACAGCAATAGGGTCAGATCATGGCCTTTCCAATGATACCAAACATGATCATGTTTGGTGTAAAAATATATATATTTGGTCTGGGGGTATAATAAAACAGGATTTCAAAACACGTTTAAACATGAGCATAACTCGGTCAAAATGAGCTCAGCGCACAGAGGTGAACTGGCTCAGCAGTGAAGGGGTTAAAAAAAAAACCACATGTAAAAATCGGGTATTTCTAAACTCAGGACAAAATTTTGAAACTATTTAGCCAGGGTCTTTTTTGGCGGGTATAGATTTTGGGTATTAAATTCCGAAAAAGGGTGTTTTTTCCATTTTTTCATCATATTTCATAATGTTTTTCATAGTAAATTCTAGGATATGATGGAAATAATAGTATCTTTAGAAAGTACATTTAATGGCGGGAAAAACTGTATATAATATGTGTGGGCTCCATAAAACGAGTAAGAGGAAAATTTGACCTAAACACAAACAGAGCAGAAACGTAAAAACAGCAGCGGGCACTTTCGGACTGACAATAGTAAAATCACCCGGTCACTAATGGGGTTAAATACAAAAGTTTACGTATATCTGGTATTTTCACTTTATAGGAGAGAAGAAAAATCTATATTCCAAGACAAAGAAAAAAAATAACATCAAATGTGATCATAACGCGTCACCCTAGACCAAAGTTAGTACAAGGTTCACATAAGATTTACTATCTTAAATTTAAAACAAAAAAAAAAAGAGCATTTTACTGCATTTTTTTTAAAGCAGGCACGAAGGCCTTTAAAAAGCTCTAGCTTCTAGCTAAACAGGCAGTTAAGGCAAATTAATTAAATATTTATACAAAAGAGAAGCCCAAAATAGCATCTTTGGAAAATGTTCTTTCCAACTAGGGATATACCAATACTAGGATCGGTGTCGATACCGGGTTCTGCCCCCAATACCGTAAACCACTGAGCTGGCTTGCCAGCATCCGAGGGGCTGGGGCAGCTGTCCAAATGTTCTAACGGCATTTGGACAGGCCCCTGCAGCTTACCGCGTTCCTTCAAACGAGCGCCACCGGCAAAGTCTTCCATTGGCTGCTCATTGCGAAGCACCCAGCTGCGATCACGCGAGATCTCGGAATTCGCAAGATCGAGCTATGCAATTTCTCGAGATTGCGGTTGGGGGTTTAGCAACGAGCGGCCGCTCGAAGACAGTGCCAGCGCTCGTTGGAAGGATCGCGATAAAGCAATTGTACAGCCGCCCCATGTCTGGTCTGAAATGTTGGTGGTGTGCATTATACACACACACACAGGGCTGGTCTGAAATTGTGTGTGTAATATATATTACACACACTATCTGGTGAATATATTATATATATATATATATATATATATATATATATATATATATATATATACATATACACACACACACACACACACACTTTCAGACCAGGTGTGTGTGTATATAAACACACACAGGGCTGGTCTGAAAGTGTATGTGTATATATTACACAATATCTGATATGTATATATTTTACACTCTGTGGTCTGGTGTCTGTTGGGTATACATGTATCTGATGCCTGTGGGGTATAGTATATAAAAAAGAAAGAGAGAAAAGGAAGTGGGGTATCTGGCAATACTTTGCAATATTAACATGTCACATGACATTAAATAAAAGTATCGGTACTCCGTATCGGTGAGTACTTTTAAAAAGTAACGGTACTTGTACTCGGTCTTAAAAAAATGGTATTGATGCATCCTTATTTCCAACAATGCATCTTGTTGATATGTGGACCTGATGCCACCAGAAATAAGGAGATCTAAAAACACACCCCTCCCCACAGGAATGTACCCAGCTCTTATGATGGCAGGTTGGGGATTCTCTTTCCAATGATGCCTTTCCCAGGGTTCTAGGACTTACAGAAGCAGAGATAAGGGACACCCCCCCCCCCCCAACTTCCAGGTCCTTCTCCGCTCTGCTGCGGTTAAAGGGCAACCATAAAAAAATGATATGTTCTAATTATATGTTGCCGATATCTTCCACGTGCTTGGTTTCTCATGTATGTTTAGTTAAGAAAATATTTTACTCCATGTGTCAGTGTGTGATTCCATATTGTGAGGTTTCGTATTGTCAACTGCCTCTACACAGTATCTTTACATCACTTGCTCCTCATCATGTTCCAATGGCCATAGAATGGCCAACTCACATCATTGTATTGTGTAGGATGTACATGTAAAGATTTTCATGTTTGGAGTCATTAGAAAGGCCAGAATCTGACTCCATGACAACCCAGGACATACTTGAAAACGAGAGAAATCTCAATGTATCCTTCCTGGTAAAATACTTTGCAAATAAATTTGTGGGATGTATAGAATTGGAGGTACAGGAGTTCAAAAGACCCTTCCTCCATAAATTAACGTTTCTCCAACTCTGGAGTTACTTTCCAGACTCCCTAGTACTGTGTGCAATTACCTGGCTCTGCCAATTGACCAGCACCTGCTGCAGCAAGCCAGATGGCACTGGACCCATGATGATTGGCGCATAAGCAACTAGGATGCAAGCAATAAATAAGATTCTCAAAGCAAAACAAACCTGCAAATTAACCAAAGCAGAGTGGAGGAAAGACCATTGCAGCCAGGCATAGACAAGAGTAGACCCTCATAACACTATGCTCATTTAAAAGGGACACTGTAATCAGCGCCCCCCCCCCCATGTTCTTGCCCTTAAAGTGATATGCATGTCTAGAAATCTTTTTTTTCAAATTGACATTTAAACACTATTATACCTAGACAAACTAGAATTTTTTTTTTTAAAGGTGTAATAAAAAAAAAAAAAGTTTATTTTCTTGCTTTAAACCTTTTCGCTGCTGAGGCATTTCACACCTCTGTGCTGAGCTCATTTTTACGGCTTTCGCTCATCATGTTTAAACGCGATTTGAAGCCACATTTTATTATACCACAAGACATATTATAGATCGTTCTTTCCAGCAGACTCGGCAGATTCATAATATATAATTTTTATATGTATACGTCATGTCCTGCCTGTATATTATAACAAAAAATGCAATACAATTTGACTTTTCAATCATCTGCAGCGTGTAAAGTGTTTGTTTTTTTCACCTTTTATCACATGAACATTTGCGGTTATATTTTCTATGGGGTGCACTTGTACAAAAATTAGAAATGGGGACTCGTTACATTTTTTGGGGGGGGGAATTACGTGATTTTTAGCAAACGCACACCGTAGAAAAAAATCATTAGTGCAGCATCATTGTTCACATTATTATTGCAATGTGAACAATATTGCTGCATTAATAAAAACACCACACAAAAAAAATACAGGTTTTTTATTTATTATTATTTTATTTTTACTTTATACCCGGTCATGTAGGATATCATTCGAAAGGCCATGCTCGGGCCTTTCAAATGACACCCTCCACAACTCCCTAGCTTCCACAGTTCTGGAGATATCGGGGTTCAAAGGAATCGCCCATCTCCACCAGGTTTCCCCGGCTATCTGATGTCATCACGCTATGTCAGGCAGCGAGGGGTGACCCAGGGCGTGGAGCCGCCATCCAAGATGGTGGCCCCCACCGGAGCTAGGCCGCACTTCGGCGCCGCAAGGTGCTGAAGTGCGACTCGGTGCCAAAGGGGTTAAAGCCAGGCACCGCTTAAAAGGGGAGACTCTCCCCTTTTAAGTGGTGCCTGGCTTTTCTTTGTGGGACCTCCCAAATCGGAAGGGAGAGGGATCCGAAAGGAAATGGCCTGGATCGCCTGGAAATGGAAAGGGATCGCCTGGAAATGGCGTCACTGACATCGGGAGGGTCTTAACTTCAGCATCTGAGGACGCTGAAGTCAGACCGCCGCGGGACCCCGGACAGAGAGGTGAGTATCTCCGCCGGGGGTCCCGCAAAGCTGATGACGTGTGGGACACGTCCTCAGCATACAGCAGGAGTAACTGAGGACGTGTCCCACACGTCATCAGCAGTGAAGGGGTTAACGTGCCTCCTCAGATTGATGTGGAAAGCACCAAGAAAGATAAGTAAATATGAAAAAATATATTTACTTTCTTTTTATACCTGGTGAATGACACTACTGACTCCTAAGGCATAGCAGGTTTTTAAAAGCAGACTAGCAAAGCATGCATGTCCCTTTAAATAAATGTGCAGATATTTAGAAAGTACTTTTTTTTTAATAAAATGCATTTTGTGTTGCATAGGATATGCATACTTTTGTAGGTCAGTTCCGTAGTACCTGCTCAGAACAATGGAGTAGAGCTGCGTGCGCACACGCAGAATCAATCTGTTGGCTACCCCCTCCCATGACGCTAGCTATTGCAAGCGGTCTGTGAGAGGATTAGGTCACCACGCAGAGCATGTAGACATCATCGGTTACAGGTTTGACTACCAGCAGCCAGGAAATTCAAAACACCAGCTGCTTGGAAACATGTGTGGGCACAGGAAACAATGTGAGAAGTGGAAGAGTTTTTAGCTAAATGGCACGGAGAGGCGGAGCAGGGGCAATCCACACAGTCTGACCACTTGAAAATGTAGAAGTCCCTTTAAAATTAACTGGAAATGGTTATTGTGGCTTGTGCGTCTCTAAGAATGGGTCACTAATTTAATATGGAAAGAACAGGATCTAGGTTTATTCTATTGCTAGTTTCAGCGATTCTTTAATTTAGGAATGTAACCTCACTGTCCCTTCCATTCTGACAGTGAAGAAGAGAGGATCTACTTAAAAAATCTTGATCAGAACCGAGTTAAGAATTACTGTAATAAGATAAATACATTTTCGACTTTCCCTGGAAACCAGTTTTTGTTTTGGCTGTCCCTTCTACTTCATGCACATTCCCCTTCTGATCACTTTGAAATTGGCCTCTGCTTCTGCCAACTCAACTAGTTGTTTATGGCTCTACTAACCGAATTAATTTCCAAAGAGGACAATAAAAATCCTTTTTTTTCCTCCAAGGAGATAGTTTATAGCTTGATCCTGCTATACATTTAATAAGAGTAATTTTTGTATCTGCAGCAACGTTATTTTATTTTTTTAACATTGAATCCTATGGGATTTGCCTGTTTACACCTGTCGAACTGAACTACCGGAAATCTGGGCATTTCGCCAACATGTCGGCGCAGCTCTGTGTTCTCTGAATAGATTAACCATTACTTCTCTATGGGACAATTTTGCTGCTGCTGAAGGTCACCAAATTGCAGTAAACTGCACCATATTTTCACTGTCAATTCGCCAAATTGACAGCTTTCTGAATAGATGAACTGCCACGAAATTGAACCGTTCGGAGCTCTTTGAATGTACCTTAGTTATTATTTGTCTGTATGTAACCCAAAACATGTTATTCATAAACTATTCAACAGCATAAAATATTATGGTCATTTTTCATTATAGTGCAACCGCAGTCTGTAAGTCAATATATATTTTAAAGGCACACTCTACAATTATAAAGTGGCCATGATGTGAGGAGTGCCCCTCTCCCCAATCTGGAGATATTGCTGGGTGAAGTGGAGGAGTTTCCTCCACCCCCCCCCCCCCCCCAGCATGACCAGCATCTGGGATTCTTTAGTTTCCAGGCTACCGGTCACGCTCTATCCATGCCGAGGTCGCTCTGACCAACTGCAGTGGCGATCGGTGTCAGACAGGCGCTGCGTGCATGCGTAGATCCATTGTTCTGCGCAGGCACTACAGGAACATGTTATGCTGCACAGCAATAAAACCCACAGAAATATGCACTGCGTATGAGAGTACCACAGCAATAAAACCCACCTGCCCCCAGCTCATATGGATATATATTTGCCCCCAGCTCATATGGATATATTTGCCCCCAGCTCACATGAATATATTTGCCCCCAGCTCACCTCTCCTGTCTGGTCTGTCAGGCCCCTCCAATTCATTGCCGGCGGTCGCGTGCTTTCCTCCTACGAGCGGCCGCCAGCATAAAGCTCAGTCGCTCACCTGGGATCTATCTCGTGATATCACAGCTGGCTGTTGGATCCCAGGAGAGCGGCCGAGCTTCATGCCAGTGGCCGCTCGTAGAAGGAAAGTAACACAGCTGCTGGCAATATTTTCTCTCGGGGGAGTGCAATTGCCCTATTGCACCCCCCCCGATCACACTCCACAGCGGGGCAACTCAGTGGCGAGGCGCCAGCCCCTGGAAACTGCCGCCCTAGGCCTAGGCCAAGATACATCACTACAAACAAACAATTGGTGATAGGAGAGGCACAATTATACTTATCTTTAGAAATGCCGATAGATTTCCCAGGAGATGGTCCACAGCTCCACACCCAAACAATAAAAATAAAGAGAAAAACGCAGGGAATTCGGCAGAGAAGGATATCCGGAGTAATGCCCGAATTTATCCAAAGCTGAAATCGCCAAACCCGGAAAACGCCAATAACCGGATTTTGGACAAATAAAACAGGATGGGAATTTTAAATGAATAAAAATGATTTATTTTTGATAAAGTATCAAATAAAACAACGCCCAAAGCGTTTAGTCTAAAAGACTTCCTCAAGGGCAGTGATAATATGCAATAGAACAAAATAAAAAATATTATTTTATTTTGTTCTATTGCATATTATCACTGCCCTTGAGGAAGTCTTTTAGACGAAACGCGTTGGGCGTGGTTTTGATACTTTATCAAAAATAAATCATTTTTATTCATTTAAAATTCCCATCATCCTGTTTATTTGTCCAAAATCCGGTTATTGGCGTTTTACGGTTTTGGCGATTTCAGCTTTGGATAAATTCGGGCATTACGCAAGATACATCATTGCCTGGAAGTCCCTGTAGCGAAGAGGAGCAGTGCCAGGCGAGGGAGAAAAGGTAAAACCAATGTAACAAAATAACTGGGCAGAAGCTGTCACCTATAGAAAGTGCAAAATATATATATAAATATATAAATCAATTTTTAAGATTTCCCCTCTCCCACATGACCAAGTCTCTCCATACAGTACAGAGGTAGCTCTCAACACCGCGCCGGGGAGCTGGTTATACAGAGGTAGCTCTCCATACAGTGCTGGGAGCTGGTTATACAGAGGCAGCTCTCCATACAGTGCTAGTGAGCTGGTTATACAGAGGTAGCTCTCCATACAGTGCTAGTGAGCTGGTTATACAGAGGTAGCTCTCCATACAGTGCTGGGAGCTGGTTATACAGGAGGTAGCTCTCCATACAGTGCTGGGAGCTGGTTATACAGGAGGTAGCTCTCCATACAGTGCTGGGAGCTGGCTATACAGGAGGTAGCTCTCCATACAGTCCTAGTGAGATGGTTATACACAGGTAGCTCTCCATACAGTGCTAGTGAGCTGGTTATACAGAGGTAGCTCTCCATACAGTGCTGGGGAGTTGGTTATACAGAGGTAGCTCTCCATACAGTGCTGGGAGCTGGTTATACAGAGGTAGCTCTCCATACAGTGCTGGGAGCTGGTTATACAGAGGTAGCTCTCCATACAGTGCTGGGAGCTGGTTATACAGAGGTAGCTCTCCATACAGTGCTGGGAGCTGGTTATACAGAGGTAGCTCTCCATACAGTGACCTGCGCCTAGCTTCTCCCCGCATCACCTCTTCCATGATAGACTGCAGGATTTCTCACGTGCAGCCCCCACTCTCTGGAACGCTCTCCCTCGTACTGTCAGACTTTCCCCTAACTTCTCTTCCTTCAAACGCTCCCTGAAAACATTCCTATTTAGGGAAGCCTACCACCCAACTCACTGACGCAACCATCAATCACTCTCACCTTACAATCTGGGAGGGTTGGGGTTGGAAACAGGAGGAGAGGACTGTGAGTTCCTACGGGAATAGGGCCCTCATCTCCTCCTGTACTGTTTGTCAACTGTTGTTCAATGTATTGTAACCCTGTCTATACTGTGCTTATTGTACAGCGCTGCGTAATATGCTGGCGCTTTATAAATAAATAATAATAATAATACAGTGCTGGGAGCTGGTTATACAGAGGTAGCTCTCCATACAGTGCTAGTGAGCTGGTTATACAGAGGTAGCTCTCCATACAGTGCTGGGAGCTGATTATACAGAGGTAGCTCTCCATACAGTGGTAGCTCTCCATACAGTGCTAGTGAGCTGGTTATACAGAGGTAACTCTCCATACAGTGCTGGGAGTTGGTTATACAGAGGTAGCTCTCCATACAGTGCTGGGAGTTGGTTATACAGAGGTAGCTCTCCATACAGTGCTGGGAGTTGGTTATACAGAGGTAGCTCTCCATACAGTGCTGGGAGTTGGTTATACAGAGGTAGCTCTCCCTACAGTGCTGGGGAGCTGGTTATACAGAGGTAGCTCTCCATACAGTGCTGGGAGTTGGTTATACAGAGGTAGCTCTCCATACAGTGCTGGGAGTTGGTTATACAGAGGTAGCTCTCCATACAGTGCTGGGAGTTGGTTATACAGAGGTAGCTCTCCATACAGTGCTGGGAGTTGGTTCTACAGAGGTAGCTCTCCATACAGTGCTGGGAGCTGGTTATACAGAGGTAGCTCTCCATACAGTGCTAGTGAGCTGTTATTTATACAGAGGTAGCTCTCCATACAGTGCTGGGAGTTGGTTATACAGAGGTAGCTCTCCATACAGTGCTGGGGAGTTGTTATACAGAGGTAGCTCTCCATACAGTGCTGGGAGTTGGTTCTACAGAGGTAGCTCTCCATACAGTGCTGGGAGCTGGTTATACAGAGGTAGCTCTCCATACAGTGCTAGTGAGCTGGTTATACAGAGGTAGCTCTCCATACAGTGCTGGGAGTTGGTTATACAGAGGTAGCTCTCCATACAGTGCTGGGAGTTGGTTCTACAGAGGTAGCTCTCCATACAGTGCTGGGAGCTGGTTATACAGAGGTAGCTCTCCATACAGTGCTAGTGAGCTGGTTATACAGAGGTAACTCTCCATACAGTGCTGGGAGTTGGTTATACAGAGGTAGCTCTCCATACAGTGCTGGGGAGCTGATTATACAGAGGTAGCTCTCCATACAGTGCTGGGGATTGGTTATACAGAGGTAGCTCTCCATACAGTGCTGGGAGCTGGTTATACAGAGGTAGCTCTCCATACAGTGCTGGGAGCTGATTATACAGAGGTAGCTCTCCATACAGTGCTAGTGAGCTGGTTATACAGAGGTAGCTCTCCATACAGTGCTAGTGAGCTGGTTATACAGAGGTAGCTCTCCATACAGTGCTGGGAGCTGGTTATACAGGAGGTAGCTCTCCATACAGTGCTGGGAGCTGGTTATACAGGAGGTAGCTCTCCATACAGTGCTGGGAGCTGGCTATACAGGAGGTAGCTCTCCATACAGTCCTAGTGAGATGGTTATACACAGGTAGCTCTCCATACAGTGCTAGTGAGCTGGTTATACAGGGTAGCTCTCCATACAGTGCTGGGGAGTTGGTTATACAGAGGTAGCTCTCCATACAGTGCTGGGAGCTGGTTATACAGAGGTAGCTCTCCATACAGTGCTGGGAGCTGGTTATACAGAGGTAGCTCTCCATACAGTGCTGGGAGCTGGTTATACAGAGGTAGCTCTCCATACAGTGCTGGGAGCTGGTTATACAGAGGTAGCTCTCCATACAGTGACCTGCGCCTAGCTTCTCCCCGCATCACCTCTTCCCATGATAGACTGCAGGATTTCTCACGTGCAGCCCCCACTCTCTGGAACGCTCTCCCTCGTACTGTCAGACTTTCCCCTAACTTCTCTTCCTTCAAACGCTCCCTGAAAACATTCCTATTTAGGGAAGCCTACCACCCAACTCACTGACGCAACCATCAATCACTCTCACCTTACAATCTGGGAGGGTTGGGGTTGGAAACAGGAGGAGAGGACTGTGAGTTCCTACGGGAATAGGGCCCTCATCTCCTCCTGTACTGTTTGTCAACTGTTGTTCAATGTATTGTAACCCTGTCTATACTGTGCTTATTGTACAGCGCTGCGTAATATGCTGGCGCTTTATAAATAAATAATAATAATAATACAGTGCTGGGAGCTGGTTATACAGAGGTAGCTCTCCATACAGTGCTGGGAGCTGATTATACAGAGGTAGCTCTCCATACAGTGGTAGCTCTCCATACAGTGCTAGTGAGCTGGTTATACAGAGGTAACTCTCCATACAGTGCTGGGAGTTGGTTATACAGAGGTAGCTCTCCATACAGTGCTGGGAGTTGGTTATACAGAGGTAGCTCTCCATACAGTGCTGGGAGTTGGTTATACAGAGGTAGCTCTCCATACAGTGCTGGGAGTTGGTTATACAGAGGTAGCTCTCCATACAGTGCTGGGGAGCTGATTATACAGAGGTAGCTCTCCATACAGTGCTGGGAGTTGGTTATACAGAGGTAGCTCTCCATACAGTGCTGGGAGTTGGTTATACAGAGGTAGCTCTCCATACAGTGCTGGGAGTTGGTTATACAGAGGTAGCTCTCCATACAGTGCTGGGAGTTGGTTCTACAGAGGTAGCTCTCCATACAGTGCTGGGAGCTGGTTATACAGAGGTAGCTCTCCATACAGTGCTAGTGAGCTGGTTATACAGAGGTAGCTCTCCATACAGTGCTGGGAGTTGGTTATACAGAGGTAGCTCTCCATACAGTGCTGGGAGTTGGTTATACAGAGGTAGCTCTCCATACAGTGCTGGGAGTTGGTTCTACAGAGGTAGCTCTCCATACAGTGCTGGGAGCTGGTTATACAGAGGTAGCTCTCCATACAGTGCTAGTGAGCTGGTTATACAGAGGTAGCTCTCCATACAGTGCTGGGAGTTGGTTATACAGAGGTAGCTCTCCATACAGTGCTGGGGAGTTGTTCTACAGAGGTAGCTCTCCATACAGTGCTGGGAGCTGGTTATACAGAGGTAGCTCTCCATACAGTGCTAGTGAGCTGGTTATACAGAGGTAATCTCCATACAGTGCTGGGAGTTGGTTATACAGAGGTAGCTCTCCATACAGTGCTGGGAGCTGATTATACAGAGGTAGCTCTCCATACAGTGCTGGGGATTGGTTATACAGAGGTAGCTCTCCATACAGTGCTGGGAGCTGGTTATACAGAGTAGCTCTCCATACAGTGCTGGGAGCTGATTATACAGAGGTAGCTCTCCATACAGTGCTAGTGAGCTGGTTATACAGAGGTAGCTCTCCATACAGTGCTAGTGAGCTGGTTATACAGAGGTAGCTCTCCATACAGTGCTGGGAGCTGGTTATACAGGAGGTAGCTCTCCATACAGTGCTGGGAGCTGGTTATACAGGAGGTAGCTCTCCATACAGTGCTGGGAGCTGGCTATACAGGAGGTAGCTCTCCATACAGTCCTAGTGAGATGGTTATACACAGGTAGCTCTCCATACAGTGCTAGTGAGCTGGTTATACAGAGGTAGCTCTCCATACAGTGCTGGGAGTTGGTTATACAGAGGTAGCTCTCCATACAGTGCTGGGAGCTGGTTATACAGAGGTAGCTCTCCATACAGTGCTGGGAGCTGGTTATACAGAGGTAGCTCTCCATACAGTGCTGGGAGCTGGTTATACAGAGGTAGCTCTCCATACAGTGCTGGGAGCTGGTTATACAGAGGTAGCTCTCCATACAGTGCTGGGAGCTGGTTATACAGAGGTAGCTCTCCATACAGTGCTGGGAGCTGGTTATACAGAGGTAGCTCTCCATACAGTGCTGGGAGTTGGTTATACAGAGGTAGCTCTCCATACAGTGCTGGGAGTTGGTTCTACAGAGGTAGCTCTCCATACAGTGCTGGGAGCTGGTTATACAGAGGTAGCTCCCATACAGTGCTAGTGAGCTGGTTATACAGAGGTAACTCTCCATACAGTGCTGGGAGTTGGTTATACAGAGGTAGCTCTCCATACAGTGCTGGGGAGCTGATTATACAGAGGTAGCTCTCCATACAGTGCTGGGGGTTGGTTATACAGAGGTAGCTCTCCATACAGTGCTGGAGCTGGTTATACAGAGGTAGCTCTCCATACAGTGCTAGTGAGCTGGTTATACAGAGGTAGCTCTCCATACAGTGCTGGGAGTTGGTTATACAGAGGTAGCTCTCCATACAGTGCTGGGAGTTGGTTATACAGAGGTAGCTCTCCATACAGTGCTGGGAGTTGGTTCTACAGAGGTAGCTCTCCATACAGTGCTGGGAGCTGGTTATACAGAGGTAGCTCTCCATACAGTGCTAGTGAGCTGGTTATACAGAGGTAGCTCTCCATACAGTGCTGGGAGTTGGTTATACAGAGGTAGCTCTCCATACAGTGCTGGGAGTTGGTTCTACAGAGGTAGCTCTCCATACAGTGCTGGGAGCTGGTTATACAGAGGTAGCTCTCCATACAGTGCTAGTGAGCTGGTTATACAGAGGTAACTCTCCATACAGTGCTGGGAGTTGGTTATACAGAGGTAGCTCTCCATACAGTGCTGGGGAGCTGATTATACAGAGGTAGCTCTCCATACAGTGCTGGGGGTTGGTTATACAGAGGTAGCTCTCCATACAGTGCTGGGAGCTGGTTATACAGAGGTAGCTCTCCATACAGTGCTAGTGAGCTGGTTATACAGAGGTAGCTCTCCATACAGTGCTGGGAGTTGGTTATACAGAGGTAGCTCTCCATACAGTGCTGGGAGTTGGTTATACAGAGGTAGCTCTCCATACAGTGCTGGGAGTTGGTTCTACAGAGGTAGCTCTCCATACAGTGCTGGGAGCTGGTTATACAGAGGTAGCTCTCCATACAGTGCTAGTGAGCTGGTTATACAGAGGTAGCTCTCCATACAGTGCTGGGAGTTGGTTATACAGAGGTAGCTCTCCATACAGTGCTGGGAGTTGGTTCTACAGAGGTAGCTCTCCATACAGTGCTGGGAGCTGGTTATACAGAGGTAGCTCTCCATACAGTGCTAGTGAGCTGGTTATACAGAGGTAACTCTCCATACAGTGCTGGGAGTTGGTTATACAGAGGTAGCTCTCCATACAGTGCTGGGAGCTGATTATACAGAGGTAGCTCTCCATACAGTGCTGGGGATTGGTTATACAGAGGTAGCTCTCCATACAGTGCTGGGAGCTGGTTATACAGAGGTAGCTCTCCATACAGTGCTGGGAGCTGATTATACAGAGGTAGCTCTCCATACAGTGCTAGTGAGCTGGTTATACAGAGGTAGCTCTCCATACAGTGCTAGTGAGCTGGTTATACAGAGGTAGCTCTCCATACAGTGCTGGGAGCTGGTTATACAGGAGGTAGCTCTCCATACAGTGCTGGGGAGCTGTTATACAGGAGGTAGCTCTCCATACAGTGCTGGGAGCTGGCTATACAGGAGGTAGCTCTCCATACAGTCCTAGTGAGATGGTTATACACAGGTAGCTCTCCATACAGTGCTAGTGAGCTGGTTATACAGAGGTAGCTCTCCATACAGTGCTGGGGAGTTGGTTATACAGAGGTAGCTCTCCATACAGTGCTGGGAGCTGGTTATACAGAGGTAGCTCTCCATACAGTGCTGGGAGCTGGTTATACAGAGGTAGCTCTCCATACAGTGCTGGGAGCTGGTTATACAGAGGTAGCTCTCCATACAGTGCTGGAGCTGGTTATACAGAGGTAGCTCTCCATACAGTGCTGGGAGCTGGTTATACAGAGGTAGCTCTCCATACAGTGCTGGGAGCTGGTTATACAGAGGTAGCTCTCCATACAGTGCTGGGAGTTGGTTATACAGAGGTAGCTCTCCATACAGTGCTGGGAGTTGGTTCTACAGAGGTAGCTCTCCATACAGTGCTGGGAGCTGGTTATACAGAGGTAGCTCTCCATACAGTGCTAGTGAGCTGGTTATACAGAGGTAACTCTCCATACAGTGCTGGGAGTTGGTTATACAGAGGTAGCTCTCCATACAGTGCTGGGGAGCTGATTATACAGAGGTAGCTCTCCATACAGTGCTGGGGGTTGGTTATACAGAGGTAGCTCTCCATACAGTGCTGGGAGCTGGTTATACAGAGGTAGCTCTCCATACAGTGCTGGGAGCTGATTATACAGAGGTAGCTCTCCATACAGTGCTAGTGAGCTGGTTATACAGAGGTAGCTCTCCATACAGTGCTGGGAGCTGGTTATACAGAGGTAGCTCTCCATGCAGTGCTGGGAGTTGGTTATACAGAGGTAGCTCTCCATACAGTGCTGGGAGCTGGTTATACAGAGGTAGCTCTCCATACAGTGCTGGGAGTTGGTTATACAGAGGTAGGTCTCCATGCAGTGTACACACACAGAGCTATGAGGTGTTTATACAGGGGTAGCTGCTCTGCACACAGGGCACAAAGCTGGGAGCTGTCATTGCAGGGAGGCTGGGAGAGCAGACGTACCTCGGAATCCCCCTGCCATTCCCAGTCCCCTCCCCCCGCAGCTCTCGCGTGGACTCGCCCCCCTCCCTCGCTGTGCGCACATCCTCCTCACAGGGGCAGCCGGGGGATCCCGGGGGTTCCTCTCCGGACGCGCAGTGCGCCCCCTATCATAGCGCCCGTGCAGAGACTGGCTGTGCCCGCTGAATAGTGCGGGATCTCCATAGCAACTACGTTTAACGGAGCAAAAGAAAAAAAGTGCAGGACGTCACATGACTCACCTAAACTTGCAGTGACTTCTAGTGGCCAGGGCCCAGGCTGGGTGCACGAGCGGGACACACGTGCCCCTCCCCCTCCTTCTAGAAATCTCTGACCCCGGGTGTTGAAAGCTCAGCAAAGTCTTCACGCATTGCCCCCTTCACACCCTCCTCCCCCTAATTGCGATCCCCCTACTCATTCCCCGGCTCCCCTGGCTTGTTGAAGCTGGATGTTACGTAGAGCCCCTCTCATTGGCTCTCTTTCTGGATTTCTGTCGCTTTAATGGAAGGTGGGCGGGACCTATTGCCCAGAGCTGGTCGTAGGTGAGGGATTTCAAGACGAGGGCGGGGCTTTCTTGTAGGGGGCGGGGTGTCGGGCATCCCTACACGGCCGCAGAGTGCACGGAATCCCCCTGTGAATCCCGATGAGCTCAGCCTTAAAGGGACCGCTCTTCGATTGGTTGTTTACCTCAAGTGCGTCAGGCTGCTGGCTGTTTGTGGGCCTGTCTGACGTACAGGGGGCCAACGCTCTCAGTGTACATAGCGGCTGTGTTATAGCCTGTAGGCCTCTGATACTTATGGGGTCAGCGTAGTGACTCATTTCCACCTGGAAAGTAAACATTTAAATGTTATGAATACATTATAATGTAATTATATATATATTAAAATACACTTTGGGTCAGAAGGGACCACTGAGAGCAGCAGCAGGGGTTTTATGGATGGACATTTGTCTGGGGTGAGGGACATGATGTCAGCGCTCTGCAGCGAGTGTCCCTTTAAAAGGCAAGAGGGGGTCTAAATGTCACGAGTATTTTTCACAACAGAAGGAACATCAGTGAGAGTGGATGTTCCTTCCACTCTGATGCCCGTGTGGCCACCTCGCTGAGGGCAGTTCTCTCATGGGAGGAGCGTGCTTTGTAGCCCCGTATACATCCGTCATAGCATTTCGATGGGGAAGCTTTCAGCGTCCAACTAGTGCGCACAAAACACTGAGTGGCCTTCATCGTCAAACAGTCACAAAGCCGCAACAGACGCAGGTCGCGTCAGTACACGCGCACGTAATGCGATTGTCTGACCCTGGCCTTATTAATTAACTAGCAGGGGAGTTTACATCATCCCGTGACAGCGGATTCCTGCATGGAGCTATCCAAGGTGCTATGCCATACTCAGATGATGTAACCCAGGAATCATGGACAGTGCAGGAATAAGATATGTATTGAACATATTGGTTTAACCACTTCATTGTTGAGCCCTTTCACCCCGTATGGCGAGCTCATTTTCACCATTTTTTGCTCATCCCATTTACATTTTATTAGAGGACCCAGACAAATTATATTTGTTTTCAGTGGACTCAACCTATTCATAATATATCAACAAGACCTATTTGCAAGGACATTATTGTATCCTGCGATTCTACGATATTACGCTTTGAATTTGTCAAGAAAAGCCTTCTGCAAAAGAAAAAAATTGAGTACCAGGACAGGATACAGTTGCAAGCGATGTGTGGGGTCTAGGGATAAGCCGAACGCCCCAGTGTTCGGTTCAATTTCGAACTCAAACAATTTCAGAAGTTCGAGTTTGAACTCGAACACGATCCGAACTCAATGTAAGTCAATAGGACCCGAACGTTCGATTTTTAGAGTGCCCTCCAAGAGGGCATATATGCTAGATATTTGCCATAAAAGGTGCATGGGGGTCTGGGTAGTGCCCTGGGGGACAGGAAAGCAGGACAAAAAGTTTTAAACAAAATGTTGTCCATGAAATAAAGGTTAAGAATAAAAACGAAAAATTCCTTCAAATATCGTGCCTAGGAGGTCCCCATAACCTGCCTGTGAAGTGGTGGATTTGTAGGATGTATAGAAACATTTTAAAAGAAAAAAAATGACATTTTAAATGACGATAAATGGTTTTCCTTTAATCTATTCACAAACAACTGCTTGGGGCAGCAGCCTGTATGAAAAGAAGAGACGTTTTAGGACACGCAGAACAAGTTTAGTCCACCGCCAGCAGAACATTAGGAACAGAGGAATGCCTGATACACTATCGAACCAGGCGGTCTTCGAGCTGGTGAATCGACTAGTGGCTCACCTGCTCCGACTGGAGCCGATTGGACTGGGGGTTTTCAACTCTGTGCTACGACTCTGAAAGTCCACGATGGCCCCGACTGCAGCCTCCCGGGACGTTCTGGCGGTGGCAAGAGAAGTTGCTGTGCGGCTTCGGCTTATGGTGGTCCTGGCTGCTCGTTCGCCCCTTCTTTACGAGACACTGACATTGTCCCTTTTCGCTGACCTACCTTTTGCAACGTTGATGGCTCGACTACGTTTTAAAGAGGTGACCACTCGTCTGAGAGCTGAGGGGGTTCGCTACAGATGGGGAGCTGCTGGTACACGTTGCCTGACGATTAATGGGGTTGTGCACATGTCCTCCACACCAGATGAAACGTGGCCTTTGCTAGCTCCGCTTGGATTCTACCCGCCTCCCGCTTCAGATGGCCCGGGTTGATGCAGATGTTTAACCTCCCTTATGGACAGGACTTAGTGTTTTGCCGTATCGGCTCTTGCCCTTTGTTTCCCTCCCTAGTTTCCCCCTGCCCCCCAACCTCATGGGGTCCATTATGGAACATTGACTCTTTTTGCTGATCTCCGTTCTTGGCTATAACGCTGACTCCTATCTGACAACATGCCGTCTTTTTTCTTTTATTCCCCACCTCCCCATGCGATTCCCTGTGGTTGACTTTTTATGCTGTTCCCTAATCTTTATATATAGATATATATTTTGGTTATTGAAAGGACTACTTTATGGCAACATGCAGTCTTTTTGGGGCTTGTATTATCGTATGGATGATGGCCGTTACTCCCCCTCCCCTTTTTTCTCTTTTTTTTTGTCACTTTCCAGGTAGACTCGAGGTGCGCCACTGTGGCGGACACCATGGCTTTGCCTGCCATACTTGGCCCTCGAGGGCCCGGGCCTTGTGACATTTGTTTCCATGGCCTCCTATTGTCTTTTTGACGCATGGGAGCAAGCCAGGAACGTCACAATCTGGTGTGTGCCTTTCCCCAAATACCCCCCCTTTTTTTTTTTACCACCAGCCTGATAATATACTGTCCACATGTTTCACCCGTAAAATGCCTATTGTTTCTTTTAATATCCGACGTATTACCGTTCTGTATTGTTTTATTTTTAGTTTTTTCTTTTGTATACCTACATGGATGTCCTTTTCTGGCCCTGCTAGGCCACTTACTGATGTCTGACCTTTTGGTGTGTCTCTGCGGAAATAAAAATATTTAAAATAAAAATAAAAAAAAGAACAAGTTTAGTGATTTTTTTGGGTAAATTATGGTGAAACTTATGCAGGCTTTGGATGAAAGTAACAATAGGTGCTTTAAAATTGGGCCTTTAGTGTCGGCAACAGTGCTGTCACACCGTAACCCCTCTGTGGTATTGTGGAAGAGTGCAGGGTTGGACCCTGCGGTCAAATATTAAAATATGAATCTGGGACACGCGTCAGTGTTAGTGCACCCAAATATTTTGCCTTTGGTGGCAGCAAGTGCCTTCACACCATAAGCCCTCTGTGGTATTGTGGAAGAGTGCAGGGGTGGACCCTGCGGTCCAATATTAAAATTATATATGAATCTGGTACAGGCGTCAGTGCACCCAAATATTTTGCCTTTGGTGGCAGCAAGTGCCTTAACACCGTAACCCCTTTGTGGTATTGTGGAAGAGTGCAGTGGGAGGAGGTTTTGGGAATGCAGAAGAGATCCCCGATCTATTCCATTACTTCAGCATCAGGGGATTGATAGCTGCTGATCCAGCACTGATTCATTTTTATAAATGTCAGCCGGTCTACAGAGTTGGTGGACAGACGCACTCTTTTGTCTGTGACAATACCTCCAGCCGCACTGAACGTCCTTTCAGAAAGTACGCTAGATGAAGGGCAACCTAGTAGCTGCATAGCATATTGGGCAAGTTCTGGCCAGTAATCCAATCTCGACACCCAGTAAGCCAGTGGATCATCTGCTGTAAATGTATCCAGGTCTGCCCTTGCCCCTAGGTAGTCCTGCACCATAAGGTGAAGAAGCTGGCAATGGGTGCCTACATTTGACGTCCCTGGGCGTTGTGGACTAAAAAAATGTAAAAAGACATCAGTCAAGCGGCCCCGGCCTTTACCGCTCTTCCTCTGATCATCCACAGCCTCAAAAGCACCTGTGTCGTCACTTGTGTAACACCTTTCCAGGCACTGGTAGGTTACCAAGTGTTGCTTTAGAGCGTCCTCAAGTGGTTTCATCCTGTGCTCCCTCTGTGCGGGCAGGATGAGCTCTGCAACTTTACCCTTGTATCGTGGATCAAGAAGGCTTGCCAACCAGTAATGATCCCTCTCTTTGATAGCACGAATCCTGGGGTCCTTTAGCAGGCTTTGCAGGATAAGGGAGCCCATGCAGCATAGGTTGGAGGTGGCATTAGCTTCCGAGTCTTCCTGGTCAATGAGGAGGACCCAATCGTGCACTTCCTCCTCCCAGCCACGTACTAGTCCTTGGGTTTGTGGGCACACGAAACCCTCCCTTGAGGAATCCCCACCTTCAATGCCCCCACTACTTAAATATTCCTCCTCCTCATCCTCCTCCTGTCTGATCTGAGGACCTGCAGGAATGCTGTTTGCGTAAAGACTGGGGCCTTGAGAACTAGGGAAGGCCTCCTCTTCCTCCCGCTGCTCTGCCTCTAGTGTCACATCTATAATTCCCCGCAGAGTGCGCTCCAGCAGGAAACACTGAAGGAATGGTGTCACTGATGCATGCACTGTCCCTGCGCACCATCCTCGTTGCCTCCTCAAATGGTGACAGTACAGTACATGCATCCTTGATCATCAGCCACTGCGGGGAGGGACAAGTTGACCTGAACCTGTCCTTGTGCCATACTCACAGGTACTTATTGATGGCCCTCTGCTGCTTGTGCAGATGCTGCAGCATTGCCAATGTCGAGTTCCACCTGGTGGGCATTAGGGATGAGCAGAACACCCGAGTTCGGTTCGCATTCGAACTCGAACTTTTCAAAAGTTCGAACTCGAACAAGAACACGAACTAAATACAAGTCAATGGGACTCAAAATTCGATTTTTAGAGTGCCCTCCAAGAGGGCATATATGCTAGATATTTGCATAAAAGGTGTATGGGGGTCCGGGTAGTGCCCTGGGGGACAGGAAACAAGGACAAAAAGTTAAAAAAAAAACGTTTTTAAAGGGACAGTGAGTTTTCCATGAAATAAGGGTTAAAAATAAAAACGAAAAATTCCTTCAAATATCGTGCCTAGGAGGTCCCTATAACCTGCCCGTGAAGTGGCGGATTTGTAGGATGTATAGAAACATTTAAAAACAATGTCCGGGTCCGGGTAGTGCTCTGGGGGACAAGAAACAAGGACAAAAAGTTTAGAAAAATAAATTTTTAACCCCTTCACTGCTGACGACGTGTGGGACAAGTCCTCAGTTACTCCCGCTGTATGCTGAGGACGACGTGTCCCACACGTCATCAGCTTTGTGGGACCCCCGGAGGAGATACTCACCTCTCTGTCCGGGGTCCCGCGGCGTAAATGAGTCAAGCTCCTCCCGACGTAAATGACGTCATTTCCAGGCGACCCCCCGGCAGATCGCCTGGAAGGGGGGCGGATCCGTTTGGGATCCGATCGGGAGGTCCCACAAAAAGAAGCCAGGCACCGCTTTAAAAGGGGAGAGTCTCCCCTTTTAAGAGGTACCTGGCTTTAACCCCTTAGGCACCGGGTCGCACTTCGGCGCCTTGCGGCACCGAAGTGCGACCTAGCAACCCCTAGCTGCCCGGAATCCCCTGGTGGAGATATTGGGGTTCAAATGAACCCCCTATCTCCAGAACCGTGGCAGCTAGGGGGTCATGGAGGATGCCTGAGCATGGCCTTTCGACTGATAACCAACATGACCAGGTATAAAGTAAAAAAAATAATAATTTTTTTCGTGTGTTATTTTTATTAAATGCAGCAATATTGTTCACATTTCAATTATAATGTGAACAATGATGCTGCACTAATGATTTTTTTCTATGGTGTGCGTTTGCTAAAAATCACATAATTCCCCCCAAAAATGTAATAAGTCCCCATTTCTAATTTTTGTACAAGCGCACCCCATAGAAAATATAACCGCAAATGTTCACGTGATAAAAGGTGAAAAAAAACCACTTTACACGCTGCAGAGGATTAAAAATTCAAGTTTTATTGCATTTTTTTGTTATAATATACAGGCAGAACATGACGTATACATATAAAAATTATACATTATGAATCTGCCGAGTCTGCCGGAAAGAGCGATATATACTATGTCTGGGTCGTATAATAAAATGTGGGTTCAAATCGCGTTTAAACATTATGAGCGAAAGCGGTAAAAATTAGCTCTGCACACAGCGGTGAAATGCCTCAGCAGTGAAAGGGCAAAAAAAAAAAAGAAGAGTGAGTTTTCCATAAAATAAGGGTTAAAAATAAAAACCAAAAATTCCTTCAAATATCGTGCCTAGGAGTTCCCCATAACCTGCCCGTGAAGTGGCGGATTTGTAGGATGTATGTAAACATCGCCATCACAGACCCACACACGACACCTACCACTCCCAGTCTGCATACAATGTATCAAATTCATGAGACCAGACTAATTAGAAGCACATGTTATTTCCAAACACTAATTAAACACCTGTTTATGTCGTTTGAGAGTACAGGTCATTTAGAGGTGAGAATCTTTGCACCTAGACATTAGTTTTTAATTCAATATCTAATAAACCATTGCTTATAATATTCTGCAGTAAAGAGTCTCTTTATTTCTAGATTTTTTAGTATTTAAGCATTTTTTATACTTTTTCAAATTTTTTTGTCCAACTCGAACCAAACACACCAAAAAGTTCGAAGTTCGCGAACTTGCGAACTGCCGATGTTCGAATCGAACTCCGAACTGATCAAACCGAACAGCTCATCCCTAGTGTGCATGTCACAAATCAGGCAGTTTGTGGGAAGGTGGAATTCTCTTTGAATTTCTGCCAGGCGAACACTTGCTGGGAATGACCGTCTGAAGTGGCTGCAGACTTTTCTGGCCTGGCTGAGAAGCTCTGCCAGCCCTGGTACCTGGTTAGGAAATGCTGTACCACCAGATTTAGGACGTGTGCTAGGCATGGTACATGCATCAATTTACCCTTGCGTAGGGCGGAGAGAAGGTTGCTGCCATTATCACAGACGACCATTCCCAGCTGAAGCTGGCGTGGTGTTAACCATCTCTGCGCCTGCCCCTGCAGAGCTGACAATTTCTGGCCCGGTGTGGCTCCTGTCCCCTAAACAAACCAGCTCAAGCACAGTATGGCAGCTTTTTGCTTGAGCCATTGCGTAGCCCCTGCCACGCGTCGGTTTAACTGCCACTTCGCCAGAGCCATTGAAGGAAGAGGAAGAGGTGGTGGCGCAGACAGACCTCATATAAGCAGCTTTCTGGAGGCATGGTGGATGAGCAAGCTCCAGCACAAAGCCCTGTCCTGGATCCCTCCCAGCTGCAAGCAGAGTTACCCAGTGTGCCGTGAAGGAAATGTAACGGCCCTGTCCATGCTTGCTGGACCACGTGTCTAAAGTGATATGCACCTTGCTGCTGACTGCCTTTCCCAATGACTCCATAACATTGTGTTCCACGTGCTGGTATAGTGCTAGAATGGCCTTCCATGAAAAGAAATGGTGTTTTGGAACCTGCCACTGTGGTACAGCATTCGGCAAATTCACGGAAGGAAGCAGAGTCCACCAGCTGGAAAGGCAGCAGCTGTAATGCCAGTAATTTTGCCAAGCTGGCATTTAGACGCTGTGCTTGGGGATGGTTGGGACTATATTCTTTCGTACGCTGCAGCAGCTGGGGCAACGTAATCTGACTGCATAAATCTTCAGCTGATGGACTGCTGTCACATTCTGAGGAAGGACCTGGTACACCCATTACTGTAGCATCATCCCTGTCAGTGGAGGTTGTAGGCAATGACATGGCAGGACATATAGTGGGGGTAGAGACAGATGAGGAGGAGGACGACCTATGCAAAGTGTTGTGCCAACGGGATGCATGGCAGGTGGTCATATGTCGCCTCATGCACATGGTACCCAAGTGTGGGGTGTCTTTCCCATGCTTGATCCTCTTCTGACATAGATTACAAATAGCAACGGTGCAGTCTGCTGCACATTTCTTAAAGAACTCCCAGACAGCAGACTTCCTGTACATGTGCTTTGAGACAACAGCGCTCTGCACCTAAGCAGCTGTGACTTCTGAAGCCTTGGACTGGCTACGGTTGCTCATAGAGGACGTTGTGCCTCGTCCTCCTCACTTAACTCCTCTGTTCGATCAGGCACCCAGGTGGAGTCAGTGACCTCATCATCGTCATCACCCCCTATTTCCTCGTCACTGGAGCCAACTTGGCAGTATGCTGCAGCTGCTGGGGCAACATGAGTGCCAGTTGTTTGTGTGTCACTGGCACCCCCTCCCTCTAGGTTGATTATACTCCCTTCCTCAACCTCAGAGATTGAATCAGAGCACTGTACTTGCTGCGCATCCCTCAAGCAGCAGGTCACTGTCATTGTAGTCAAACAATTCAGCTGACTCCGTGTATGTTTGTGAGGCTACGGCAGGAGTAGCTGTGGACATGGAGGCTGCATTAGATGCTTTTGCAGCTGAGGTGGACTGTAAACCACTACAAGCCTGGTTGGCAGAGGACTCGGAGGACTCGGATGGCCTGGTTAGCCAATCCTGCAAATCCTCTGTATGTTGCTGCAGCATAAGACGGCCAGCACCAGTTAGAAAGGACAAGCGTGCCCCTGCAGAGGATGCACCACATCCACGACGACCAGGGGCACTGCCTTCCGACACAGAGGCTGCTTGCCCTCTTATCTGTGTCTGGGAGCACCTGCCTGTCCTTTTTGGTCTTTCTGACATGGTGATATATAGATTAAAGATATACTTAAGTCTGATTCAACTCTGGTATAAAGATTGGAGATATGCAGAACTCAGATTCAACTCTGGTATATAGTTTAGTTTAAAGATATTCAGAACTCTGATATAAAATCGGCGATTTTACTGATATTTTCCCTGCAAGGCTGCCAATATCCTCTACTCTCTCTCTCTCTGATTCACTTTCTCTCCTGCAGGCCGCAACACCCTGATAGCTGGCAACAGTTTAATCAGAGGTCATCTGTTTTTGTATGGTATCTAGAATTCGATCAAAAATATACAGATTTTCCAGAACAATGCTATAAGTCAGTGATACACACTGTCCCTGATAGCCTGGCAGTGCCAGGCTAGATTCAAATTTGCTGAACTGTGGTATAACTCTCTGATACACACTGATAACCGGCTGTGCCAAGACAGATTCTAATTCCCAGAAATCTCCTACAACATCACTGATACACCCTGACAGAACAATCTCCTCTCAGATTCACTCCTGCAAACACACACACTGGGGCTGCAGGCAGGGAAGCCTTATATAGTGTGCTGCGGGACTTAGCTCTGTGAGCCCATGATTGAGCCGTGATTGGCATAGTCTTGCACCTGACCTGCGGTCAGGTGCAAGGCTGTAGCCAATTACAAGCTTCAGGCCAGTGGAAAAATGCATTGTGGTGCATTGTGGGCAAACATGCGGCGAACACGTGGAAATGTTCGGAGTTCGACGAACAGCCGAACTGGCGATGTTCGAATCGAACTCCTAACAGATCCGAACCGAACGCTCATCCCTAGTGGGGTCGTGTCTATACAGTTCACCCAAATGACACTGAATGTTTTTTTCTCTGAATGTTGTTTCACACAGTTTGAGGACTGACATCGGGCTAAATTACAATCTTCACGCAAACATTTGCGCCGGCGCAAAAAAACGTTAACGCGAGGGGTAAAACCCTTTGCGCCGAATGCCATATAGTCAGCGCAACAAACGTGCGTAATTGTCTACCGCGAGTGAACCTGCGTGAACCCTTTGCGAGCATACTGTACAGCGCGCGTCCTATACTTAACATTGTTAGCGCAAATTCAAATGTGCGCTGATGGTATTACAATCTATGCGCAGGAATTAACGCATAGCCTTTACGTGCATAATTTTAGCAACTCCTAAAAGCTGGTTTTAATAGCAAATCTGAACAACCTGGCCGAACCCAAATACACCAGCCCGAAAAAAAAAATTGCTGCAAAGCATAGTTACACATTCTACTCATACCAAACCAATAAAATGGATAAGTTGTGTGTGCATTTATTATTGCTGCAGCATATATGCTCAGATTGACTTTGACAGGCGCAAAAACTTAACGTGAGATAATTGTGGTTCTTAATTCTGATTGGCTGAATCGCGAGAAAAGACACAGTATGCACACGGATTTCTGCACGCAATGGTACTGCGCGAGCATTTGTGCGCCTCCGGTTTACACGCGTTTTTGATCGACGGATGAAAAGATGCGCGAGGATTGCAATTCCAGCGGTGATTTGCGCGCATAAATGTTTAACACTTGGTGCACAAATTCACGCAGTGCACGAGCATTTTTGCGTGAAGATTGTAATATAGCCCTTCTTTTGCAGCTCTAAAAATTGTCAATGGTAAGTATGTCAGACATTTAGAGAATTCTAAGAGTGGGTGTCTGTGGAGGCGCTTACTAGGTAACTGTGGTTCCTTAAAAAGGGGGGGGGTGCTGCCTACAAGGGGTTGCACATAAATCTCAACCTAAATGTGCAAATAGATGTGTAGAAAAAAGGGTAAGGGTCCTAGTGGCGCAGTGGGTGCTTCCAAATATGGAGCAATCTAGATGAGTATTTCTAAATGCTGATATTATGGCTCAACTCTATCAGGTGGTGATAGATAAAAGTACTCCAGTGAGTCAATGTTACACTAGTATTGTGCAAATAGCAATTCTGTGCAAATGAACAACCTTGTGTAAAATAAGCAACAACAATGGTGATAAATCCTTAAGTCATGCGTACAAATCTGCTCCTATAGCACAAAGTGTTTAATAATCCACATGTGCAAAATGCATATAAAGTGCATGTGCTCATACAGTCATGGCCGAAATTGTTGGCACCCCAGACATTTTTCCAGAAAATCAAGTATTTCTCACAGAAAAGTAATGCAGGAACACATGTTTTGCTATACACATGTTTATTCCCTTTGTGTGTATTGGAACAAAACACAAAAGGGAGGAAAAAAAGCAAATTGGACATAATGTCACACAAAACTCCAAAAATGGGCTGGACAAAATTATTGGCACCCTTAACTTAATATTTGGTTGCACACCCTTTGGAAAAAATAACTGAAATCAGTCGCTTCCTATAACCATCAATAAGCTTCTTACACCTCTCACCCGGAATTTTGGACCACTCTTTCTTTGCAAACTGCTCCAGGTCTCTCTTATTGGAAGGGCGCCTTTTCCCAACAGCAATTTTAAGATCTCTCCACAGGTGTTCAATGGGATTTAGATCTAGACTCATTGATGACCACTTCAGAACTCTCCAGCGCTTTGTTGTCATCCATTTTTTGTTTTGTTCCAATACACACGAAGGGAATAAACATGTGTATAGCAAAACATGTGTTACTGCATTACTTTTCTGTGAGAAATACTTGATTTTCTGGAAAAATGTCTGGGGTGCCAACAATTTCGGCCATGACTGTATATCCTATACCATTCGTAAAGTGCAGACACAAAATTTGTGTTGAGATGACATCAAAAAAGTCATAAGACAGTCCTTTTATTAGGTTATCTGATAGTCTCTGGATGGCCTATGACTGTATAAAGTGTACGTGAAAAAGTGCAAATCTCAAAATGAACAAGGTCCGTGACTCCTAGTCATCATACAGTATGTAGGTCACACTTCAAACAAAATGTTCCACCGTTATGCTTCCTCTCCTCAGTTGGTAGATTCCGTAGCATATATGAGGAAGACAAAAAGAGACAACAGTGCAGACTGTTGTAATATGTGTAGTGTGATATATATATATATATATATATCCATATATATATCCACCATTTTATTCAGCAAAGCTCAGAGTTATGAAATTTTCACCATGTGGTAAAAGCTGGTATTATGTACCCATGCATGGAGCTGTTGTTGCAGGTTTTTGAATGTGTTTGTCTGGAGTGCTCTCTCCATGTTTTTGTTTTGTATTTTATTCTGAGACGCACCCGCACTGAAACGCTTAGTTAAGGCTGAGTGCTACCCCCCCCATGTTGTCTGTCTGTCTGTCTGTCTGTATGTATGTATAATTTGTGAGTGATATATCACTCACAAATTATACAGCCTAATAAGTCCTGGCTTTAGGTTGGAATGCCTCACGTAAAATACAGGGTGACGTTCCCACTTTTCCTGGGTTTTCCAGTTATCCTCAAATAAAACACATACAGAGAGACAGCGCTCCCATAGCGTGACACAGTACGTATATTCTGAGTAATTGCAATTTTTTGTTCAACTCACCGATGTTGGAGCCTCGGTTTTCTCAGGCTCAGCTTAAAGGCAAATGGTACTTCTTAATTAGGTGAGTACCTTACCCCTCTCTCCTGCAATGCCTTTCAGCTTCTGTCTCCAGCTCTGTATTACCATCCAGATGGGGACGAAAAAGGGGGGGAAGGGGGGACGAAAAAGGGGGGAGGGGGATGAAAAGGGGGGAGGGGGGGGAGAAAAATTCCTCTGCTTTCACCTTCAAAATATTATCCTCATTCTAAAAGGGATAAAATAGTAAGGGGGTATCCCATAACAGAGTAAAACCAGAGATGAGAATCAGGTTAAAATATCAAAAATTTATTCCAAAAAAAGTGTGTGTGGGGGGGGGGGGTTACTGGACGCGTTTCGGCACTACACCTGTGCCTTCTTCAAGCAGTATAGGATATGGGGTAAGCTTGGTTTACTAGAGGACGATCACTACTGTGATACTACATTATCAAAATCAGCATTACAGTATTTTCCAAACCAAATAAGAAGCTTTTTCACAATTATATTGACAACTTGCAATCCATCAAACTGGACTTTAAAGCATTGACTTTGAAGACCCTTGGTCCTTAAGGGGGTTAATTTGAATTATTCGCCAGAGATGCTGATGTTGTTGGAAGATAAAGGTTTAGCCATGAATAACAAGACACCAAATTAGACTTACAACCTCAAGAGCAGAATAAAGCGTGATCTACTTAACTCAGACCTTATGTGAGAAAAAAACTACAATGTTGAAGAGCTACACAGATATACAGTTGTGTTCAAAATTATTCAACCCCCACTGAAATTGAGTGTTTTGGCCAGTTTGACATTGATTTTGATCAGTCATCTTGCTTACAATTAAATCAAAGAGGCACGTGTAGGTCAGACAAATATAACATAACATTTATAATGAAATAACCACAAATGTCTTTTCTGTGCTCACATCATTATCAGTTTTATTCAACCCCCAAGTGACATTCAATCTTAGTACTTAGTACAACATCCTTTTACAGTTCTAACAGCTTTTAAACGTGAAGCATAGCTTGACACAAGTGTCTTGCAGCGATCTACGGGTATCTTCGCCCATTCGTCATGGGCAAAAGCCTCCAGTTCAGTCACATTCTTAGGCTTGCGCACTGCAACTGCTTTCTTTAAGTCCCACCAGAGGTTCTCAATCGGATTTAAGTCAGGTGACTGCGATGGCCACTCCAAAATGTTCCAGCCTTTAATCTGCAACCATGCTCTAGTGGACTTGGAGGTATGCTTGGGATCATTGTCCTGTTGAAAGGTCCAACGTCTCCCAAGCCTCAGGTTTGTGACGGACTGCATCACATTGTCATCCAATATCTCCTGGTACTGAAGAGAATTTATGGTACCTTGCACACGCTGAAGCTTCCCTGTACCTGCAGAAGCAAAACAGCCCCAAAGCATGATTGACCCCCCACCAATGCAAATAGCACACTTGAAATTAACTCTGGGCCTTTTATCTGCACATTGTAATTGGGGTAATGAGGGAATATCACACACCTGGCCATGGAACAGCTGAGAAGCCAATTGTCCCATTACTTTTGGTCCCTTAATAAGTGAGAGGCACATCTGCAAACTGCTGTAAGTCCTACACCATTCACCTGAGTTGGATGTACAGTTGTGTTCAAAATTATTCAACCCCCAATGCTGTAAAGGGTTTTAGGGAATTTAGTGTACATTTGCAATTCTATTCAGAATGAAATCATACAAGGACTTTTTAAAGAACCATATGCAACTAAAATGACATCAATTGGTTTTGTAATACAGTAGTAAAGGTTTCTTTTGTGAATTCTTCATTGACACAATTATTCAACCCCTTAAAGACTACCACTCTGAAGAACAGAGGTTCATTCAAGTGTTTTCAATCAGGTATTGAAAACACCTGTGGATGTCACGGAGCAGCAATAAAGCATAATAAGCACCAATTAGGCAGCTTTAAAATGACTGTGATACTCAGCTCCTTCTAGACATTTACTGGTGTGGTTACAAACATGGTGAAGTCAAGAGAATGGTCCAGGAAGACAAGAGAAGAGGTGATTACTCTTCACAGGAAGGGCAATGGCTATAAGAAGATTGCAAAGATGTTAAACATACCAAGAGAGACCATAGGAAGCATCATTCGCAAATTCAAGGCAAAGGGCACTGTTGAAACGCTACCTGGTCGTGGCAGAAAGAAGATGCTGACTTCGACTGCTGTGCGCTACCTGAAGCGTAGAGTGGAGAAAAGTCCCCGTGTGACTGCTGAGGAACTGAGAAAAGATTTGTCAGATGTGGGTACTGAAGTTTCAGCTCAGACAATACGGCGCACACTGCGTAATGACGGCCTCCATGCCAGAACTCCCAGGCGCACCCCCTTGCTGTCTCCAAAGAATAAGAAGAGTCGACTGCAGTATGCCAAAAGTCATGTGGACAAACCACAGAAGTTTTGGGAGAGTGTTCTGTGGACTGATGAAACAAAATTAGAACTGTTTGGGCCCACGGATCAACGCTATGTTTGGAGGAGGAAGAATAAGGCCTATGAAGAAAAGAACACCTTGCCTACTGTGAAGCATGACCTACACGTGCCTCTTTGATTTAATTGTAAGCAAGATGACTGAATGATCAAAATAAATGTCAAACTGGCCAAAACACTCAATTTCAGTGGGGGTTGAATAATTTTGAACACAACTGTATGTTTGTGTTGTGCGGCCAACCAGGGTTTAAACACAGAACCGCGACAGAAATGCATAAATGTACAGTAAAGGGAAGGGGTGGGTCCTAGTGGCGCAGTCTCTTTTGAGAGTGGTCAATTGGGGGTCTCAAGGCATATAATACAAATTGTGCCTAAATATACAAAGGTAGATACGGTGTTCCCAGTTGGGAAGTGCACGGTCGAAAAGACCACTTAGGTGCAGCCGTGAATGGTGACACTGTGTGAGTAAAAGTAAATTGCATACACTTCTGAAAAAACACAGTTGAAGTCCAAATGCAAATAAAGTGCATACAAAGTCACATAAAGTGCAAATGCGAATATAAGTGCATAAAAGTGTGTTTTAAAGTACATGTGAAAGTCTTTAAAACGGTTGCTATATCAAAGCAAAAAAAGGGGGACAATCCAACCGTCCATATGCTCTATATTGGAGATGTGGGAGAATCCAATCCGGTCACCACGTAGACATTAGAATTTTTGCGTGAAGTCCTGATGTGATGTCTTCTCCTAATTCCTATGTAAACTCACGATTCCCAAAAAATGGGAAAAAAAAGGAGAGGAAGAGGGAGAGAGATGATAGTGCAATACTGCCTTATAGAGAGTCAGGTGCCTATAGACAAGGGAACACTTACGCTTTTTAGAGCCTCGTTTACCGGCTCTAGTGTGAAGTGCCTTGGGCCTGGTTGAGGGTAGCCTCTGCCCTTCTTTATAATTTGCTTGGTTGTCTCAGGTACAGAAATGCAGAAGAAGAGAGACATCCTCATAGCGTAGCTTATAGCCAAATGCTTAGATAGGTAAGGTGAAAATTAGACAAACTCACCGATGATGGAGCCTTAGGATTCCAGGCTCAACTGGTTAGCGTGTGGTACTGCCTATTCGGTGGGTACCCTCACCTCTCTTGTCTGCAGGCAATATTCCTCTCTTGTATAGATGATGAGTGGGGATAAAAAGTGGAGCATGTGGGACATGTACTGTTTAAAAAGGAGTCTTTAAACAGAGGTGGTGAAAGTAATTAAAAAGGATTTATTGGGACAAGTAAAATTGAGTATAAACAATGGTTTAAAACAATGGTTAAAACGAAAATAGGAGGGGAGTCACAATATGGGATACTCGTTTCGGCACTATCAGTGCCTTCCTCAGTCCATGTGCAGGTGAAAAATGAAAAATAGGGGATCTGAGGCACTCCATGTGTCTGTTTATATAGATAATCGTTGTGTATTCATTTTCCAAGTTACTTCCGGGTTCGCGTTTTTTTGCGGTCACTTGGTGCGTGCCGCATCATCAAATTGCTCCGCGGCCCTCTGCTGGTTGTGCAGACGCTGCAGCATTGCCAATGAGTTCCACCTGGTGGGCATGTCACAGATCAGACGGTTTGTGGGAAGGTGGAATTCTCTTTGAATTTCTGCCAGGCAAACACTTGTTGGGACTGACCGTCTGAAGTGGCTGCAGACTTTTCTGGCCTGGCTGAGAAGCTCTGCCAGCCCTGGGTACCTGGTTAGGAAATGCTGTACCACCAGATTTAGGACGTGTGCTAGGCATGCTACATGCGTCAACTTACCCAGGCGTAGGGCGGAGAGAAGGTTGCTGCCATTATCACAGACGACCATTCCCAGCTGAAGCTGGCGTGGCGTTAACCATTTCTGCACCTGCACCTGCCCCTGCAGAGCTGACAGAATTTCTGGCCCAGTGTGGCTCCTGTCCCTTAAACAAACCAGCTCAAGCACAGTATGGCATCTTTTTGCTTGAGCCATTGCGTAGCCCCTGCCACACATCGGTTTAACTGCCACTTCGCCAGAGACAGAGAAGGAGGAGGAGGAAGAGGTGGTGGAGCAGACAGACCTCATACAAGCAGCTTTCTGGAGGCGTGGTGGATGAGCAAGCTCCAGCACAGAGCCCTGTCCTGGATCCCTCCCAGCTGCAAGCAGAGTTACACAGTGTGCCGTGAAGGAAATGTAACGGCCCTGTCCATGCTTGCTGGACCACGTGTCTAAAGTGATATGCACCTTGCTGCTGACTGCCTTTCCCAATGACTCCATAACATTGTCTTCGATGTGCTGGTATAGTACTGGAACGGCCTTCCGTGAAAAGTACTGGCGTTTCGGAACGTGCCACTGTGGTACAGCACATTCTGCAAATTCACGGAAGGAGGCAGAGTCCACCAGCTGGAAAGGCAGCAGCTGTAAAGCGAGTAATTTTGCCAAGCTGGCATTTAGACGCTGTGCATGGGGATGGTTGGGACTATATTTTTTCTTACGCTGCAGCAGCTGGGGCAACGAAATCTGAGTGTGTAAATCTGCAGCTGGTGATGGGATGTTGTCACATTTTGAGAGAGGACCTGGTACATCCATTACTGTAGCATCATCCCTGTCAGTGGAGGTTGGAGTCAATGACATGGCAGGACATATAGTGGGGGTAGAGACAGGTGAGGAGGACCTCTGCAAAGTGTTGTGCCAACGGGATGCGTGCCAGGTGGACATACTGTATGTCGCCTCAAGCACGTGGTACCCAAGCGCCCGGTGTCTTTCCCATGCTTGACCCTCTTCTCACATAGCATACAAATAGCAACGCTGCAGTTTGCTGCACATTTCGTGAAGAACTCCCTGACAGGAGAGTACCTGGACGTGTGCTGTGAGACAACAGCGCTCTGCACCTGAGCAGCTCTGACATCTGGTTGGTCATAGAGGTTGTTGTGCCTCGTTTTTGTTGTGCATCCTCCTCACTTGACTCCTCTGTTCGATCAGGCACCCAGGTGGAGTCAGTGACCTCATCATCGTCATCACCCCCTATCTCCTCATCACTGGAGCCAACCTGGCAGTATGCTGCAGCTGCTGGGCCAACATGAGTGCCAGTTGTTTGTGTGTCACTGCTGGCACCCCCTCCCTCTACGCTAATTTTACTCCCTTCCTCAACCTCAGAGTTTGAATCAGAACACTGAAGTTGCTGCACATCCTCATGCAGCATGTCACTGTCATTGTAGTCAAACAATTCAGCTGACTCCTCCGTGTATGGTGGTGAGGCTACGGCAGGAGTAGTGGACATGGAGGTTGCATTAGATGCTTTGGCAGCTGAGGTGGACTGTGAACCGCTACAAGCCTGGCTGGCAGAGGACTCAGAGGATGAGGATGGCCTGGTTAGCCAATCCACCAAATCCTCTGTATGTTGCTGCTGCATAAGGCTAGGGTCAGACGAATGCATTTTTCGCATTGTCCTGAAAAAGTGCGTTCGAACGAATGGACGTATTTTTTCACGGAATACGCGATAGCGGTCATACGATGTGTATTTGGTCCGTGATTTTTTACGGATCGTCAAAACACTTTTTGCGTCTGGACGTTATGTAGGCTTGACATTAGCAGCGTCTGACATCTCCTAATCACGCACACACGCCGCTATGCCGCCGCAGCGCACTCTGTACGTCAGTACTAGCGGTTCTGCGTTCTCGAAAAAATGCGTTAGTTTGCCACTTTCGTGTGGCCGTTCTTCGTATGCTGCCCAGCATTGGACGTCATTTGCTGCTAGCACGGCCGTGATTAAGTGCGGCTAAATGCACGTTAATACTGCGCTCGTCTGACCCTAGCCTTATACAGCTAGCACCAGTTAGAAAGGACAAGCATGCCCCTGCAGAGGATGCACCACGTCCACGACGACCAGGGGCACTGCCTTCCGACACAGAGGCTGCTTGCCCTCTTATCGGTGTCTGTGAACGTCTGCCTGTCCTTTTTGGTCTTTCGGATATGGTGAGTGCTATATAGATTAAAGATGTACAGAACTCTGATTCAACTTTGGTATAAAGATTGGAGATATGCAGAACTCTGCTATAACTCAGCAACACACCCTGATAGCTGGCAGCAGTGACAAGACACAGATTACAACAATTCCCAGATATCTGCTAGAAGGGAGACCCCAATAGCTGGCACTGAGAAGACACAGATTACAATTCCCAGAATTTTTTTTTTTTGTGAAAGGATTTTACCAGGAAGGATACATTGAGATTTACATAAATACAGAAAAAATGGCGTCGCGCCCATACTCACTTATTTTTGGAGGGGCAGCAACTGCCAGGAGTAACAGCCCAGTCAATGTATAAAACCTAACAAGGAAAAAGAGTGTCATCTGCGCTCGTCTCTATGTGTTCCATGTACAACAAAAATGAGGTTTTTGTTTGTTTCAATGGCCATTGCAACGTAAGCCCACTCGCCACTTCAAGGCACCTCTTTAGAGTGGGTACCTAACTCCTAGCAGTTGCTGCCCCTCCGAAAATAAGTGAGTATGGGCGCGACGCCATTTTTTCTGTATTTATGTATATCATGCTTGTAACACCAGTCCGTCGTTCTGCAGCTGTTCCTCTTTCCATGTTTTTGTTTTTGATCCCAAATGGGAAGGGTTTGGTGCGTGTATAAATAAAAGCCACCATCTTTGCCTCTCCTTCGCTGAAAAGCAGCTGGAGGGGCTTGGAGCTGCTCAGTAGAGCGGCCTTTTGGTTACAATTGTTAGGTACCCACTCTAAAGAGGTGCCTTGAAGTGGCGAGTGGACTTACGTTGCAATGGCCATTGAAACAAACAAAAACCTCATTTTTGTTGTACATGGAACACATAGAAACAAGCGCAGATGACACTCTTTTTCCTTGATACATTGAGATTTCTCTCGTTTTCAAGTATGTCCTGGGTGGCGAGTATGTACCATTAGGTGTCTTGCCAAGGACACTTACTGGAGAGGTTGCTCACTGGGATCGAACCCATGACTCCACAGGCTCTCTTCCTGCAGAGCGGTGACTACTCCACCCAGCCGGTACATGTTAGTATGTGACACCCCCTGATAGCTGACTGTCAGTGACTGAGAAGACACACTTTCCACCACCAATTCCCAGATATCTGCAACAAGTGAGCCCCCCAAATTACTGCTGTCACTGAGAAGACAAACTTTCCACCACCAATTCCCAGATATCTGCAACAAGTGAGCCCCCCAAATTACTGCGGTCACTGACTGAGAAGACACACTTTCCACCAATTACCAAATATCTGCAACAAGTGAGACCCCCCCCAATAGCTGTCACTGGCAGTGAGAAGACACACTGACAGAACAATCTCCTCTCACTCCTGCAGAAAAACACATGCTGACTGGGCTGGGTTCAAGCCTTATATAGTGTGCTGCGGGACTTGGCTCTGTGAGCCCATGATTAGAAACATAGAAACATAGAAACATAGAAAAATGTCGGCAGATAAGAACCTTTCGGCCCATCTAGTCTGCCCAATTACATGGATACTTTACCTGGATTTATCTTTTGTTTAGGATAGCCTTATGCCTATCCCATGCTTGCTTAAATTCAATTACTGTTTTGGCCTCTACCACTTCTACTGGAAGACTGTTCCATGTATCCACCACCCTCTCAGTAAAATAATGCTTCCTGATGTTACTTTTAAACCTTTGCCCCTCTAATCTAAGACTATGTCCTCTTGTTTTGCTATTTTGTTTCCTTTTAAATATACTCCCTTCCTCTACCTTGTGGATTCCCTTTACGTATTTAAATGTTTCTATCATATCTCCTCTGTCTCGTCTTTTTTCCAAGCTGTACATGTTAAGATCATTAAGCCTTTCCTGGTAACTTTTCTCCTTCAAGCCGTACACCATTTTAGTAGCCCTTCTCTGAACTCTCTCTAAGAGGTCTATATCCTTCTGGAGATACGGTCTCCAGTACTGCACACAGTACTCCAAGTGAGGTCTCACCAGTGCTCTGTACAGTGGCATGAGCACTTCCCTTTTCCTACTGCTAATACCTCTCCCTACACAACCAAGCATTCTGCTAACATTTCCTGCTGCTCTATTACATTGACTACTTACCTTTAGATCCTCTGAAATAATGACCCCTAAATCCCTTTCCTCAGATGTTGAGGTTAGGACTGTATCAAATATTCTATATTCAGCCCTTGGGTTTTTACGTCCCAGGTGCATTATCTTGCACTTATCCACATTAAAACTCAATTGCCACAACTCCGACCATTTTTTTAGTTTACCTAAATCATTTGTCATTTGGCTGATCCCTCCAGGAACGTCAACCCTGTTGCAAATCTTTGTGTCATCAGCAAAAAGACATACTTTTCCATTAATACCTTCTGCAATATCACTAATAAAAATATTAAAGAGAATGGGTCCAAGTACTGACCCCTGAGGTACCCCACTGGTAACAAGACCTTGTGCCGAATAAACTCCATTTACCACAACCCTCTGTTGTCTGTCACTCAGCCACTGCCTAATCCAGTCAACAATATTGGAATCTAAACTCAAAGATTGCAATTTATTGATAAGCCTTCTATGCGGAACAGTATCAAAAGCCTTACTGAAATCTAAATAAGCAATGTCTACTGCACCACCTGTGTCTATTATTTTTGTTACCCAATCAAAAAAATCAATAAGATTAGTTTGGCATGATCTCCCTGAGGTAAACCCATGTTGTTTCTGATCCTGTAATCTATGTGTTTTTAGATGTTCAACAATCCTTTCCTTTAACATGGTTTCCATTAATTTCCCCACTACTGACGTAAGACTAACTGGCCTATAGTTCCCCGATTCCTCCCTACTACCCTTCTTGTAAATGGGCACAACATTTGCTAATTTCCAGTCTTCTGGGACGACTCCCGTTAACAAGGATTGGTTAAATAAATCTGTTAACGGTTTTGCTATTACATCACTGAGCTCTTTTAATAATTTAGGGTGGATCCCATCAGGCCCCATTGACTTATTTGTCTTTACTTTAGACAGCTGCTGTAGAACCTCCTCCTCTGTAAACTGATATGTAAATGTCTCTTTAGTGTTCTCTCCTAACTGAGGTCCCTTTCCTTCCTTTTCTTCTGCAAAGACTGAACAAAAATATTCATTGAGGCAGTCAGCGAGACCTTTATCCTCTTCTACATACCTTCCTTCCTTTGTTTTTAATCTAACTAATCCTTGTTTTACTTTTCTTTTCTCGTTTATGTATCTAAAAAATGTTTTGTCCCCCTTTTTTACTGACTGAGCTATTTTCTCTTCTGCATGTGCTTTGGAAGCTCTTATAAATTGCTTTGCCTCTTTCTGCCTAATCTTATAGGTTTGCCTATCTTCTTCACTCTGAGTTGTTTTATAATTATTGAATGCTGTCTTTTTGTTCTTCACTATTTTGGCCACTTCTGCAGAGTACCACAGTGGTTTCTTCCCTTTTTTGTTTTTGCTAACAAGCCGAATGCAATTTCCTGTGGCCTTCAATAATGCTTCCTTTAAATAATCCCATTTCTCCTGGACTCCCTTTAAACTCCTCCAGTCTGATAATGACTCCTTCACACAAAATCTCATTTTAGAAAAATCTGTTTTTTTAAAGTCTAAAACTTTCGTTCTTGTGTGGTGCGGCTCCATCCCTGTTGTTATATTAAACCATACTGACTGGTGATCACTAGATCCCAAATTTTCACCTACAACAACGTCCGATACCAAACCTCCATTTGTGAGTATTAAATCCAATATGGCCTCTTTACGGGTCGGCTCCTCAACTACTTGTGTTAGAGATAATCCCAGTAGGGAGTTTAGAATATTTGTACTCCTGGTGCACCCAGCTGTTTTGGTTTTCCAGTTCACATCAGGAAGATTAAAGTCCCCCATGATAATAACTTCCCCCTTCATTGCCATTTTGGCTATTTCCTCAACCAGCAGATTATCTAGTTCTTCTGCTTGTCCAGGGGGTCTATAGATCACACCTACACGAGCTACTGTATGATTGCCAAATGTTAGCGTAACCCAAACTGACTCTATGTTCACCTCGCTCACTTTTATTTGGTTCGTTTTTATGTTGTTTTTCACATACAGGGCCACTCCTCCTCCTTTCCTACCTTCTCTGTCTTTTCTATATAACGAGTACCCCGGTATTGTTATGTCCCAGTTATTTTTCTCACTGAACCATGTCTCAGTAACCGCCACTAAATCTACTTTTTCAGCTGCCATCATTGCCTCTAGTTCATTGATTTTATTGACTAAACTGCGAGCATTTGTAGACACGACTCTGAGCTTGTCATTTTTTACCTCGCATGTTGCTTGCACCCTCCGATTTAGTTTTGGGGGACAATCGGGCAGATTGTTTTTTACCCTTTTTTTGTCCCCCCCTCCTAGTTTAAATATTTCTTTGCGAAACCTTTGAACTTCTCACTGAGAACATATGTTCCCCTATGAGTAAGATGCAAACCATCTTTTTTATACAGTTCCTTTCTGCTCCAATTAGAGCTATCATGGGACACAAAGCCAAATCCTTGCTCCCGACACCATTCCCGAAGCCACAAATTGAATTCCCTATTGCACATCTGCCTATCTTGAATGTTATGCACAGGCAAAACTTCAGAGAATGACACAGTGGACGCAATCTGCTGTATTTCACCTCCAAGAACACAAAAATCTTCCTTAATCTCAGAAACCTCACTGCTAGCCAAGTCATTTGTCCCTAGATGGACTACAACGTCCACTTCCCCTTGTTGCTTTGCTTGTTTGACAATATTGAGAATACGTCTCTTGTCTCTACGAGCAGTAGCCCCAGGAAGACATCTCACCAAACCACTACTCTCCAGCTCAACACCTCTTATGATAGAATCACCCAGCAACAATTGCCTTCTATCAAGTCCCACCTTTTCATTTTTGTCCTTGGTTGCAGTGCTGCATACCTTAGGCATAGTGGATGGTGGTTCCTCAACTATGTTGTCTAAGCCTACATCCGTCTTATCACTACACTCTGAAAGTGCCTCAAAAGAATTAAGAAGAGCCACAGATTGTGGGACATGCCTTCTCTCCACAACTCTAAGTCTACCAGATCCTACAGTAGTCCATCTGCCGCTCCTAGGAGGCCTCTGTGGCAGTGGTTTAGTAACAGTCATAGCCTGAGTTTCTCTAACAGATAATTTACAAATCTCAGACTTCAAACAGGCAATTTCCTGCTGCAATAAAGAGAGCTGCCTACATATCAGGCACACTCCAAACCTCCAAAAATTGGATCTAAAAACAAATGCATGACAGCTCTTACACTGGACCAAGCCTGCCATTATAAAAGAATGGATTTAAACCAACAAATCTTACCTTTTTGTAGGTTTTCTACCTCCTGTCTAACCTCAGACTACCTCCAGAGTATCTCCAGAAGATCTCCTGTAAGTGCTCACTTTGAAGACTTCACTTAGAAGGCTTCCCAAGCTCATTTAGGATTTAGCCAATCAGGACTCTGAGCTGTGATTGGCATAGTCTTGCACCTGTCTTGTGGTCAGGTCCGAGGCTCTAGCCAATTACAAGCTTCAGGGAAGTGGAAAACTGCATTGTGGTCCATAGTGGTGCATTGTGGGCGAACTCGAGACGAACACGTGGAAATGTTCGCTAACTATCGAACATGCGATGTTCTATGCTAACTCTCGAACGCATCGAACCGAACGCCCATCCCTACCCATCATTAACACAAACTGTGGCTCATATTTCCACCCACACCGATCAGCCACACCATTAAATTCACTGACAGGTGAAATGAACAAGGATTATACTGTAGCAATGGCATCCATTAATGGGTGGGATAGATTAGACAGCAAGTGAACAGTCAGTTCTTGAATCTCATGTGTTGGAAGAAGAAAAACAAGGCAAGTGACAAGATCTGAGTGACTTTGACAAGGGTCAAATATTGATGGCAAAGACGACGGGGTCAGAGCATTTCCAAAACTAAATTTTGTGGAGTGTTCCCAATGTGCACTGGTTAGTACCTGCTAAGAGTGGTGCAAGGAAGGACAAACCAGTGAAACGGCATCACGATCATGGGTGCCCAAGACTCATTCATGCAAATCGGGAGTGAAGGCTAGTCTGATCACACAGAATAGCTACTGTCGCTCAAATTGCTAAATAATTTTATACTGGCCATGAGGGACATATAAAGGCATCATTGGAAAGGCCAGAGTATGGCCTTTCCAATGATATCAAACATGATCAGGTTTGCACCAAAACAAAAGCCAAAGTAATTTTGTCACTTATTTTTTTTCGGCCTACAGGCTCCTGAAATGTAAATCTGGCCCTGGCCCTAGGTCATTTTCAGAAAGGGCAATTTGATTAAAAAGGTATACACCTAGTTATTTATCGAAGTTAAGATAAGGAGGTATTAATAATGTATCTGAAAAACCACCTTTTAATGGGAACTAAACCAAAGTTTTTTTTAAATTGTGGAACCTGCTCTATGTATAAACACTTTTTTTAAAATTCTTTGATTATTTGTAGAAATAAGCCATACAATAGTCGAGTAAAACAGTCCCGCAGAATCAACAAAGGAATAGACATACAAGAGTTGAGAAAATAGCTGCATATGACCAGCACAGGAAAAAGAAAAATGCAAGAAAACAAGTAAATAAACAAAGCAAGGGGTAAGGAGGCCTCAAGAGGCAAAAAAGAGCAAAAAAATTAAAAAATGTTAATGTTAGAAGGAGCACCCTTATAAGGAAGAGTGGTGCTCACCGGCACTCCCCTAATCCTCCACAAGAGTTCAGGGCCGTCGAGTGGGCAACAGGGTAATGTGTAAACACTTAAGTACTAGAACTAATGAGAAATTCTATATTAAATGGTTTATTAATTGCACCACTAACACAAATGTTATTTATGTTTTGTAGTGTGGGGCCCAATGTGGGCAAAACCAAGCACAAAAAAAAGGAAAGAATAGGAGCATTTAGATTTGATACTCAAAAGTGATAAACTGTAATGTTGGGGGCTTCCAGCCTCTCCTGTGTGCTTGAGGGCAGCATGTCTGATGCTGCTCGCTGACCAACGCCCGGTTTAAATGGAGACAGGCAGGGAGGTGGCTGCATGAGGCGCAGCTTGAGTGGGGGGCGCGGTCTGGTGAAGGTCTTTAAAAACCCTCCGTTACTTCTCAGTAGTGCCAGATCATGGTTATCCATACCTGAGCTCCTTGTACCTGAATTCTATTGTGATTTAACCTGTTATTGACCTCTGCTTGTTTTCTGACTATTCTGCCTTCCGTTGCCCTAGACCATTTTCTTGTACTACGCTACTGCACTGATATCGACCCGGCTATTCCATTTGACTATTCTATACTCTGTATTCCTGATTCTGGCTTGTCTGTCTACCCCCGTGTTGCTAACCTGGTTTTGTATTACAACATTGTCTTTTGCTTAACCCTTTCTGTCTAGCTAGTTTACCTGGCCAACTCTAAGGACCAGACAGTTAGGGATTCTTCACGGCTACTCTGTTGGTAGCTTTTGGGCTCTGTGGAGTGTTGGGCGTTAAGAACTGCGTGGTGGGATCTGGGAACCGTGACATAAACTATGGCATTTCCAGTCATTGTAATGTGTGCCTTTTTTTTCTTTTTGGTCTTCTCAGCGGTTTGGTTTTGAAAGGGTTACGGATTAGGCCTGACTGCGTGTCACTGTGAACTGAACACCAGCTCTTAGCCAAAACTGGTAACGTGTGCCCCCCTGTGACGGATCCTGGTACCCCCAAGCTCGGGAACCTCCTTCTGGTTGCCCCTTTCCACTGAACCAAGGAGGTATTCGTACCCACACAGAGTAGACGACACAAACTGTGAGAAGAGTCCTTGCAGATTCAAAATCCAAATGGAGACGGAGTTTTACATTTTGCATCTGGTTAAAACACACACACACACACACACACACACACACACACACACACACACACACACACACTACAGAAACAATTGAAACATGCCCAGCAATGGAACAATGGCTTAGGAGTCAGATAACAATCATCTGAGTGACAGTTGCTGCGGGAAGGGGAGGGGGGGTGATGAAAGCATGTGAAGACAAAGGAACCCATTACTTACAGGGGGGTGTATGCTATACAAGACAGGCTAGTAATAAAGAGGTCACACTATACAGAGAGAAGGTACACAGAAAACACAAACACCCTGCATCTAGAATTGTAGATACAGGGTGACTTTAACAAAAGGAACGAGCAGGAAAACAATATAAAACATCAGGCACCTCCCAAATACATTTCTAGGCCCATGTACTTCGAGTCCAAAGTGATGCACGTCACACCCACCAAAATCTGGGTTCGGATTTGCCCCTGTTAATATATAGGCATTATTCTTCAATTATGTTTCTTAATTGAATTGAAACAATTCGCATTTTGTCCAAAATTTAAGCGATTCATACTTTGGAAGTACTTCGGAACTCCAAATCACATATTAGGTATCATCCGAAACGAACTGTATCGATATATAACGAATCACTTTGGATCAATTCGGAATGATTCAGCACTCCTCATGCTAATGGACAACGTGAAGAGATACATTTTGCCACAATTCGGTGTACTTCAGTGATCTGTATATTCAATAGTTCTCCATGGGACAATTTCGGTGCCGCCGAACTGCACCGTATTTCCCCGTCAATTGGCCTGTGGTGCTGAATCTGGGTGAAAGTTCAGTCTTTTTTTTTTTTCATCCGAAAATAAGCTAACATTTTTCGGCATGCACACCTCTAATAAACATTTATCCTGATCAGCAAGTGGCAACGTTGAGAACTGTGTGCTTATATTTCTGCTTTTCTCTGCTCTTATTCATATTGTTTGCTTTCTTGTGATTACAATTACAGTTACAGTTTTTAAATAAAGCCAACTTGCACTGCACCACATACAAGACAAAACAATCATTAAGTGCCAAAATATTCCGTAGCTCTTGGTAAATAGGTAAAGCCAAGACAGTTCTACAATACACCAAAAAGGCAAGTCAATATTTTACCAACAGATACAGGAGGAAGTGAGGGCCCTTGTCAGGGATCCCGAGTGCAGGATGCAAGGAGATAGTGGAATACAAAGTCGGGGGCACAAGCCGGGTCATCAGAACAGGAGCGGTACGCCAAATTCGGGTCATACACATTTAGGACAAAAGCAGATAATGTGCGAGGAGAGCTAACACAGGGGAACTGCTACAATAGCGGAGCGAGGAATGAATGGACTCCTGTGTTTAAATACCTACAGAGCACCTCCCCATACTTATGATGCTGGTAACGTCATATACGCACACCGCAGGCCACCTGCCATATTGGTGGAGGCCGGCCGCGCGCACCAAATACGAGCCTGATCGGGCAGGGGTGGCCGCACCAGACGCCGTGGAGCCCGCGGCCCTGACGGGTGAAGGGGTGAGAAACAGCAGGGAAGGAATGCATTGTTTAGATGTTGATTCAGAGAGAGAGGAGGACTTTTATTGGGTGGGTCTGATGTTTTGTTACAAGGTTAGTTGGTAGGCTTCTCTAAAGAAGGCAGACTGATGTGTTAGGATGGCCATTCAAGCCTTCAAACATGTAGCTAATGTAGCGCTGTTTAAAACTCTGTTGCTGTATTGCTCGGGTTTGGCCACCAGAGGGAGACAAGCGCAATGTAAACTATACTGGACACAATGGGACTATGTTTTCCAGCATGCTTTGGGGCAGAGACAGGAAGTGAGTGGGGAAGGAGGAAAGGACATCCGCAGCCTCGTGGATGGAGAGCCAGTGTGAGCCGAGCGGTGAACAGAGTAAGACGCACGTGAGACTGTGAGCAATTGTTACCAGGCCGGAGAGCAGGCGCTGCCTTGCCGACGCTGGGGATCGATACAGTGACTTGCAAGAGACCTAGTAATCCACTGCTGAGAGGTTTTGCACAGACACAGAGTTCCAGATTGGACCCCGAGTAAGGAGACCGTGATGATCCACTGGGAGTGCAGGCGGTAGGCCGTAGATCTTGTTGAAGATGGATAAGCAGGATAAGCGGATCCGGTGGCACAGGGTCCCAGTATAATCCAGCGGAGAGACGTCCTTGATCGGGCAGCGGAACAGATTGTCTGGTGGATGGGTGAGAGGCCTTCCAGGCCACCGTCAAAGTTTAACGAAGCACGCCCCAACAGGGCCCCAACGTAACTAGTCGAAGATTTATTAAATCCAGTCACTGGCCAGTCAAATATAGTACCTGGGTACCTGAGCTCACACACACACACACTTTTTGGGACATAACCTGCACGCGACTTACACTCCAGAGACGAAGGGGTTAAACTTTTCTTTTGCCGCTGCGCGTTTCTCGCATTACGAAATCCTGTTTTCTATATACTGTGCTTACATTATATATGCCGCTTTATTGAGACAAGTATATAATTTATAAAATCCACAACAGTGTTGGTGTATATTTATTCCCTAGTGCGGAGAGACTAACCCGAGGTTAAATTCAGCGGCTCCTCCGGGAGTGAGCGCTACACGTGGGGGCTCGTCTGGGATACAGTCTCTAGAACAAAAAACACATTTAAAGGGTTAAATATGGATCCAGACACTGCGGCCAAATGGTGTGAGGAGCAAAGTAGTCCGAGTTATGCATAGTTATGCAGACACTTGGGCCGAAGATAAGATTCGCCGGGCCGTGGCTGTGCTGACACCAGCTCATCGGGGGTTAATACTGGACATTAAAGCGAACCCAGATACCTCTCACATGTATGTTCTTTTTGAGTGTAGAAAGGGTGTTCCATTGTGTTTTCAGGGCGCGAGCGTGAAGCTGACCGATGAGGTGGAAGTTCAACTGATTCAGCCAAGTGCACCACGTGGCGATCCTGCGAGTGTTCCTGCGCCCAGTCCGCTGGCCACGATTGGGCCTGAATTTATAGTGGCTATTGGAGATTTGCTGGCTAAATGTCAAAGAACAAGCCCTCCACACACTAACTTTGGTTATCGACGGTTGAGAAATTTTACAGGAAATGTACCAACTCCGGCAGGAGAAGAAACCTTCGAAGAATGGGTAGAACAGGTGATGCAGGCTCTGGATGAGTGGGACGTCCCTGAAGCGCAGAAGAAGCAAAGAATTACTGAGCGCTTAAAGGGACCTGCGTCAGAGGCTGTCAGAAACCTAAAATTGAGTAAACAAGACTGCACTGCTTTAGATTACCTAAACGTATTACAGGAAGTCTTTGGGCGAACAGAAAAGGCCGCTGAGCTCATGTACCAGTATGAACATACCTACCAACGAAAAGGTGAGAAAATGACTGAATACATGAGGCGCCTAGATAAGATTCTGCACCAGATACTTCTTAAGAAAGGGGCCGAGAGTTGAAATACCTGGAACTGATTCAAGCTGTTAGAGAGGAAGAGGCTCTGCTCGAAGAAAAGTCCTTAAGGAGAGGAGAAAGAGCTTACGCACAACCAGTAAGGCATAACGAATATCTGCAAACGGAAGATGATTCGTTGGACGCCTATGGATCTGAAGTTGACGGACAAGAGCATCTGCTAGTCCCTATATCCACAGAGAATACTGCCAAAGAACCAACCTTCCCTGCATATAGTGAGTTACACAAAACTGTTAAGGTACAAGAAGCTCAAGCTGAGCTGAAACAAGCACACACTGATCTGTGCCGAGTACTTTTGAAGGTGGCAGAGACAGACCGATATGCAGAAGTTCCTTACTGATATGCGGACAACAGGAGTTGCTGTGGCGTCTGGCCAGGGTCCTTCAACCGAGTCACCACGAACAAGTGCGTCTCCGTCTTCAAAGAAGAGAGGTTTTAGTTGTGGGGAAATGGGTCATTTCCGAGCACAATGCAAAAGCCAAAAGTCTGAAGGAAATAGGGTAGAAGAGTTCCTAAAAGCCTTGGAAGGACTGCTATCTACCTCACAGGCGGGAAACGCCAGAGGGCCCAAGTGAAGGAGCAAACTAGGTGCTCAATGGTTGAAAACCGCTCCAAAAATCAAGCCAGAACTGAAAGGCCGAGAGGGCACAGAGTTTTGCCAACTGCTGAGCCTACCAGGACTGAAAGTTACTCCCTTAGCATCCGGTCCTACGTCAAGGGGAAGCAATGCACATCCAAAACCTACACGGGCCAAGAAGAAGGCCAGGGTGCAGCAAACAGGGTCTAAATTTCCTGCTGCTACAACAAAGTTTCCTGACCAGCTGATAGAGGGAGTCTACACCAAAGCTCTGTTGGACTCAGGGGCTCAAGTGACATTGATCTATCGAGACTTCTATGAGAAGCACTTGAAGCACATACCTCTACAGAAATTAAAGGACCTTGAGATCTGGGGTATCGGAACTGAGAAACCTCCCTATGACGGATATCTACAGGTGAAGTTAGAGATCGAATCCAAAGTCATCGGACAGTCTGGGGGTTGTGATGCATTGGCCATTGTGTGTCCTCGGCCTTCAGGGGCCAACAGAAGTTCGATGATAGTGGGGACGAATACTGATCTGGTGCGACATCTCCTGACTCCTATAGTAATGGAAGAAGGTTCTACCAGGGGAGTACACCCGATGTTGCGTCCAGTCTATCAGTGAATGGTCGAAGAACAGAAGGCACCTGCCGAAGTGGGGCGCCTGTGGAGATTGGGAGGAACAGAGAAAGTTCTGCAATCAGGAGAAGTGGCGAGTTTCCGGGCTTCAGTCAAGTTTAACGGATCACAACCGGGTCCCTATGTGGTACTGGAAACTGATTTCAATCATGGGAGTGAAGCCGGAGTAGACGTAATCCCTGAAATAATCTCCACAAGAGCTTTGAAACGAACACGAGGAAGTGTCTCAGTGTATGTAATGTGTCCGATTCTCCAGTGATCCTGAAAGCACGAATGCCTATCGGGCAAATAGCGTCCGCTACGCCTCTCTCCCCTACTGATTTAGGAGGGGGAATGAATAAAGAGATTCCAGCTGAAAGGTACTATCCTAAGGACGCTCCCATCTCACCTGAATGGAAGGAACGCCTTCAGTCCCAGATCCTAAAGTGGAGGGACTTGTTCTCGAAGGACGAGTTAGACGTGGGCCTAGCTAAGAGTACTGAGCATCGCATGCGACTACAGGAAGATAAGCCATTTCGAGAAAGGTCAAGACGAGTTCCGCTGGGAGACTTGGATGATCTACGAGAACAGCTGAATGAACTGCAAAGAACTAAGGTGATTTCAAGAATCCAGGAGTCCTTATGCATCTCCAATAGTGATGGTTTGGAAGAAGAATGGTTCTATCCATCTATGTATAGACTATCGCACGCTAAATCAGAGAACCATTCCGGATCAATATGCCACTTCTCGGATAGAAGATGCCTTACAGTGTTTGTCTGGAGCAAAATGGTTTAGTGTACTAGACCTGCGAAGTGGGTATCACCAGATACCAATGCATCCTGAAGACAAAGAAAAGACTGCGTTCATCTGCCCACTGGGGTTTAGTTCAACAGAATGCCTCAAGGCCTTATGGGGGCTCCAGCCACGTTCCAACGGTTAATGGAGAAGACAGTCGGGGACATGAACCTGATCGAAGGGTTAGTGTATCTGGATGACATTATTGTGTTCGGGAAGACTTTGGAAGAATGTGAGCAACGGTTGGAGAAGGTCTTGAAGCGGCTCCATGAAGAGGGGTTGAAACTGTCTCTAGAGAAGTGTCAATTCTGTTTACCTTCCGTTACGTATCTGGGACATGTTTCAGAAGGCGTTGCGACGGATCCTCGAAAGTTTAAGCCGTAGCTTCCTGGCCTAGACCCCGAAATGTTACTGAACTTAGATCTTTCTTGGGGTTCTGCTCCTATTACCGAAGATTCGTAGGATGATTTGCCAAGATAGCTCAACCACTGAACAAGCTCCTACAGAAGGAAGACGCAGAAGAAGACCACAAGGCCTCTGATCGAAATTCATCGACTCCAGGGCCAAGGAAGGCTCGAGAATCCATCCAAGAAGACTGGACTAATCAATGCGAAGGTGCTTTCATGAAGCTGAAAGAGTCTAACTCGAGCTCCTGTCTTGGCTTATGCTGATCCTCATAAGCCGTACGAATTGCATGTAGATGCCAGCAGAGAAGGTCTAGGGGGAGTTCTATACCAGGAATATGGCGGATTGTTGAGGCCTGTAGCGTACGTGAGCCAAAGTCTTACGCCTTCAGAAAAGAACTATCCTACCCACAAGTTGGAGTTCCTAGCCTTGAAATGGGCGGTAGTAGACAAGCTGAAAGATTATCTGTACGGAGCCAAATTTGTGATAAAGACTGATAACAATCCTCTTACCTACGTCCTTACTACTACGAAGCTGGATGCAACGGGACATCGGTGGTTTGCCGCTCTGTCAGGGTTTCGGTTCAGCCTGAAGTATCGCCCTGGAGTGAATAATCGAGATGCCGATGCTTTGTCAAGAAGACCTTACACTACAGAATGGACTCTGTTAACTCCAGATGGGGTGCAAGCTTTAGGTCAAGGAGCGGAGCACCGGGTCAAGGGAGGGATTGAAGCAGAAGCCGTAGGAGTTATGGCTGCGGCTGTTCCAGAGTTCTATTGTAATCCTACGCAGCTGAAATGAAAGTTTGCCTACTTTCTCGAAACAGGACTTGAGAGCCGATCAGGCTAGAGGCCCTTTGATTGCATTAACCGTGAAGGCCCTAACCGCGAACCAACGGGAAATTCTACTGACAAATTCCCCAGAAGGAGCCCGATTGGTATACAAAGAGTGGGAACGGTTGAAGATGTTGGATGGGGTGGTCTACCGAAGGGGCCCCTCAAACAATGCTGAAGAGACCCAACAATTGTTCCTTCCCACCAAACACAGAGAGGGTGTGCTGCGGTCATTACACGATGACCATGGACATTTGGGTGCAGAGAGAACTTTTAAGCTAGTGAGAGACAGATTTTATTGGCCCTGTATGAGATCTGAAGTTGAAAGTTACTGTCATTCATGTTTGAGGTGTATCCAGAGGAAAACCCTACCAACCCGAGCCGCTCCAATGAGCCACCTGCAAAGTCAAGGACCCATGGATTTGGTGTGCATTGATTTCCTGTGCTTAGTGCCGGATGCTAGTGGGCAGGGAAATATTCTAGTAGTGACTGATCATTTCACGCGTTACGCCCAAGCTTTTTCTACAAAAGACCAACGTGCTGCTACGGTGGCGAAGGTTCTAATGGAAATTTTTTTTGTTCACTATGGCCTACCAAGGAGAATACACTCGGATCAGGGCTGAGACTTTGAGAGCAGGCTTGTTGGGCAATTGCTGGAACTACTAGGGATTCAGAAGACCCGAACTACACCATATCACCCTCAAGTTGATGCTCAACCAGAAAGGTTTAATCGCACGCTGCTAAATATGTTGGGGACATTGTCGAACAAAGAGAAGCAGAGCTGGAGTCGTCACATAGCTACGCTGGTGCATGCGTACAACAGTACGGAGAGTGACGCTACTGGGTCCTCACCGTACCGTCTTATGTTCGGAAGAGCAGCTCGACTGCCGGTTGATTTGGCATTTGGGCTATCTCTGGATCAGACGTCTGTAGCCTTTCATAGGAATTACGTGTATAGACTTCGGAAGAATTTGGCCTCTGCGTTTGAACAGGCCCGTTTGACCTCAGGAAACAGGGAACAGAGGAATAAGCAAAACTACGACTTGAGAGTTCGGATACAGGATCTACAACCCGGTGATAGGGTTTTGTTGAAGAACTTGGGTGCTTCTGCAAGGCATAAGTTGGCGGATAGATGGAGTTCTCAAGTCTACATTGTCTGCAAGCAACTGCCGGGTTTGCCAGTTTACCAAATCCGACCGGATGGAAAGGCTGGACCTCTTAAAAACTGGCACTGAAATCATCTGTTACCTGTGAGAGAGGCTGTAAGGATACCAGTTGGAAACGAACTTTCTCTACCGAACCCGCCTGCTCTACGCTCGACTCCCGTTACTTGGTCTCAGCAGACACGGGTTGTTGAAGAGAGTGAAGAGGATAGTGAGGAAGGAAGTTTTTGTCTGGACTGGGTGCGCTCGCCAGAACCTGAAGAAGTCATTCCCGTTCCTGAACGGTGGGAAAGTAACCTGAGGCCTGAGGCTCCTGAATTCCAATTGGAAGTTCCTGAAACTTTGGAAATTCCTGTAGTTCCTGAAAACGCGTCCTATGATTATAGTTCTATGCCTTCACTGGAAGGATCATACTCCGAAGAGATGTCTGTTCCAGTTGTGGACGAAAGAACTGAACCCGTACCTGTAGTACTTCCACCTGAAGAGGAGCTGATGGAGCCAGAATCAAAAAACGTTCTATCCGACCCCCCCCAGAGACTTACCTACGACTCACCAGGACATAGCACTGAAGAGGCTGTCACCACAGTGCGAAGGTTGCCCGAAGTGTCTGCTATGTTAGCTGAGGTAGTCAGGAGCATGAGTCAACTTGAGGACGTATATCTGACCCATTGTAGGTTTGCTGCTGAACCTGTATACATTGCCTAATATTATGTAATGGTTATACCTCCTTGGAGAGACCCAAGAGTTCTAGGAGTGGGAGAGTGTAGCGCTGTTTAAAACTGTTGCTGTATTGCTTGGGTTTGGCCACCAGAGGGAGACAAGCGCAATGTAAACTATACTGGACACAATGGGACTACATTTTCCAGCATGCTTTGGGGCAGAGACAGGAAGTGGGTGGGGAAGGAGGAAAGGACATCCGCAGCCTCTGACGAAGAAGAGCCAGTGTGAGCCGAGCGGTGAACAGAGTAAGACGCACGTGAGACTGTGAGCAATTGTTACCAGGCCGGAGAGCAGGCGCTGCCTTGCCGACGCTGGGGATCGATACAGTGACTTGCCAGAGACCTAGTAATCCACGGCTGAGAGGTTTTGCACAGACACAGAGTTCCAGATTGGACCCCGAGTAAGGAGACCGCGATGATCCACTGGGAGTGCAGGCGGTAGGCCGTAGATCTTGTTGTCGAAGACGGACAAGCAGGAGAAGCGGATCCGGTGGCACAGGGTCCCAGTATAATCCAGCGGAGAGACGTCCTTGATCGGGCAGCGGAACAGATTGTCTGGCGGATGGGTGAGAGGTCTTCCAGGCCACAGTCAAAGTTTAACAAAGCACGCTGCAGTATTGCTTAAATCTACAGGGCCCCAATGTGACTAGTCGAAGATTTATTAAATCCATTCACTGGCCAGTCTAATATAGTACCCGGGTACCTGAGCTCACACACACACACTTTTTGGGACATAAAATGCACGGGACTTACACTCCAGAGACGAAGGGGTTAAACTTTTCTTTTACCGCTGCGTGTTTCTCGCATTACGAAATCCTGTTTTTTACATACCGTGCTTACATTATATATGCCGTTTGAGACTAGTAAAGTATAGAATTTATAAAATCCACAACAGTGTTGGTGTATATTTATTCCCTAGTGCGAAGAGACTAACCCGAGGTTAAATTCAGCGGCTCCTCCGGGTGTGAGTGCTACACTAACAAAACAAGTTTGACAGAAATTTAGTAAAGCAGGACCTAATGAATAATACAGCAGTTTCAATGATACATAATCTGGTAACAAAACAAAAACAAAAGTACATTATTAACATTATCTTTTCTTGTATTGCAGCACTATTCACTTTTCAATTATAAAAGAGAACAATGATGCTGCACTGTGGAATGCTGGGATACACTCATACAATGCATACATTACTGTATCAGCGCTCCACACCAATAAAACTCACAGTAATGAGGGCAAGTTTTAGTGCTGTGGAGCTCTGTGATAGGCTCATACACACCACATATTACGTAGTTTTGGTGGGAATAGTTTGAGATGGATGGCAGCATTTCATCCTTGGACCCAGACAAAACAGTGTCGTGGCTTGGCCATGGCTCTATTCATTGGCTGCACGCTGGTTTGTGCACTCTATTCATTGACTGCATGCCACCATACGCCATCTTTTCATTGACCTAGCACTTTATGACGCTTCCTGGCAAGTACCACCTTTTTTCATAGAAAAAAAAGCACTGGCTAAAATCAAAATGTGCACAATGTGTCCAGTTCACTCTTTTCCATTATGCAAACACAGATTAATACTAATGATGAGCGTAATTATGTTTTCCTATCTTGCAAATCTGCATCAGTTTTGATGTCAGGGTTACATGTCAACATATGGCACCATGTAAAGCTCTTCAGCCCTGAAAAGATTACATCAGCATTCTTCACATAAGGGCTGTGGTATGGATGTAACCAAGGATCCAATAATAGCAACAACTAAAATGGCTTGAAAATAGATGCAGGTGTTATCCGTGATAAATTTGATAACCCATGTAAAAAAACAAAAAACTTAAAAATGTAACATTATTGGGAATGGTTAAATGATATTTTAGGCCATAATGTCTAAACTAGGATAATAATAGATTGTGAAATGTTGCAAATTTACTTACATTTTGTTGGTTTACAATTACACACACCCCAGTGTATAACCCCACAGATGTGTATATACGTTGAGATTTTATATTCAGCCTTGTGAAAATATCAGGTTTCTGTGATGTAAAAAATTGAGCCAAAGATAAATGGTTTCAGAACTTTTTCCACCTTTAATGTGACCTATAAACTGTAGAAAATTGAAAAACAAAGTAAATCTGTAGGTGGAGGGAGGAAAAATAAAAACTAAAATAATATATATATGCATAAGTGTGCACACCCTTAACCTCCCTGGCGGTCTTATCTTTTCAAAATTTCGTGTCTAAAAGCGTCTCAATTTTTTTTAAAGAAAACGTGTTTTTGTACATAGTTAGCCTATAATAATTAGTAAACAAGCACTGAAATCCGTGCAAGCAAGAGTCCTTACTGGTAAAATCCTTTATAAATAAATAGTAAATACACTGAGTCTGATAAAGTTTGAAACACGACATAATTTATTATCCCAAATATAATTATCCAAAATAATGCAAATAAATGATATTCAATAAAATACAACAAAAAACACTGAAATCTGTCTGAAAACAAGGGTGAGACGATGTATGGTCTGTTTCTTATCCTGTAGTGCCACCTAGTGGCCGTTCATAAACATTGCACTTTGGATTACAGTGTTCTATGAATTTTTTTCTAAGTTTGCTGCTTGTCCTGCCCCCCCTGCATCGTGTGACTTGCAGGGAGCCTTACCAGGAAGCCGCTCACCGTGATCACACTGTGGGGGACAGCCAGGGAGCCAGGAGGAGCTGAGTATGCATCCAGCCCGAGTGTGGCTCGGGGTTAAATTTGACTACCGTGAACGGTAACCCCGAGCCACACTCCGGCTGGATGCATACTCACCTCCTCCTGGCTCCCTGGCTGTCCCCCACAGTGTGATCGCGGTGAGCTGCTTCCTGGTAAGGCTCCCTGCAAGTCACCGCGATCACACTGTGGGGGACAGCCAAGGAGCCAGGAGGAGGAGAGTATGCATCCAGCCCGAGTGTGGCTCGGGGTTACCGTTCACGGTAGTCAAATTTAACCCCGAGTCACACTTGGGAATACTGCCAGGGAGGTTAAACTAATACTTTGAAGCACCTTTTGATTTAATTACAGCACTCTTGGGTGGGAGTATCAGCATGGCACATCGTGACTTGGCAATATTTGCCCTCGCTTTTCAAAAACACTCCAAATCTGTCGAGGACATCTCCTGTGCACGGCCCTCTTCAGATCACACCATAGATTTTCCATTGGATTCAAGTCTGGGCCATTCCAAAACTTTAATCTTCTGGTGAAGTCATTCCTTTGTTGATTTGGGTGTATGCTTTGGGTCGTTGTCATGCTAAAAGATGAAGTTCTTCATGTTCAGCTTTCTAGCAGAAGCCTGAAGGTTTTGTGCCAATATTGAATGGTATTTGAAGCTGTTCATAATTCCATCTACCTTCGCTAAGGCCCCAGTTCCAGCTGAAGAAAACAGCCCCAAAGCAAGATGCTGCCACCACCATGCTTCACTGTGGGTATGGTGCAGTGACGTGCGGTGAGGTCAGTGGCTGGTGAGGCACTGGTTAGTATCAGAGCCAGATATACAAATGCAAAACAGCCAAAAAACATTCTAGCTCCCAAAGAGGAGGCTTCAGGCATTTAGTACATCAGGACAGACACTGCGAGTAAGGACTGACTGGAAGCCGATTCGGTTCCCACAGACCTTTATACAGAACAATTATCTTACAATATGCCTTCTAAATTGCATTGGCAAAGACTTCCTAAATGAAGAATCTGCAGTCCTGGGTCCTTGTACCTGGACTTGTTTTCATACAGGGTTATTCAGAGTGGTGAAAAGCAGGAGAATGGAAAATTCTAGGTCAAAATAGCCAAACCCGAAAAATTTTCCCTTTCATGATCTGCTATTTTGACCTAGAATTTTCCATTCTCCAGTCATTCGCCGGCTTTTCACCGCTCTCTGAATAACCCTGATACAGGGCTATTCAGAAAGGTGAAAACCTTGAGAATGAGTGGAGAATTGAATTCTAGGTCAAAATAGTCACACCAGGAAATTCTCCCATTTATCTCACTTTCCAAATTGGCTGTTCATTTTCCTGCCAATTCTCAAGGTTTTCGCCTCTCTCTGAATATCCCTGATAGTGTAGCCAGCACAGAGAGAGGTGAAAACCTTGAGAATGACAGAAGTTAAAATTCTAGGTCAAAATAGTCAAACCAGAAAAATTCTCCCATTTATCTCACTTTCCAAATTGGCTATTTGGTCTAGATTTTTCATTGGGCTATTTGGTCTAGAATCGGTTTCTCAACTCGTTTCCTCAGCCTGGTTTGCCAGATATGTGAAGCACAGATGATATAATTTGCTGCTCAGTGATTGCAGTATTCAGTCTGCATTTTCCCAAGGTGATCTGAAAAATATAGCCTGTAGTGGGTCCTGGGGACTGGAGTTGAGAAACCCTGGTCTAGATTGTTCATTCTCCAGCCAATTCAAGGGAAAATGCAGACTGAATACTGCAATCACTGAGCAGCAAATTATATCACCTGTGCTTCACATATCTGGCAAACCAGGCCGAGGAAACGAGTTGAGAAACAGATTCTAGACCAAATAGCCCATTGAAAAATTTAGACCAAATAGCCAATTTGGAAAGTGAGATAAATGGGAGAATTTTTCTGGTTTGACTATTTTGACCTAGAATTTTAACTTCTGTCATTCTCAAGGTTTTCACCTCTTTCTGAATAGCCCTGTATCAGAGTTATTCAGAGAGCGGTGAAAAGCAGAAGAAGGACCCTGTATCAGGGCTATTCAGAAAGAGGTGAAAACCTTGGAGAATGACTGGAGAAGTTAAACTTCTAGGTCAAAATAGTCAAACCAGAATAATTCTTCCATTTATCTCACTTTCCAAATTGGCTGTTCATTTTCCTGCCAATTCAAGGTTTTCACCTCTCGCTGAATAACCCTGATATTTTAGGCTAAAAAAAAATTAAAAAAAATAAAAAGTTAAGCCAACGCTTGCCCCTGGCAAAACACACAGTGTATGTGAAAGAAAGGGTGTGTAAAGAGACTGGCACTGTAAGAACACACACACACACACACCTCTATATGCTGCCCCTATAACAAAAGTATTAAGAGGAGCCTGGCCACATCCATTAGGTTTCCTTAAAGCACCTATACATTTTTGCGTCATTCATATTATACTGAAGGGAAAGCAAGCCACTGACCCAACCTGACTTCTGCACACTGCAGGGCAGCACTTTCAGGCACTGACACGGAGCAAAATGGAGATCTGACACCCCAGCCCAAAGCCAGTGACCCATGAAGCACATGCTGTGATCTGACAGCCCTGGTAGAAGGAGTTGAGAGAGTCTTGCTGGCAACTTTGCATCTGCCGAGTCCCCACCTGTCCTGTCCCTCCCCAGGCAGCCTGGCTAGAGGTACAATACATCATACAGATTGGCAGCTAAGCACTATCTGAACATCAGCACAGAGGAAAGCCATAGCCTCTCTCCCCCCCATCATTAACCCTCTCCCCCCGTGAGGTCACTTACCTTGCAGCTGGGCAAAGAGGGCTTCCTGCTGCTGCACCCCCTCAGATCCCTCCTGGGGGGCAGATGTGTTGTGCATTCTTCCAGCCCCAGTTAGCAGACAATAACCAGCCTGGGGTATAACTGGGGATCCCCAGCTGTGGCAGAGCAGGGCACCCCTGTGCCAGGCTCCTGGACTGCAGCTCCCCATGCAGCCAGTCAGGGGTTGTCCATCATGCAATCTTTTCACAGCCTGCATTGGAGGGCTGCCTGGCCTATCATTGCCAGGAAGGGGCATGTCTAACTGGTAGACTTCCTGTCAATCAGAGGCAGTCCTCTAATGTAGGGGTTTTCTGGGAATGGCTTGGTCCAATGGTGCTTTCCCATTGGTCCAAGTTTTCCCATGCTCTATCAGTGCCTGTCAGTCTGTGCGGCACTAATGAGCAGTGATCTCTGACGTGTGCTGCACACATCTTGAGCAGTTTACTCAATTAGTGCAGCGGGGAAACGTCCTGCTATGCAAATTGCGTAGGCTGGGAAAACTAATGCCTGCAGAGGCAGAGGACGGAGCTGACAGCGGGGGAGCAGGTGAGTTTGTTTTTAGTTTATTAATTTATCACTTAATGGCAGGTGCAGCTGTGCCTCACTTGCCTCCACTGAGTGCACGTCCCTGGTATGGTGTTCTTTTGGTGATGTGCAGTGTTGTTTTTGTGCACAAAAAGTTCAACCTTGGTATCATCATACCATAACATATTTTCCTACACGTGTTTGGGAGACTTCATATAGGTTTTTGCAAAATTTAGCCGGGCTTGGATGTTTTTCTTCGTAAGAAAGCTCTTCCATCTTGCCGCTCTACCCCAAAGCCCAGACATATGAAGAATAAAGGAGATTGTTGTGACAAGTACCTCACAGCTAGTACTTGTCAGATATTCCTGCAGCACCTTTAATGTTGCTGTAGGACTCTTGGCAGCCTCCCTGACCAGTTTGTCTTTTAAATCACATTTGGAGGGATGTCCAATTCTTGGTAATGTCACTGTTGTGCCATATTTTCTCCACTTGATGACTGTCTTCCATGTTATGTCTAAAGCCTTGGAGAGTCTTCTGCACCTTCTCCTGACTCCTACCTTTTAACAATGTGATCCCTCTGCAGACCATGGCTTTTGCTGTAGGATGCGACTAAGAAAATGTCAAGAAAGACCTACTAGAACAGCTGAACGTTATTTGGGGTTAAGCAGAGACATGTTAAATGATGGCAGATGAGTACTGACTCCTATTTAACATGATTTTGAATGTGCCTAATTCTGAACACTGCTACATCCCCAGTTCTAAGAGGGTGTGCAACACTACTTTTACTTACCTCCACCTAAAAGATTTCGGTTTGTTTTTCAATTGAGTTGTACAGTTTATGGGTCACATTAAAAGGTGGAAGAAGTTCTTAAATGATTTTTCTTTGTCTTATTTTTTTACATCGCAGAAACCTGACATTTTAACAGGGATGTGTAGACTTTTTCTAGCCACTGTAGCACATACTTTTTGAAGCTAAAATCAGGCAACATTTGTGAAATGTGTTCATTGTCCTTTTATAAAATGAACAATACCCCTTGCTTGTATGAATAACATTTTTATTCGTAGATTTTAAACTAGAAGTGGTTGCTTTGTTCCCACTTCTGAAAGTGTGCAGGTTCATATTACAGCTTACAGATTGATATCCAGGAATATTACCTCCACAATATGTCACCTACTCTATTTTGGGGGCAGCGGAAGTTTGCTGTTATTTATAGGATATAACGGATGGCAGAAATAAAATACTTAGCAGCTGACTGGGTTTGGAGCTGAAAATTTCCAGTAATTTCAGGTATTTGGGTTCCATGAACAGGCCCAGCTCTCCGCAGCCATATTATGTAACTGTGCACGATTATGAATATCTATCTATAATTATATATACATATAAAATCAGTTGAAGGGTTTTTGCACCAAGAACCTTTAACCCCTTCACTGTTCCTTTCATGCTCATCTTATGTATTTTCTTCGGATGACACTAGTGCACCTTTCTGGCAAAGCTTTCTCTATGTGGTTTCTGCACGTTTCCTACGCGCAAGGATTCAGGGTGTTGGTGGGGAAACTTTGCAGCATATTTGGTAACATCATTATGCTATAGTGGGACATGATTTGATCTGCCCCTCCATAACTACTTTGATTTTTCATAAACCACTGGCAGGACCCAGTGGATTGAATGAAAAATCACCTTTCCGTTGCCAAAAAAGTAAATATACCGTATACAGAGGCATCCTACTGTATATTTTCATTGTAGGCAAGCCCTATTCAACAGGCAGCAAGCTCCCTCTTCTATTAAAAAATTTTTTAAAAAAAGTTTGAGCTCTTTGATTTGAACACACTGACTGTCATGGTAGAGGTTTTGAAATTAAAGGAGTGTGGCTCGGGGTTAATTTCATTGCTGAAAGCGGTAACCCTGAGCCACGCTCTGGCTGGATACATACCTGATCCCTCGCTGTCCCCTCTGTGCGATTGCGGCATCCTGCTTCCCGGTTCCCTTCACACGAGAAGGGAACCAGGATGCCGCGATCGCACGGAGGAGAATGCGATTGCAGAGATCAGCGAAGGAGCGCAGGTAAAGGTATGTATCCAGCCCGAGTGTGTCTCGGGGTTACCGCTTTCAGCAGGGAAATTTAACCCCGAGCCTTACTCAGGAAAACGGCCAGGGAGGTTAAGAGTTAATGGGCAGGATTCCTCCCTCCCAGTATAGATTATATTTTTTCCTTGATTAACCCTTTCACTGCAGAGGACATGTGGGGAACGTCCTCATTGACTCCCACTATATGCGGAGGACGGTCCCCCACACATCACCCGCAAGCGGGAGCCCTGGGAGAGATACTCACCTCTCCAGGGTCCCGCGGCGTTCTGACTTCAGGGAAGTCAGACGCCAAATTTAAGCCCCTCCCGACGTCAATGACATCATCGCGCCATGCGCGATGTCATTTTCAGGTGACCCCCCCGGCAATGTCGGGAGATCACCTGAAAGGAAAGGGGGGTCCTTTCTGACCCCTCACCCTCCCGATCAGGGAGGTACCACTGCTAAAAGCCAGGCACCGCTTAAAAAGGGGAGAGTCTCCCCTTTTAAGCCGTACCTGGCTTTAACCCCCCCTCAGGCACCGGGCTGCAATGTAGCCTAGCTCGGGTGGGGGCCGCCATCTTGGATGGCGGCTCCACCTCTGGGTCCCCCTTCACTTCTGGATAACATCAGTTAGCCGGGAAACCCCTAGCTGCCCAGGGATTTCCCAAGGAAATCCCCTGGTGGAGATTGGGGGTTCCTTTGAACCCTCATATCTCCAGAACGGTGGCATTAGGGGGTTAAGGAGGGTATCATTCGAAAGGCATGAGCATGGCCTTTCGAATGATACCCAACATGACAATGTTAAACGTTACATTTTAAAGAATTTATATTAAAAACAAAAAACGTTTTTTTTGTGTGTGGTTTTTATTAATGCAGCAATATTGTTCACATTTCAATTATAATGTGAACAATGATGCTGCACTAATGATGATTTTTTTCTATGGGGTGCGTTTGCTAAAAATCACATAATTCCCCCCCCCAAAAAATGTAACCAGTCCCCATTTCTATTTTTTTGTAACAAGCGCACCCCTAGAAAATATAAATGCAAAGGCTCGTGTGATAAAATGTGGGAGAAAAAAACAACACTTTACACACTGCAGATGATTAAAAATTCAAATTTTATTGCATTTTTTGTTATACTATACAGGCAGAGCATGACGTATACATATAATAATGATATATTATGAATCTGCCGAAAAGAACGATATATAATAATATGTCTGGGTCTTAATAAAACGTGGCTTCAAATCGCGTTAAACATCAGCAAAAGTGGTAAAAATGAGCTCAGCACACAGCGGTGAAATGGCTCAGCAGTGAAGGGGTTAATGGTATTTTAGGGGTTAATGGGTAGGCTACATGCCTCACTTTTTTGTAATTCCCTGGGTTTATGGCATTTTAGGGGTTATTATGGAAGTTAAAATCTAAAGGGTCTATTCACCTTTAGACGCTTTGCTTTTCACCACATTTTGGGGAATCCATTTCTCCAAAAATATGGTAAATTCCCCATTTAGCTGGAATTTGCGAAAATTTTAGTCCCTGAAGCAGTTATCGGACATCAGCGAAAACCACTGAACTGCAGATATCCGTTTATATCATACTATGCCAGAAAACTATCCAGACCTTTTTTAAATGCACCAATTGATTTAGATAAAACAATGTATTTAGGAAGAGAATTCTATATTTTCACTGTTAACCACTTCAATGCGGAAGACGCGCTCAGCGCGTCCTCCGCATTACCGCTGCTGTGCGGAGGACGCGCTGAGCGCGTCCTCCCATTGGGGTCAGCGTTCGGCCGGGTTCCGGCCGATCGCTGGCTCCCCCGGTGCGGGCTGACATCCTCGATGTCAGCCCGGCATCCGGAACCGCAGCCGCTGGAGTTAGGTGTCATTGCGGCAGCGCGATGACACCTAATTCAGGCGCCCTCCCGCATGTGCGGAGGAGGCGCCTGAAAGGGAGGGGGGGGGGGAGGTCCAAATCCCTTCCAAATGGTGCCTGGCATTAACCCCTGGGGAGCTGGATCGCGAATCGGCGCTGAAAAGCGCCGGTTCGCGATCCTTTCCCGGAGCTGGCCGACATCTTGGATGTCGGCCAAGCCTCCGGGAACTCCCCCTGAGGACTGGCGTCATCGTGCGTAGCACGATGACGCCAGTCCTAGAGTTAACCCCTAACTGCCACCAACGGTGGAGATAGGGAGTTCATTGGAACTCCCTATCTCCCGATCCGTGGCAGCTAGGGGTTAATGTTTGGTATGGTTGGATCGGCCAGAGCATGGCCGTTCCAACGATACCAAACACGAATGTGAAAAAAGTTTTTTAAAAAAAATTAAAATTAAAATTAAAAATAAAAATATATTTAAAAACAAAATTTATAAAAAAAAAAACACATTTTTTTTCTTTTTTTTGGTTTGTTAGTGTAGCAATATTGTTCCCATTTCAATTATAATGTGAACAATGATGCTGCACTAACGATTTTTGTATGCAGTGTGTTTGTTAAAAATCGCGTACTTTTCCCCAAAAAAAATGTAACGAGACCCCATCTCTAATTTTTTTAACAAGCGCACCCCATACAAAATATAACCGCAATTGCTCGCATGTTAAAATGTGAAAAAAAACACTTTACACGTTGTAAATTATTGAAAATACATATTTTATTGCATTTTTTGTTATAATATACAGACATGACATAACGTATACATATAATAATGACATATTATGAATCTACCGAGTCTGACGGAAAGAACGATATATAATATGTCTGGGTAATATACTAAAATAAGCCTTCAAAACACGTTTAAACATGATGAGCAAAACCGGTAAAAATGACCTCAGCACAGAGGCGGGAAAAGCCTCAGCAGCGAAAGGGTTAATACTGTAAATAAAGTTTCCTTTGCAGTTGACAAAACGGGCTTTCCTCCAGTCTTGACGAGTGCCATGCGTTCTTTGTAAAACCTTGTAAAAATTAGTCTAGAGGTGATACCCGGTTTCCTGATCAGGCACCGATTTATTTCTGGATGTGGCCAGGTATTTATTCTTCTGCCTTTTCCCTGTCACTGGTAAAGCATTATTATCCAAGTCCCAGAAAGCCAAGCTTCCTCCGAGAAAGGGAGTGATACGTATTTATAGAAACCCATTTTCATTTTTTTCATATTTTAAGGGCAAGTAGCTAGACAGGTTTTCAAATCTGTATTAATAGTTCATCATAGTTTTGGAAAAATTTTAACAAAGTTCTAAGCATGAAATTATGATTAATGTAAAACCCAACCAAGGATTATTTTTCATTTTCTGAGGATTTGCTTTAATTGAAATGTAAAACTATTTTTTTTCCCCAATATACTAAGGTTTCTTTTGTTGTGCATATCAGGTGTTTCATTTTCAAATATATCAATTTAATTTCATAATACAGTCTTCTCTTACTAGGAGCATGAAAGAAAACAAACATACATTATGAGGTCTGTTTACTAACAGTCAAAATTAAACAACTCAGCAAATACAGCTTATGCTGACGCGCATTAACTGGGAAAGGAAAGCATGATTTTGCCAAATTTTGCCATATTGCAACAAGGATGAGCAATGAAATTAACACGTTACCCTTTCACACTTCATGCAAATGATGCACAGCTCATGCAACTATTATTGTAGCCAAACTACACTAGCATTCTACAACCTACAGTTACAAATGTGTCCTTTCCTTGTACCCCTACCCCTAACTGGGACATGGTCCATCCCTCTCTGGATTCTGAAAGTCAAAGATGATGCAATGAATATGAAAATTATTAATTGTAACGTGACAATATCCATGCATTGAAACCAGGGACGGGGGCGGAGCTAGCCGAGGAAGCGAGCTGCTGCATGCTGAAGGAGCTCTGTGATAAACACGGCTTTAACGAATATTTCCGCCGCTTGCTTGGGCTTTTGACGCACTTTACTGCCGCTGGGAACTCTGGAGGGCTCGGTGAGATAGTCTTACTCCCAAAATCTGCGCTCCAGAATGGATTAACTCCTGCGGCATGACCGGGGCCTACTACTCGCGGCCATCTTGGAAGCCTGGACGTGGATTGCTGGGATCTTTTGCTGCTTTTTCTCCTTGTGCCTGCGCTTCTGGTGCCATGTCCACCAGCCGCTCACAGAAGCTGAGGTCCAGACAGAGGGACATTCGTGACACCATGAGAGGTGGGTCCACTTTTAAGGGTGATGTTATCTCCTACTCCCTCCCCCCGGGCTACGACTTTTCAGAAGAAGATGGTGACCCCTGGCACTCAGGTGGTAGCTCTGTGATGACCTGGGCCTCCCCGCAATCTTTGAAACCGGATTCCCAGCCACTATCTGCGGCTGCAAGAAAACGGGCGCAAAAGAAAAGCTGTGTTGCAGGGGTCTTTGAGCACCGCACTAGCTACTGGAGGCCTCTATGACGGGGACTCGGCCGAGGCACATCAGCTTTCAGCCAGCAGTAGTGTGGCTTCGGATCGGCAGGACGTTTCGAGACCGGGTACCCGACCGCGGCAAAGGAGATCTGCCTCACCCAATCCACGTACAATGCAGCCTGAAGACTGACAGCAGGAGGAGGATGACAGTCTTCCCATTACGAGAAGAGACCTTCGGAGGATTCTGGATGAGCGCCGGGAGATCCGGGGGTATGGAAGCCTGAGGTGGCGGCGGTTCGAGAGCAGGTGACAGCAGTGCAGACAACGACATTGGAGATACGATCGGAACATACTCACCTGCTTGGACAAGTTGCTGGTCTCTGATCCCAGGTCGAGCTTTTGTCCCGCTCTATAGAGATGCTGGAAACAAGGCACCACCGCCGTGATGTCAGGGGCATCCCGGACTCTGTGTCAGAGGAGCTGCCAGCTTACGTGTCTCGTCTGGCCCTTCAGATGGTGGGGCTTCCCCCTGACACGCCAGATGTGATTGGATCACTATTCAGGGTTAGGAGGCCTGCTGCGCTTTCGAAAAGGGGCACCCCGGGATGTCGTGGTGATGCCTTTCGTGATGTGGCATTTAAGGTCAAGCTCATGTCTACTCCTGGCGCGAGAGATCCAGTGCAATTTGAGGGCTCCACGCTGGCTTTAGATCACGATCTTCCGTTCCAGACTCTACTTGCTCGCAGGCGTTTCCGAACTGTGACTGCCGTTCTTCGACGGAGGGGGATCCGTTATCGATGGGGTCTGGCGGGAGCTCTAGTGGTGACACATAATAACGTCCCCTACACCATCACTGATCCTGAAGCCTCCTGGACCGATCTTGCAGCAGCGGGCATTTCGCCGGACCCTCTGGAACTTCAACCGGACTGAGAGCAATGTGATATTGTTTATCGCCCCCCCAGCTTTTTTCATCTATACTTACGGGTCACTGGTCTCTAAACTAGCTTTGTGTGTGGACTTTCAAGTCAATTTGTGCCGTTCTTGGTGATAGTCCTCACTGCTTTTATGTTTCTTTTGCTTTTTTCTTTTGCCTGAAGTTGGGACCCTTGGTTTGATTTTTTATTATTTCTTTCTTGACCTGTTCCTCTTTGCATCCCACATTTTTCGACTGGCTGATCGTAGTTAGTCTAGACTGCTGTATTTTACTACGTTTGATTTCGTGACTTTTCTTTGTACTGCATAATTCTTTAAATAAAGAGTTTTAAAACAAAGAAACCAGGGACAATGCACCTTTGATTCGCTTTAGTTTGAAATCTCAAAATATTCTGATCACACCAAGCAATTTCCATAATAAAAAAAAATAAAAAAAATAAGTTCTTGTTATAGAATTTTTTTATAACCAGTTAACCATCGACATATTAGCTATAGCTTATTCATTAATGGTGCTTGTGTTTCGAGTTATTTACCCCAAAGAGTTCTTATACCCCACTGTAAAATTCACATAGGTCTGCATAAGTGGTGTAATGGTGACTGTAGATTAGTGAAGGCATTAAAATCATTGAACAAATTCCATTTTTACCTTTGCGTGGTTCTTGAATGTTATTGAAGACTAGACAATATATAGCATTGCCACATTAATTTTCCAGCACAATCTGTACACAAACATTTTTGCATTATCTTAAAAGTCTATGTTATCCCCTCTGCAGTAAGAATAACTATGCATTAGACACTTTGAAAATAATTAGAATTCATTTTTTCTTGTAATGAGTTGTTTTCCTTTACAGTCCCTTGGTTGGAATGTTAACCATCACAACCTTGATGATAAATGATCAAATCAGCCTTGTAAGATAGGAGGTAGGTGTTCGCCATGATTTTAAAAGGTTTCAATAGATTCATTAATTAATGTACTGTCGTGCTGTGTTTTGAAGTGCCATTGAAACAACCCCAAGAGAGCGCCATTTGTCTAGATTGATGAGGGGAGTTCAAGTTAGAATAATTTGACTTTAAATTGCATACTTCTAAATGATGACTTACAGGACTTCATCAGAAAATCGTTTGGATACTTGAGTGCTAGAAGAGAGACTACACAATTGATGTCCCTATTGGCAATCAGTTGTTGTCTGCGGCCAAAATAGACATTTGTGTTAGTAAACATGTTGAAGACAGACAGGGATGTTTATGCTCTATCATTTTCCCTTATTTTTGGAGGTGCGTGCTCTACATTCTAGGCTTTAAATAGTTAAGGAGTGTGTCTACTGCAAGGCTCGATTTCCATAGCTTTCCTAAATCAAGTGATTTTGAAATGCTCAATTGTCTTTAAGTATCGCCCGATACTCATTGCACGACTCGCGTGGCAGTGGTGGCTCATGGAACGCGTAGCCGACAGCGTTGGCTCGCGGCATAGAAGGTGGACCTCTTCTGGTGATGGTCAGGCACCACCCATTGAATTGGCAGAAAAAAGGTTCCCCACCCCTGGAATAGATTAATCATTGTTTCTCTATGGGACAATTTCACTGTTGGCTAAAATCACCAAATTGCAGCATTCTGCACAGTATTTGGCGAATTGACAGCTCTCAGAATAGCCGAACTGCCACAAACTTGCACCGTACAGTGAAATTCATAATTTGGTGCAATTCAGTGGCAAGTTTGGCTCCTATTTAATAACTCTTTAAGTGAGAAGACCGTAGCACTAGACAACAGAAGAGGCCAGAAGATGGTGGCACCTAGATGAGGTAAAAGATGTGCCATTTAGAAAAAAAATTGAATATTTAACCAAAAGAATTGGATGATGAAATGTAAAAATGATTTTACGTGTGGTCATTGATTGAAATCTAATAGGAAATTTAGAAACTTTTGAAATGATTGTGACCAGGCGGTTTTGCTATTGTCAGTCCGAAAGTACCCACTGCCGTTTTTACATTTTTGCGCGGTTTGTGTGTAGCTCCACATTCCTCTTACTCGTTTATGGAACCCACACATATTATATACAGTTTTTCTCACCATTAAATGGACGTCTAGATAAAACCACAGCTTTTATTTTCATCATATCGTATAATTTACTATAAAAAAAAATAAAAAAAATAAAATAGGAAATGTGATTAAAAACAAAATGGAAAACACTTTTTCGAACTTTGACCCTCAAAATCTACAACTGCCAAAAAAAAGACCCCAGGTAAATAGTTTCTAAATTTTGTCCTGAGTTTAGAAATACCCAATGTTTACATGTTTCTGCTTTTTTTTTTTTTTGAATTCAAAATTTTATTTTGAAATAGGTCAGCAGTAAATCAAACATAAATACAAATAATGAGTGAGCGAAACAGGACAACTCAGGTGGGTAAAGTCAGAAAAACAAAAAAGCACTGTAGTCCAACAGTGGGGCATCAGGAAAAAGTAAAAGGGAGGGGAAGAATAAAAAAAAATAAGGGGGAAAAGGTAAAGGACTGCCCAGTAGGTTGTGGCATTCCTGGCTCACCCCGACACCCCTTAGGAGGCCGGGGGCCATGAAAGAGACCACAGGGCCGGGAGACCTGGGGCCAAGAGGACGGCCAGAGCCTAGGTTGCCACCCTAGCGGCTCGCCCAGGATACTACCCAGTGTCCCATTAAAGAAAAAAAAAAAAAAAAAAAAGGGGGGTAGTCCCGATGCTCCAGCAGACAATCAGCAAGTCCCAAATGTCAGCAAATAGGTCTGCATGTTCACTCGGACAAACACAGACAATTAAGGGGGGGTATGTTTCTGCTTTTTAACCCCTTCACTGAGCCATTTCATTTGTTTGCGGAGCTCATTTTGACCATTTTATGCTCATGTTTAATCACGATTTGAAGTCCTGTTTAATTATACGACCCAGACAATTTTTTATTTTTTTTTAAACAAGCCCACTTTGTTATTTTATTTATTTATTCAAACCTGGTCATGCTCTGGCCTTTCCAATGATACCAAACATGACCCTCTAGCTGCCACTGATCAGAAGATATGGCAGGCCAAAGGATCCCGCTATCTCCACTTGACAACTAGGGGGTTAACTGCCCAACTGACATTGCGCATAAAGCAACAATGTCAGTGGGGGGGGGGGAAGAGAGAGTCTTGGCTAGCATCCAAGATGTCAGTCATCTCCGGGACAAGTCCGGGATCCGGCACCAGATAGCAGACTGGCACATAAGGGATTAAAGCGAGGCATCACTGGAAAGGTCACACTGACCTTTCCAGCGATGCCTTTTTTCTATGCCATGCCGTTCGGGAGGGAGAGTGACCAAAAGACACCACCTCCCTTTCAGGTACTCTCCAGTCAGTGCTGGGGGGAGACACCTGAAACTGAAGTCATCGTGCCCAGCAATGACGTCAGTGCAACGGTCGGGGTCCTTAAAACCGGAGTATATATATAGAAAAAAAGCTGGGAGTACAATCTATAACAATAAAGACACAGAAAGACTTGATAGTGCAGCAATAACAATAAACATTCCCTATAGCCCCATGGAAACTCACTCACAGGATTCAAAGTTCCTAGAGGCACATCAATTGAAATCACAGCTTTCAGAGTTTCGGCTCCAATAGACTAATCAGGCCTCGATTACAGTTCAACTCGCCACCACAGCACACACCAAAAATGAAGCTATTCTTGTCTGGAGACATCTTATTGGCAACAACAGCAGAAAAGTATCATTACAACGCATTTTGTCAATATTCAGATAGACTTCATCAGGGAGAAGAATGTATAATGGACTGTCTCCATCCTCGTTCTTAAATAATTTGACATAAAACAATTAACTTGTAATTAACAATTCACAATTAACCTCACGAGTCCGTCTACACTTCCGGTTCCGTGCGTTTCCTCCAATGCACATGTTCGGAAATTTTTGTATTTTCTAACTGAAATGACGTATCGAACCATCTTAAACGCTTTATATATGTGGCAGCACCTTTCTTGCTGTGTCCATTATATTCTGCCTTCCTGCAAATACCTCAGGCTTTTTTTTCTACTGCTGCTCTCACGCTCAAGTCTCCTGTGCCATACTATTCAAGACTCCTTGTATCTCCTGATTTCTACATTGCTAATACTACGTGTTCCACTATCCCTATATCAGACTGTCCAGTACCTACTCGTGTTCGACCCTCTGTTTTCAACTAGACATTGGTATTCTGCAATTTCACCTCCACCCTTTGTGCTTTACTGCACATCAGGTTCTTTATCCTGCTCACAGGTGCCAAACCTTACATTTCCCATGTTGGCAGCAAGCTCAGTGTGTATATAGTCATATTTTTCATAAAACGCAATGCACAAAAATACATGCGAAAAACATAGTTTAAAAAATTTTTGGTTAAAATTACGAATTTCTTTGGAAGAAATGCAGCAACGCCATCTCCATCTCGGATTTTGTTTTAAGAGTATTCCAGAGAATATATAACCGCAAAAGGTTTAGATGTTAAAATGTGGAAAAATAATTTTACATGCTGCAAATGATTGAAATCTGAATGAAAATTTAGGCACGACTAAGGCACTTCACCGAAACGTCGCTTGTATCTAGTACCCCTGTGGCCACTCCACAATAAATATTTTTATATGGTCAAGCTCCTGGTGTGGACCTGCTGATTTTTGGTATCTAATTTCTTGCTACATGATTCTTATGTCACATGACCGACACACCGTATTGATAGATTTTGAATCTGCTGAGTCTGCCGGAAAGAATGATATATAATTTGTTTGGTCCTGTAACAAAACATGACTTCAAATCACATTAAGGCTAGGGTCAGACGAACGCATTTTTCGCATCGTCCGTAAAAAAGTGCGTCCGAATTCATGGACGTACTTTTTCACAGAATACGCGATAGCGGTCATACGATGCGCAATTACAGCTGTGATTTCTTACGGATCCAAACCAGGAAACTTTGGGTGTCTGGACGTTATGTTAGCCAGACATGAGCAGCATCTAACGTCTCCTAATCACGCACACACGCCGCTATGCGGACACAGCGCACTCTGTACGTCAGTACTAGTGGTTCGACGTTCTTACAAAAATGCATTCATTTGCCGCTTGCGTTGCGTGGCCGAACTTTCGTGCGGTCGTACTTCCTGTGTGGGCCTGCGTTGGACGTCATTTGCTGCTACCACGGCCGTAATAAAGTGCGGCTAAACGCACGTTCGCACTGCGTTCGTCTGACCCCAGCCTTAAACCTAAGCAAAAATGATCAATATGAGCTCAGCTCACAGGGTTGAAATGACTCAGTAGCTAAGAGGGTAGTGACATCATTGTCAGTTTACCACACCACAATCTTAAGTGAAAAGACTGTTCATTTTTTACAATATGAAGTAATTAGTTCTGTTTGGGACTACCACTGGAAGCAATTTTCTAGGCCTACCCCTGAACAGAATAAAATGTATTGTACAATCACTTAAATGTCTGTAGAAGGTGGAATTGCAGACTTTAGCATTTTTGTTAGCTGTGTGGTGACAGAAATTAACATGAATCAAAGAATGATTTATTGTATCTGAAAGTGTAAATGGCATTTACTGCCAGGCATTCTCTCACCATGTGCCTTCATAATGTAATAAAATTCCACCTTGCCAATGGGTAGGGAGTGGTCTAACCTAGTGAACATGCCCAGGACATACTTGAAAACGAAGGAAATCTCAATGTATCCTTCCTGGTAAAATAGTACTTTGCAATTAAATATATAACATTTGTCTGGCTCTCTTTACCCCAGTTTCTTCAAAACCTGAATGACTGCAGGACATTATTATAGGCCAGGGTCAGATGAGCGTTTTTAAAAGTGGAAGGTGTATAAATGTTGCTGCTAATGAAATAGCCTCTCAGACTCCAGCTGAAGTGCTATGGTAAATTTATTAACAGAATAACTTATAACAAGATCTATAAACTTCAGCTCTAACTTCTAGTCAGTGTCCATGTTTCTGACTTCCTGATTAACTGCTTCCTGTTGCGCTGCAGTGCAACATATGTATTAAACGTCCCCTGGAACCAAACACTCTCTGTTCTGGTTCCACACATATTGATACATCCGTGAGAGTGGACATTCCTTTCGCTATGGCACCTGTCTGGCCACCTCGCTGAGCGCAGTTAGTGCGCTCAGCGCTGCAAGGCTCGATCCTCCTATGGAGGAGCACGCTTTGCAGCCCTGAACACGAGTCATAGCACTTTGACGGGGAGGCTTTCTGAACGAACACAGCATACCTGCTGTAGCGCGCGTAATACGAGCGCACACTACAAGGTGTGGCCGACCCCGTTGAAGCGTCGCAACGCTGTGACGGACACCGGGAGGCACGTCAGTACAGGCGCACATCGTGCGCTCGTCTGACATTGCCCTAAAAGTAACAACCTCTTGTGAGCAGAGTTATTCATATTGTACTTCATGTTGGTTAACCCTTTCGCTGCTGAGGCTTTTCCCGCCCCTGTGCTGAGGTCATTTTTTACCTGTTTTGCGCATCATGTTTAAACGTGTTTTGAAGGCTTATTTTAGTATATGACACCGACATATTATATATCGTTCTTTCCGTCAGACTCGGTAGATTCATAATATGTCATTATTATATGTATACGTTATGTCATGTCTGTATATTATAACAAAAAATGCAATAAAATATGTATTTTCAATAATTTACAACGTGTAAAGTGTTTTTTTCCACATTTTAACATGCGAGCAATTGCGGTTATATTTTGTATGGGGTGCGCTTGTTAAAAAAATTAGAGATGGGGTCTCGTTACATTTTTTTTTGGGGAAAATGACACTATTTTTAACAAACGCACCGCATACAAAAATCGTTAGTGCAGCATCATTGTTCACATTATAATTGAAATGGGAACAATATTGCTGCATTAACAAACCCAAAAAAAAGAAAAAAAAGTGTTTATTTTTTTTTTTAAATTTTTTTTTTAAATTTTTTTTTTAAATTTTTTTTCTTTTTCTTTTTCTTTTTTTTTTTTTTTTTTTTACAACATTTTTAACTTTCATGTTTGGTATCGTTGGAACGGCCATGCTCTGGCCGATCCAACGATATCAAAATTTAACCCCTATCTGCCACGGATCGGGAGATAGGGAGTTCATTGGAACTCCCTATCTCCACACTTGGTGGCAGTTAGGGGTTAACTGTAGGACTGGCGTCATCGTGCTACGCACGATGACGCCAGTCCTCTGGGGGAGTTCCCGGAAGCTTGGCCGACATCCAAGATGTCGGCCAGCTCCCGGGAAGGATCGCGAATCGGCGCTTTTCAGCGCCGATTTGCGATCCAGCTCCCCAGGGGTTAATGCCAGGCATCATTTGGAAGGGCAGGCTGTGCCCTTCCAAATGATGCCTGGGTTAACCCCCTGTGCGCCGCCGATCGGGAGGGAGAGAGGTCCGAAGGACCTCCCCCCCCTCCCTTTCAGGCGCCTCCTCCGCACATGCGGGGGGGGCGCCTGAATTAGGTGTCATCGCGCCCCCGCGATGACACCTAATAATGGCGGCTGCTGGTCCGGATGCCGGGCTGACATCCAGGATGTCAGCCCGCACCGGAGGGGCCAGCGATCGGCCGGAACCCGGCCGAACGCTGACCCCAATGTGAGGACGCGCTCAGCGCGTCCTCAGCACACCAGCGGTAATGCTGAGGACGCGCTGAGCGCGTCCTTAGCATTGAAGTGGTTAAACTTAGTACAAACTGGCGCAATGGCTGGTCTTACTCTTGAACTTGCTGCAAATGTGTAGTTTAATTGTAGAGCAGCTAACCAGCCTTCGAGTCAGTCCAGAGACATGGGGAATTACACAGGGAAAAAGGCTTCAGAATTCTCCTGTATGAATGAATTATTTCACACATGCGTTGTGTGTATTTGATTGTCATCACCACTTTATGTGAAAAATTATTATTAAGTCTTGTGCAAATCCATGGTACCTAAAATGCTGAGCCCAGCTGGAATTGCGCATCATAACACAGACTGACAATGGATCTATTCTCCATCTGCTTTACTGCCTTGATTGAATTGAACTGAAATTCAGACAGGGTCAGGGCAGAAATAGAAAATTCACGCCAAGCTGCGTGCCTCAATTTATTTTCATGTGTTCAGCAATTTAAGAAAATAAATATTCGAATCCTGAATGTTGTCTACAATCAAAAAAAACAGTCCCATGAGAGCATACCAACTTGAAGATCCACACTGAACTTCCATCCACCCACGTATAGTTTGGATGACTAACCGTATGACTAAGAATACGCATTAACTGTGATATCCTAATATAGAATGATTAAAGAGCGATACAGTAGGATGCTGCTGGAACTTGCACAGGGTTGGCTTGAAAATACTCTGCTTCTTCATTCACAAAGTACAATTTTATTTTAAATTTTTTGCTAGAAATCTTTTCTTGCGGAATATCCCCAGCATTTCACACGCTCACGTTGTTTGCTTTACAATTTCCCAAGCGTAAAAAGTGCTCTTATAAAAATAATCCCACAGCAGTGTATCATTAGTATTAATGTACTAGCAAACAGCTCAGTCAAACCAGCAGTACAATCAAGGGAATTGATGGTGCTTAATATTTCTGAATTCATAAGTACTATAAGCAACATCTTTTGGACACAGTCAGTCAATCATGTTTGCAAATCACGTTTACAAGTAGTGTTAACAATAAAAACATTTTTTCCCTGCTTCTCCTTAAAATGCTTAAGTGTTAAAGGCTGAGTTAATGGATTGTGACAGCTTGTAGGAAGAAGATCAATGTTGCAATAACCAGGACCGCCATCAGCTGGGTACTGGTGGTATAGGAATACACAGATTATGTGTGGTTGTTGCTACAATGCCGTTACCACATTTTTAAAACTTAAACATGGAGGAGAATCCAACTTGATGTAGTCTTAAGACCACTTAAGTCTATTAAAGGGACATGCATGCTTTGGTGTGCTTATAAAAATGTGCAATGAATTCTGAAGGAGTCCGTATAATACGGCAGGCAGAAAAAGTAAATGATATTTTTTCATATTTACCTGCTTTTCTTTCTTGGCGATTTTCCACACCCACCTCAGAAGGCACTTTGAGCTAACCAATCAGTGTGTATACCTAGGTATAGATAAAAAACACACTGAGCATGTGCGACTGAGTTGCTCCTCCTCTCTCCTGCACTGTGAGCAGAGGGGAGGGCGGGGCTTAGTGCCATTCCAATCTGTAACTCACCCCCAGCTACTGCAGAGACAGGGATGGAAAGAAATCAATACACACAGGGAGAAAAAGAGACAGGGAGAGGGACAGGAAAAAGAAAAAAAAAAAGCAGAGACACAGCAAAGAAAAGGTAAAGAGAGGAAGACAACAAGATAAAGCAGAGAAAGGTCAAAAGGTGCAGTGAGATTGTGCAAGACACACAGCGCAAAAAATGGTGTGCAAGTGACTATGTGAGGGAGTTTGAGACCGTGAGTATGTAAACCATGAAAGCGTGCAAGTGAGCTTAAGAACATGAGCGAGTTTTGCTTTCACTGTTGCAGAGAGAGCTAATATTCAGTTTCCTCAGTCGGAGGTCCTGAGCGTGCGCAGGGTTTCACGTGCACAGCTTGTGTTAGTTCATGTGAAGCTTTGATGGGTGGAGTAGTGGGCTGGGAGGAGGTGGGGAATATACAGGAAGTGGGAGCTGAAGAGTACCAGCTGGGTGGAGAGTACCGGCTGGGTGGAGTAGAGGTAACATCACTGCTCTGCATGGAGAGAGCATGTGGAGACATGGGTTCGAACCCGACGAGCACCTCTCCAGTAAGTGTCCTTGGGCAAGACACCTAACGGTACATATTCCCCACCCAGGACATACTTGAAAACGAAAGAAATCTCAATGTATCCTTCCTGGTAAAATCCTCTCTCAAAAAAAAACAAAAAAACAACACCCCTTGCTGAGGGGCGTGGCCAGAAGATTAAATGACAGTTTAATAGAATTTTTTTTCACATTTTAAAAACTCAGATTATTCTACAGTAGCTTGTTTATAGGTCTAATATTGTTTAAATGTCAATTTCATTTTTTTCTAGACATGCATATCCGTTTAAGGTTTCATGACTTGGTGTGCTGTGCTACACGGTTCTAGCAATGTACTTAATGAAAGGCTATCGTTATTAGAATTTAGGAATTTATTTCCAAACCCACTAAGCTATCAGATCCAGAAAGCGCTTTTGGAATTCGGTAACAGCAGGAAAACTGGGAATTGATGTGCATCAAAAAAACAGCAGGGACTTTGGTACCCTCTTGAATCAGGACCAAAGAGGGAGTGTTTTAGGCTTACACTCACAGATTCAAAAGTATGTCAAGCTGTCCAACCCATTTTTGAAAGGATACCTAATACACAAACCAGTACAGTCATTTTGTTAGAATAAAATAGGACCTGGAATTATGGGGTTCATTGATGTTGTGCCAAGCTTATGCATTGAGCGACCATATTTTGTAACCAAATCCCCTCGTTTCTTCCCATTTTAGTTTAAAAAAAAAATTAAAATTAAAAATAAATTAAATTATAGTGCTCTGAATTTGGTGTGTTATATGTACATATCAATATGTAAGCCTGTACCAAAGGTCAACAAGCAGTGAAGGACAACAATTAAAATGTACACTAACAAATTTTTCCCCTCATTACCTGTTGTAGGTATATTAAGGCAGGGGCCACATAAGTGCATCAAGTGCGTCTGTAGTGACCCCCTCCTAGAACCCATCCTAGGATTATGTCAGCTCGACTGGGAGGACCAGGCAATGTAAAGTGCGTTCTAGTTACAGCTACAGCTTCAAGTTTTATAAAGCGATAAGTTCCGTAGCTCCGTACAATGGGGGGGGGGGGACAGAATAACAAGTATACATACAAGTTAAACACACAGAACAGTAGGAGAGAGGACCCTACTTGAGAGCTTACAATCTAAGAGGAGAGGGGTGACACACTAGGTGAGGGTAAATAGAGGACATGAAGTAGCAGGGTGAATGTGGGCTGGGTGGGAAGGAGGAGCAAGAAATGAACAATGTGGGATTATGGAGCGAGCCGATAAACTTCACTAAAATGATTTGTTTGCAGAGATTTCTTGAAAGACTGGAGAGACAGGGAGAGACATACTAATGTTGCAGAGGATGGAGTTCCACAGGAGAGGGGGCAGCTGAGGAGAAGTCTTGAAGGTGTTAGTTGGGGGTGCGGGTACGTGGAGCTGATAGCATCAGATTATTGGCAGAGTGAAGTGGTCGAGACGGTATGTACCTGCTAATAAGGGAAGAGATGTAGGCAGGGGCACTGCAGAGGGAGAATCTGAGGCCTCTTATGGCGAGAGAAGGAGGTTACAGTAGTCAAGGTGGAAGATAAAAGCTTGGTTAAGCATTTTAGTAGAGTCCTGATTAAGACAGGGACGGCCGCATGCAATTTTTAGGTGGATATAATATAATATAATATATATATATTCAGCTCTCTGGCTCAGCTGTTGGCCTGGGGCAGAGGCACAAGTCTCTGGCTGGTAGTGGCAGTAGCTGGTGTCCCGGTCTATGCCGATGTTCCTCCACCCTCCAGGGATGATAATTCCCTGCCAGTGATAGCACTGACAAGGGTGAGATCCTCTAGGCCCCTGCAGGGTCATGCTGTGTGACCTCACGCAGCGCTTTCCCGTGATTCCCTGTCTCCCTGTTGCAGGCAGACAAATCGCACTGTCCGCCTACTAAATGACCACACGCAAAAAGGCGCCGCTTCATTTGGTGAAATGAAAGCAGTGCAGCTGCACGTCTCGTCCGGGGTCCGAGAGTGTTCCAGAGCTTCCATGATTGCAGTGCGACCGCATCTCTGCGACTAAGGCTAGGGTCAGACAAACGCAGTGCGAACACGCGTGCAGCCGCACTTTATCACGGCCGTAGTAGCAGCAAATGACAGCCAATGACGGGCAATATACGAAGTACGGCCACAGGAAAGCGGCAAACAAACGCATTTTTTCAAGAACGTGATACCGCTAGTACTGACATACAGAGTGCGCTGCGTCCGCTAGTGGCATGTGTGCGTGATTAGGAGACGTCAGACGCTGCTCATGTCCGGCCAACATTACGTCCAGATGTAAAAAGTGTTTTATTGATGATCCGTACAAAATCACGGACGCAAAATGTGCATCGTATGACCGCTATCGCGTATTCCGTGAAAAAATACATCCATTCGTTCTAATGCACTTTTTCACGGACGAGGCGAAAAATGCGTTCGTCTGACCCTAGCCTAATAGGAAGTACATTCCCGCTGTAGGAGAAGTTCAGGGTGTTCCCACGCCTTCCTGCAGAACTCGAGCCCCGAGTCACACATCATTTCAACAACTATGAACCTTATTAATATAAACAGATTTATTTTTGTCTCGGTCATCGGCATTGGTTATATAGGAAAATCCCAAACTGGAACATTATATATATATATATATATATAGATAGATATAGATTTATATATTTATTACAAAACATTGATTGGATTCTCGACAAGAGGAAAGTGAATTAAGATGGAGAAACTTTCTTATGAATTTTGCTTCTAGTGAAAAAGTGGGGGTGATCAATATAAAATGGTATTTGCAGACTTTCATAGTACAACTATATATTGCCAGAAATCAAGAAGACGTCTATACAAAAGGCTGTTTGATTATTGTGCTTTCCATGCTGGTCAATCGTATGCATATTTATTTGAAAACCGTAGATTAAAGCCCTTTATTCAGTTTGCTCTGATTACAATCCACTACCATTTTTTACTATACCGGATTTGTTTTGAAATTTGATCTAGCGATACAAGTTTGAGTTTTTCCCCCATAAATTACGCAGATCAATTATGCAAAATCAGCCTAAGTAATCAATGGATTCAAATGATTAATTCTGGTTAACCCATATTGATCAGTCTAAAAGAGACTTAATCAACATTGCATTTTCAAGATATCTACTTCCTGACAATTTTAGTATTCTAGATTAATGAACATGAACATAGTAACTATTCAATGGTAATTTGAAGGATGAATGAATGTGCTAATGTCAGAAGGAATTAGACAAGGATTGAAAGTAACTAGGAATCATTTTCATTACATTATTAAAAATATAGTCTCTGTTATGTTTTTATTTTAATAAGGCTATTTCAATACCGTGGAGTCCTCTGGGATTATAGGATTTCTTCATTTTGTTTTCAATTTGAAAAATTATGGCGTTTTGGATATAATCAACCATACTGGCTATGCTGACTGGGAAGGAAAGAAGTAGGCAAAAATATATAAATACTGTGATACAGCAACCACTCTGGATACTTTGTTCAAGCCAAACAACACTGTCCTCTAGGGTATTAACAGTTGCAGACTTGGGCAAATGAGGTCTTTTTATTCCATCATGAACATACGTCACACTTTGCTTTGTATCACTATTGCAGGAGATTAAACAAAAACTACAAATCAAATCCTAGCTCAAATTAGAGCTCTTACTATGCATACAGTAATCCTGACTGTCCAGGTAACATAATATAACAAAAAATATAAATAAAAATCACAACATTCCCTAGAAGTGTTACTGCTTCGCATCCTGCTCTCAGCCGTCTGATTAAAGCACTTCTGTTCAGGAGTCAGCAGCCTGAGAATTTACATGTTCTTAATTGGCAACAAGTGTGCGAGAGGATGGAGGCCATGCAGGTTTCTGGGTCCTAAATACTCTCCCAGACATTCTGTTAACAAACCTATGCGCTATCACACTACACATGAATAAAAAATAACCAAACGACTTCTTGTTCTTTCATGTCATAATACTGAAAGATGGGGAGGCGGAGCTAGCTGTGGAAGCGAGCAGCAGCATTTTGGAGGAGCTCTGTGTCTACCACGGATTTTATTGCTTTTTTCGCCGTTTGCACTGCCCTGTGAGCTTCCCGGTTGGCTAGAGGGATCCTGGAGAGTTGAGGTACCTGATTTAGCCCTGAGTTTCGTGCCCGGGGACAGATTGCTGCCGGCAGCGCGATTTGGGCCTAGTCACAGCGGCCATCTTGGAAGCCTACTCGAGGCGTATTGAGATTCCCTCACCGCCCTGCGACCTCGTGCCAGCCCAGCATCTCCGGAACCATGCCTACCGGTCGTTCCCAGCGACGGGCCCCCCGACAGAGGGACATTCGGGATGTTTTGCGAGGTGGGTCCGCTTTTACGGGACTGACTGCTTCTTCCTCCCTCCCCCGGGCTATGGCTCCTCGGAGGCTGACAGTGACTATGAACCTCAGGGGGGTATTACTGGGATGCCCTGGCTTGCCCCGCAGTCACCGGCGTCTGACTCCCGACCCCTCTCGGCGGCTGCTAGGAAACGGGCACAGAAGAAGAGAAAATCAGCAATGCGGACATCGTCCGGGGCAACGCCGGACACAGAGGATATTTTTGATGGGGACCCGACTGAGATTCCCCTTACCTCCGCCAGTAATAGTGTGACCTCGGATCATCGGTCTGCAGTGGGGACGGGGACTCTGACAGCAACAGGTGCAGGAGGAGGACGACCATCTCCCCCCTCCACGAAGGGGGATCTCCGCAGGATCTTGGAGGAGCTTCGGGTGATACGTGAGGTGTGGCAGCCTGAGGTGGCGGCGGTCCGCACGGAGATAGCGGCGATGCGTGCTCAGGTGAAGGTGGTACAGGAGACGACTTCTGCTGTGACAACGGAACAAACTCACCTGTCTGGTCAGGTTGCTGGTTTGCGATACCAAGTCGAACTTCTGACACGCTCTGTGGAGATGCTTGAAACGAGACACAGACGCCGAAACATCAGGGTCAGGGGTGTCCCGGACTCTATTACCTCCGACGCTCTGCCGTCCTACGTGACTCGTCTTGTGCTTCAGGTCACGGGGCTTCCCCTGACACACCTGACATGCTTGGGTCGGTGTTTCGGGTCAGGAGACCTGCGGCGAACCCACCTGGGGCTCCTCGAGACGTCGTAGTGGCCTTCCGTGAAGTGGCTTTCAAGGTCAAGGTTATGTCTGCTCCGGGCACAAGGGATCCCGTACGCTTTGAGGGCTCCACTCTGGCCCTGTATCATGATCTCCCATTCCAGACCCTGATGGCTCGCAGGCGTTTTCGTGAAGTGACATCAGTTCTTCGCCGACAGGGTGTCCGATATCGCTGGGGTCTGGCAGGAGCTTTGGTGGTGACCCACGCAAATGTCCCCTATACCATCACGGATCCCGCGGTGGCTTGGATTGACCTTGCGGCTGCGGGCCTCTCACCAGATCCTCCGGACCCTCGACCGGATTGAAGGCTGGTTTCTATGCCCTCTACCTCTCCAGGTCTGAGCTTTACTGAATTACACCCCCTCCCCTGCATTTCTCTTATATGCTTACGTGTCCCTGGTCTCTAGCTTGGCCTAGTGCCTGGACTTTCAGGACGGTTCGTAATTTGTTTTGATCAGTCCCAGCCTGCATTGCATAGGGCTTTTGCTTTTTTGCCTGCACATGGTACTTTCTGCCTTTTTACTTATTTTTACCGCCCTGTCCTTCTTTGCGACGCATGTTTTTTGACCAGCTGACCGTAGTTACCTTGGCCGGCCTTAAGTGGCTGCATTTATATATGTTTGATTTCCCACCTTGATGAGACCCCCCGTCTAGGGGATGTTTTCTGCTAACATATTGCTATCCTTAGATTTTTTTCGATTCGCTGTTTTTACGATGACACTTTTTTGGCCATGTGTGGTTTCCGTTGCTTGTTATGTCTTCTTGTTTGGCCCTGCGAGGTCATCCATTATTTTACAGTATGATGTAATGCTGACTTATTTCAAAATAAAAAACTTTAAATTTAAAAAAAAAAAATAATACTGAAAGATTATACTGTATATAAAAAATATGAATTATAATACTTATTGTAATGAGAAGCTCACACCAGACTAGATCAAATCCAGGACCCAAATTTGGCCCTGGCAATGCCATATGGGGAAGGTGTGCCTGACTGGAGGGTATTGCAATTTTGATCTCACCCAGACGTCAACATTTATACATATGGCCTTGTTTGAAGTGTAAGATGCAAAAAGTCAGTGAAGCCGAGCACTAAACCCTGTATTCAAAAGCCTATCTCCAAAATCAAAAACTGTAGTAAATCTATCCAATCTCTTCTCTTGCTACTATCTCTTCTCAGCATTACTATCACTCGTGTCAGCATCTCTAGTTTTACGCTCTCAGTTTTTACTCCTCTAGCTTTCATCTTCCATCATATCACTGTATTCCCTTTGCATCATATCAATCTTCCCTGCAGCACATCATCTTGCTCAGTGTCACCATTTCCATCTCTCCATGTCAACACTTACTTCTTTCCATCTACTTTTCCCCATTCTACCCCCAAGTCAGCATCCCACCCTTGGACGTCATCTATGTTCTGAACAATCACACCTTTGTTCCAGTGGACTGTCAAATAACAGATGGTTTTTGAAATTCCATTTTTGAAAGAAAATACAATAAGCTACAGAATAAAAAGCCCCTTTAGCCCCTTCCCTCCACGGGGTGTTCTGACGTCCTCTCGGCAGGTGGGTCCAAACACCACAGGGTGTCATATCACGGCGTGGACTCCCTATACCCTCCCACCCCCAATGCGTGTGCCGAGTACGGCAACTGGCTGCTGCTGACCTGCCTATAATTGGGGACGGGAAGCGGACCGAAGGACGACTTCAGAGCCCGCGGGGCGTACTATGCAAACCTGCAGTTTTGGAGGACCGCAATGCAGCTGGGAGGTCCCCAGTGGCAAGGGGTTCAAGCAGATTATTAGAAGTTGCATGGACAATGTACCAATAAAGCAACAGAAGACATTGGCTGATAGTGAAGTATTTTTATTTTGATACCGTAGTCTTATATGGAGTATAGTACCAGGCAGATCATTTTAATTTACATAGAACATTCATTGACACAAACTGGGCTGCAGACATCACACACACACACTTTTTTTTTCTGTGTCAATCTGTATATTTTGATTTGTTTGTAATATCTTGCATATATTACTTTGTATTTCTGTAACGACTGTAAAATTTCAGTGTTCTTGAACCCAGGACGTACTTGAAAACGAGCAATCTCAATTTATCCTTCCTGGTAAAATACTTTATAAATAAAAATAAATACACGTGTCACTACCTCACACTTTGTCACAGACAATCACAAACATAAATGTCACAAATGATCACAGAACTTAAAAAACTCACATGTTTCAAACAATCACAAATACGCATTTGTTATTAAATAACACCACTCACACTCTCTCATATCAGCTACATGATGAAGCATACCCTGTCTAGGCCTGCTGGGTAGGAGAACAGCAGGAGTATTTCTGAGCAGTAAAACATCCCTGGCTTTTAGTGGGTATAACTTATTAAAGAGTTATTGCTAAGCTAGGGATTGCAGTATTCCAAAAATATCAGAAATTGCATTTATTACATTTAATTAGCACAGAGGAGATTACAAATGCCTTTGGGCAGAAAAGGGGACTCAAGTCCAGGTCTTCATTCCTCAAAACTCCAAAACAATGCTATTAATGCTCAGAGATCATTATTTTCATGGAAAGCTAGCACAGGGAATCAAATTTTTTTTTTATGAAACATTTAACCCAGGTTATTATAGCTATAGGATGTATGCCGTGCCGGCTGGGTGGAGTAGAGATAGCATCACTGCTCTATAACCGTGGAGGCTGTAGAGACACAGGCTCAAATCCCGGCAAGAGCACCTCTCCAGTAAGAATCCTTAGGCAAGACACCCAACGGTACATACTCGCCACCCAGGACAAACTTAAAAACGAGAGTAATCTCAATGTATCCTTCATGGTAAAAAAATTTTTTGGGAGAAAGTAATAGTTAATAAAAATAGAAACAGTCTGATAAAAATGTGACGAGGATGATGCCAATGAGCATTCAAGGTCAGTTCATCAATTCAGTTCAGTCACAAAACGCTAATTTTCGTTGTTAGATTTAGAAGATCGAGTGGTTAAAATATTATTTTTCCTTAGGAAAATCTAACTTTCCGGTGGCTCGATTTGAGCAGCTGTTTTCTTATGATAAAATAACCTGTGTATTCCATGTGGGTGGCAGTGGGTGGAATGAATTATTAAAGCGAGTATATCATACATAAACAGTTTGTTCCTGTACAGATCATATTTTTGCATTAGTGAATAAATCACTATGGTTTTCATCTTCATGAAAACAAAACATATTATAGATTATTATTAGATTTGTGAAGGTGAATACATATCTAAAATCAGAAATCTTTTTGTTCGGTTGGCAAGCAAGGAATAAAGGTTTCCCTTTGCCAATAACAGATACAGCTCTGAAAGTTTAAAAGAATGATGTCATGTGCAAAACGTGAAGTTTGGTTTCTGTAGAACATTCCTTTACATAGAGACTGCAATTTTTAAACAATACGAGAAAATAAATGAAACCACAACAGCCCTCTATTTCACAATATTGTAAAAAAACAAATGTGTTATCCGAGAAAATTATTTTTGTTCATCAAGCATCACCAGGGATACTGACCACTGCAAGTCCAGCTGGTGTGATCTTAGATGTGCTTCTTGACACAAAATCTTAGTTTGGAACATCCTGTACAATATTTATAAATATTAAGCGTTTATAAATTCATCTTTCCACAGTCCATTACATTGTCATTTAACGAGTCTTGAATCACAGTAACCGTTTTAGACACTGTTGGCTCTATTCTAACCTTGGTATCAACTTAACCAGAGCTAGTGTAAACTTCCCAAAGCCGTTATAGCCTATGGAAGGCTTGATCACAACTCTGATGTGAAAGGCAAGACGCAAATGGAAAGCGTTTGCATCTGTCGTTTAAATTTGCAGGTCACCTTTAAATGTCCATAATACGTCAAAGCCAATTTGCCAGCAGCTCCAGTCGTAATACTGCTGAACCGCAGAGAGATAACAGTGCGGACACTTAGCACTGCTGGTGTTATCTGCTCTATGAGTCCATAGGACTCCAAAGAGACAGACAAAATCTCGTGCAAAGGAGATCCGGCCAGGGCGGTGGAGGGATACACAGAGGAACACTGAGAGCAAGTACGGTGCCTGTTCAAAAGCAGTGAACTCCCCATAGAGAAGCAATGGTTAATCTAGTCAGAGAACACCGAACAGCAGTGAAAAGTTGCCGAAGTGCCCTGCTGTTCAGTGGTTTCATTCGGCAGGTTTATTCAGGCAAACCCTGTAGGCGTCAATGTTAAAAAATATTTCCGTTTTCACCCAATATATAATAAACCTTTATTTTAATCTGCAGTGAAAAGTCTATTGATTTTTTTAGAGTCATGCATTTTTCGGCAATTTTTTTTTTAAACTTTTATTATTTTTTCTGTAACAGACCTTTTTATGGCTCGTCGGTATTTTCTGATGTGTTCGGTGTGTTTTCTGCAGCGGTTCCAGCAGGTTTTCCCTCCACTCTGGGGACCCTGTGGTGAATGGTGAGTTCACTGCAGGGTGGGGAAATTTGATTCCCCGAAGTGGGGGGAAAGAGAGCACTGAAATGTTGGCAATATTTCAGTGCTCTCTGAATAACCCCCATAGTTTTACTTATTGAAAATACATACTATGAAATCCACAGAAAAAACTCAATCCCAAATAAAATTGTGGATTATTCCAGCCTTGGTGTTAGAATAATCTTAATTTTAATAAAGACAGGAGGCGAATATTTTGCATTCTCTTTACTAAATCACAGCAGCAAAGAGAGTTTTACATAGCAACAGTAATAACCAATAGACAACAAGAGAGTAGTAACTCCTAGCCACGCCCTCTTTTCTGACACGCTGAACGAGCAGGAGATCCATAAGTAGAAAACCCAGAGATCCATGAAGTAGATAAACCCAGAAAACTGAGGAGGAAGCGAAGACTAAACTGGAGCCAACGAGATGGGTAGGCGAAGAACCAGAAACCAACGGGCGTCCGAAAGGATGGAAGACCAACGGGTCCGCAGAAGCAAATCAAGCTAAGGAAAAAACAGAGGATACGTGAAAGTACCATGTAATGGAGACTAGCCAATAAACAGGTAGCTAATCGACTAGCTAAGGCTAACAATATCACGAGTTAGGCTGGGGTCAGACCAGCGCATTTTTAACGTGCGTTCTGGCGCACTTAATCACGGCCGCACTAGCAGCAAATGACGGGCAATGACAGCCAATATACGAAGTACGGTCGCACGAAAGTCCTGCCGCGCAACACAAGTGGAAAATGAACGCATTTTTTCGAGAACGCAGAACCGCTAGTACGGACGTACAGAGTGCGCTGCGCCCGCTAGCGGTGTGTGTGTGTGATTTGGAGACGTCAGACCCTGCTCGTGTCCGGCCAACATAACGTCCAGACGCAAAAAGTTTCCTGGTTTGGATTCGTAAAACATCACGCACGAAAATGCGCATCGTATGACCGTTTTCGCATATTCCGTGAAAAAATACATCAATGCGTTCGGACGCACTTTTTTACGTTCGAGTGTAAAAATACTTTCGTTTGACCCTAGCCTTATCCAATTAAGGAAGTAACCCTAAACTAGGCTAAACCAGGAGAGGCAAACAACCAACCCTACTAAAGGGGATAAAAACGGTTAGAGAAAGAAGGACACCAAGCCAATAGCCAGAGGCTGAGTAGTTTATTCATTAAGTAAAAATTATTGTTTTTTTTTTTTTTGTATTATTTTATTTATTTATTTTAAATTATTTTGTTTTAACCATAGCAGTAATACCAGCACAACGTGAAAGACACACGGGTACGGGCGGGAGGGAAAAATATTTGCCTCCTGTCTTTATTAAAATTAAGATTATTCTAACACCAAGGCTGGAATAATCCACAATTTTATATCAAGTCAGGAGGCTTCATATTTTGCCCTTTTAAAGCTGCACTAAAGCCCCAGGTACGGAAGGTAACAACCCTAGACCAAATCGGCGGCCGCTAGTATGTCGGACAGAGAACCCCGGCAGCCGCAACTGAGAAAGCCGCTGCACCCCGCACGGAGTGCGCGCCAAAGTGAGGAGCAACGCCCGCTAAAGAGAGCAGCCAGCGAACCCATCTAGAGAATGTAGGTGAGGACACAGGTTTGTAAGGAGAAACATAGGAGACCAGCAGTTGGCCAATCGGAGAGGAGCGCAAAGGGCGTAAGTGGGAGAGGTAAGTAGTGACACAACGAGCGACACACAAGAGGGGGTTGGAGGGGAAGTAAGGGTACAAACCACAGGAGATCGCGTTTCAGTAAGTCTAGCAAGAGTGAAAACGACACCCTCAGGAGAGAAAGCCACAGCGTGCACAACGAAGGTCCCAACGTCTGAAACTCGTCTAAAGGACACCAAACACAAAAAGGGCGGTTAATTACGCCGACAGCTGACGCAGGGACAGAGTTGTTAACTGGTCAGTTAAGCAGGGACTCCAAAACACGTGCCACATCCCTGAAGTGTAGACGACACACCAAAGACACCAATTTCTGCCAGCGTGGGAACGTCGTGCTGTCCAATTGCCAGTCGCTGGAGACTCTCCAGTAGCTTGAGACCCAATCCGCTACGTAGTTGGATGATCCAGGTAGGTATTCTGCCATGAGGGAGAGGTTCCGTTTCAGGCCGTAGTTGAAGAGGGAGTAGAGAGTAGTCCCTGAGATCTTGGGTAAAGCTGTGGATGGCGAAGGAGCCGGCGCTGAGTTCTAGGCAGTTGATGTGAAGCTGCCGTTCCTCTGGCGTCCATGCACTGCCCGTGGATACAGATCTGCAGGTCGCTCCCCAGCCCGACTGGCTGGCGTCTGATTCTAGCACGAAGCCCGGTAGAGCGCCGAAGATGGCACGCCCATTCCAGGCTTCCATGTGGCAAAGCCACCGAAGGAGTTCACTCGAAACCTCCGAAGTGATCGGGACCAGCTGATCGTAGGAGGGATTGAGGCAGAGGTACGCGGTTGTTGAATGTTGCACTGCCCGACAATGCAGTGGGCCAGGGCAAATGGCCTGAATGGTGGAGGGGAGTAGGTCTACTACCCTCGCCAGATCTCAGAGACAGATGCAGTCCGGCGCCAGGAAACCTCGTAGGGTCTTTTTGATGGCTCGAAGCTTTTGCGGAGGGAAGCGTAGTTGGCAAGATATTGAGACTATGTCAAAGCCTAGCAAAGTGATGGCTTAGGCTGGGCGAAATGCTGACTTGACCATGTTGAAGACGAACCCGAGGTCTTGCAGGAGGGCAACCACCAGAACCATGTGGTGGGCGGACAGGACCGAATTCCGAGTCAGTATGGGTATATCGACCAGATATATGATAGTCCTGATGCCTTGTAAGCGAATGGAAGCCCTGACCGGTTTGAGGAGCTTCATGAAACACCATGGCGCGGAGCTGAGGCTGAACGGTAGGCAGGTGAACTGCTGGAGGTCGTGGAATTGCGGGTACGGATGATGAGCAGGATGAACCGGGACTGTAAGGTACGCATCTGAGAGATTCAGTCTTGTGAACGAGTCACCGTCTTGGAGGAGGTCCCTGAGTAGGTGTATGCCCTCCATTTTGAAGTGACAATAGGACACCCGGGCATTGAGGGCTTTCAGGTTGATGACTGGGCAAAGATCCCCAGCTGCTTGCGTACCAGAAACGCATTGCTTATAAAGCGTGGGGAATCCAGTGCGGGGAGGATGGCCCCTTTCAACTGCAGGGAGCAAAGTTCCCTGTCTAACGGACCGGGTGCGGAGAAGCAGACCGGAAGGGAACCTGGGAGAAGGATATCCAAAACCAAATATGGTTCGCAGGACCCAAGACTTGGACGTGAGCTCGCGTCATTTGGGAGGAAAAAACGTAATGGACCCGCCTGGTCCTGCTTAAGCCACGACCGACAGGAACTCCGAGCCAGAATCGGGCTCGGTCTGTATTGCATGGCCGTTTTGATTCGTGGTGAGGCGAGGACTATAGGAGCTGTTGTATTGGTTGGCGACCCGACCTCTTGGTGCGCCAGCGCTGGTGGAAAAATTAGTCTGGGGTGAAAGACTCTCTTCATATTGGATTGGACCTTTTGCAGGTTGGTATAAACGTTGACCTTACGATTCAACTCTTTTATGAAGAGGTCCCCAAATAGCAACCCCTTGGCCACAGGACCCAGCTCCTTGGTGCACATACTTGTGAACTTAGCGTCAAAGCGAAATAGCGCCGCCTTGCGACGTTCTGAAGAGATGCCAACGTTGGCGTTGCCCAAAAAGGCAGAGGACCCGCTGTGCACATTCTCGGACCAATGCAGGGTCGAGCATGGTATTAGTATAGATGAGGGAGAGTGGGCCGGAAACGTCTAGCAATTTATCCTGAGCGACACGGAGGCCCTGCTCCAGACCTCAACGAGGATCCCTGCCAGCCTTACCCATAAAGGTGACGAAATCCTCGTCAAACTCTGAAGTGAGAGACACCCTGTCAGGCAGCGTTGGGCGAGGACATGCCGCCCGCAGACACGCCCTGTCATCTTTCTCTAAGGGACAGCGCAACCAGAAGCGCAGAAACTCAGCTATGTGGTCAGGTGGGAGCCAGGCCGAAGACCTGAGTGGGTGGTAGTGCGCGGGTAAAAAAAAGGGGACTCCTCTAGCATCGAGGAGTGGCGCTGGGGTATCCGAGGGCACCAGGGAGCGCGGCAGGTGCTAGCGCAGTAGAGAGGAGCACAATCGCCATGCTATCGGAACGGGCTCACCCGTTGAGACTGGAGTAGCCGGCAGATTACCGGTGGTACTGGCTCCTTCCTCCTCGGGGTATTCAGCCTGGTAATCGTCCAGAAGGTCATAATCGTCTTCCCCTTATTTGGGAACAGAATTGCGGGAGGACTTTCTAGCAGGGCCCTTACCCTTGCCAGTGGACTCTGACCCTTCCAGGGTCTTTCATAAGATGACGCGGCAGCCTCAGGCTGGTCAAAGAGGGAGTCCTCAGAACGGGCCGGTGACTGGGCCGTGGAAAGGACCGGAGGTTCTGGCTGGGGAAGCGGGGGCATGGTTGCCAGAGCTATGGGCAGTGTTTCTGAGATGGCCGCTAAAAGCCAGGCTCGAAGCTCCTCTGGGATTGGTGGGGAGCTGAGGAGGATCCGTTAAAAAATGGATTAACGGGGCTCACCCGTTGGGGTAATAATATATTTTTATATTTTATATATCTATGGGGATATTAATCGGGGCTCACCCGATGCCTTGTGGGCCAAAAACAGTAAATCCTGTACTAGCCGAAAAATAATATATTTATTATATACATACATACATATATATACAGTTGTGTTCAAAATTATTCAATCCCCACTGAAATTGAGTGTTTTGGTCAGTTTGACATTGATTTTGATCATTCAGTCATCTTGCTTACAATTAAATCAAAGAGGCACGTGTAGGTAAGACAAATATAACATAACATTTATAATGAAATAACCACAAATGTCTTTTCTGTGCTCACATCATTATCAGTTTTATTCAACCCCCAAGTGACATTCAATCTTAGTACTTATAACTGTAAAAGGATGTTGTACTAACAACTTTTAAACGTGAAGCATAGCTTGACACAAGTGTCTTGCAGTGATCTACAGGTATCTTCGCCCATTCGTCATGGGCAAAAGCCTCCAGTTCAGTCACATTCTTAGGCTTGCGCACTGCAACTGCTTTAAGTCCCACCAGAGGTTCTCAATCGGATTTAAGTCAGGTGACTGCGATGGCCACTCCAAAATGTTCTAGCCTTTAATCTGCAACCATGCTCTAGTGGACTTGGAGGTATGCTTGGGATCATTGTCCTGTTGAAAAGTCCAACGTCTCCCAAGCCTCAGGTTTGTGACGGACTGCATCACATTGTCATCCAATATCTCCTGGTACTGAAGAGAATTCATGGTACCTTGCACACGCTGAAGCTTCCCTGTACCTGCAGAAGCAAAACAGCCCCAAAGCATGATTGACCCCCCGCCATGCTTCATAGTAGGCAAGGTGTGCTTTTCTTCATAGGCCTTGTTCTTCCTCCTCCAAACATAGCGTTGATCCATGGGGCCAAACAGTTCTAATTTTGTTTCATCAGTCCACAGAACACTATCCCAAAACTTCTGTGGTTTGTCCACATGACTTTTGGCATACTGCAGTCGACTCTTCTTATTCTTTGGAGACAGCAAGGGGGTGCGCCTGGGAGTTCTGGCATGGAGGCCTTCATTACGCAGTGTGCGCCGTATTGTCTGAGCTGAAACTTCAGTACCCATATCTGACAATCTTTTCTCAGTTCCTCAGCAGTCACACGGGGACTTTTCTCCACTCTACGCTTCAGGTAGCGCACAGCAGTCGAAGTCAGCATCTTCTTTCTACCACGACCAGGTAGCGTTTCAACAGTGCCCTTTGCCTTGAATTTGTGAATGATGCTTCCTATGGTCTCTCTTGGTATGTTTAACATCTTTGCAATCTTCTTATAGCCATTGCCCTTCCTGTGAAGAGTAATCACCTCTTCTCTTGTCTTCCTGGACCATTCTCTTGACTTCACCATGTTTGTAACCACACCAGTAAATGTCTAGAAGGAGCGGAGTATCACAGTCATTTTAAAGCTGCCTAATTGGTGCTTATTATGCTTTATTGCTGCTCCGTGACATCCACAGGTGTTTTCAATACCTGATTGAAAACACTTAAATGAACCTCTGTTCTTCAGAGTGGTAGTCTTTAGGGGTTGAATAATAGTGTCAATGAAGAATTCACAAAAGAAACATTTACTACTGTATTACAAAACCAATTGATGTCATTTTAGTTGCATATGGTTCTTTAAAAAGTCCTTGTAGGATTTCATTCTGAATACAATTACAAATGTACACTAAATTCCCTAAAACCCTTTACAGCATTGGGGGTTGAATAATTTTGAACACAACAGTATATACATATGTATCGGGGCTCACCCGATGCCTTAGTGGGGCAAAACAGTAAATCTGTACTAGCCGACAAATAATATATTTATTATATATATAGATGTATCGGGGCTCGCCCAATGCCTTAGTGGGGCAGACAGGTATCCTGAACTAGTTGCAAGAAAATAATATGTTTATATATAAATGAGTCGGGCTCTCCCGAGGTCTTAGAGATACACCAGGTCAAGGCAGAAAAGCGGAGGTTGTTTGGGGAAGAGCAGCTTCGAGTTAACTTTCGAGAGCTGTCACCTGCCAGAACGCGACGGGACACGAAGCCGCGTATGTCCCAAATGGCGGCAATATCTAAGATGGCCACCACGCTGCTCTGAGGAGAAAGGACGTGCCACGCACGGAAAGGTGGAGGTCGCCACGCGAAACAAACAAGGGGAAAAAACCTAAGGAAGACAGCCAAACTGTAAAAACGCAATAAAAAAATGCCATAAAAACGAAAGGGCGCCGCAAGACACCCGACAGCAGAGGGGAAAACCTCAGTCCGCCGGGAGACAGCAACGCAACACGAGCAAAGCGCACCTGCAGGCGGGAGAGTGCCCACACAGCAGGGACAAAAAACCTAAGGAAAAAAATCAATAAAAAGGTACAATACATTACAGTAAATTAAATGTGAAAAAGACATTAATTTTAAAGTGAATAATACACCTAACTAAAGCCTGACAACCAGGAGCTGTTTTGTAAACGTCTCACCTGGAGGGCAGCAGCAAAGAAAAGAGGGCGGGGCTAGGACTTTCTGCTCTCTTGTTGTCTATTGGTTATTACTGTTGCTATATAAAACTCTTTGCTGCTGTGATTTAGTAAAGAAAAGAGAATGCAAAATATGAAGCCTCCTGACTTGATATAAAATTCAGGCTGCAAAATACCTACAGTTTAGTAAAGTTACCCACAGGAACCTGAGCCATATCAGGGAATTCCTTTAAGGACACATTGGGCCCTATGTTTTTTTTTTTTTTTGAGAAAGGATTTTACCAGGAAGGATACATTGAGATTTCTCTCATTTTCAAGTATGTCCTGGGTGGCGAGTATGTACCGTTAGGTGTCTTGCCCAAGGACACTTACTGGAGAGGTTGCTCGCTGGGATTGAACCCATGACTCCACAGGCTCTCTCCACGCAGAGCAGTGATGTTACCTCTACTCCACCAGCTGGCTATTTAAATACTGGTGCTAAAAGGGAAAGTAAAAAAAAAAAAAACTGCGCTAGCAGATTTCACTTAACATCTCCCTTTTAACATACTTATTCCGAGGTAGGTGATTTATTAGAGCCTGGTCCTGGAATGAAGCACAGAGCAAAGTGGTACTTGCAGAGGTGCTACCACAGGTAAAGGCTCTCAGAGTCCTGCGCACCAGGCTCGCACTCACTGGATTGTGCAAGAGCTGTGGGTGAATTGAAGAGGGGGACTGAGAATTGTTTTTTCCCAGTCTCACTCTGCTCCCATCGAGAGGAGAGGGAAAACAGCACTGCCCTCTCCAACGTGGGATAAGAGGGGAGTACGGAATCTTTTGGGAGGTGGAGTTCAGGGTGTTAAGTGGTTTTGCAAAAGCAAAACCACTTAACACCAACTTTTAGGAGATGGTACTTTTATGAGAAATACTATCTCCAGACGAATTGGAATAAGGCCACTTACATTTTACCATGCAGTTAATGATCCAAACATCAACGCTGTAGACATGTAAATGCAACAGATTAATTTGTCCGACAAACAAAATGCTAAATACGGAGTATTAGTGAGTGAGTCAGTGTGAAATTAACCCTTATTAATCCAGCATGTGATAATAGAATTAATCTCCAAGTTACCCTATTTGCTCCTTTTGAGAGGTTTCGAGAAGAAAAAAAAAAAAAACTTTTTCACTCACAAAACAAACAGTAATTATGAAGAATTTGAAATGAGTGTAGCTTATGGATGGTTTTATTGAAGAGACACCACAAATTGCCTGAGAGTGATGAGAGTATCTGACAGGATTATCATTGCTCAATAAAAATAACAGATGCGGTTTCACTTTCATCCTTTTTAGGTTTTATTCCTATTGGTTTTTAAATCTTTTTTTTCTCTCCCCGGTATTGCTGCCAATGTAAGATCTGACTAATGATGTTTCTATTTCATGCGCATATGTTCAACTGGAAATAAATTTAGATAACTGCATGAAAATAAACTTGGCTCATACGTGGAGAGTAGAGGAAGAGACACAGCTTGTATTTTTGTTCGCTGCGTGATACACAGTGTTTTGGATGATCGTTGAAACTTGTTCTAGAGAATTAAATCATGAAAATAGGACTGTTCCTTTAAGTACACAAATACATAAGTAATCCTATTAGAAGGATGCCTGGCTTTATTTCATTTACAGGACAAGCAGTGTTTTATCAAACAGCGAATATGCTGAAAATGTAATGGCAATCGTGAACATTAAGGCAAATTAACAGAAATGCAAAAAGTCTTCAATCCGGCTTTGAAGGCCAGTGCAGAAACAAACTTTTTACAGTTACAAAAACAAGGAGATTAAGTCGAGTGAGCATGTGGAAACGCAGTTTCTTCACTATTTTTGCAGAGGGAACGGAGTTCCCATTGGTCTCATGCCCTATATTGCTTGTATTCAGGTGTTTAATCATAGGTTTAAATGTTAAATATACGATAAGCAACAATAGGCTTTATGCAAAAATCCACAAATATATACATCTAAAAGATTTGAGTGTATGTTTAGATTACTTGAGAGAATTGTTACTTGTGGAACAAAAGTCTCGGTGAGTTCCCACACAAATATTTTTTGGGACCTATTGTCATTTTATATATTGCACCAACAGTTTCCGCAGCGCTTTACAATAACCATAGGGAACGAGATACACAGACATGAGGTGTAGAGTGCCCTGCTCATAGGAGTTTACAATCTAGAGGGATTGAGGTTGAGGAAGACCAGGGGAATTTTACTAGATAGCAGGATCATGAGTGCCAGTGGTTTGGGAATGATGGGGCTATAGAAGCAGCTTCAATCATGAGTGAGTAGGTGAGCAGAGGGAGGAGTTGCATCAGTGATGTGGTACGCTAATCTGAAAGATGGGTTTTGAGGGATTTCTTGAAGGCCTGAAGATTAGGGGAGAGTTTGATCGGGCGAGGCAAGTCATTCCACAGGACTGGTGCTGCCCGTGAGAAGCCTTTGGAGGCGAGAGTTGGCCGTGCACGTGTAGACAGATAAGAGGAGCTTGCCTGCTGACTGGAGTTGTCTGGATGGGACGTGCTTGCAGAGTAATGAAAGAAATGTAGGGAGGAGTTGAGTTATTGAGCAATTTGAAGATGAGCGTCAGTATTTTAAACTGTATCCTGGAAGGTACAGGAAGCCAATGGAGGGACCGACAGAGGGGGGGGGAGGTACAAGAGGTGCGTCTGGTGAGAAAAAAAAAGTCTGGCACCTGCAATCATTACAGATTGCAAAGGGGCAATAAGGATTCGGGGAGGCCAATGATGAGCGAGTTGCAGTAATTAAGTTGTGAAATGACAAGAGAGTGAACCAGCACCTTTGCAGTATGTGGTGTCAGAATGGGGCGGACACGGGCAATGTTCTTGAGTTGAAAGGAACAGGATTTGGTCACTGTCTGGATGTGGGGAGAGAACGTTAAGCAAATCAAAAAAGTGAAAGAATCAAAAGTGACACCAAGGCAGCGAGTTTGAGACCTGTAGAGAGATAGGTGGTATTGAGCACCTCTTGGAGGAATAACAAGAATTTCAGTTTTGGCAAGATTGAGTTTAAGGAAGCGGAAAGACATCCAATTCGACACGGCAGAGACACAGTCAGTGACTCGATCCAGGAGAGCCGGAGAGAGATCAGGGGAGGAGAGGTATATTTGAGTGTCACCAGCATATAGGTGGTACTGGAATCCAAAAGGAGCTGATCAGTTTGCCTAGAGTGGCTGTGTAGATTGCAAAAAAGTAGAGGGCCCAGTACTGAACCTTTGGATAGCCCAACAGAGACAGGGTGCCGGGAAGAGGTACTTACAGAAAATGAGACACTAAAGATCATTGGTACAGGTAGGAAGCGTACCATGAAAGATCAGTACCTTGAAGTCCTATATCACTAAGAGTTTGCAGGAAGAGTGAGTGGTCAACTGTATCAAAGGCGGCAGAGAGGTCAAGAAGGATCAGCAGAGAGTAGCACCCATTAGATTTAGAATTTTTAAGGTCATTTGCCAGTTTCGCAAGAGCCATTTCCATCGAGTGCAGTGAGCGAAAGCCAGATTGCAGAGGGTCAAGGAGAGCAAGCGTGAGGACTTGACCCCTGTATATGAAATTACAGACATTTAAGAAATTGCACATTAACTTTGGCCTACGTTAACCCCTTAAGGACCTCTGACGTACCCTGTACGTCCTGTACTCGGGTCTCCCTTAGACCTGCGGACGTACAGGGTACGTCAGCGGCGCCAAATCCCCTCCCGCCCGATACTCACCTCCCTCGTCGGATCCCACGGCGATCTGGCAGGGAGGAAGCCTGCCCATGTGATTTACATGGGCAGGCGAGGCTGATGACGTCGCCACGCTGCGTGGTGACGTCATCAGAAGGTGCCCCCATGTGTTTCAATGGAGGGGAGGGGGGGCTCCTTCGGAGCCCTCTATCTCCCCAACCATTGAAGCTAGGGAGATGCCGTTTGCACCGCTGGAGAGGGGAGAGCCTCCCCTTTCCAGCGGTGTATGGCATTAACAGTTTCGCCGCCGGATCGCTTTTCGGCGCCAATTGGCGCCAAAACGCGATTCAAACCTGGAGGGGGGCTGACATCTTGGATGTCAGCCAAGCCTCCAGGTCCCCCCCCACCCACTGACAACCTCACCATATGTGTGAGGATGTCAGTGGGCCAGTTAACCCTCTAGCTGCCATGTAGAGATAAGGGGATCCTAAGGATCCCTTTATCTCCCGATCCATGGCAGCTGGATGGTCATATTTGCCATCATTTAAAAGGCCTGATTATGGCCTTTCAAATGATACCAAACATGACCAGGTTTGGTTTTAAAAAAAATAAAAAAAAAAAATTTAAATAAAAAAAAAAAAAATAAAATAAATAAAATAAAAAAATGTGGTTTTTTTTTAAAAGTTTTTTCTGTCTGGGGGGAGTTTAATTAAATAGGACCTAGGCTGTCATCTAAAAATAATTAGCACAAAATGGTCAGAATGAGCGCAGCGCACATAGGTGAACTGTCTCAGCAGTGAAGGGGTTAAAAAGCAAACGCATGTTAAAATTGGGTATTTCTAGTCTCGGGACAAAATTTTGAACGTATTTAGCCGGGGTCTTTTTGGGTGGTTGTAGATTTTGGGGATTAAATTATGAAAAGTGTGTTTTTACCATTTTTTTCCTCATATTTCATATTTTTTTTATAGTAAATTATTCGATATGATGGAAATAATGGTATTTCTAGAAAGTCCATTTAATGGCGGGAAAAAGGGTGTATAATATGTGTGGGTCGAATAAACGAGTAAGAGGAAAAATTGTCCTAAACACTAACAGCGCAGAAACGTAAAAACAGCAGCGGTCACTAAAAGACGGATTTGTGTAAAACCGCCCGGTCACTAAGGGGTTAATTAATCAACCAGTGATGCAATGCAGGGAGGCTGTTTTGGGGGGCTGTAGAAGAGGAATGATAAGTAAAGGGATCTCTTCACCACCATGCCTACATTGCAGATCCCAGAAGGACCTAGGGACCAGGCTGTTGGCATCCTTTGTCAAATCTCTTAACCCTTTCGCTGCTGAGGCTTTTCCCGCCTCTGTGCTGAGGTCATTTTTACCGGTTTTGCTCATCATGTTTAAACGTGTTTTGAAGGCTTATTTTAGTATATTACCCAGACATATTATATATCGTTCTTTCCGTCAGACTCGGTAGATTCATAATATGTCATTATTATATGTATACGTTATGTCATGTCTGTATATTATAACAAAATATGCAATAAAATATGTATTTTCAATAATTTACAACGTGTAAAGTGTTTTTTTTCACATTTTAACATGCGAGCAATTGCGGTTATATTTTGTATGGGGTGCGCTTGTTAAAAAAATTAGAGATGGGGTCTCGTTACATTTTTTTTTGGGGAAAATTACACGATTTTTAACAAACGCACCGCATACAAAAATCGTTAGTGCAGCATCATTGTTCACATTATAATTGAAATGGGAACAATATTGCTGCATTAACGAACCAAAAAAAAAGAAAAAAAAATGTTTTTTTTTATAATTTTTTTTAAATATATATATAATTTTTTTTAATTTTTTTTTTTTAAAAAACTTTTTTCACTTTCGTGTTTGGCATCGTTGGAACGGCCATGCTCTGGCCGATCCAACCATACCAAACTTTAACCCCTAGCTGCCACGGATCGGGAGATAGGGAGTTCATTGGAACTCCCTATCTCCACCGTTGGTGGCAGTTAGGGGTTAACTCTAGGACTGGCGTCATTGTGCTATGCACGATGACGCCAGTCCTCAGGGGGAGTTCCCGGAGGCTTGGCCGACATCCAAGATGTTGGCCAGCTCCGGGAAAGGATCACGAACCGGCGCTTTTCAGCGCCGATTCGCGATCCAGCTCCCCAGGGGTTAATGCCAGGCACCATTTGGAAGGGCAGGCTGTGCCCTTCCAAATGGTGCCTGGGTTAACCCCCACAACGCCGCCGATCGGGAGGGAGAGAGGTCCGAAGGACCTCCCCCCCTCCCTTTCAGGCGCCTCCTCCGCACATGCGGGGGGGGGGTGCGCCTGAATTAGGTGTCATCAAGGATGTCAGCCCGCACCGGGGGGGCCAGCGATCGGCCGGAACTCGGCCGAACGCTGACCCCAAAGTGAGGACGCGCTCAACGCGTCCTCAGCACACCAGCAGCCATGCGGAGGATGCGCTGAGCGCGTCCTCCGCATTGAAGTGGTTAATTTGAGCACGGTAGTGGCACATTACATTATTATGAAAGGTTTGCACAGGACGTGTCGTTTACATGGTGTGCCCAGGCACACATAATGCTGGGCAATTTGTTACTATATGTCCCCTTTTTATGTTTGCACCTACACTTTCTGAATGCTTCATTTCTGAAATCACATTAACCCCTTCACTGCTGAAGACGTGTGGGACACGTCCTCATTGATGCACGTTGCATGCTGAGGACGTGCCCCACACGTCATCAGCTGTGCGGGACCCCCGGCGGAGATACTCACCTCTCTGTCCGGGGTCCCACGGCGTTCTGACTTCAGCGTCCTCAGACGCTGAAGTCAAGCTCCTCCCGGCGTAAATGACGTCATCGCGCCATGCGCGATGACGTCATTTCCAGGCGACCCCCCGGCAATGCCGGGAGATAGCCTGGAAGGGAGGGGGGGGATCCGTTCGGATCCCTCTCCCTCCCGATCGGGAAGGAGCAGCGGTAAAAGCCAGGCACCGCTTAAAAGGGGAGAGTCTCCCCTTTTAAGCGATGCCTGGCTTTAACCCCTCAAGTGCTGGGTTGCACTTCAGCGCCTTACGGCGCCGAAGTGCAGCCTATCTCCGGTGGGGGCCGCCATCTTGGATGGCGGCTCCGCCCCCGGGACTCCCCTCGCTGTCTGACGTCATCACGCATAGCGTGATGACGTCAGATAGCCGGGGAACCCCTAGCTGCCGGGGATTTCCCAAGGAAATCCCCTGGTGGAGATATCGGGGTTCACAAGAACCCCCTATCTCCAGAACCGTGGCAGCTAGGGGTCATGGAGGGTGTCATTTGAAAGGCCTGAGCATGGCCTTTCGAATGATACCCAACATGACTAGGTAAAAAGTAAAAGAAAATAATAAAAAAAAAATTAAAATAATAAATAAATTTAAAAAAATAAATAAATAAAAAAAAAACATGTTTTTTTTTTGTGTGTTGTTTTTATTAATGCAGCAATATTGTTCACATTTCAATTATAATGTGAACAATGATGCTGCACTAATGATTTTTTTCTATGGGGTGCGTTTGCTAAAAATCACGTAATTCCCCCCAAAAAAAGTAACAAGTCCCCATTTCAAATTTTTTGTACAAGCGCACCCCATAGAAAACATAACCGCAAACGCTCATGTGATAAAATGTGAAAAAAAACACTTTACACACTGCAGATGATTAAAAATTCAATTTTTATTGTATTTTTTGTTATAATATACAGGCAGGTCATGACGTATACATATAAAAATGATATATTATGAATCTGCAGAGTCTGCCGGAAAGAACGATATATAATATGTCTGGGTCATTTATTAAAATGTGGCTTCAAATCGCGTTTAAACATGATGAGCGAAAGCGGTAAAAATGAGCTCAGCACACAGTGGTGAAATGCCTCAGCAGTGAAGGGGTTAAACAGCATTAATATTAACCATGTCTTAGAATATACAGTTTCCTCTACTTAATATTCAAGCATATTCAGAGATTTTGAAACATACGTTTGGCCACATCTCCCCTTCCAATATGGCAGCAGCTGTGGAGGAGCAGTGTGGGGACGCTCTGGCCTCCCAGAATGATATCCAGAGCCTCCTCACTGCCCTTTGAGCTGACATCAGGAGAGACATCCAGGAGGGCCTGGCGGAAATCACAGTGCCGGGCTCCTGCACCGATGCACTTGAGAAAGCACAGGAGGAGGTAGCACAGGCACATAATTTTGTTGCACAGCAACTGGACGTCCTGGCTGCGGAGGTCTATCAGCTAAAAAGGACTCAGGAAGACTCCTCAATATTCAAGCATTCCTCCGGAATAACATGAGGCCACAGGGAGTGGGCGTACTGGAGGGCATCACCGACCTGCAGTCCTTTTTACATAGGTTCACGTCCTGCTTTCTCCCCCTGAGCAATGCCATTTTGACAAAGTTCATAGAGCCCTGTGCCACAAACAGAGCCTGGGAGAAGGGCCCAGAAACGTTATCGGTCAACATTATTTTGGGGTCAAGGCTGCCCTCGTATCTGCAGGACAATCACAATCTGTCGTTGACAACATAAAACCACAGCTATTTGTTGAGCTTTCCTCAAGAACACTGCAAAATCACCAGGCCTTCAAACCTGTTATGGCGTAACTGACAGCGTATAACATCTGCTATAGCTGGGGCTTCCCATTTAAAATTCTAGTGCTTCACCAAGGAGCCACTCACTTTTTGGAGCATTTGCGGCTTGCCTTCTCACGTGCCCTGGGAACTGCCGTTCCATTACCATAGGTCTCCCCTCGACCTGGCGCAGCATCCCAGTCCCCACGATTGCAGTGGGAGCAGACCCAGCTGCCTCTCCGCTTGAAGAGAGGGCTCTGTCGACATCAGCTCTGTAACAGCACTACGCCCTCATGCTTGGATTATAGATTTCCCCATACTGGTCCCTGCTCAGCCTCATGATACTCCTCTGCGCCCACTCGGTCTCTGTTCAACCCTGGCTGGCTGATTCCTTGAACATTGGAGTGTTTTTTTTTTCAACCCCTCTCTTTCTCCTTTTAGGAGGGGTTATGGGGTGTTGAATCCCATTTGGAGTGCTCAGTTTTTACTGGCTGACTGGATGAAAACTTCTTAGTAACCAAGGCCTGATTTTACATCGCCGGAACCTGTAGGCACAAAATTCTGGAGGCACCCCCACCCCCAAAGTGGAGAAATGTGGGTAACTATATATATATATATATATATATATAACATATACATACATACTTTAAAAAGCCGTTTCTCGCCACACTTGCACATCAACAGAAGGGGCAAAATCTGTTGCCTAAGGCTAGGGTCAGACTAACGCAGTATCAACGTGCGTTTAGCAGCACTAAATCACGGCCGTGCTAGCAGCAAATGACGTCCAATGCCAGGCAGCATACGAAGAACGGCCGCACAAAAGTGCGGCTGCGCAACTCAAGTGGCAAACGAACGCATTTTTTCGAGAACGTGATACGTCTAGTACTGACGTACAGAGTGCGCTGCGTCCGCTAGCGGCGTGTGTGTGTGATTAGGAGATGTCAGATGCTGCTCATGTCCGGCCAACATCACGTCCAGACGCAAAAAGGGTTTTATTGATGATCCGTACAAAATCACGGACGAAAATGGGCATCATATGACCGCTATTGCGTATTCCGTGAAAAAAACACATCCAGTCGAACGCACTTTTTCACAGACAACGCGAAAAATGCGTTGTCTGACCCTAGCCTTAAAGTCAAGCAAAAGTGGAGCAGAATGTTAGAACTAGGGATAACTCTAAACATGAAACAAGCACAAATAGTAACTTAACCCTAAACCAAGTTTCTTAGCCTACATCTAAACCTATTTATTTTTACACATTACATATTTGGCATCATTGGAAAGGCAAGGCTCTGTCCTTTCCGTTTACACCTCACGTGACCTTGGGTAGTGTAAAATTCAGTGATGCAGTGATCGAAAGGCCTCTCCTCACTGCGGTGCAGTTTAGGGTTTGCATAATAATGCATTTAATCATCACCGTCACACTTGCTGTTTATGTGGTAAATAAGAAGGGGAGTTAGTGCAGGATCATAGTTCATTTTATAATTGGAACTTGAACAACAGTACTGCGTTCAAATAACAAATTACAATTAATGTTTATCTAATTTTACATAGCACCAATACTTAATGTCTTTGGAACGGGCATACCCTGGCCTTTCCAATGAAACCTCATGAACCTCTCGCAGGTATGGTTCTGGAGACACGAGTCCAAATTATTTTAAAATTAAAAAAAAAAAATATATATATTTTTTATACAGAGAAAGGCGCCCCCTGTGGTAGGCACCTGCCGTCCTTTGCCCAATTATAAATCCGGCCCTGTTGTAGTAACTGCGGACTACCCCCAGGGATGAGTCCCAACTGTCCTCTGTTCACCTTCTGGAGCTTTAAGCCCGTGACATTTGGGTGAAAAATTTAACATGATCCCTTTTAGCGGGACATCTCAGAGTTTTGTGTTAAGGTTTTGTTACTTGCTACTTTCTGTTCTCAAGTCTCTCGTGGTCTATTTTGTCCTTAATTACAACGGGACAGGGGTTTGTATGTTGATAGTCGGGGTTCTCCTCCCTCTGCGGCCTTTTTGGGCTCCTGACCCCAATGGGCAAGTTTGTTTGCTGGGGGGGGGAGGGGTCCTTTTTTCACTGCAATCCTAACACATTTAGGGTCCCATAATGTTAAGGGGCTTAATAGTCGTATCAAACACCGCAAGACCTTGCCTCCTCCGTTTTATGCCTCCCTGAAGGCAGACTTTTATTTTTTAAAAACAAGAAATGCACTTTGCCTGAGGCAAACCCCCAAGGTTTTTTTTTTTTCTCAATTTTTTAGAAGCGGTACTCTACACACTACCACTCACACACAGAATCCAAACATCTATTAGTTTCCATATTTTTCCGATCACACCTTAATTTTACTTTAATAAATTCTTGGATGGGGAGGGTCACTTCCACTCTTTCTTCAAGGTGCTCTAGATCAGGCCTCAAAATTTCCACTCGCCTACTCGCATTTGGCGAGTGGAAATTACATGAGGGGGGGGGGTGGAAATGCAGATGCAGGGCAGGCTAAGGGTTAGGTGGGGCAACGAGTGGCGAGTAACTCTTAAGGCCTGGCTAGTAGCTTGGGATTTGAAATTTTGAGCCCTGCTCTAGATAATACCCCTGTGACCCTCAATGTTTATGCTCCAAGCTCTGGAAAACTGGTTTTATCATAGTTTTTTGACCCTTTTGGAGACTATGCCTGGGGGGGGGGGGGGCGGTGGCGGGCGATACTAAGGGGGGACGACTTCAAAACCATTAGCGACAACGCACTAGACCAGCCGATGGCCCCTGGCCCTCATGATCCCACTGCTTGTGGACGACACATACAGCGTTGCTTCATAGCCACTTTATTGATCTACAGACTGCACAATTTAAACGTCTGAATGCCAGACCTGATGTCTGTACTCAATCGGCTTTAACAATCCCATAAAGCGATTGCAGATCTGCATACTTGGGACCAATTGGTAGCATAGAGAGGGGAATTTAGGGCTTTGGGTTACTTGCAAAAGGTGGTACAGTTTTTTGAAAAAAGGAATAAACCAGATGCCATATTTAGCACATATTTATTTATTTAAAGGATTTTACCAGGAAGGATACATTGAGATTTCTCTCGTTTTCAAGTACGTCCTGGGTTCAAGAACATTAAAATGTTACAGTTGTTACAGAAATACAAAGTAATACAATGCAAGATATTAAAAAAAACCAAAAAACACAAATATACAGATTAACAGAAAATAAATATGTAAGAAAGAGTCATTATGTTACATGTTTACAGGCGCATTCCGTATTGAGGTATGTTACTAGGGAGCTCGAGTGACTTTAGACTGGGGGAAGATTTGATGGCGTCTGGGAGGTTATTCCATAACTGCGGTGCTCTGTAGGAAAATGAGGATCGAGACACTTTCTTTTTGTACTGTGGTATTGCAAGTAAGGTGCAGGTCCTGGATCGGAGGTTATAGGATGAGGGAACTGCTGGAGGAAGCAGTCTATTCAGGTAGGGTGGCAGCTTCCCAGAAATGCTCTTAGACACCAGGTTGGAAAGGTGAAGGGTACGTTTAGACTCCAGCGACGGCCAGTTTAGCTCTTTTAACATGTCACAATGGTGGGTCATGTAGTTACATTGTATAACTCATTCTGCCGCTTTGCACTACAATGTAGTAAGTTTATGAAGGTGTGTTTGCGGGGCGGCTGCATACACTACATCTCCGTATTCAATAGCCGGGATATATGCATTTGTTGTACAATTTGCTTTCTTACCATGGGGTTCAGGCAGGATTTGTTTCTGTACAGGGTACCTAGTTTGGGGTAAATTTTAGATGAAAGTTTTTCGATATGGGGGCCAAAGGATAGATTTGGGTCTAACCACATACCTAGATATTTGAGAGAAGTGACTGTAGTCAGCGTGCCATTTGATTTTGTCCCCACACATAGATGGGGATTTTGCAATTTATGTAGCTTAGGTGCTGTTCCAAAGAGCATCGTTACCGTTTTGTCAGTATTTAAAAAAAGTTTGTGGTGTTTGATCCACTTTTCTCCCTCTGAATTGTTCTTGCAACACGGCCTCCAGCTGTGGGAGATTTGGTTTGCTGGTATAGATTACGGTGTTGTCTGCGTATATGTGTACAGTTGAGGCTTTACAGATGTTAGGTAGATCATTTATGAATATTGTAAATAGCAGGGGGCTGAGTATTGAGCCTTGGGGTACACCGCAAGTGACTGGGAGGGGGGAGGGAGGAGCTGTCAGAAATGGACACATATTGCCATCGGTCGGATACATATGATTGGAACCAGGTTAGCGTGCGATCACCATTACCACAGTCTAAGTTTAACAAGATGCCATGGTCTACTGTGTCAAAGGCTTTGGCAAAATCAAGGAAGATGGCTCCAGTTAGGTTTCCTTGTTCAATGCCAGCTTGGATATCATTGCAGACTTTTAAAAGGGCGGTTGTATTTGAGTGATTTGGACGAAAGCCTGATTGATCTGGGGTTAAGTATTTCCAATATTGATAATCACGTAATTGTGTGTAGACGCATTTTTCCAAAATTTTTGAAATTACAGGGAGCAATGATATCGGACGGTAGTTGGATACCAAAGTACTGTCACCACTCTCGCAGTCTTCCAGAGTTTGGGTATGTATCCAGTCGCCAGTGATTCATTGATTAGGGTTGCAACAGGATTTGCAGTTGCCGGTGCACTGATTTTCAGCAGCATTGCTGGTATTTGATCCGGTCCAGACTGGCATTTAATTTTTTGGTTACGGAGAAGTTTAGTAACGACACGGACAGGCACTGGTCTAAAACTGAATTCCTGTCTGATACAGGGTCTTTGCACAGATGGAGGGGCCTGACCTGCGTGCGGCCTGATTGCATGTCATTTCCTATCATAGCAATCAGGGTGGTGGCACATCCAACAAAATAATCATTAAAGGCGTTTGCTACATCTAGGGGGTGTTGCAGGGCTTGGTTGTTTACTTTGACAGCAGCTTGCTGGGAGTGGACAGGGGGTGCTTGTATGTTACTTATGGTTTTTCAAAAGTTTCTAGGGTTTGATATGTTATTGTTTAGATTTTCATTGAAGCAAGCTTAGAGGCTGACGTAAGCACAGTCGCATCACGAAAATTCAGATTAGGCAGGTCCCCTGCGCATGTCCCGAGTATATAAGATTCGTCTGCTCATTTTTACACTGACTTAGAAAAATATGCACCTTTCTCTAGAAGCTCCCCTTATACAGCCTCAATCCTGCTCTCTCGAAGCACCAGTAACTGGAGGAGGTATTACCTGTTCTGATGGGCCTTAAAACTTTCTAAGGGCTCCAGGTCCTGATGGGTTTAGCCCTCTTTACTGTAAGAAATTCCAGGACTGCCTGGCACCCCTGCTTTGAACCACTATAAATGGTTTCCTGGAGGAACATTTGCTACCCAAAGAAATTATGGAAACCACCATAGTGGTACTTCTGAAGGAGGGTAAGGATCTCTTTTCTTGTTCCCTATAGCTCTCAAATGTAGATATTAAAGTTTGTGCAAAAGTGTTAGATGCCAGACTTGGCCACTTCCTCCCGTACCTCGTCCACCCAGACTAGGTGGGCTTAGTCTCCTCTCAAAGGGACTCCAGATAACAGCCTCACCATTAACCTACTCTTGATTGAACAGAATACACTACAATCACCCATGCTCCTCTCCCTCGACACCGAGAAGGCTTAAAAAGTTTTGACCTTGTGGACTGGATTTATTTATGGAAGTGTTGCGGAGATATGGGTTTGGACACCCATGGATCTGAGGCATCTATGTGTTATATATGAACTGGTCAGCTTCAGATTGTTTGCTGAGAGATATATATATATATATATCCCTCCTACGAATCAAAGCAAAAATGTGGTATCTGTATAAGATGGAATATTTGATAGCCCAACTTCATGATACTGTGGCACAAGATTTGGAACACATGGTTTTATGTTTATTATAAGTTTTTTTCTACTAGTGTATTGTACGGTTTCTCCCTATTGACAATATTGGTTACTTTATACTTTGCAATGATCCACCATTCCTCGTTACTGCTCTGTTGTGCAGATTTCTTACCCATAGCACTGTGGCTCTCTTTGTTCATCACATGATGCTTTAACTCTGTATGTTCTATTTCCTGAAAAAGCCTTTACAGAATTTTTTTTTCCCCCAAACAAAAAAGGAAATTGTAATTTTTAGCTGCAGCAATGCTAGAATTCTAAAGAAAATAGCTATTTGGGAAAAGGAAGCAAAATAGGGGAATGCTGTGAATCAAACGCATTTCGAACATCTCCAAATATAAAAAAAAATAATATTCATGTTACCAGTAAGAATTTCAGCAAACAAAGGCCTCTCTTGTACAAGAGGACATTGTGTAACTTAAATCTCTTCTGATCTTTTTCTGAGTCTTTGGAATCCAGTGTAAAAGGTTTTAGAAGTCCAGCCTACTTACAATGACAGGCCATTTTTTTACTGAACCATTCCATTTGGGCAGAGTCCCTTCCCACTGAATATTCAACAGGTCCTACATTGGAAGCTGAACGAGTTTGCAGTCATTAAGGATATTCTGTAGCGTTACGGTATCATGGCAGTCACTGCTCTGCTAATCTACCATTGCTTTATTTTTGCATGGTACTTTTTCCTAACTTACTGCCTTTTAACAATCAGTTCCAAGGAGCCGCCTGTTGGAGTTTTCTTGTATGGTGGCCAATGGAAATACTTAACAGTCCTCAACGTGGTAAGAGATACTTTCAATGCATAGTTACACAGAAATATAAGTTGAAAATGTCTTGATTCCATTAGGTGCTTTCTTTTTATCTAGAGTGATCGGTAGACTTGGCACACCAATTGTTATGGAATTGCCCTAAAGCTGCCTATTGTAGCTAATGCAGAAATTTCTCAGGGTTAAACATCAATAGTGGACAGTGATATTGTGTATTTATTACTGTAAAACTAGTTATTCTTATACTTCGGGATCATGGAACTTTGGGAATGCTAGTTGTAAACCTAACAGTAATCCCAGGCATTTGCGCAGTCTACAGAAGTATGTATTTCACAAGTGTAAATGTGTTAATGTGTGTGAATGATATCAGATGTCTTTGAAATATCATGCGTTTGAAAAATGATACAGTGCATGAAAGAAAAGCACTTAAACCAATGTGTTCTAAACTGCTTTTTTTATTCTTCTATGGCTGCAAGTAACATAGTACAGAGGTGGAACTCGGGACAAATTGTGTCACTGGATTATTTGCCTGAAAGTTAGATTTTGTCTTAAGTGTTTTTAATGGATCTTTTCAGAAGTTACCAGTTTCCTTTATTTTTATCCAGTTCATCTGTGTTCAAGAGTGCTTTAAACTGATATTAGTAATGTATTACCAAAAGACAAACAATACGAAGCTATACAAAAAAGCAGGCGTTAAAAAGGAATGGATATATAGTGTGTAGGGGCTTTCTAAGCCTTATGGATCCTGCCATATTTTGATTTCAATTTCTGCTATTGAAATTGTGCCATCTCTCTCCATCAGTCTGCCTGTATCATAATAGTGCATATTTTTAAATGTTTTAATCATTTCAGCAACCCGTCTACTCACAGTGCTAAAGTCCCAAATCCCAGCACTACATCAGCTTCTTCATGCTATGGAAATGTACTTTCTTGCAAATGCACTCTGGTTACAATTAAATGATAACTTTCCTGTGAATTGCTGCATACTGATTTCTTATTGAATCCATTTCCCTAGGTTTTGCAGACTCTTTTCTATGCCGTTTGCTTTGTGTCAGACCTTCTGAAGCCGATAAGAGGAATTAGATTAGCTAAGTGCATAATTTTATGCAGAGACCTGCTCTTCTCGGTTCTGGCATTTCCAGCATCAACTGTAAGTATTTTATTATGAAGCCAAAATATTTCTCCATTAATTCACCAAAAATGTAAATATGGACACTAGTATATGATTGACTGTAAAATCTATATGAACTATTCAACTGTATACATGGGGGGGTCAGTCTCTACTTGCTGGAGGTAAAGTCCACAGACACTGGAAGGCATCTACATTGACCCGGAAACCTCTTTCATGGGAACCCTATAGTTAAAATCCCCGGAATTATCTGTAAATTGTTTTTATTAGTAAACCAGGAAGTGGGATCTAATTTGGGTCCCATCTCCCTCCATTTCAGTCACTGTATAAAAAGAAAAAAAAGCCTCTTTGCCCTTAGGGTTTTCCATAAAACCACAACCTTAAATACCCTGGTGTCCTCCTCTAAACTGCAACCCATTTCACATGTGATTAGATCAGAGGAGGTACCCAACAAGCCTACAGGCTCGAAATTAACTCCTCACTTGTTAGCCATGGGTGGGGAGATAAGAATGGGGGCCACCAAGCATTTCACCTGTTAATTTAATGCAATGCACTCACAAATATTATTGACCCAATCCAAAACAAATTGCAACAAACAAAAAGTCATTACCTAGTGATGTTTTATCGGTGCATTTGTCGAGGTGTACAATATATATGGCTACTAGGATTTTAAAAAAAAGCGTTCTACTTTGAAGGCAACGTGCAGAATTAATTATGCCACATAGTGGATTAAGCCCCTCTACATCAGTTTTGTAACTGTTCAGCTCAGTGATATATGCAAACACTTCAAACAGCTCATACAAGAGCCAACATGTAACGATGGGCGCCCACTTGGGCCATCGTGGCGGCTTGGAACAAGGAGTATAGCCCTTTAGGCAAGGGAGCTGCTGACATTTGACAGGACAGATATATTATACAGATTCCAGGGCAATACAGGAACCAGACTGAGACACAAGGGACAGGAGGGCCAAGGAGAAAACTAAACTAAAGGGATCCCTATGCTGGGATTGATTTCTATCCAAGAACCCTCACAAAGAATAACAGTGGAAGGGGAGCAAGAAGGGCAAGGGTTAACAAGACAGAAATCCTATACTGAAGAGGTCCTCGTATGTTGGCCTTCGAGTATGCTAAAACATAAACAAACAAGATACATAGGAATGGTCAAAACTAGCAGATGTTGGCAACTGAACTGGCATACAAGAATACAGGGAACAGGCAATAGAGAGATCCAGAGAACACGCTAAGGTCATTCACAGGAATGGTACTCAGCCAGGCAAGGTCAGTAACAAGATAACAGAATTCAGAGTACAGGGAACAAGAAAGAATATCCAGAAACGGAAGGCAATAGTCAAAACCAGGAAATACTAGACTTGAAGCTTCAGGCTCAGCCTCAGACCAGAAGATCACAGCCAGACCCCAGACAGCCCAGCCAAACACAAAACAGGGGAAACCAGACAGGAATGCCTCTCACCACCAGGGGGTGCAGCCAAAACCAAGGAAAATGTGACATCACTAAGGAGGAAGTGATTCGGATCCCAAACAAAGTCTGTTAATCATAAAGAAACATGGAACCATTTAATATGGTTATATGTATAAATCCTGTTATGCTTCTCTAGTGCAATACAAAGGTATCTTTGTATATGAAACAATATATTTTCAGATACAGATAGAGAATTTAAAACAGATTAAATGTATGCGGATACATACGTTACCCTTTTGTGACACAACCTCATTCGACTTTTTTGGTACCTACTGACCAAAGCAATTTTTAAAGGACAGAAGACTTTATAATGAAAATGTATATATCTCACATAACTCCACATTCTCATTGTTCTGGAAATGATAGTGTAACGGAGCGGCTGTACCCTCACTGAGTACCTCTGTCAGCAGGCTCTCTCCCCTTTAAACAGTCGCCACCATCGCTGGGGAATCTTCCCTAACAGCTCACCCAAACTTTAACAACTGTTGAAAGAATGATGCACTCCGTCGAAATTCAAAAAGCAGACTGACTAGTTTATTCACACAGACACCAAGCTACCCAGGCAAGGAACAACCCCCTTCATGCATAAAACCAAATAGATAACTGCCCAGGACCTTCAAACAATGGGACATCCTGGGAGAAAAAGGGGGTGGGAGGGGTAAAGCAGGTAAAACGAATAAGTATCTTCTACTAGAGAGAATTACACTACAGGGAGATAGAGGGGTTAGATAATAGAGGGAATGTACGCAGTATACACAACAGGAGACTCTACAATAACTACATAAGTGAATAATACATAGACATCAGAAACCTTTAGTTAGCTGGTGGATGTTTAACCCGCTGATGTACCATGTAGGTCCTGCTGCCCACGGGTCTCTCTTAGACCCGCAGACGTACATAGTACGTCAGCGGCTCCTAACCTCCCTCCCGATACTTACCTCCCTCGCTGGCTCCAACGGAGTTCTTGCAGGGAGGAAGTCTGCCCCTCTGCTTTAGAGGGGCTGGCGAGCACGATGACCTCACCACGCTGCGTGGTGACGTCATCGGCAGGCTCCCCCCCCCCACATTGAAAACCAGGAAGTGGAGGGGGGGCACCTTTGGAGCCCTCTCTCCAACCATGGCAGTTAGAAACTTACTTTTTACACCGCTGGAAAGGGGGGGGGGAGTCTCCCCTTTTCAGTGGTGTATAAAGTGTATAAAGTTAACAGTTTTGGCGCGTAGTCGCGATTTAAACATGGAGGTGGCTGACATCTTGGATGTCAGCCAGGCCTTCTGGTCACCCCCACCCGACATCTCCACCATATGTGTGAGGATATCAGTGGGCCAGTTAACCCCCTAGCTGCCAAGGGGAGATATGGGGATCCTTTGGATCCCCTTATCTCCCGATCCGTGGCAGCTAGAGGGTCATGTTGGACATCATTGGAAAGGCCTTTCCAATGATACCAAACATGACTAGGTTTGGTGAAGAAAATAAAGATAAAAATAAAAAACATTTTTTAAAACAAAATTGTTTTTTTTTAAATTTTTGTCGGGGGGGGGGGTAGTTAAATAGGACCTAGGCCATCATCTAAAAATAATGAGCATAAAACGGTCAGAATGAGCTCAGTGCACATAGGTGAACTGGCTCAGCAGTAGAGGGGTTAAAAAGCAAAAACATGTAAAAACTGGGTATTTCTATTCTCTGGGCAAAATTTGGAAACTATTCAGCTGGGGTCTTTTTTTTGGGGATTACATTCCGAAACAGTTTTTTCAATCAGATTTCATATTTTTATAGTAAATTATAGGATATGATGGAAATAATGGTATGTTTAGAAAGTCCGTTTAATGGCGGGAAAAACGGTGTAGAATATGTGTGGGTTGCATAAATGAGGAAGAGGAAAATTTGACCTAAACACGAACAGCGCAGAAACGTAAAAACCGCAGCGGTCACTAAAGGACGGATTTGTGTAAAACCGCCCGGTCACTAAGGGGTTAAACCAGTGAAAAGCCAAATATATTTAATAGGTCCACCAATTCCCCAATAGTCTCTTTCAAGGGCCATAATCGCTGGGCAGGAGGCTAGCCCACAGCCCCCTCCAGTTGCCCCAGTGACGGTAGGTTCCGTCACAGATTGTAAATATTTAAGAAAAGTCACTCACTGGTAGCCAATCCTAGGACTTCCATTGTGCATTTTAAGCCATGACAGAATTATTCCAATCTAATCTGGAATATTTCCGTCAGGCAGTGGGAAGGTGTTCAAACAGAGGAGTCAATTATAGTTTTAATCACAGAATCACACCAGTATAAATTATCCATATGTTGTGTTAATACTCTTTGATGGGCCACCAGTTTTCATCCTATACTTACAATAATGTACTTACCCCTTATAATTTTGAAGCCCATTCTTTGGCCATATGAAATCAATTTTAAGGAAATCCTCTTTTATCTTGTACCATTTATGGCATGTACTAGAAATTTATTATAACTGGTATATAAGGAATAGCTGTGACATGTACCCAAGATCTGCAAGGGCCATCTCTCCCCAAACCTTCATTCTGTAGCTCCATTCCGATCTGGAGCTTTATTCAGCACACAACAAATAGCCTTCTCTGTTAATGCAGCTAGTGGATATTAAAACTCCATGTTAAATCAATGGAACTCCATGACAACTGATACTAGAGGGTCTATTCACTAAACACTGAACTGCAATGAATGATAAATTTCACCATTCCTTGCAATTTTGGGGCAATTAGTCTTTTCACCAAGATGTCAATTCGCCAAATACAGGCAAATTTATGGCAAAATACTTTGGTGGCAGCGAAATTGTCCCACAGAGAGGCAATTGTTCATATATTCACAGAACGCTGAACTGCGTCAACGTGTTGGCAAAACACCTTATTTTCAGTTCAACAGGTTTAAACAGGCGACTCCTAGGATTCAATGTAAAAAAAGAAAAAGTAATTTTTTATAAAATAAATTTTTTTTTTTTTTTTTTTAAATAAATTATTTTCTGCAAAAAACCTCATTTTTTTAAAAGGCCTCTTTTGTACTTTTTGTATTAGACAAAATAGGGTTTCCAAATTTTAAAAAGCTGGGTTTTTTTATTCTGTAAAAAGACCTTTTAGGCTAGGGTCAGACGAAAGCATTTTTCCCCGCGAACGTGAAAAAGTGCGTCCGAACGCATTGACGTATTTTATCACGGAATGCGCAAAAACGGTCAGACGACACGCATTTTCGGGCGTGATTTTGTACGGATCGTCAATAAAACTCTTTTTGCGTCTGGACGTTATGTAGGCTGGACATTAGCAGTGTCTGACATCTCCTAATCACGCACACACGCCGCTATGCCGCAGCTGCGCACTCAGTACGTCAGTACTAGCGGTTCAGCGTTCTCAAAAAAATGCGTTCAAATTCCACTTGCGTTGCACGGCCGGACTTTTGTGCGGCCGTACATCGTATATTGGCTGTCATTGCCCGTCATCTGCTGCTAGTGCGGCCGTAATTATGTGCGCCAGAACGCACGTTAAAAGTGCGCTGGTCTGACCCCAGCCTTATTCTTTAGACACCTTTTAATACATTTTTATTGGTTTCAAAACAAACCTAAGAAACAGAGTTTTTTTCTTTGTAATTCGATGGCATTCGCCAAGGCCACTCTGGTACCTCAGTTTTCTTCGCCAAAACCCACAAAAATGTTTGAGGACGTTGCGGACTTAATCTTGGGTGCACTACAGTGACTATTCGCCAAATAGCGAATTCACTGAAATTTCGGCAAAATAGAATTGCCAAAGTGCACCGAAGTAAAAAAGCACCGAAATTTCAGTGCTTTGTGAATTGACCCTTAAGGAAAATCCCTTTTTACTCCTATTTATCACTTGAGTAATAACTTATTCAATGGGTGATATGGCGGATGACAACTCCAATGTCCTTCTAATGGCTTTGTCTAGATGAAAGCCCTAAAGTGGTTTTATTTATGTGTTTTTGCAGTTTGTGTTTTTAGCATTTTGGACACTGTACACTTACGACAGAGAATTGGTTTATCCAGAGGGTCTTGATACGATTATCCCACTGTGGCTTAATCATGCAATGGTAAGTAAGGCACATGCTTTTAACTTCTTTAGGTGTGAGGAGGTGACGGAGTGTGTTCCATTCTGATGTCACCAATTTGTGACCATTTTATTTCTGTTGCAGTCACTGTCATTCTCAAGTCATCTTCAACCTCTTCTCAATTTGACTTTTTTTCTTTCTCCTAACATCTTGACATTCTTATCGCAATTGTTCTAATTTTTCATATTTAGAGGTTTTCTTCAAATATGCAGTTTGAAAAGCTAAACAGTGCTATATAATTCCCATATATGCCTGTAGTAAAATCATACGGAAAATTACCAATTGTAGGAACTGTTGCCATTTTTAAAAAAAAAGACACACCACTCTCTTACAGTTGTCTAAATTGAATATAACTAGTATGCTTCGTTCTATTACCAGAGAGGTTATATTAAACCTATCAGGCACTTGAAATAGTCAAGGTCAATAGAATTCATAGAGTATATCCCACACGAGTGTCTCCAACTGCAGGCCCAGGGTACATAAGAATATCTCAAGTATATATACCCTAGCTTTTTAACATGTGTGGATCAATCAGATGTCATTTTGATTAATCTACCTGAGCACATACAGGGATATCCTTTTAAACTAACCTCTAGTGTGCTTTGAGGACAGGAATCCATGACACATTGGATAACTTGGAGGCAGTGTTAATGAACTTCTCTCATTTCAGCACCAATGTAAGTGTAACTCCTACAATACTTGGGCAGCTTAAGTCATAGCAGTACAAATGACGGAGTTTATAGGTTTCTGATGAAAGAACCTTTATTCTTTGGCTATAGGCAGATATTTTGGGTCTATTTCTCTTTTTAGGTTTCACAAAAATAATGAATATTAATCACCTTGCCTAGGGAGATATCTACTTCTGTGTATAAATTACTTGCCCATCAGAAGGACTCTACCAAGGATAGCTCCTGCCATGTGCGATGCTGACATACTTGCACTCTGATTCCGCCATCATGATGCCAGCGAGTCGCTCCTCATGCTCCGAGTTGACGAGAGGTGGCATGTCTGACGCCCATCCTCACTGACTACTGCAACCTTTTAGCTGCCTCCAAAAGGTGATTTTTCATTGGAGGCTTTCCATTTATGAAAAGCCAAGATGAATAGAGCTTTACTATTGGACACATCTCATATACCATTTGGAATGTAGAAAGAGAGTTCCCCCCATTTAGTTGCGGTTTACCTTAAATGGTTAGAAAGAATTCCACAAAGCCAGTTCATGAGATTCAGGAGAAATTGCACGGAAGACCACGACTACCAAGAACAAAGATTTTGAAAGAAAAGTTAAAGGAAACAAGGGCTCAAATAGGGACTTTGGAACAGAAGAATCTATTACAATATAAATCCAAAGAGTATAAAATTAATGAAAAGGACAGGTTGTTTGTCTTCACCTAGTATAATGCCCACAATAGAAACATAAGAGGAATTCTATGGAAATTCTGGCCAATACTTCAAGGAGGATCTGATCCAAGGGGGGGGGGTGGATGTCCTCCCAGAAAAAAATAAATAAATCACTGAATAATCGAGGAACGAAGAATCAGAAATCAGAACGGGTGAGTAATTTTAATCAAATAGCTTTAAAAGAAAATACGAAAAGGTTTGGAATAAGTGAAGGATTCCATTGCTGTGGTAATTTTCTGAAATGTAAGAATACAAAAAGCAGAAAACAGATCATACAAAAGAAGTTCTCATCGACCACAAGGACAAGGACGATAAAGGACACCACCTACACATTTGCCCTTGTGGCATGAAATCTATAGGCAGAACAACGAGACCACTAAATAGACTAATACAGGAACATGAGAAACCTCAAGTGTGGTTTCTAGAATCACAACACTTCACTTAAAAATTTTAAAAAAAGAGTACACAAAGTCCAGAAAGGTGTTCAGAAATTGGACATTGGTAAAGAGAGAGATGAAATGGATCTACTTGTTAAAAACTCTCCCCCCAGAAGAAGGACTGAATCAAGATTTAGAATATATACATTTCTTACAGGACTAGCCTAAAATAAGTTTTTTTTTAGGACATAATCAATCATCATGAAGATAGGAGTTACTTTAATATTTTTAGAGGATCATCAATTGAGAGTAACATTTTAGCAAGTTAGGATTGGCCAATTTATTTGATCACATGAAAACTAAACCAAAGCTATTTGAATAACATTCTATATAATAAAACCTGTATAAGGGACAAATAAACTTAATTTTAATAAATATATATATAAATATATATATATATATATATATATATATATACATATATATATATATACACACACCCCCCGGGACCTGGCTTAGGTCCAAAACCACGTGAGGGTTTCCATTTCTGCTCTAGTTGGAATATACTGTGACTAGAGTCTGCACTATTTTCTGTAGGTTTTTATTTAAGAAACAACACCACAAGGATCCGTTGGGTGGCCACAAGTAACCCAAAAGCAAATCCCCAGAGTCGGTTAGGCTCAAGATAATGTGAGTGGGACCGTTTGGGTGTGACATATACAATATTTGCATATACCATCTGCACCATCATGTTTTTCCTCTTATTTTCTGAGATTTCTTTGAGACCTTTGCACATCTGGAGTACCCCAAAAGCCATTGTATGCGCTCTACTTGTCACTTTTTATGAAGGGATCTTTTTTGATTGCCCTGACAGGAGCAACCCTATCAAGTAAATAGCCGCGCTCAGATTAATGCCTCTTTTACCATCATTAGTGCTGCACCTCGCTGTGTATTCTTATTATAGAAAATATATTGGAAGGCCAAATTGGGATTAATTTTGGAGTATAATTTAATAGGCAGTCATAAATAAGAGTCACAATTTTATTAGATGGATAAATTCAATATATTTGGGCCAAAATTCATGGAGTATAAAAATGTTATTAAAATTCCTATTAACCTCCCTGGTGGTAATCCCGAGTGTGACTCAGGGTTACCGTTCATGGTAGCAAAATTTAACCCCGAGCCACACTCGGGCTATATACTCACGTCCTCCTGCGCTCCCTCGCTGTCCCCCGCAGTGTGAAGGCAGCAACTTGCTTCCTGGTAAGGCTCCCTGCGAGTCACACGATGCAGGGGGGCGGGACCAGGCAGCAAACTAAAAAAAATAAAATAAAAATAATAATATTCCAATGTAAATTTCCAGTAGCATGACCTGCTCATGAACAGCCACTAAGTGGCACTAAAGGATCAGAAACAGACCATACATAGTCAAATATTGCACCCTTGTTTTCTGAATGATTTCAGTGTTTTTGGTTAGATTATATGATTGAATATAATTTCAATGTTCTTGAACCCACGACATACTTGAAAATGAGAGAAATCTTAATGTATCCTTCCTGGTAAAATACTTAGCAAATACATAAATATTAGCATTTTCGATAATTATTTTTGGGATAATAAATTATGTCGTATTTCAAAGTTTAATCGGACTCAGTGGGCCATAGTACATATTTGGTGCTAACTTAAACAGAGCTGTTGTAAACTTAAAACCTTCATAGGCTATACTGGCTCTGGGAAGTTTACAATAGCTCTGGTTAAGTTAGCACCAAGTATGTAATATGGCCCTGTGTGTTTACTAGACTCTTGCTTGCACAGATTTCAGTGCGTTATTCCTAATTATTACTGGCGTACTATTTAAAAAAATACGTTTCCTTTAAAAAAAAAATTGAGACGCTTTTAGACACAAAATTTTGAAAAAAATTAGACCGCCATGAAGGTTAATGGATGAATTAGATATAGGGTAAATGGAGTATAAAAAAAATTAAAAAAATCTAATTTTTCCTTTTATTCAGCATATTTCTAGCAGCCGGTATAAATGGAGCACAAAGGGTTAAATGACCAGGAATGGGTGAAGGTGTGCATGAATTATGATGAAAAATTGAGCCCCAAATCTCTTGTCTCTTCCGTTCACCATCCCGAGTGATTGATTGATGAAGATTAATAATCTTAAAAATGAAGGAAATGAAAGCAGAACACCTCGGAACCATGGTGGAACGCACATAGTGAGCATGCGCGAAGATGCAATTACGCGTCCAGAGCCAGATCAAAATGAGAAGCAATGTGCATGCGCATGAGTGGATGACGACGCGATAGAGAAGCGACCAGCGGAGATGGAAAGCAGGAACACAGATGAACTGCACGCCAGTTGACTTGCTCCTGAAAGCTCAGAAGTTGAGAACACGTAAAAAAGTGGGGCATAAACAGGGACCAACACTGACTGTGAAGCCACAATTATTTAGCGAAAAAGACAGTCTCAGATTACTCCAATTGTCTAAGTTTATGGTTATTTGAATTTAAATTATTCATATTTCGGGATCCGTTTCTTCTGGCTGAAGGGATCAAGTGCCACCAGAAGGTTGGAGGCTGCCATATCAGTCTACTGTCCAAGAGCTGGGACAGGGTAGGGATGAGCTGATCGGTTCAGAGTTTGTATCGAACATAGTTCACGAACAAACGAACAGGCTATGAACAATGCCGCGTGTTCGCCCACAATGGACCACAATGCACGTTCCCACTGGCCTGAAGCTCGTAATTGGCTACAGCCTTGCACCTGACCACAGGTCTGGTGCAAGACAGGTTCAACACTATGGGCAAATTTTGCCCAATCATGGGCTCACAGAGCTAAATCCCGCAGCGCTTCCGCACGCATTTGAGGGGAGATTTCAGAGGAGATAGTTGTGTGTTCTTACTGCCGGTCTGCCACGCTACTGGGGGGGGGGGGTCTCATTTCTACCAAATATCTGGGAATTGAGGTGATCTGTGTCTTGTCACTGCCAGCAAGTATTTTGGGGGTCACAAATTTCTACAAAACATTTGGGAATTGAGGTGATCTGTGTCTTGTCACACAGCTAGTACCACGCAGTATTTTGGGGGTCACCAATTTCTACAAAATATTTGGGAATTGATATAATCCATGTGTTCTCACTGGCTGCCACCCATCAGGGGGTCTCACTGATTTATAGGAGGTTTCTGGGAATTGTAATCTGTGTCTTGTCACTGGCTGCTAGCTATCAGGGTGTCTCACGGAGTTATACCAGAGTGCTGTATCTCTTTATACCAGAGTTAAATCAGAGTTCTTTATATATTTAATATATATATCACTCACCATGTCTGAAAGAACAAAAAGGACAGGCAGACGCTCCCAGACACAGATAAGAGGGCAAGCAGCCCCTGTGTCGGGAGGCTTTGCCTCTGGTCGTGGTGGACGTTGTGCATCCTTTGCAGGGGCACGCTTGTCCTTTCTAACTGGTGCTGGCCGTCTTAAGCAGCAGCAACATACAGAGGATTTGGTGGATTGGCTAACCAGGCCATCCTCATCCTCCGAATCCTCTGCCAGCCAGGCTTGTAGTACTTTACAGTCCACCTCAACTGCCAAAACATCTAATGCAGCCTCCATGTCCACAGCTACTCCTGCCGTAGCCTCGCTATCACACACGGAGGAGTCAGCTGAATTGTTTGACTACAATGACAGTGACATGCTGCTTGAGGATGCGCAGCAAGCACAGTGCTCTGATTCAATCTCTGAGGTTGAGGAAGGGAGTATAATCAACCTAAGAGGAAGGGGGTGCCAGTGATGACACACAAATAACTGGCACTCATGTTGCCCAAGCAGCTGCAGCATACTGCCAAGTTGGTTCCAGTGACGAGGAGATAGGGGGTGAAGATGACAATGATGATGAGGTCACTGACTCCACCTGGGTGCCAGATCGAACAGAGGAATCAAGTGAGGAGGAGGGGGAGGAGGGGGAGGAGGAGGGGGAGGCACAGCTAACACGAGGCACAACATCCTCTATGACCAACCGTAGCACTAGCCAGTCCAAGGCATCAGATGTCAGAGCTGCTCCAGTGCAGAGCGCTGTTGTCTGAAAGCACACATGCAGGAACTCTGCTGTCCGGGAGTTCTTTAAGAAATGTGCAGCAGACCCCACCATTGCTATTTGTAATCTATGTCAGATGAGGCTTAAGCGTGGGAAAGACACCGGATGCTTGGGTACCACGTGCTTGAGGTGACATATGACCTCCTGCCACACATCCCGTTTGCGCAGGTCCTCCTCATCTGTCTCTACCCCCACTGTATGTCCTGCCATGTCTTTGCCTGCTACAACCTCCACTGACAGGGATGATGCTACAGTAATGGATGTTCCAACTCCTTCACAATGTGACAGCATCCCATCAGCTGAAGATTTACGTAGTCAGATTACGTTGCCCCAGCTGCTGCAGCGTAAGAAAAAATATAGTCCCAACCATCCCCAAGCACAGCGTCTAAATGCCAGTTTAGCAAAATTACTCGCATTGCAGCTGCTGCCTTTCCAGCTGGTGGACTCTGCTTCCTTCCTTCACTGAATTTGCTGAATGTGCTGTACCACAGTGGCAGGTTCCAAAACGCATTACTTTTCACGGAAGGCCATTCAGCACTATACCAGCACGTTATCTGGTTATCGAGTTATTGGGAAAGGCAGTCAGCAGCAAGGTGCATGTGACTTTAGACACGTGGTCCAGCAAGCATGGACAGGGTCGTTACATCTCCTTCACGGCACACTGGGTAACTGATTGCAGCTGGGAGGGATCCAAGACGGGGCTCTGTGCTGGAGCTTGTTGTCCACCACGCCTCCAGAAAGCTGCTTGTATGAGGTCTGTCTGCTCCACCACCACCTCTCCCTCTTCCTCCTCCTCCTCCTGTGTCTCTTTGCGAAGTGGCAGTTAAACCAACGCCTGACAGGGGCTACACAATGGCTCAAGCAAAAAGATGCCATACTGTGCTTGAGCTGGTTTGTTTAGGGGACAGGAGCCACACCGGGCCAGAAATTCTGTCAGCTCTGCAGGGGCAGGTGCAGAGATGGTTAACACCATGCCAGCTTCAGCTGGGAATGATAGTCTGTGATAATGGCAGCAACCTTCTCTCCGCCCTACGCAAGGGTAAATTGACGCATGTACCATGCCTAGCGCACGTCCTAAATCTAGTGGTACAGTGTTTCCTAACCAAGTACCCAGGGCTGCCAGAGCTTCTCAGCCAGGCCAGAAAAGTCTGCAGCCACTTCAGACGGTCATTCCCAGCAAGCGTTCGCCTGGCAGAAATTCAAGGAGAATTCCACCTTCCCACAAACCGTCTGATCTGTGACATGCCCACCAGGTGGAACTCGACAATAGCAATGCTGCAGCGTCTGCACAAACAGCAGAGGGCCATCAACGAGTGCCTGTGTGAGTATGGCACAAGGACAGGTTCAGGTCAACTTGGTTTCCCCCCCCCACAGTGGCTGATGATCAAGGATGCATGCACTGTACTGTCACCATTTGAGGAGGCAACGAGGATGGTGAGCAGGGACAGTGCATGCATCAGTGACACAATTCCTTTAGTGTTCCTGCTGGAGCACACTCTGCGGGGAATTATAGATGTGGCTCTAGAGGCAGAGCAGCGGGAGGAAGAGGAGGCCTTCCCTAGCTCTCAAGGCCCCAGTCTTTCCGCAGACAGCATTCCAGCATGTCCTCCTCAGATCAGACAGGAGGAGGATGAGGAGGAGGAATATTTAAGTAGTGGGGGCATTGAAGGTGGGGATTCCTCAAGGGAGGGTTTCGTGTGCCCAGAAACACAAGGGCTAGTGCGTGGCTGGGAGGAGGAAGTGCACGATACGGTCATCCTCATTGACCAGGAAGACTCGGAAGCTAATGCCACCTCCAACCTACGCTGCATGGGCTCCCTTATAATGCAAAGCCTGCTAAAGGACCCCAGGATTCGTGCTATCAAGGAGAGGGATCATTACTGGTTGGCAACCCTTCTTGATCCACGATACAAGGGTAAGGTTGCAGAGCTCATCCTGCCCGCACAGAGGGAGCACAGGATGAAACATTTTGAGGATGCTCTAAAGCGACACTTGTGTAACACCTTTCCAGGCACTGGTAGGTTACCAAGTGCTGACACAGGTGCTTCTGAGGCTGCGGATGATCAGAGGAATAGTGGTGAAGTCCAGGGCCGCTTGACGGATGCATTTTTAAATTTTTTTAGTCCACGACGCCCAGGGACGTCAAATGTAGGCACCCATTGCCAGCGTCTTCACCATATGGTGCAGGACTACCTAGGGGCAAGGGCAGACCTGGATACCTTTCCAGCAGATGATCCACTGGCTTACTGGGTGTTGAGATTGGATCACTGGCCAGAACTTAGCCAATATGCTATGCAGCTACTAGGTTGCTCTTCATCAAGCGTGCTTTCTGAAAGGACGTTCAGTGCCGCTGGAGGTTTTGTCACAGACAAAAAAGAGTGCGTCTGTCCACCGACTCTGTAGACCGGCTGACATTTATAAAAATGAATCAGTCCTGGATCAGCAGCTATCAATCCCCTGATGCTGACGTAACGGAAAAGATCGGGGATGTCTTCTGCATTCACAAAACCTCCAGCACTGAACTCTTCCACAATACCACAAAAGGGTTACGGTGTGAATGCACTTGCTGCCATGAAAGGCACAATATTTGTCTGCACTGACGCCTGTGCCAGATTTATATCATTTTAATTTTTTGAACCGCAGGGTCCAACCCTGCACTCTTCCACAATACCACAGAGGGGTTACTGTATGAATGCACTTGCTGGCCTGACACCAAAAGCACTATATCTGGGTGCACTGACGCCCATTACCAGATTCATATCTTTTTAATATAGGACCGCAAGGTCCAGTCCTGCACTTTTCCTGTATCAGATTCATATCCTCAGAGGGGTTACTGTGTGACGGCACGGTTGCCGACACTAAAGGACCAATTTTAAAGCGCCTATTGTTACTTTCATCCAAAGCCTGCATAAGTTTCACAATAATTTAGCCAAAAAAAAAATAATCACTAAACCTTTTCTACGTGTCCGGAATTGTCTCCTCTTTTCATACAGACTGCCGCCCCAAGCAGTTGTTTATGGATAGATTAAAGGAAAAGCATTTACCGTAATTTGAAATGTCATTTTTTGGTTTTTACATATTTCTATTAGGGATGAGCTGTTCGGGTTCGGACGGTTCGGAGTTCTTGGGCGTGTTCGGTTCGGGTTCGAAAAACAGAAAGAAATTTTGAAAAAAGTATAGAAAATGCTTAAAAAAAAATACTAAAAAATCTAGAAATAAAGAGACTCTTTACTGCAGAATATTATAAGCAACGGTTTATTAGATATTGAATTAAAAACTAGTGTGTACGTGGAAAGATTATCAACTCTAAATGACCTCTGTTCACAAACGGGCATAACATCAGGTGTTTTTAGTCTGGTAATCAATTTGATACATTGTGCAATATACTGAGGGTGGGGTGGTGTCTGCTTCTGATTGAGATTTGAGAATTAATTTCCCTAAAACATCCTAATATGCTGCATTTAACTGGTGTTTGAAAAAAATCTAAAGCAATGTTATTTTTCACCTCGGGATTAAACATTCACAGGGTTATTCAGAGAGCAGTGAAAAGCAGGAGAATAACTGGAGAAGTGAAAATTCTAGGTCAAAATAGCCAAACCAGAAAAATTCTCCCATTTATCTCACTTTCCAAAAAGGCTATTTGGTCTAGATTGTGCTCTTCTCTTGCCAGTTCTCCTGGCTTTCACCTCTCTGTCAGGGTTGTTCAGAGAAAGGTGAAAACCAGGAGAATGGCAGGAAAAGAGAACAATCTGGACCAAATAGCCGATTAGGAAAGTGAGATAAGGCTAGGGTCAGATTAACGCATTTTTCGCAGCAACCGTCAAAAAGTGCGTCCGAACGCATTGCCGTATTTTTTCACGGATTGCGCGAAAACGGTCATACGATGTGCATTTTTGTGCGTGATTTTTTACGGATCCAAACCAGGAAACTTTGGGTGTCTGGACGTTATGTTGGCCGGACATGAGCAGGGGCTGACGTCTCCAAATCACGCACACATGCCGCTAGTGGACGCAGCTTACTCTGTACGTCCGTACTAGCGGTTCTGCGTTCTCGAAAAAATGCGTTCATTTTCCACTTGTGTTGTGCAGCCGGACTTTTGTGCGACCGTACTTCGTATATTGGCCGTTATTTGCTGCTAGTGCGAACGTTATTAAGTGCGCCTAAACGCACGTTAAAAATTCGCTAGTCTGACCCTAGCCTAAATGGGAGAATTTTTCTGGTTTGGCTATTTTGACCTAGAATTTTCCATTCTCCAGTCATTCTCCTGCTCTTCACCGCTCTCTGAATAACCCTGACAGGGTTATTCAGAGAAAGGTGAAACTCAGGAGAATGACTGGAGAATGGAAAATTCTAGGTCAAAATAGCCGAAACAGAAAAATTCTCCCATTTATCTCACTTTCCAAATCTGCTTTTTGGTCTAGAAGTTTCCATTCTCCTGCTTTTCACCGCCAAAAAATCAGTAAACTTTTTCTGTGTATCCGAAAATGTCTCCTCTTTTCATACAGACTGCAGCCCCACGCAGTTGTTTATGGATAGATTAAAAGGAAAAGCATTTACCGTCATTTGAAATGTCATTTTTTGGTCTTTACATATTTCTATACATCCTAGAAATCCGCCACTTCACGGGCAGGTTATGGGGACCTCCTAGGCACGATATTTGAAGGAATTTCTCATTTTTATTTTTAACCCTTATTTCATGGAAAACTCACTGTCCCTTTAAAAACTTTTTTTTTTTCCAAAACTTTTTGTCCTTCTTTCCTTTCCCCCAGGGCACTACCTGGACCCCCATACACCTTTTATGGCAAATATCTAGCATATATGCCCTCTTGGAGGGCACTCTAAAAATCGAATTTTCAGCCCCATTGACTTGCATTGAGTTCGAATTCGAACCGAACTCGGGGGTGTTTGGCTCATCCCTAGGACAGGGGCTCTGTATATCGTGACTACCCCATAAGGAGGATATACTGTGTCAGTACTGCCAAATGCAATGTGTTTTGTCCATGTGGATACTTTCCCTGGACTTAGCTTTTATTTAGGATAGCTTTATGCCTATCCCATACCGGCTTAAACTCACTCTTTTAGCCTCTACCACTTGAACTGGAAGGCTGTTCCATGTATCCACCACCCTCTCAGTAAAATAATGCTTCCTGATGTTACTTTTAAACCTTTGCCCCTCTAATCTAAAGACTATGTCCTCTTGTTTTGCTACTTTGTTTCCTTTTAAATATACACCCTTCCTCTACCTTGTGGATTTAAAAAGGTTTCTATCATATCTCCTCTGTCTCGTCTTTTTTCCAAGCTGTACATGTTAAGATCATTAAGCCTTTCCTGGTAACTTTTCTCCTTCAAGCCTTACACAATTTTAGTAGCCCTTCTCTGAACTTGCTTTAAGGCATCTAGATCCTTCTGAAGATACGGTCTCCAGTACTGCCCACGATACTCCAAGTGAGGTCTCACCAGTGCTTTATACAACGGCATGAGTACTTTCCTCTTTCTACTACCAAGGCTAATGGCAGATGAACGCAGTCTGAGTGCACTCTGCGTGCGTGCATAACGGACAGACGTACTGACGTAAGAACGTAGACACCACACGGTCTGTTTTTTTTTGACGGACATAGAAAAAAAAAAAAAGGAACTATGGGAAATAAAATATGAAAAATGATATTTTGAAAAGGATATGAAAATCCATTGTGTGCGTCAAGGTGCTGGACGGCGCAAATGCGCTGTGTCTGACATCTCATTACTCACACAAAACGCTACGCAGACGTGGCACACCCTGCGCGTCCGTCTAGCGGTTTTATGGTCTTGCCTAACTTGCGTCCGTTTGCCACGTGCGTTGTGCACCCGCAGTTTGGTGCGGACGCACTTCGTGGGGGGGGGGCTCCATTGGCAATTATTCTGTGCTGCGATGGATGTTATTAGGTGCGCAAAAATGGATGTTCACACTGCGCTCGTCTGACACCAGCCTTGGGGAACCTCACTAAAAAGTTACCAGGAGGGTTCTGGGCCTTGTGTAGTGGGAGTTTGCACGGGGCAGATCCAGGTATGGGTAAAGAGTAGGGGACACTGGTGTGCGCAGCCCATTACATTAGGGTGTGCACTCATGGAACATTAATCAAATGTTTAGGTTTAGAATATTTTTGCACAAAAATGCACATTTTTCATTAGTCAGTTTTTATGCTTTTCATCATGAACCAGATAAGCGTCATCTAAAATGTCAATGTAGGAATTGAAACAGGACCTCTTTACCCAACATTAGGGTAACACCAGGCACACCCCCTGTGCACGCCTATGGTAGGGGATACCCAGATACGTGGTCAGACCGTGCCAAGGTCGGGGGCTAGTAGAACAGGATCTTGAGCGGTTGAACAGGCCGAGGTTAAGTCCACAGCATTAATCCGGGAAGCAGACAAGTTTCCACACACAGTGAATGCAGTTAACAGAGCCCTGGAGGTCACAGGGAAGCTGGGTTATAAAGGCTGGCAAGGGTCATCAGTAGGGATGAGCTGTTCGATCAGTTCGGAGTTCGATTCAAACTTTGGCCGTTCGCAAGTTTGTGAACTTCGAACTTTTTGGCGTGTTCGAAAAAATAAATAAATAAAATTGTCAAAAAAGTATAAAAAATGCTTAAAAAAAATACCCAAAAAAATCTAGAAATAAAGAGACTCTTTACTGCAGAAGATAAGCAACGGTTCATTAGATATTGAATTAAAAAATGTCTACGTGCAAAGATTCTCACCTCTAAAATGACCGGTGTTCTCAAATGGCGTAAACAACAAGTGTTTAATTAGTGTTTGGAAATAACATGTGCTTCTAATTAGTCCGTCTCATGAATTTGATACATTGTATGCAGACTGGAGGTGCCAGGTGTCGTGTGTGGGTCTGTGCTGTGATGGCGATGTTTCCATACATCCTACAAATCAACCACTTCACGGGCAGGTTATGGGGACCTCCTAGGCACGATATTTGAAGGAATTTTTCACCCTTATTTTATGGAAAACTCACTGTTCCTTTAACCCTTTCACTGCTGAGGCATTTCACCGCTGTTTGCTGAGCTAATTTTTACCGCTTTCGGTCATGTTTAAACGCGATTTGAAGCCAAATTTTATTATATGACCCAGACTTACAGGGTTATCCAAAGAGATTCGAATTGCTTGAGAAAGGTAACCGAACGCTGAAAATCAGGGTACGGTTACCTTTCCTGGCCATTCGGCTATCCAGAGAGCAGGCAATTCGCCAAATCCTGTCGAATTGCCTGCACATACGGTGCCTGTTCGGTCCCTGTTCGAGGGCAGTGAAATCCCCATCAAAAAGCACTGCTTCGGCTATTCAGAGAACACAAACCAGCAGTGAAAGGTTCCCCTAATGCCCTGCCATTCGGTGGTTTAATTCGGCAAATTTATTCAGGAGAATCCCATAGAGTTCAATGTTAAAAATATTCCCGTTTTAATTCAATATCTAATAAACCGTTCATTATAAAATTCTGCAGCAAAAAGTCTCTTTATTTATAGATTTTTTAGGATACTTTAAGCATTTTTCTGAATTTTTTAAAAAAAAATTAAAAGTCCGATTTTTTTTATTTATTTTTTTCAGTTTGCTTATTTTTTTTGTAACAGCCCTCTTTATTATCATTCCCTGGACCTCCTGTGAAAATTTCAGACATTTTCGCTCAGTAGTTTCTTTGCAAACAGCGTTTCTTTTTCCCAGATTCATACAAATGGTTTTTCTAATTTATTCACTGCCTCCTCTACGTCACAGCTGCTTCGGCTCTGTGTGATTCGGCTCCTTTTCGGCTCCTGTTCGGCTCCTCTTCGAAGGTTAATCCAGATGTTTTTGCTTGTTTTCATAGTGCATTCGGTTAGTTTTCGTCAGGTTTTCGGCAGCTTTTCCCTGCAATTCGGGGACCCTGTGGTGTTTGCTGAATACACCGCAGGGTCACCGAAATGCAATCGGCAAAAGGAACCGAATTGAAGAGAACGAAAAGTCACCGAACGTGCGGTGACTTTTCGAATCTCTTTGGATAACCCTGATATTATATATCGTTCTTTCCGGCAGACTCGGCAGATTCATAATATATCATTTTTATATGTATACGTCATGTTCTGCCTGTATATTATAACAAAAAATATAATAAAACTTGAATTTTTAATCCTCTGCAGCGTGTAAAGTGTTTTTTTTCACCTTTTATCACATGAACATTTGCGGTTATATTTCCTATGGGGTGCGCTTGTACAAAAATTAGAAATGGGGACTTGTTACATTTTTTGGGGGGAATTATGTGATTTTTAGAAAACGCACACCATCGAAAAAAATCATTAGTGCAGCATCATTGTTCACATTATAATTGAAATGTGAACAATATTGCTGCATTAATAAAAATAACACAAAAAAAAACTTGTTTTTACTACTTTATACCTGGTCATGTTGGGTATCATTCGAAAGGCCATGCTCAGACCTCCATGACCCCCTAGCTGCCACGGTTCTAGAGATCGGGGGTTCATTTGAACCCCGATATCTCCACCAGGTGATTCCAGGCAGCTAGGGGTTCCCCCACTATCTGACGTCATCACGCCATGCGTGAGGACGTCAGGCAGTGAGGGGGGACCCGGGGTGGAGCCGCCATCCAAGATGGCAGCCCCCACTGGAGCTAGGCCGCACTTCGGCACCGCAAGGCGCTGAATTGCGACCCGGTGCCTAAGGGGTTAAAGCCAGGCACCGCTTAAAAGGGGAGACTCTTTTGTGTTTTTTGTGGGACCTCCTGATCGGGAGGGAGAGGGATCCGAACGGATCCCCCCTCCCTTCCAGGCAATCTCCCGGCATTGCCAGGGGCAGGGCCGGTGCTAGCTTAAGCCTTACTATCTGGCTTCCTGCCAGTTTGTGGGGGCGGAATCCCTGGGCCCGAGCGCCGCCATCTTGGTCGGCCGGGGAGACCCGGCGCAGCGTTAGGGGCCAAACCACCTGACCAGCGCCGCTCGCGAGAACACAGCTGCGCTGGTCATGTGGTTCCCGCCCGGCGAGCGGCAAAGCTGCATCATGTCAGTGGCCGCTCGCCACCATGAGGAACACCGGCAGAGCCTGGGGGCCTGGCAGCAGATGAGAGCTGGGGGCAAATATCTCCATATCAGCTGGGGCAATATATACCCATGTAATCTGGGGGCAAATATATCCATGAGTTGTGGCAAATATATCTATATCCATGAGTTGGGGGCATATATATATAGATATATATATCCATGAGCTGGGGCAATATATATATATATATATAGATATATATATCCATGAGCTGGGGGCATATATATATATATATCCATGAGCTGGGGCAATATATATATATATCCACGAGCTGGGGCAAATATACCCATATGAGCTGGGGCAAATATACCCCTATGAGCTGGGGGCAAATATACCCCTATGAGCTGGGGGCAAATATACCCATATGAGCTAGGGGCAAATATACCCATATGAGCTGGGGCAAATATACCCATATGAGCTGGGGGCAAATATACCCATATGAGCTGGGGGCAAATATACCCATATGAGCTGGGGGCAAATATACCCATATGAGCTGGGGGGGCAAATATACTTCTATATACACACAGTGGCGTCACTAGGGTTGGTGTCACCTGGTGCGGTAATTTATGGTGTCACCCCCCCCCGAGTTTTACGGATTTTTTTTAACTACTTACTCCTAAATCAGTACTCCCATATAACACTGAATGCTCATACACACAGCACACATTACTGTGAGGTTTATTGCTGTGCAGCTCTCTCATGCGCACACAAATTTTTGCCAACTGCCAGCAAGTACGATGCCTGTTCAAAGGCAGTGAAAGCACACATGGATATATATTGCGCCTCAGCTCACACATGGATACACTGCCCCAGATCAGCTCACACATGGATACACTGCCCCAGATCAGCTCACACATGGATACACTGCCCCAGATCAGCTCACACATGGATACACTGCCCCAGATCAGCTCACACATGGATATACTGCCCCAGCTCCTCTCACTCATGGATATACTGCCCCAGCTCCTCTCATGGATATACTGCCCCCAGCTCATGGTTATACTGCTCCCAGCTCATGGATATGCCCCCAGCTCATGGATATGCCCCCAGCTCATGGATATGCCCCCAGCTCATGGATACAGCCCCAGCTCATGGATACAGCCCCAGCTCATGGATACTGCCCCAGCTCATGGATACTGCCCCAGCTCATGGATACTGCCCCAGCTCATGGATACTGCCCCAGCACATGGATACTGCCCCAGCACATGGATACTGCCCCAGCACATGGATACTGCCCCAGCACATGGATACTGCCCCAGCACATGGATACTGCCCCAGCACATGGATACTGCCCCAGCACATGGATACTGCCCCAGCACATGGATACTGCCCCAGCACATGGATATGCCCCAGCACATGGATACTGCCCCAGCTCATGGATTTGCCCCAGCTCATGGATATGAGCAAGGCCCCAGCAGCTCATGGATATTAATGGCCCCCCCAGTTCACCTCCTGCACCGCGTGTTCGCTCCCTCTGAGCGTCCGTCGACGTGCAGCTTGGGCGCTCGCCTGGGGGAGCCACGTGACCAGCCGCGATCGGCTGGTCAAGTGTTTCCCCCGGACGAGTGCCGAAGCTGCATGCTTCGGACGCTCGCAGGGCGTGAACACGCGGCACAGGGTGAGACACCCGCCCTTCGGGTGACGGTGTCACCCTAAAAGGCGGGTGTCACCTGGTGCGGGCCGCACCCCCCGCCCCTGTATACACACACTAATATATATATATATCTATTCATGGCACCTCTATCCTGACTGGCTTGACATGACACGGATTGGGGGGGAGGGGCACCAAAATGCACCTTCGCCTGATTAGATAAAATTGCTTGCACCGGCCCTGGCCAGGGGTCACCTGGAAATGACATCATCACGCATGGCATCATATACGTCGGGAGGAGCTTGACTTCAGCGTCTGAGGATGCTTAAGTCAGAACGCCGCGGGACCCCGGACAGAGAGGTGAGTATCTCTGCTGGGGGTCCCGCAAAGCTGATGACATGTGGGACACGTCCTCAGCATACAGCGGGAGTAACTGAGGACGTGTCCCACACGTCGTCAGCAGTGAAGGGGCTAAAAACTTCTTTTTTTTTACTTTTTGTCCCTGTTTCCTGTCCCCCAGGGCACTACCCGGACCCGGACATTTTTTTAAAATGTTTCTATACATCCTAGAAATCCGCCACTTCACGGGCAGGTTATGGGGACCTCCTAGGCACGATATTTGAAGGAATTTTTCGTTTTTATTTTTAACCCTTATTTAATGGAAAACTCACCACTGTCCCTTTAAAAACGTTTTTTTTTTTACTTTTTGTCTTTGTTTCCTGTCCCCCAGGGCACTACCCGGACCCCCATACACCTTTTATATGCCCTCTTGGAGGGCACTCTAAAAATTTGAAGTTTGAGTCCCTTGACTTGTATTGAGTTTGAATTCGAACTTTTGAAAAGTTCGAACCGAACTCGGGGGTGTTCGGCTCATCCCTAGTATCAGGTGAACATGATAATTGTCCACTTACTGCAGGTGTATGCCCAGAAGGACTGATGCCAGCGTAGGTTCATCACAGTTATAGGGAAACACATGGATGTTGGCAGAAAGGATAGAAAACCAGACCAGCATGTCAGGGACCATGGATTCAATTCCAGACTGGTGCACAAAAAGGGTGGCAACGTCTGGCTGTCTGCAGGCCTCAATATGATCCCTGACAGTAGGATCTTTAGAGAGCACACATACACATACATACATATATATATCTCCATAACTTCTACAGTATATAGCTGGGATTTGGCTATACAGTAATGTACGGATTCAATGCAATACCATCTTCACCAAAGAACCTTACTTTGGATCTTAGTTTGTGTCTTAACAACTGCTTCGAACAAATAAAATTTAAAATAAATTGAGTAAATGAACAAATTTGTGTATGGTATAAACAAGTTATCCTCTAACAAAGTGAAGAATATCAGTAAAACGCATACTGCAGAGTTAGAGCCACCAAATGCAAATTCCAACTATTTGGAGAAGAAAGCAAGTCAATATTGATATTCTGGTAATATGGAGTTGATAAATCCATGGCAAGGTGTCCATGACACCGGGCAGAGAGGTTTTCCCCTAGATGGCTCTCACGGATTAAAAGTGGCACACAGTTAAAATCTTACAGCAACAAAACCCTTTGTTAAAAGCAATAGCTATCATAGTATGACATGCCCTGTATTAGTATACTTCTAGGCAATAAATCCAGCTAACGTATTTTTTTTATTGACAGCACACAGCAGTGTTTCCTCTTGCTGTCCTAGAGATTGTAACCTCTCCTCATCGTTATCCAGAAAAGAAAACTGGTCTTACCCTTTTGGGAATATTCTCAGTATTTTATCTAAGCTGGTGAGTAAAAATCCTCTTCCATTCATATCTAATATTTCTCATTTCCAAAATACTTTAAAAGCCTGGGATTCCAATTATAATGGTTGAATACTCCATATTCTTTTCACCAGTTGCATAAACCTTATCTCTGCTACAAAGCCACAGTGTGGCATTGATTTTAGGGTTCTGTGTAAGAACAGATCCAGGATGCAAAAAAGTGAGACAGATGTCATTTGCATATCCTACCCAGAATTCCTTGCTGCATATGGGGAATGTGGCACAGGAGCTCTGGGATGCAATTCATCGAATTGCTGTGATGTGCAAGTGGCTTCTGCAATAATAAACACTTATAGTGTGGAGGCTTTTTATCTCACATTTTGTCCTCCACTACAACACTTGTAGATATTATTTTCACCTCTACATAATAATAGGCATGGTCTGGTTTGAACATAAACAGGGATATTCAAAGAGATTCGAAAAGTCACCGCACGTTCGGTGACTTTTCGTTCTCTTCAATTCGGTTCCTTTTGCCGATCCCATTTCGGTGACCCTGCGGTGTATTCAGCAAACACCACAGGGTCCCCGAATTGCAGGGAAAAGCTACCGCAAACGAACCGCAAAAACCCAGCGAATGCACGCCAAGAACCCTCATAAACATCTGGATTAACCTGCCAAACACCACGGAAAAACCCGAGCAGGAGCCGATCACCCGCAGCGAAGCAGCCGGAAAAAGCCGAGACCGCAGACAGAGTGAAGTGAATAAATTAGGAAAACGGTTTGCATGAATGTTTGAAAAGTGAAACACTGTTTGCAAAGAAACTACTGAGCGAAAATGTCTGAAATTTACATATGAGGTCCAGGGAATGATAAAGAGGGCTGTTACAGAAAAAATAAGTAAACTTAAGAAAAAAAAAAGAAAAATGCTTAAAATATCCGGAAAAAAAAATCTATAAATAAAGAGACTCTTCACTGCATAATTTTATAATGAACGGTTTATTAGATATTGAATTAAAACAGGAATATTTTTAACATTGAAGCCTATGGGATTCTCCTGAATTAACTTGCCGAATTAAACCACCGAATGGCAGGGCATTTCGGGAACCTTTCACTGCTGGTTTGTGTTCTCTGAATAGCCGAAGCAGTGCTTTTTCATGGGGATTTCACTGCCCTCCAACAGGCACCGAACAGGCATTGTATGTTCAGGCAATTCGTCAGGATTTGGCGAATTGCCTGCTCTCTGGATAGCCGAATGGCCAAGAAAGGTACCTTCCTCAAGCAATTCGGATCTCTTTGAATAACCCTGAAAGTTTCATTATGTAGTATGGCTGTCCCTGTCAGAATTCTGGAGAGCATCTCTGAACCAACAAGAGTTGTAAATACGGTTATATAATTGAATGAACTGCACAAATGTGCATGTTATGGGAGTGCATTTCAATATTGGTTATTTATTATCGCGATGTCATATAGTCCCACTGCTGGCATGAGGTTTTTATTTAGAGGTGTGGAGTTTACCTTTGAAGACATCAAGTTGACATATGTGAGGAGATTTGGTACCTTATACATATAAAACGTGGCAAGATCCCATTTCCTGCAAAAAGAAACTGCTAATAAAAAGGTGGATTGCTACACCTACAAAATAAACCCTTATGCTGGACTATTGAGAGCCAATCATTGGCTCTAAATTATATGAATGAGACGGTTTCATCGCTTTTACACATCTGAATATATGTAAGTTTTTTTACACTATGTATCTTGTAACTGAAAATCTCAAAAGAAAAATGTATCCAAGAAGAATACAACGTGAGTCTAAAGATCCCTGAAATGGTCTTTTCTGTTATCTTGGAGATTGTAGAAATGGATTAATGTTCAACATGTTATGAAAAAAAAAGAATTGTTTTATAGTCTCAAGGTGGCTTGGAAAAATTTGGAGATAAATCATTGAGTACACAGATATTCTTTCCCAGAAAGAGGAGTTTTACCTTTGTGGCCCATGTCAGACGAACGCAGTGATCACGTCCGTGTTGCCGCACATTTTAACGTCCGTCGTAGCATAAATTTAAGATCAATAGAGACCCACACGCGAAGTACGTCTGCACAGAAGTGCGGACGCACAACGCATGTGACACCGGACGCAATTTATGCAAGAACGTCAAACCGCTAGGACAGACACACAGAGTGCGCCACGTCCGTGTAGCTTTGGGTGTGAGTGATGGAACGTAGTCCGACGGACTGCATTTTTGACAGAAAAAATGGTTTTTCATATCATGTATCAATTTATCTCATTTTACATAATTTTATTTCCCATCTACATCAGTCAAAAAAACTGGACCGTGTGGTGTCTACAGTATCAGTCAGGAAGTACGTCAGTTGTGCACAGACGCACAGTGTGCTCAGAATGCGTTTGACATTAGCCTGAGGGTCTTAAAGGGGACTTGTTAATAGAAATGGATGTTCTTGAGAGCCTAGGATAGAGATGGACAGCGGACAATCCAATCCACGGTCTGAGAGCAGAGAGACAGGAAAGCATGCATTTCCAAAAAGAAGTTACATTGTGGTGCTTACAATGAAATCCCCTTGCTTTTTTTTAAGAGTTATGCTTTCCCTCAGAAAATCAATAAAAACCTATCCATAGAATGTATGGAACATATTCCCCCCCCCCCCCCAGTGCATCAAGCATGTATACGACTACAGCAAACGTAGAACACAGAGACTTTAGTGTCCCATAATGCAAACGGAGCATTCTTAAGGTCTAAAAAATGTAAACCCTCAAATAAGAATAATAAGTCACCCATTTCTCAACAAGATGTAATGGTACAAGTGTATCTCTGCCTAAAACACTGAATTGCAGGAACAATGTAACATTCTAGCATTCCTTCCTTTTGGCATTTGTACAGTAAATAACATTTGGACATGGAAAAATCTGTTGCTAAAAATCTAGATTCCTAGACATGAATGTTGTCTTAGAACTGTGCGTTTTAGGCCAATGTCAGATGGGCGCACCACGTGCACCCGTTCTGGCATGCCTTCCGACGTCCATTGCAGCGTTGTGACAGGTCAACGAGGCTGACCACATGCTGTAGCATGCGCACAAATTGCGTATGCTACTATGGATATTCTGAAAGCCTCCCCGCGAAACACTACGACGCGCATTCGACGAGGCTGCAAAGTGCAATCCTATATAGGAAGATCCAGCCTTGCAGAGCTGAGCGCACGAACTGCGCTCAGCGAGGTGGCCAGGTGGACGTCAGAGTAGAAGGAACGTCCACCCTCATGAACGTTCCTTCCACTCTGAAAAACGCTTGTCTGACTGCAGGCTTAATAGTAGATTGCCATACTTGCATTTTTTCCTTTAATTAAAAATGAAAGGCAACATCGTTGGTGCGAGGTCACATGGGAATTTTCAGCTGTTTTTCATGAATAATGAGTGACTACACAAAGTCAATAAATGGAGGAGTATATACAAGCCAGTCAATTGTTTGCATCCCTTGTGATTATAGATGCAAATTAAATGTATTGAAAAATAGTCAGAACTTTACTAGCAATTCTGAAAGCTTGGTTAACATTTCAATGGCAGATAATTTGGTTGTGGCAATGAAAAGGGCAGCGTGACAGAAATGCTGGAATGTTATTAAAAGGGAAGGTTTGGTAAAACAATAAGGCTGGGTTCACACTTGGGCGTCGCGCAATGCACGCTTTTTTTAACACGCGGTTGTGCATACAAAAAACGCAAACGCGCATTGCAGCGTGTTCGTGGCTATGTCTATGTCCCGAAGAGAAGCTCCCGGACTTCTTTTTGCGTCGGCTGTTTTAAAACGCGTTCCTGCGCGCTCCAAAACACTTAGGTGTGAACGGGGCCCATAGCAAAGCATGGGATTTCCCCGTTCATGCGTTTTAAAGCGCGCACGAACGCGCGTTAAAACATCTAGGTGTGAACGGGGCCTATATGATGAGCTATAAACAGTTGCGGCATTAACAGTTGTGGCAGATTGCCATTAATACAGTGGCCCTTATAAGGGAATTTATGATGTCATTGTATTGTACATGGGTTTGACCAGCCCTGGAGAGCATCTTAAAACAAAAGATTGTTGTGTTTTTAAAAAAAAGTAAGCATTACCATTTTATAATACTAAAAAAAAATTTAAAAAAAAATTGTTCTTAGAAAGTAGAAGAAGATAATGAGCAAATTAATACCACTAGAAAATAGAGAATAGATAATACTTTGGGGATTTGTTACAATTGTTTTTAAAAGAAATTAGGTTTTTGTCCAAATTGTACAAAAAATAATTTACTGGTCTGTCTTTTGTCTTAATGTCTTAAAAGTAAGAAGTAATGTTTATTGCAGACATTAGTCAGGGCGTATTGGCTACAAAACAGCGGTTTTATTCATATGCGTCCATGATTTTTTTGTGTTGTAATTACAAACAAAGAGAGACAAACGTTTTTTGGCATCTTGAACAGACAAAAAAAAAAAAAAAAAAAGGACTTTTTGTAAACTACATTAATGGTTCTTTCAGGTGCTCAGATCAGCAGAGTTAGGTGAGCTCACTCTGGAACAGGCAATGTAAAACTGCCCATGTGAGAAGCAGTCTTCTCTTAGGTCAATCCCTGCTACCTTCAAAGTCTGTCCCTGAGACTTGATGGTCATTGCAAAATAAACCTTTAGGGTGAACTGGATTCATTTGAATTTTTTTTTGAGAAAGTATTTTACCAGGAAGGATACATTGAGATTTCTCTTGTTTTCGAGTATGTCCTGGGTGACGAGTATGTACTGTTAGGTGTCTTGCTGAAGGACACTTACTGAAGAGGTGCTCTTGCTGGGATTCAAACCTGTGTCTCCACGGTTATTGAGCAGTGATGTTACCTCTACTCCACCCAGCTGGTAATACTCCACCCAGCCAGTACTACTCCATTCTGAAAGTACAAGAGGCATTTGTGGTGTGAACACCAACTACTCCCGGCCAGAACCGGTTAGCCTCAATTACATGTCTGTGAAGTGCTTTTACTTGCAATCTGGTGTCATTACAGAGCTTAAGTGGGTTGAGGTTCTGCAATAATATCACAAGTTTTCCCACGCTGGAGCATTGCGGGTGTGAGGCCTCACCGTGAGAAAGAAGCAGACCTGCTGGAGCAGTGAGGGGACTGTGTGAGCCCTGGCTGTGAGAGGGAAGCAGACATGCAGGAGCAGTAAGAGGGTGCGAGCCCTCGCTGTGAGAGAAGCCGCATAGAGACTCCATTCCTTGTGAAGTAACAGCATCCTTCTGATCCAGTGTATCAACTGGATTTTTGGAAAAATGGTAAAAAACAGTTTTTTTTTATTTTTCAAGAAGATGGTATTTACAATCTTCTTGAAAAATAAAAAACATGTTTTACCATTTGCCAAAAATCCAGTTAAGGGGAGTGAAAAAGGGGGTAAATACTTTTTCCGTATATATTTAAAAAACCAAAAGATGTTACATGTGTGGAAATTGGTATTTACAATCTTTGAGGGAATAAAAAGCGTGTTTTTAAAATGTTCCAAAAATCCTGTTAAGGGGGGGGGGGGGAACGTGTGAATATTTTAAACCGGATAACTATATAGTTAAAGAAACGGTTACAGATGTGAAAATTGGTACTTCGATTCTTCTTGTGTATTTTACGATTGTGGGCGGAGCCTGAGGACTGCAGAAGGGAGGCGGGAACTACGGCCTGACAGGAGGCGCGGGCAGTTACAGGACACGAAGGATGCCGAGCGGGGAGCGGGGAACGGGCTGAGACTGCAAGCCCGGAACCTGGATCAGTATTTTCTCTTTCGGCAAACCCCGGAGAAGTGGATCGAAGGGTCTATGGGCACCTGATATAAGTCCCTGTCCGCTATATTCCTGAGAGTCGGTCGTAGGCTCCCCAGAATGTGAGTTAAATACGAATAGAAGTTACTTTCATCTTGGGTGCCGTTATACTGCGCAATTTTGGTCCTCTCTGGTGTTTTCTCCTGCAGTGTATACCCCATCTGTATTTTTAAGAAGACTTACTTCTGAAGATAAGGACTACTGTTTATGGACATATAAAAAGGGGTCTACCCCTCTTTTTTACCCCCCTTAACTGGATTTATGGAAAATTGTAAATAACAATTTTCCCACCTCTACCATCATCTTTGGTTTTTTAAATATATACTGATAAAGTATTCACCCCAATTTTCACTCCCCTTAACTGGATTTTTGGAGAATGGTAAAACATGTTTTTTTCAAGAAGATTGTAAATACCAATTTTCACTCTTGCAACATCTTCGGTTTTTGAGATCTAGGTATCCTGTTTAAAATATTTACACACCTTTTTCTTCCCCTTTAGGGATGGAATTTCCAAACATCCTTTCTTAGGCCCATGTCAGACGAACGCAGTGATCCCGTCTGTGTTGCCGCACATTTTAACGTCCGTCGTAGCATAGAATCATGAGCAATAGAGACCCACACATGAAGTGCATCTGCACCGAACAACGCACGTGGCAAACAAACGCAAGTTAGGCAAGAACATAAAACCGCTAGATGGACGCGCCACGTCCGCGTAGCGTTCTGTGTAAATGAGATGTCGGATGCAGCAAATTTGCGACGTCCAGCACCTTGACGCACAAAATGGCTTTTCATATCCTTTTCAAATTTTTATCGTTTCATATTAATTTTGTTTCCCATAATTCCCTTTTTTTTCTACATCCGTCAACAAAAAACAGACCTACAGTATCTACAGTATCTTCTGTCAGTACGTCCGTCTCTGACTGCGTTCGTCTGACATTAGCCTTAATGGGGGCCTACATCATAAAAACAATGTACCTTCAAAATTTCACGTTCTTCGGTTAAACGGTTTGAGCTGGGCATTGAGGAGTCAGACTTTTTACTGCAGATTAAAAGAATAAATCGTTTAAAGGACTATTTTTTACATTGAAATTTATGGAATTTGCCTGATTAAACCTACCGAATGAAACCACTGAAACTCAGGGCATTTCAATGACATTTTGGTGATGTTCTATGTTCTGAATAGATTAGCCATTACTTCTCTATAGGGAGTTCACAGCCGCCGAACAACACTGTATTTCGCTGGCAATTCAAGATTTGGCGAACTGCCTGCTTTTTGAAAAGCCAAATGGCTCTGAAATTGCACCGTATGGTGAAATTCCCTGTTTGGTGCAATTTCAGAGCCAATTCAGCTCTCTTTGAATAACTATGTTCTATGTCCAAGGAATAATAATGTGGAAAAGGTTTATATATGCACAGATAATTTTGATAGAAAAAAGTGAGGAACATCTTGCACTATGTTGAGGCTTTTGTAAACTTCTGTATAACCAAACTTGCTATACATCATGACACAAAGATGGCCGCCACAGTTAAAATCAGGTAAAATAAATACTGGTTTTGCATAACCGATACACAGTGGTAACCAGTTAAAATTAGGGTAAGTAAAAATGTTCAATCAACTTATGCTGGCCCACTTGAGATGGATTAACCCAATAGTTTGTACTAAAACACTAATGTTTGAAAGTATCCCTAATTCACCTGAATTAGAGATCTTTTGCCAAAACCTAAATGTTTCAAGCCGATTCTCAACACACAACAGCTTGCTGTTTATTTAATAGATCCGATATTGCTTGCCATATTATCCCTCTGGAACATATTTACAAATGTGTTTATATTCGAGAAGCATAAGTCTTCAATAGATCACAAACATTACTACTGGCACAAGGTTTAAGTGTAGACATTTGGTATTTTATGCCAATGTCAACATGTCATTTTCTCAGACAATGAGTAAATGACATCATCGGAATACAGAGTTATTGCAGATTACATTCAATGTAAATAACTTGACACCTAGTATTTGTAGCAACACTATTTCAAGACTACAAACACATTATTAATCTGAAAAACTGGATTCTGAAATACAGTCAGACAATATGTGCAATTTAGGGAGTGGGCATAGGTCGTCCAATTTCATGAGCATATTCTTCCCATTAAACTCCATCATCCACATATTTAAACAATTGTGAGTGTTTTGATGGGGATTCTCTGTTTCAAGGCTTTTCCCTCATCTTTGTATAATAGTACAACATATAATATGTAATAAACACGCTTAAAGCAACAATCGAGCCATAATGACCATTTAATCTATTTTAGCCTTCTAAAGGCATTCTTCTGCCTGGAAGGCTGCGAGTAATGTACAGCTCTGTACATTGCTGACCAGCCAGTGCAATTCAATACCATTGCTAGAGATGTGCAATTAATTTCGTCCTGAATGGAAATTCGTACAAAATTCACCATTTTCATACTTCCCCAGCAGTGTGTGGATTCATATGCTGCATTGAAACCTATGGGTTAAAAAGCCTTGTTTCTTAAAAATTTCACCCAAAAAAAATTAAAAAAAAATAAAAAATGCCTAAAAAAATGCTAAAAGACTAAAGAAACTTACATTCTATTGGTAGTAATCTACTTCCCATTCTTAAATAAAAAATAAAAAAAAATCACTCAAAGAAAAAAAAAAACGAAAAACCAACTGAACCGAATCACCCGAAACGATCCAAAAAAGAAAAAAAAAAATCATGAACATCCCTAACCTTTGCATTCAGAAGCTTCAGATCGGGTGAGAACTAGAGTGAATGTTCTGCTCAGTAGCCTTGCTGCATCAAGGCAAAAACAAACACTGTCAAAGCAGAAGAACATTGAGGGAGACACCAGAACAGGGAAAAAGTTGAGACAACATAGCTAAAATTGGTTGTGGGAGGGAAGTTGGGGGTGGCCAGGTGCACTTAGTATTTATTACATCTGCTCCCCAACTCTGCCTCCCTCTGTTTTTTACCTTAGAAAACCCTTTAAATACAGTTCTTCCCTTCACTACCATTATGGAGTATACCCAATCTTCAAAAGCACTTACTGGTGTATCCTAAGATCAAGTATACTCCATCTGGTCTGATTCAGGGACAATGTGAAGGGATTTTGTTTATTGCAAGTAAAATTTGTCTGTAAACGGGCTCCAGAAAATGCCCCAATAAATTCACAGAAACAGAGCCCAAGCAATAATGCAAATGTAGAAGTTTTTATTTGCAAGCAGCTGGAGCCATCAAATAGGACTTACAGTGTGAGGTCTCTGTAAATATTTACTCTATGTATGTATTCTCATCATTTCGTACATTTAATATAGCCAAACACCTTTTTCTTCCAGGGTAATATGGATTTATCTTGTGGATGGCAAGTGGGTTTATCCATTTTTAGGATTGCTTAGTCCACTTGGATTTGTAGCATTGCTTTTGGGAAGTCAAGTACTTGCTGCAGCAATCTATATAACCGGAGACGTACTCAATTATGTTATTTGGGGTAAGAGCATTATATAGCTTATCTTCTTGTTACTGTTAACTATCCAATGTCCGTATTAAGAGTGGATAGTCTACAGCTTATTAAAATATTACATTGTGGCAAAATAACACACGGACTAGGCTTTCATGCTGTTGCCTTCCCCAGTTTGGGACTATATTGCATGTCATCTGTACACATTAGATTGCAGTGCCTGTGCTAGAAGGGAGTGTGCTTCAGCTCTCTGTGGGTGATGCGAGGGTTGTGCCCCAGAGATGTGCAGCACCAATCCCTGACCCATACAGTGGCCTATTACACCCCCCACTTTTCACATGTGTGCGCCCCATTAACTTAAACTTACTGTACTTTCACTATAGACATGTTCTAAAAAAATAAAAATCTGAGCAGTTTCTTAACCCATTCACTATCAGAATCAAGTATACTTGATCATCACAACAACTGCTGGAAGTCCCATAATAAAGTATAGTTGATGTGGTCTAATTCTGAAGCAATGCAAACAAATTTCATTTATTGCACATGAAACACATTTGTAAATGGACTTCAGAACATGTCCAAAAAGGTTTCACGACCTCGGGTGCTAAATCACTTTGAACAGCTGGAACTCTATAAATTAAATGAAAAGTGCTTTTCAAAAAAAAATACTGGAAAGGAGAGCGGTTTTATGGAAAAATCACGGTTGTGAAATGGTTACAGAATTAAGTAAAATACATTAAAACTAGATAACCGTCTAGTTTATTTTTCGACTTTAGGTTGTGTCAAACCAGGTTTGCTCCAGCTATTTATAATGATCTGTCATTGTGGCACCTGGCATGAGCCAAAGTGGGACCCATATTATGGGCTTATAACAGCAGAAAGACAATCACTGGCTGAATGCAGACATACGATTCATAGAAGCAGGAAGGAGGTGAAGACCCCACTCAGCTGGGCAGGGACTCTGTAGACACAACTGGAATAACGAAACTGCACAGCCCTTTCATAATGCCAAGGGTTACGGGGTGCCCCAACAAGCCGACACAAAAACACTAATCTGACAGGCCGGTCCTTAATATTACACTGCTGGGAGGACCACAATACTAGAACAGGAGAAACAAGGTACAGTACCATAAAAAAGGGACAAAGCAATATGCAAGGTCAGTAAACGAGAACAGGGTCAAAATCCAGAGATGAGATAAAAGGCGAGGTCAGTATACATAAGCCAGGGTCAAACACAGAATCCACTCAGGAGCAGGAGGGGTTAAGGCCACGACGGAGTAAAGGAAATGTAAGACAAGGTTAACAGGAAGCAAATAAACAGAACTATGGCAAGGATGGGGTACACAGAAGAAATAAAGACGACAAGGGCAATAGGCAACCAAATAAACAGGATATATGGAAAGGACGGAAAATGAGCTGACAGCAGAGCCAGAATGGAAACACATCCAGACTGGAGACTCCATGGCAGAGCACTGTCTTATGGGGCTCACACCCTCAAATAACTTGGACAGGAGGATTCTGGGCAGATGGCTGCAGGAAAAACCAGGATGGTATGCAGGAATGGCAATGCAAGACTAAGGCTAGGGTCAAACGAAAGCATTTTTCCCGCGAACGTGAAAAAGTGCGTCCGAACGCATTGATGTATTTTTTCACGGAATGCGCAAAAACGGTCAGACGACGCGCATTTTTCGGGCGTGATTTTGTACGGATCGTCAATAAAACTCTTTTTGCGTCTGGACGTTATGTAGGCTGGACATTAGCAGTGTCTGACATCTCCTAATCACGCACACACGCCGCTATGCCACAGCTGCGCACTCAGTACGTCAGTACTAGCGGTTCAGCGTTCTCAGAAAAATGCGTTCAGATTCCACTTGCGTTGCACGGCCGGACTTTTGTGCGGCCGTACATCGTTTATTGGCCATCATTGCCCGTCATCTGCTGCTAGTGCGGCCGTAATTATGTGCGCCAGAACGCACATTAAAAGTGCGCTGGTCTGACCCCAGCCTAAGGCTAGGGACAGATGAGCGCATTTTCTGCAGCCACCGTCAAAATGTACGTCGATGCGTGCGCACGCATTTTTTCACGGAATACGCTTAAGTGGTCAGACGATGCGCAATTCTGGACGTATTTCATGACGGTGGGGTAAAAAGAAGTCTAGGGAAATCCGGCTGTTTGAACGTTATGTTGGCCGCACACTAGCAGCGTCTGACGTCTCCTAATCACGCACACACGCCGCTATGCGGCCGCAGCGCACTCTGTACGTCAGTAGCAGCGGTTTCACGTTCTGATAAAAATGCGTTCATTTGCCGGTTGCGTGGTGTCGGCGCACTTTTGTACGCACGTACTGCGTATATTGGCCGTCATTGGCCGTTATGTGCTGCTACTGCCGCCGTGATTTAGTGCGCCTGCACGCGCGTTCCGACTGCCCCACTCTGACCCTAGCCTAAGAGCTGGCCTGGATCAGCTCAACCATTGGATTAGCTGGCCCTCCTGCAGGCTCCAGGGCTGGAAGCATGACATGCTCTTTTTTAATCTTCAACCTCTCAATATATTTTACTCTCATCTGTTCTTTTTCTATTCCTTAGCCATGCAGTCTTGGCTCTTCAAAAACTAGAATACAAACCTTTCATAAATGGTTTCCACAAGACCAACAATGCATGATCTATTTAATACATGTCCTGTCTATATTGGAAAGTTAATGTAACAAAATGGAAAATATTTTTCTAAAACTGTAAATAGCTTTACTTGTGCTTAGTGTATAAGATTTCTGTGAAATAAAAAAGAAAATTAGTTTTCTGTGGCAAGGACAATGTATCTTTAATTTTTTGTGTTTTTTTGTTTTACACAGGAGACAGACAAGTTAAGAAAAAGAAAATCTAAGACCTTGCACCAGGAGGAGTGACAAACATTCTCTTTTGCTGTATACTTTACATCAGCCTCACTTGATAACTTTGAAGAGGTTTCATTAATTGACTGGCATACTTAAAACCATGCATTTTGTACTTTATGATCCCTAGGTGTAGAATTTAATAGATTTCAACTCCTTTGCGTCATTTTGGTGATAATGCCAGCATAAAAAAAAAAAAAAAAAATATCTTAAAATTATGGTGAGAAACATACTCCATGTCCAAAAATGTTGTGTTGGATAAGGGTCTTTGGATAATGAGAAAATAAATATAAAATGGCAGGATGACACGATTTCCGAACGTACAAAACCATAAAGGTGGCATTATTAAAGAGCCCTTTTACAACCATGGTGTAAACCAAACCAGAGCTATTGTAAGTTTAGCAACTCCAGACTTTATGGTTTCTGGTATGTTTAAACAGCTCTGGGTAAGAGAACACCAACCTTGGAAGAGGGACCTAAATTTGCTATCTGAGCACACTTAGACGGTTATTCAATAAGCGACGAACTTGCCTTTGAATTACACCAAACTATGAATTACACTGTACGGTGCAATTTTGTGGCAGTTCATCTATTCAGAAAGCTGTCAATTCACCAAATACTGGCAAATTGACAGCGAAATATGGTGCAGTTCGCTGCAGATCAGTGATCTTCGAAGGCAGCGAAATTAACCATTACGTCTCTATGGGACAATCTATTCCGATAACGCCAATCTACAACAAAGTGTTAGTGAAATGCCCGACTTTTTGCCAATTCAGTTTGACAGGTTTAAACCGGCAAATCCCATAGGATTCAATGTAAAACAGTATTATCATTTTCACATTTTTTTATTTAACCGTTTAATTTTCAGCAAAAAGCCTATTTCTATTTTTTAGAACCCCTAGAAAACCAAAAGAAATAGATTTCCAATTTTTTTTTAAATTCCGTAACATACTTTTTTTTTTTTTTAAAAGAACCTTTTTATTAAAAACATCTTAATGCATTTTTTTATTGGTTTAAACACCTATTAGAAGAATAGCTTTCCATTTTCCCTTTCTATATGTCAGCGTTCACTTCAGGCCCGTCTTCAGACGAACGCAGTGATCACGTCCGTGTTGCCGCATATTTTAACGTCCGTCGTAGCATAAAATTATGACCCACACACTAAGTATAGCCACACAGAAGTGCAGACGCACAACGCACGCGGCACCGGACGCAATTTAGGCAAGAACGTCAAACCGCTAGAACGGACGCACAGAGTATGCCACGTCCGCATAGCTTTGTGAGTGATGGAACGTAGTCAGACGGCCTGCATTTTTGATGGACAAAATGGTTTTTCATATCAAGTATAAAAAATTTTCATTTTACATATTAAATTTTATTTCCCATCTACATTAGTCAAAAAAGTAAGAAAAAAACAAACCAGATAGTGTGGGGTCTACAGTATCAGTCAGAAAGAACGTCAGTTTCGCACGGACGCACAGTGTATTCAGAATGCGTTCGTCTGACATTAGCCTCAGACTCTAGAGTACCAAAGTGCGCCGAACTATAAAGCACTGAAATTTCTATGCTTTGATTTATAGTTCTAAATCAAGATGAGAATTTTAGAATCCCAAAATTCCTGAACTACACAGTTTAAGATCTCTTTACTTTAAAAGATTTTAAAGTTAAAAAAGTTGAAATTTTTGGAAATCTACCTTTATAATGTATAAATCCTTAGATGTTTTGAGTTCTGTAAAAACATAGTTATGGTTTTGATCTAAAGAAGATGACAGTTAAATGCTAATACGAGTACAGCATGTCTGCTATTACTCATTCTGGACCACCAACTGCTCCCAAAAACACCACAATCAAATTCTGTGGTATACGAGCAACCTGCGAAGGTTATAGATCAAAATAACAAAGAATTGTACATACATTTGGAAACATTTATTATTTTTTGAGAGGTTCTTATTACAATACCAAGTGATTTTCCTTAAAAGCACATCCAAGACCCAGTGGGTTTTATGGGGGGGGGGGGAATAACTATCCAATACTTGCACAGTAAGTATCTACGAAGCTTGCTTTCTGTATATATTCATGGTAGGCAAGCCCTTTTTAGACAGAGGATTCCCTCTACTGGTCAAAGAGCTCTACTACATTTACATTTTTTGGTTGAGCTTCGTGGTTCTGTGCAAGAAAAACCGATCAAAAGGCTTTTCGAATAATTTCAACACAAAGTGCATGGCTAAGGAGTTGAAGTTTGAGGCATGTTATGGAGCCCATATGCAATAAACAAAATTCCTTTGCAAGGTTCCAGAAATAGACCACATTGAGTATACTCCATATCAGGGCACCAATAGGTGGTTTTGAAGGTAGAGGAGACTTTATTTTGGTAGTGATGGAATTATAGGCTGGTTGCAGGTTTATTGTTGCAAAGTCAAAAGTTTACCCAATTAATATTCCCCCTATGCTGTCGGGAGAGGTTTTGTTTTTGTGGGCCAAGTTTTATTTGTACACATTTTGGAAGAGAAGGTTAATATTATATTGAAAGTAGCAATACAGTGCAATGGTATATAATTGCAGATCTCTTGAGTATAGAAAGCAAAACAACAGAAGAAAATTAATTTCTTCATAATGAGCAAGCTAGATGGAAATCTAATTATTCCAATATGCATCGGCAACTTGTTTCTGTAATTTTAGATTATTCTGTGACTCCGGAAAATATCAGACATTACATGAACTTAATGGGCGTCGGAGCTTTACAGAAACTTTCTGCAAATAGATTCATGCTCATTTTCTTAATATAAATGGTCCCCATGAAATTTATCACATCTACATTATATGAACATTTTTATTGCAACGCCGGAGGAAAGTTGTATTGATTTAAATTCTAAGCAATTGAATATTTTTTTTGTACTTTTAATGGCTCAGAGATCATTGTATTATATTAGATTGTAATTATAGTACATAAAGTTATCAGGGATCATAAGTCCCAGCATGCACATGGTATCCTTCACCTGATGGACTATTCATTTTACCACTAAATTTTTAGGAGCAAATTGAGAGATATATTACTGAATAAACTTAGAATAGGTATTAAAAACAGAGTGAGACTTGTTTATGAAATTATATATAATCTCTGCAAATCTAAAATGTATATTCTATTGGCCTGTCTCCCCCCCCAGTCCATCTTAAACGCCACTGCCAGGCTTACCTCACCCACCGCTTTGTCTATGCTGCTCCTCTCTGCAAAAAAGCAAGATTGAGAAAGGCAGGGTGTTCGTCAGAAATATTGCTTTTGTAAATAAAATCTATCCTCGCTTCTGCAGTGCCGTGTTCCTTGTTTTCTTGGCTACATAGGGGTAGCTTCCTGGGACCCCTGGGCACTCCATTTCCACTGACGCTCTGTAGCACCATTGCGTCATACCTGAGTGTTGTCATTCCCATACTGCTGCTCCTCTCTGCAAGTGCCTTCAATGGCTCCCCATCCGCAGAATTAACCTCCCCATACCTACTAAGCCCCCACTAATCACTATATTCATCGCCAAGGTCAAACAGCGACCTGCGCCTAGTTTCTCCCCATGTTAGACTGCAGGATTTCTCACACGCAGCCCATCTTCTGGGACACTCTCCCTTGTGCGGTCGGACTTTCTCCTAATATCCCTTTCTCCAAGCTCTCAAGACATTCCCATTCAGGCAAGCCTACCGCCCAACTCACCAATACACCTCACTTCCCTAACCAGTCCATCGCTCTCACCTTGCAGCCCTCCCCTTCGGTTTCTCACCCTCCATCCCTTCTAGATTTTAAATTCCCATGGGAATAAGGCCCTCATTTCCTCCAGTGTTTATCAAATGTTGTTCTCAATGCATTGTAACACTGTCTATATTGTACCTATTGTTCAGTGCTGCTCAAATATGTTGGCACTATATAAATAATGTACTATTGAATAGGGCTATGCATTTTTATTTAGAAATACAGAGCACATGAAAAACTGAACAGTAAAAACAATCAACAAAAAGTTCTTTATTAAGGGGGTGGTGTAAAAGTCTTCAATACAAAGCAAGAACATAAAAGCAAGATACAATGTTCAATATTTAATGTTACAGTCATGATGGCAGTCATCTATGTTGCAAGAAAAAAAAAACATCACTATTCAGCATCTTGGAGTAAATATGAGCGAATTGCTAATGGAAATAACTTCCATAACTACACAGTACAGCGGACACTCGCAGCAGGAGTTTGGATGAGGGTGCGCAGGATCTCACTGCTGAGAAAACATTGTAACATATGTTAGCTTTATGTTCAATTCACTTGTATGTTCCGGAGACATACAGTCAGGTCCAGAAATATTGGGACAGCGACACAATTGTAACATCTTTGGCTCTATACACCACCACAATGGAGATGGAATGAAACAATGTGCTTTAACTGCAGACTGTCAGCCTTTGAGGGTATGTACATCCAACTCAGGTGAATGGTGTAGGACTTGGGAGGCACATCTGCTAACTGCTGTGCCTCTCACTTGTTAAGGGACCAAAGGTCATGGGACAATTTGCTTCTCAGCTGTTCCATGGCCAGGTGTGTGATATTCCCTCATTACCCCAATTACAATGTGCAGCTAAAAGGCCCAGAGTTCATTTCAAGTGTGCTATTTGGATTTGGAATCTGTTGCTGTCAACTCTCAAGATGAGATCCAAAGAGCTGTCACTATCAGTGAAGCAAGCCATCATTAGGCTGAAGAAACAAACCCATCCGAGAGATAGCAAGAACATTAGGTGTGGCCAAAACAGCTCTTTGGAACATTCTCAAAAAGAAGGAACGCACCGGTGAGCTCAGCAATACCAAAAGACCCGGGAGACAACGGAAAACAACTGTGGATGACCGAATAATTCTTTCCCTGGTGAAGAAAACACCCTTCACAACAGTTGGCCAGATAAAGAACACTCTCCAGGAGGTAGGAGTAGGTGTGTCAAAGTCAACAATCAACAGAAGACTTCACCAGAGTAAATACAGGAGGTTTCTGTCAGGCGGACACACGTACCCGTAGGTAGCTACGGTCAGCCCTAAGGCGAAACAGGAGGTTGGAACCCTAAATGCGATACCAGTCCTTAGTTTTGGCTGGGTTACACAGTAGCTAGAAGTGAACCTATAAGGCAGGGACGTAAGCCAGGAGGATAGAAACCAGTCCTTAGGGTGGCTGGTATAGAAACAGGACAGTATGCAGTACCAGAGAGTGTACATCAAGCTGGTATACGTAAGTCAAATAATAAGCAAGGTAGATATACAGGTAACCAGGAAAACCCCGAACACTAATCACAATACCAGTCCTTAAAGTGGCTGGGTTAAGTGATAGTGGGTAGTAAACCAGATCAGTACACAGGGAAAAACCGAATGCAGCGTCAAACACAATAGCCGGGTCAGAGGGATACGGAGATACTCAGAGTCGGTCGCCAAAAGCCAGGTCATGCACAGAAAGTCAAATAGGAATCACAGAAAATAGCACCAAACGGTATAGCAAGCTAAAACCACGAAAGGGCACTGAGAAATGGGGAAAGCAGGTTTAAATCTAGTGCCCTGCTTGCTGATTGTGACATCGCGCCGCCGGGAGAGGTAACTAGGGAACGACGGCGGCGCGCACATACAGCGCAGAGACGGAGGTGAAGGAGACGCCGACCCCGGAGCCGCAAGGAGGAGCGCCGGTGAGGCATGACAGCTTCACAAGATGTAAACCATTGGTGAGCCTCAAAAACAGGAAGGCCAGATTAGAGTTTGCCAAACAACACCTAACAAAGCCTTCACAGTTCTGGAACAAGATCCTATGGACAGATGAGACCAAGATCAACTTGTACCAGAGTGATGGGAAGAGAAGAGTATGGAGAAGGAAAGGAACTGCTCATGATCCTAAGCATACCACCTCATCAGTGAAGCATGGTGGTGGTAGTGTCATGGCGTGGGCATGTATGGCTGCCAATGGAACTGGTTCTCTTGTATTTATTGATGATGTGACTGCTGACAAAAGCAGCAGGATGAATTCTGAAGGGTTTCAGGCAATATTATCTGATCACATTCAGCCAAATGCTGCAGAACTCATTGGACGGCGCTTCACAGTGCAGATGGACAATGACCCAAAGCATACTGCAAAAGCAACCAAAGAGTTTTTGAAGGGACAGAAGTGGAATGTTATGCAATGGCCAAGTCAATCACCTGACCTGAATCCCATTGAGCATGCATTTCACTTGCTGAAGACAAAACTGAAGGGAAAATGCCCCAAGAACAAGCAGGAACTGAAGACAGTTGCAGTAGAGGCCTGGCAGAGCATCTCCAGGGATGAAACCCAGCGTCTGGTGATGTCTAGGAGTTCCAGACTTCAGGCTGTGATTGACTGCAAAGGATTTGCAACCAAGTATTAAGAAGGGAAAGTTTGATTTATGATTATTATTCTGTCCCATTACCTTTGGTCCCTTAACAAGTGGGAGTCACATCTGCAAACTGCTGTAAGTCCTACACCGTTCACCTGAGTTGGATGTACATACCCTCAAATTAAAAGCTGACAGTCTGCAGTTAAAGCACATTGTGTTGGTTTCATTCCAACTCAGGTGGTGGTGTATAGAGCCAAAGATGATGTCCCAATATTTCTGGACCCAAGGTTTTTTCTGTGATATATTTGATTTTATTTAAACTGCACTAGACCAGTTTAATTTTTTTTTCAGTCCAACTCCATTTTGTGCAGCTCACAGCTCAGTGCGCATCTACTTAGTGAGTGTGGGCGTCGGTACTTACAAGGCAAGGATATTGTGGATCCAAAAGAGCTGTGATGCTCCTAGTGAGTTGAGTTTTTCTAGCAATGATTTACTGTGCGGACGCTGAGCTGTCAGTGAATGGAGGCCAATGTCAAATCTGAACAGCTCAAATTTGGAAGCAGAAAACAGGAATTATCTCATAACATGACTTTCCACAGGCAATGCTTGCATGCTCGGGTGAATATGGAGTATTACAAAGGGCTCTTTCAGAACATGAGGACAGTAGGGGGAAGGACAACAATGAAAGGTGATGAAAGTTAGTGTAGACTCATGGGAGTCAGGGTTTTAAAATAAACCTGTAATGATTGGTTCGTTTTATCTTTAAATTCTTTAACATTCTGCTAGCAATAATTTTAACAAATTAATAAAATTAGCTTAAAGTAATGGAACCACCATTGTCAATCAATTCATTGGGATTGACATTAGGACACAGGAGGTATTGAGCAGGCCCAGTCATACCGTCAGACATACCAGGTAATTGATATTAAAAATTTAATTATATTTATGTATCTGCTGCTGATTGAAAGGTTACATACATTAAGGCATTAAATGCACGCAACAAGCGTCTGTTATCCAAGCCTCCCCGTCAAAGCACTAGGACGCGCGTTGATGAAGCTGTAAAGCAAAAATGCAAAATGTAATTCTCCATAGGAGGATCGCGCTTTGAAGCGCTGAGTGCTCTAACTGTGCTCAGCGAGGTGGCCAGACGAGCGCCGAGTGGAAGGAACGTCCACTCTCACGGACGTTCCTTCTATCTCTCCAAAAGATGCTCGTCTGACACTAGCCTAAAAATTGACCTGTCAGTCATACAATGAAAAAGAAAAGAAAAAACGAAACAACATTAGTGAATATTATAACACATTGCGGTATTATGTTAGAGATATTGAAAGTTGGCTTTAGTTATGGATCACAGAAAAAGAAAATCTTCATACTTGCTGGAATATTTGGCCTAGCATTTTGAATTTCCACTACGGTCTGGAATACATGGTCAAAAACTGATGTTTTTCGAAGAATTCTTACACGATCATAAAAATCCAACAACCCTCAACTTTTGAACTCTGGCTGCTTTTTTCCTTTATTTTAAATCTTTTTATTGTGAAAATGCATATATCTGGCTGAGATAAAAACACAGCCTTAAGCTATACTGCCAGCTTTCTCTGGAATTATACATGTATATCAAAAGACATCTTGAGTGATTTATTGCTGAATATCTGAGCATTGCTCCTGGACACACAGTAATGAGGTATATAAAAGGCGTACAGCTCTCAAAGTAGCTAAATATTGGCCCCGTTTTGCCAAATCATGTCTAATGAGCACAGTGATCATACAAGCCTGTGTCAAAGCACCAGATATATATATATATATACACACACACTGTATATCTTCGCTACAAACCACCAATTAAAGTAGTTTGCAATTACTTGTATTTGGTTCTTCACTTCTAAAGACACTTTAATACATGTCACTTGTATGGTGCTCCTAATTACATCTATAGTAGGAGTATATAGAATTTTTATAAAAATCAGTTTAATTAATGTAAATTTGCGAGAGTTCATTTCTTTGCCATCGATATCGATATCATACATTTAATGAATAGAAAAGATGCAAATACTTTGACAGGTCAAACGGGCAGCTTCTGGTCAAAGTGATAGACACCGGAATTCTATTATTGTGTGCGCTATTGTGCCGACGATATTCTCAACTAAAAATGTTATTGATTTTGTTAATGAGGCCATGCAGCTCTCTGCAAGGGAGTATTTTTAGCAGTGACAATTACGTGTGCTATATAAAAAGGATGAATTAATGAAATTTCCACCCACAAACAGTGTGCTTGTGCTCACGGAATTGGTTTAAGCAGCGCATATAACAGGCTGGTAACTAGAAAATATTATTTAAAAAAAAGGCATGTTTCATGGAAACGTGAAATTAAAACTATAAAATAATTTCATGACGCAGGAAATCATCTAAACCAGTGATCAAGATTTTACCGAAATAATCCAGTGATCGTTATATAGTGATTTTAGAGAGTGTTCTAATGTTGAGATTTTTAACCCCAAAATCTACACCCATCTCACAGTGTATCACTAGTCATACCGGATTTTCATTGGCAATTAAAAAGTCAAGAGTAATGCAATTGGGATGTTGCCTCTTTAAAATCTTGTCTTGTATTTATTTATAGTGTCTGAGTAAGCTTTGTGTAGGCTGCATATAGAGGGAGGGGGAAATTTATAGATCTCTGGAGATCGTAACATGCTTCTTGTAATGTTAGTTCTTAAGACATATCCCTCTGCAGATATTTTCTTCTGCTTTGATAAATGTGGACCAATAGGGTTTAAAGCACAGTATGATGAGATATATATATATATATATATATATATAGCTCATCATTTATTGAACTAGGGGCATAAATATACATTTTTGATTTTTAAATGAGCAATTATTCAGAAAATATACTTTTCTAAGTAACCCCCTAACTATGCAAGATATCATGTGTTTGCTGTTACAAGGCATCTCTTCAGATTAGAAAATTATGTATGGTGCCAATAAAAATAATAGACCATGTGGAGCATCGGATGTAAATGAACTGCTTAGACCAGGGGTTGGCAACTTTCTAGAGCAGTGGTTCTTAACCTGGGTTCGATCGAACCCCAGGGGTTCGGTGAGTCAGTCTCGCGGGTTCGGCAGAGGTCAAGACACACACCCGACTCATGATTCGTGATGACACGCCCCGCTTGTCCATCATTGGTGCAGGTGATCACACAACATCGCTGCCTTGGCCTATCTGTGCTGCAGGGAATTTGGCGCGCCCAGTAGTCGAATTATAACTGCTACGTCGTGTGATTTCTGACTTAATATTTTAATCCCTTCATACTATGTCGAGCAAAAAAAGAAAGTGGTCGGACGAATATGTACAATATGGATTCACATGTGTAACGGAACGTGATAGGAGTCAGCATCCTAACTGCATGGTTTGCAATGCCAAGTTGAGCAATTCTAGGTCTAGCACCGGCAAAACTAAGAGAACACTTACTTAAGCTGCTTGGAGATGGAAAATACAAGAACACAACGCTCGCTGAATTCAAGGTGAGGAGAGCCAGATTCGATGAAAAGGCTAGTCTTCCTGTTCTCGGCTTTGTACCCATCAACAAACCGATCCTCATAGCATCGTACGAAGCAACTCTTCAGAACAACAACGCTCAACGTTTTGGTGTCAACAAATGGTAACGTACCCTGTTATTGCTAAGAAAGCTCTGGAGATTTTCATACCGTTTGTTACAACATATCTTTGCAAGCAATCCTTTGAGGATGCTGGACATAAAAACGAAGAAAAGGAACAGACTTTGTTGCGAAAATGACATGAGAGTGGCACTTGCCAAGGTAAAGCCGCACATTTCTGAACTGGTCTCTGAAAGACAACAGCAGAAGTCACACCGATTTGCAGTAAATATTCATTATTATGTTTTTGTTTTTGTGTGAAAATCATGGTTTGTTCTTTGTTCTTAATGGTTTTGTTTATTTTGTGCACCTATATATAAAATATATACCTAAATATATACCTATGTTTTGAATTTGAAAAAATCTTATTTTATTTTTCCAATTAAGAAGGGTTTGGTGAATGCGCATATGAAACTGGTGGGGTTCAGTACCTCCAACAAGGTTAAGAGCCACTGTTCTAGAGCATCATGCTCCACTACTAAACAGGTTGGCAGAGCCTCATGGGAAATATAATTCAAAAGCAACTGCAGGTTTCACAGTTGCTGACCCATGGCTTAGCACAGGGATCTCAAACTCACGGCTCCCCAGTTGTTTTTGCCCACAAGTCCCAGAATTCTTTGAATGCAATAGATGGACAGGGAATCATGGGAGTTGTAGTTCAGAAACATCAGGGGGCCAGAGTTTGAGATCCCTGGCCTAGATGCACATATTTGATTTCTGTGAAGTTTAAAAAAAAACAAACAAAAAAAAAAAAAATAAACTCCAGTGAAAAATAAAATGCAATATAAAAGAGGCAGCTCACTGACAGGAAGTTTATGTATAAGATTGACGCATTTCGCACCAGGTAGGTTGCTCACGCGTAAGAATTTTCATGCAGGTGCCCATTTACCCTCGAGGAGTTCAGTCTTAAAGGGTGTGTTCAACAGGATGACATGGTGTGGAACCTAATAGTAGAGGGTTGGGTATATGTTAGAAGAGCAAAGTATTTTGTTAGACAGGTGAGAGAAAATGGATTTGCACCAAATTATCAAGGGTTGCAAATTTAACATTATTGGGAATTAAGCGGACACTTAATATAAAACGTGAAGTTCTGCTTTCTATGTTAAGAAACTAAAGAAAAAAAAAAAAAAGCGCCTATTCTGCCTCCCTAGCAAAGCTGTGAGGCGTGGGTGCTTGAGACTAGCTAAGTCTGTATTGACCAGTACTCACATGATGAAGGTTCAGCAGACAGTGTCAACTCAGCAAAACTGACACGTAGAAAGATGAATCCAGTTGAAAACTTTAATGATCAGACTGACAATCTTTGTAATAGTGTACAGCAATGCCGATGAAAAAGGTTAGTTCTGTCCAACATTGAGCAAAGATGGCTGCTAGGTGACCAGTAAGTACCTCAGAACTAGACTGAACAAAAGGGGGTGGAGCTAGCTGGATACAGCAAGACTAAGGGAACCCAGCAGGAACAAAATAGCTATGAAATAATAGCTGCAAGCAGCAAAAGGCAGATTCAACACATAACATTAAAATATACAAATAAACCCTGAATCATGGGGCATGACAGGGCCTGAAATGTAAATTTATTCCACTGCAAAACTACTTGTTTCATCCGCATCCCTGATCAAATTCTTAGCATAGAGAAACACTGCGGACAAACATAGGATATAAGCAGAATTTTACCGGTATATATCATTTGCAAACAAAGCCCTCACACGGACATAGCACCTTCAATACTACTAGACACGCGTGTTTCGTTCCGAATCCAATTCATAAGAAAAATCACCATGTTCGGCTGTCTGAATTAATGAAAAAAAAAAAAAAAAAAATAATCGGCCAAAAATACTAATCGTGATAGCATAAATGGAAAAACCCCAAAACAAAAACAAAAAAAATATTTTTTATTTTATGATGAAAGCTTTAGAATTTGCCTGATTAAAGGCGGTCAAATTAACCATTGAATAATCATTGTTAAAAATTCTAACCCTAGCTTCTAACCCTGAATTTAAGTGGTTCATTCGACAGGTTTAAAAAAAAAAAAAAAAAAAAAATCAGGCGAATTAAATTAGGTTTCAGTGGAAAAAAAAAAATCCATGTTTTTTATCAAATATCAATTCAACCGTTTAACGTTTATGCTTTTCATTTGCAGCAAAAAGTCTATTTGGCATTTTTCGGGATATAAATACCAGCCATACAAAATAATCCCATAGATTTCAATGTAAAAAATATTCCTGTTTCTTTTAAGTATTTATTCAAACATTTATGCTTTTCCCTTGTAGTAAAAATTTTATTTATTTTTTTTAGGATTTTTCGGTTACAATTTAGGTTTCCTAATTTATCTTAAAGCAGTGAGGCTTTTTTTCTTTGCTGAATGCAGATGTATTATTTTCTTTCAGTCCGGCTGTGTTCAGTAATGAATACTATGTTTCAGCACCATAGATAGCTCCGGAGCCCTGTAGAACGCAGCCGGACTGAAAGAAATACTCGTTGCTTTAAAATAAATTAGAAAACATAAAATTTAACAAAAAAAAATAAAAAATTAATCCTGTAAAAAATGGCTAGAAAGAGACTCTTTAACTGGCTGAATAATAACAGGGAATATTTTTTACATTGAAACCTATGGAATTATTTTGGTAACAGCTGTACTTTATCAATGGCTGTTATTTTTATTGTAGTACCTGCTGTAATTTTAGTACCTGCGGGTATTTTTCATTTTATTGTAGTACCGGCTGGCTGCTGTCCTTGGTACCGAAATATATTTCAGCTGCAAGGACAAGGGGATTGCGTAGCTTTTTCATTTTACCCTAATCTAAGTGATTAATCAGTTTCACATTCCGATAACTAATTAAAACGTAATACAGAATCAACCTGAAATATGAATTAAGAATAAAAATGAAAAAGATGAATGGACCTGTAAACAAAATACCGGCCGGCAAAATGTCGGATCAACCCCGAAATAAATGAATAACGAAATACGAGTGGACATTCTGAAATTCAGATCGGTCTGAAAATACAAATTGCAGTAACATACCGAACGACCCAAAACTGAAAAAAAAAAAAAAAACACCCACGGCCATGCATAAGTCTAAATAATACATTACACCTGGCTTGCACCTGCCTCGTTTATCTGGATTCATAATACTCCTCAATGCAGTGGGAGCACTGCAAAGAATCTCTCTGTAACATACAGACATTTCTGGATGGAAATCAATAACACAATCATGGCAGTTCATTTGGGATTGTTCCCGGATTCCTTTGATATTTTTATCTTTAGATTATGTATTCCTCTTAAAAATGGTCCATATATATTTGTACATGTCTGGGAAAACATGGAGAGCAAAAAAAAAAAAAAAAAAAAAGATATATATCTCAGTATTTTATTGAAATCTCACCACCTTGCAGCCATATACAAAATTCCTGTGTAAAAAAAAGTTGCCTTTGAAGAACGTAGGGCAAATTTGGCAATATAAAAAGTTGCTTTTCATTATGAAAAAAATTGTTTCTATGCAATTACCAAACTAGCATAATTTTTATGACATATGTATGTTGCAAAAAGTACTCTAGCATTAGTGTTAGTATGTGTGCCGGTATAGGAAGACCCAGGGACGGTTCCTTGCTGACTTTGTCTGCCCCATGCCTCCCGGCCCTCATCTGTGCTCTATGTGTGTGTGCAGCCTACATCAGCGTCTAAGTCACCAGCGGCATGTCGCGCGTGTGACATCACGTCTGCGACTGCTCTCAGCCACCATGTGATCCGGCCCACCAATCACAGAACAGGGCGCCCGATTTAAACCTCTTTATCCGATTTCTCACTACCCTTTCGTGGTTTCAGTTCTGCTTACCCTTATGTGCCCTGCTTTTGCTCTTGTTCGCTCTTTTTGATTTTCTGTGTTTGACCCAGATTTGGCCATCGACCTGTGTACCTCTATAACCCCTTGACTCGACTACTCTTCTTGTATTGCAGGATTTCTAGCTTTGCCTGTTTCAGTTCTCCCATCTACCCTTTTCCGTAATCCTGTCACTTACTGCCAGCCATACAAGGACTGGTGTCTCCCTTATTGATGTCCCTGCCTTATAGGTTCACCTTTTACAATTGCAAAACCCAGCCACCTCAAGGACTGGTACAGAACCTGGGTGAAGGGCTACTTGGTCCTGCGTCTTGGGATAACACATAACACACCCCAGAGATATCCTGAACCAGCCTCACAAAAGGTTACATTTAGAGAATAGCCGTAGTTGACCACTTCTGTGTAAGAATAGAAGGGAGACCACTATTCACTGCTGTTTAAAGCAATTTTGTCTGCCATTGTTGAATTTTGCTTCACTGAATCGCCTTTGTCCATTGGAATGGCAACAACATTGATTTCTACCTTTGTCTATGATGACAGTGTACTTAGGTGAAACAATGGTATTTAAGTGGTTATTCAGAAAGAATTGAAAGGTCAGTGCAGTTCTCCAGCCCTGCATTGACATCACTTTTCACTGCAGGGTCCCTGAAGAGCGCCAAACGTGGAGCTGCTGTAGACCACCACCGACGATCGAATGCTGATCAGATCGCTGAACTGCAGGAAAAAACATGGAAATCTGCTATTCTTCTAATAGGTGTTTAAACCAATAAAAATGCATGAAAATGTGTGGAAATCTATAAAACCATTTATATATTTTTTTTCATTGAATCCTATGGAATTTGCCTGTTTAAAGCTGTTGAACTGAATCACCGAAAATCAGGTAATTTCCCTGACACTGTTCTCTGAATAGATTAAACATTACTTCTCTATGGGATAATTCCGCTGCCACCGTAGATGGTGAATTAACAGTTTTGAGATCGACTGGCTTGAAATTGCACTGTACGGGGAAATTTATCGTTCGGTGCCCTCCAGTGGCAAGTTCGGCGCTCTTTGAACAACCCGGTCAATGAGTAAACCCTGCAGAGAAACAAAATTCCCCACAAACACCAGACACTTAATAAAGTCGAGCGTAGCACTGGTTTAGGCTAGAGTCAGATAAATGCATTTTTCACGTCTACTGTCGAAAAGTGCGTTGATGCGTCCGAACGCATTTTTTTTCATGGAAGACACGATAGCGGTCATACGATGTGCAATTTCAGCTGTGATCTTTTACGGATCCAAACCAGGAAACTTTGGGTGTCTGGACGTTCTTTTGGCTGGACATGAGCAGCGTCTGACGTCTAATCACGCACACCCAACGCTATGCCGACACAGCGCACTCTGTACGTCAGTACTAGCGGTTCCACGTTCTTGCAAAAATTTGTTTGTTTGCCGCTTGCGTTGCGCGGCCAAACTTTCGTGTGGCCGTACTTCGTGTGTGGGCCTTCGTTGGACGTCATTTGCGGCTACCTCGGCTAAACGCACGTTCGCACTGCGTTTGTCTGACCCCAGCCTAAATGTAGTAGTACAAAACATTTATGCACATGTATATAAAAGTGTGAAACAAAAAAAAAAAAAAGTTACAAGAGCAGTGGAGAGGTCCTGATAGAATGTGTTTTAGAGCGTGGTTTAAACTTGGGATTGTCCATCTCCCTGCCAGGAGAACAAATGACCTTTTTGTCAATTAAAACGATATTTTAATCAACAGCTAGATGTCCATAGTAGAGGTGTGCACAGCTCAAAAAATTTTTGTTTGAAAGTAATTTAGTCTGAAAGAATTCCTCTGAATACCGATTTGTTTTGTAATTTGGCATCAATTCGGAATTAAAAAAAAAATCAAAGAAAACTTTGCTTGTGCAACAGTATAACGAATCAATTTCGTTATATACCATTTCGAATGAAACCAATTCGTATTTCTGAAGTATTCAGTTACTCTGATAAGAATATCAGGGTACTAGTGTCTCCTAGAGACCAAATTAATAATTAACTTTTATTCAACTTAATTAAAACGGCGAACAAACAGACAAAAATAGACAGTGCAATCAAAACAAATATAAAGAATTAAAACCAAAAACCATTCTGCTATAAAGGCTATTAAATGTAGCGGCAGGACATATATTCAATGGTCAATACAGTAGGTGGCCTTCAAGGAACACCTCAAAGTATTGTAACGTATATAGGAGAAATAACAGTATCCGACCATGAAAAGACTGCACGTTCAATAAGCAGAAAGAGCAAAAGCAAGACGTTCCTATAGGGAAAGGAATTAGCTCAAATAGCCAAATATAAACATATCACTGTAGATGCCCAAATTGCCATTGCTAAGAGGACCCAACAACAGGGTATATGGATGTATTCTGGGTAACCGTATCTCGAGACCCTAATACATCCATATACCCTGTTGTTGGGTCCTCTTAGCAATGGCAATTTGGGCATCTACAGTGATATGTTTATATTTGGCTATTTGAGCTAATTCCTTCCCTATAGGAACGTCTTGCTTTTGCTCTTTCTGCTTATTGAACGTGCAGTCTTTTCATGGTCGGATACTGTTATTTCTCCTATATACGTTACAATACTTTGAGGTGTCCCTTGAAGGCCACCTACTGTATTGACCATTGAATATATGTCCTGCCGCTACATTTAATAGCCTTTATAGCAGAATGGTTTTTGGTTTTAATTCTTTATATTTGTTTTGATTGCACTGTCTATTTTTGTCTGTTTGTTCGCCGTTTTAATTAAGTTGAATAAAAGTTAATTATTAATTTGGTCTCTAGGAGACACTAGTACCCTGATATTCTTATCAGAGTAACTGAATTTTTCTAATTGTTATAGGGGCAATCCCTTTGGTCTTCTATTACCTACTACTTCCTGTCAATACTTTACAATTATTTCTGGTACCATTAATTTGTTACGCTCTACCATAGAGGTAGGGGTATTTCTGAAGTACTTCCGAAATACAAATTTTCAAAACTAATGAGATTCGTTATGAAACGAATGCACACCTCTAGTATATAGATAGGAGACTAGCATCATTCATTTTCCTCCAGAAAGCAGAAAGTCTCCCCAGGGTGTGGGCAACATAACAAGTGACTGTTCCGGCGGTATAAAATAGAATTTAAAAAAGGTGGAGGACACTTCCATTGCAGTTACTTGCTTACATTTAAATAACAATAATGTCATCTTAGTGGTACCTTTTCAACTGCATTATTCAGATTGAAAAGAAGACAGCTATTTCACCAAATCCACTTTGTTGCACACTTGTACGGTTAATAACAGATTACACGGCTAAACGTTTTGTGTTTTGAAAACTTGTTTAAAATTCTCAAAATGAACTAGGTGTTATTTTCTCCAGGTTAAGCCTAGAAGCCTGTGATTTGGTAAATTATACAGGCCAGCATCAACTGTATGAGGCGGTTTGATCCAAAGTTAGGACGCGTTTTATACAAAACAATCCGTTGTTTTCTTCTGCTTTATATTTTTTACAAATCTGAAAAGATTACATGACCTTATTTCTAGATTTATAAAATCGCAACAAATAGGCCAAATTCCGCCTTCGCTGTTAGAATCATACAAATCTTCAAATAGGCCATCTGTTGCATTTTGTTATGGTTTTTACTAAATTTTGCAATGTCTGTATATTTTTTCCTACTCAGTTTTCAAGTAATTGTAAATCAAGCTGTGAATTCAATTCCTTTAGCAAATAAATTCTAAGCAAAGAAAACATTTTTCCGGCATACATTTGAATTACTGTAAATTTAGCAAGATAAAAATTGACAATATTTTCTCTATTGGATCAGTTCAATATACAACTATCTCTGAAGGGCATTTAACTAAATTTCTAGTTTTATGAACACAATTTAGGTAAAAAAGTATGGATACAAAATCTAATGCAGATTAAAGAACACTCCTACAAATTATATATATATATATATATATATATATATATATATTATATATTTATTTGCTGCAATATGCCCGAGGTGGTAAAACAGTCTAAAAGTCGGCTAATTAAATGTCCTTGGACATTCAGCAGCCGATGCAGGGAAATATGAGCTGCAGCTCTAACGGCCGTAATTCCATTTGCCCAGTAAATGTCAACATCTGCCTGTTAAATAGGTTATACAGTAAGAATTACATTGAGAATGTACCCAAATATTTCTTACTGTATAATTAATAGGATTTTTCAATAAAACCACTGGTTCCTGATGTTCCTTTGGAAAAACACTTGGTAGTGAAGGGGTTAAATCAGAAGTCCCTGGAGACTTGTGCGCAAAAACGGGAGAGGGGGGACACTCCGGCAAACTTAAAAAGATAAAAGTTGAGTGAGTAGAGTGTCACTTTAAAGTATTACAGTGTCAATTTAGAGACTTTCCTTTAAGGTTTCTACATTGTTGATCTTGGAGATCTTTTAGTCTAAACTCAACAAAACCATTGTTGGCAGACCTCTCCACTGGCCTGTACAGAGGCAGATATTCCCAATGTGCTACATTTCTAATGTTGTACACCCCTTAACGGATCTCGGCAGAGAATCTATGGCCTCGTTTATATGATGGTCAGTCTGGGTCACCACAGATCCACTGGTAAAGTCATGCTTAGTGAATCACAGACTTCTTTCCACTACTAGGACTCCACATTCCTCAGGAGAGGTTTAGTAATTTAAGTGTGATGGGCACAAGGAGATAGATTACGTTTTTTATTTCTCCATGACTGTAGTTAAGCAATTGCTTGGGTTCCTGCTCAAGAATTGCTAGTTTCTCTTCTCTGCGAATTCATTTAAATTGACATCTTGTATGGGTCCATGAATATTGTGTCCAATTGTGGGACGTTAAACTCAAATCTCTAGGTGTGCCTTCCTGGTCCATGCAAGACACCCTTACCTCCATTTATCCCCATTCCTCAACATACTCGCCTTTTCTCTTTGAGCTACAGCAGTGGAACATTAGTCTTTGACAGCATGACATTTTTTAGTAATGGAGATTTTGTGCAAAAAAGTGGCTATTCTGAAACATGGAAACACATGGGACAATGTACAGTCAGGTCCAGAAATATTGGGACAGTGACACAATTCACATTTTTATCTTGCACCACATAATACTTATGTCTTTTTTATTGTATCTGTGTACTTAACGTTTTGGACTATATTGGTGGCACACTTATTTTATACATCCTTTTATATGTAAAATTAGCACTTAATTGGAGCGCCGTGTACAGTCAGGTCCAGAAATATTGGGACAGCGACACAAGTTTAACATCTTTGCCTCTATACACCACCACAATAGAGTTGGAATGAAACAAACACAATGTGCTTTAACTGCAGACGGTCAGCTTTAATTTGAGGGTATGTACATCCAACTCAGGTGAATGGTGTAGGACTTACAGCAGTTTGCAGATGTGCCTCCCACTTGTTAAGCGACCAAAGGTAATGGGACAGAATAATAATCATAAATCAAACTTTCCCTTCTTAATACTTGGTTGCAAATCCTTTGCAGTCAATCACAGCCTGAAATCTGGAACTCCTAGACATCAGACGCTGGGTTTCATCCCTGGTGATGCTCTGCCAGGCCTCTACTGCAATTGGGGCATTTTCCCTTCAGTTTTGTCTTCAGCAAGTGAAATGCATGCTCAATGGGATTCAGGTCAGGTGATTGACTTGGCCATTGCATAACATTCCACTTCTGTCCCTTCAAAAACTCTTTGGTTGCTTTTGCAGTATGCTTTGGGTCATTGTCCATCTGCACTGTGAAGCGCCGTCCAATGAGTTCTGCAGCATTTGGCTGAATGTGAGCAGATAATATTGCCCGAAACACTTCAGAATTCATCCTGCTGCTTTCGTCAGCAGTCACATCATCAAATACAAGAGAACCAGTTCCATTGGCAGCCATACATGCCCACGCCATGACACTACCACCACCATGCTTCACTGATGAGGTGGTATGTTTAGGATCATGAGCAGTTCATTTCCTTCTCCATACTCTTCTCTTCCTATCACTCTGGTACAAGTTGATCTTGGTCTCATCTGTCCATAGGATCTTGTTCCAGAACTGTGAAGGCTTTGTTAGGTGTTGTTTGGCAAACTCTAATCTGGCCTTCCTGTTTTTGAGGCTCACCAATGGTTTACATCTTGTGGTGAACCCTCTGTATTCACTCTGGTGAAGTCTTCTCTTGATTGTTGACTTTGACACACATACACCTACCTCCTAGAGAGAGTTCTTGATCTGGCCAACTGTTGTGAAGGGTGTTTTCTTCACCAGGGAAAGAATTCTTCATTCATCCACCACAGTTGTTTTCCGTGGTCTCCCGGGTCTTTTGGTGTTGCTGAGCTCACCGGTGCGTTCCTTCTTTGAGAATATTCCAAACAGTTGTTTTGGCCACGCCTAATGTTCTTGCTATCTGTCTGATGGGTTTGTTTTGTTTCTTCAGCCTAATGATGGCTTGCTTCATTGATCGTGACAGCTCTCTGGATCGCTCATCTTGAGAGTTGACAGCAACATATTCCAAATGCAAATAGCACACTTGAAATGAACTCTGGGCCTTTTATCTGCACATTGTAATTGGGGTAATGAGGGATTATCACACACCTGGCCATGGAACAGGTGAGAAGCCAATTGTCCCATTACCTTTGGTCCCTTAACAAGTGGGAGGCACATCTGCAAACTGCTGTAAATCCTACACCGTTCACCTGAGTTGGATGTACATACCCTCAAATTAAAGCTGACAGTTTGCAGTTAAAGCACATTGTTTCATTCCAACTCCATTGTGGTGGTGTATAGAGCCAAAGATGTTAGAATTGTGTCGCTGTCCCAGTATTTCTGGACCTGACTGTATATATGGCAATATGATACACATGGTGTAAAACTGTACATTGGTGAACAATAAATCTGAGGGTGTAACTCAAAAAAGCAATAGAACAAAACATTTTAGTCGTACATTATGCACTACTGCATTAAGCACACCATAGAGGACCCACAAGACTTTTGGATTTTGAAATAATTGTTAAAAGGATTTTATAGGTGTGTTGAATACTTGTAACATTTGCTCTGTTGCACTCCCAAAAATTAAATAAACAATAATACTTAACGAGAGACTTGCAAACGGCAAAATCTGTGTTTTAAAGATTAATGAGCATCTAGAAATTGCTGTTTATTCTTGCTGAGATTATTTTACACATTCCATAAAATGAGCCAAATTACAGTATATACAGTGTGCCCTAATCTGACCCTGCCCTTAGCTTAATACAGGTAGGGTTATGATTAACATGGGTTAAAGAAAGATTGAGGTGGAAAGTAATAAAGTTGACTGGTAATGTTAGTACATAGCACGGTCATTATTGTAGTTAAAATATATATATATACTTTGAATGCTGATTTATAGTAAAGCTGTGGCCTGCAATAAAAGTTTTCAAAAAGAATAAAGATTGGAGCCGGTGGGAGTTCTTGTATCAATGTATAATAGGTACAACTTCAGGAGTTTGATCATAAGTGGGCAACTTAATACTGGAGCTGTTCTACATGATGGCTCCAAATGATGGATCGAAAAGCTATTCTGACCTGGTCGTCAGGACTCGTGCTGTACATTAAGGACTCCTGCATTTTGTATAGGAGCCAATAATAGTTAAGGGTTATAATATTTAATATGTGGGTAAGTTTCTTGATCCAAGGAGTAATCCGACTGCCATTCTGGGGTAAAGAAGGATTTTTTTCCCAGTATGTTGCATATTGGCGAGAGCTTCAGACTGAGTTTTTTGCCTTCTTTTGGATCAACAGCAGTGGGTAATGTGTGAAATGCTGAACCCGATGGACCCACATCTATGTAATAACTCAGCACGTGAACAGCGAGCTATTCCATGGTAGTTCACAGTTCGACGCGAGCCGTTAGAGCCTGGTGACAAGTGATTTTGCATGGGGTTGCGATGAGGCCACAGGGGGACACTTTTTTCCCCAATGTTATGTTCTGCCGCTTGTGGCCAGTACAAGCAGCGAATCTCACTGCCCTCTGCACTGCAGGATAAAAAGGTGCATTGCATATTCTTTGTTGTTTTTTTTTTATGTGTAAAGTGATTTGTCTCAAGCCAAGAACAGTGAGCTACCATGGAGTAGCATGCTATTCGAGCTGAACCTTTATTACAAAGAGTAAGGACTGTTAATGTACAATAAGGAGCAGCTAATGTCAGTCAAACGCTTGCAGCAAGGTAAGAATAGCAGATGGAGCTGCTAAACAAAAAGGGCCAGTAACTTAACAACTCAAGATGTCAACTTGATGGCAGAGTTGGAAAACGGACCGAAGTCTGAATAGGAGCATCTAACCGTTAATTCAGTGTATACTAGCTATCTGCTACTTGGAATAGTTTATAACCCTAACCAATCTTCATTAGGTTAATACCACTGAAATAAGTGGCCTGAGAGGAGAGAAATTGGGATTCAACTAAACAGGAGTAACTCTTTGTGGGTATGAAATAAGTATAGACATATTGAAAAACGAGAGCAATCTCAATGTATCCTTCCTGGTAAAATACTTTGCAAATAAAATCAATTGCCAAATGCTTATTTTACCAGACTGGAGTGTTTAATAGATAGTGTCGCCTTTTCTGGCACTCATGTTTAGGTCCCTTTATTGCCTCTTAAGGTTAAAGAAATAATATTTTCTCCTATCTCCTTTAAAAGATTAATTACTGTCTTTCAGAGGATTTAATTCAGATTTCCTGTCCTGCTGTCTTGTCTCCTCTGCTGAGAAAAATGAATTAAGTGCAGCACAAAGAGAACAAAGCCGCCCACCCAAAACTTATTGCTTCATTTTGTTCCCTTGTGTTTTTCCTATACACCTCCGCATCCACATCCTGACAGCAAGGCAGTGTCTGGCAACTAGGCATATCTTCTCTGCACACCTAATGAGATTTTAATAAAGCAACCTGCTCGGAGCCGGTACCATAATATGTAAAAGAGAAATCTAAACTTTGATGGTTAGAAAGGGCCACATCTTCAAAATGCTATGTCTATTTTTAGTCTTAAGATAAATGTAGTAATCTAAACTGGTACATCTCAATTTTCCGATGAACAAGTGGGAACAACTCTGTTGTAGAATGTTCTGCCGTCAGTTTTGTGTCTAAACGACAGTTAAAAATATATCTTTTTAATGAGAGGTTAATAAAGATAACAATCTTGCATTAACTATTAGGGTCATATGGACATTTTTTCCCCCAGATAAGGATTTGCCAACTCCTTATTGCTATGCATTAGGGTGGCTGTGCTTCTATGTTGACATGTAGCCATCAACTAATTTGGCACATTGTTTACATGGAGGATTTCTTCGAGCTTTTATAGTGACCTTGTCATTTCATAGAATAAAACAATCAGAAATGGTCTACTTTTACATGACCAGTCTATGGTAGGTCTTCAAGTTATAACGGTTTAACCCATCAGTAGATGTGGCCGGTCAATTAAGCCATTTAGGTGGCTGCTGTAGGAACTCACTGGGGCTTCATGGGCTTGCCTCCCCTTCATGCTGACAGGTGACTGCAGAGAGTTGACAGCGAAATCTACAAATTATTCAAATACCTTATACTAAAACTGTCAGTCCTCGGAGGCTGGCACGGCTCCGGCATCCCTCCCTGCGGTCTCGGGGTCTGCGTCTTCCCCGCAGCCCTTCCTCGCGCCCTCTGCGCGCATGCCGCCGGCCCCAACGGCTTTAAGCTACTGCCGGCGGCGCACCGCATGTGACGGCATCACGCCTCCACTGTGGGTCTCCCTGCATCATGTGACCCTGATGGCCAGATTGCAGGGCGCGTTATTTAAAAGTGCTTTTTGCCTATTCTCATTGCCCTTTCCTGGTTCTGCTTGTCTATACCTACAGTTGTGTTCAAAATTATTCAACCCCCACTGAAATTGATTTTGATCATTCAGTCATCTTGCTTACAATTAAATCAAAGAGGCACGTGTAGGTCAGGCAAATATAACATAACATTTATAATGAAATAACCACAAATGTCTTTTTTGTGCTCACATCATTATCAGTTTTATTCAACCCCCAAGTGACATTCAATCTTAGTACTTAGTACAACATCCTTTTACAGTTATAACAGCTTTTAAACGTGAAGCATAGCTTGACACAAGTGTCTTGCAGCGATCTACGGGTATCTTCGCCCATTCGTCATGGGCAAAAGCCTCCAGTTCAGTCACATTCTTAGGCTTGCGCACTGCAACTGCTTTCTTTAAGTCCCACCAGAGGTTCTCAATCGGATTTAAGTCAGGTGACTGCGATGGCCACTCCAAAATGTTCCAGCCTTTAATCTGCAACCATGCTCTAGTGGACTTGGAGGTATGCTTGAGATCATTGTCCTGTTGAAAGGTCCAACGTCTCCCAAGCCTCAGGTTTGTGACGGACTGCATCTCATTGTCATCCAATATCTCCTGGTACTGAAGAGAATTCATGGTACCTTGCACACGCTGAAGCTTCCCTGTACCTGCAGAAGCAAAACAGCCCCAAAGCATGATTGACCCCCCGCCATGCTTCACAGTAGTCAAGGTGTTCTTTTCTTCATAGGCCTTGTTCTTCCTCCTCCAAACATAGTGTTGATCCATGGGCCCAAACAGTTCTAATTTTGTTTCATCAGTCCACAGAACACTATCCCAAAACTTCTGTGGTTTGTCCACATGACTTTTGGCATACTGCAGTCGACTCTTCTTATTCTTTGCAGACAGCAAGGGGGTGCGCCTGGGAGTTCTGGCATGGAGGCCTTCATTACGCAGTGTGCGCCGTATTGTCTGAGCTGAAACTTCAGTACCCACATCTGACAAATCTTTTCTCAGTTCCTCAGCCGTCACACGGGGACTTTTCTCCACTCTACGCTTCAGGTAGCGCACAGCAGTCGAAGTCAGCATCTTCTTTCTGCCACGACCAGGTAGCGTTTCAACAGTGCCCTTTGCCTTGAATTTGCAAATGATGCTTCCTATGGTCTCTCTTGGTATGTTTAACATCTTTGCAATCTTCTTATAGCCATTGCCCTTCCTGTGAAGAGTAATCACCTCTTCTCTTGTCTTCCTGGACCATTCTCTTGACTTCACCATGTTTGTAACCACACCAGTAAATGTCTAGAAGGAGCGGAGTATCACAGTCATTTTAAAGCTGCCTAATTGGTGCTTATTATGCTTTATTGCTGCTCCGTGACATCCACAGGTGTTTTCAATACCTGATTGAAAACACTTGAATGAACCTCTGTTCTTCAGAGTGGTAGTCTTTAAGGGGTTGAATAAGGGTCAATGAAGAATTCACAAAAGAAACATTTACTACTGTATTACAAAACCAATTGATGTCATTTTAGTTGCATATGGTTCTTTAAAAAGTCCTTGTAGGATTTCATTCTGAATACAATTACAAATATACACTAAATTCCCTAAAACCCTTTAGAGCATTGGGGGTTGAATAATTTTGAACACAACTGTATATACTTGCTCCTTTATACGTTTGATTGACTTTCTGTGTATGACCTGGCTTTTGGATTCCGACCTGTGTACCTCTTTACTCCTTTGACTCAGCTTTTGTATTTTGACCTTGTATACTGCGTATTCCTACGACCTAGGATTGCATTAAACCCCTCTGGTACTCTGTACTTTCCTGTCTCCATACCAGCCACTCTAAGGACTGGTTTCTGTCCTCCTTGCCTACATCCCTGCCTTATAGGTCCACCTATCGCTATTGCGTAACCCAGCCAACTCAAGGACTGGTATCGCAATTAGTTTTGAGTCTGTTAATTCATAGGGCTGACCGTAGCAACCCTCAGATACGTGTGTGACAAAAACAACCACAAAAAAAAAAAAAAAAAAAAGACAGATCTCGAAATCTTTATTTAACCCACTTGGCAATAATGTACCCAAAATTAAAAGATACATTGCATTTCTGTCCTATTTAAAGACTTAAGAATCCTCCTCAATTCCGAAATACCCTTTCAGGGTTATTCAGAGAAAAGTGAAAATTCTAGGTCAAAATAGCCAAACCAGAAAATTCCTCCCATTTATCTCACTTTCCAAACTGGCTATTTTGACCAAGAATTTTCACTTCTTCAAAAAGGTTCTCCAAAGTTTCACCTTTCTCAGAATAACCCTGCATACTGTATATAGCAAAACAGGCCATCCCTATTGCTTATCCAAAAAATGAACAGTGACAGTATTATATTCCAATCCCTGCTCTATGTTACGGATATGGTCTATAACATGTACCATATACAGAGGTCTAGTAGTTCTATCAGCTCCAAATTATTACAACTTGATACATACACACTAGGATGTACTTGGCACTTCTGGAATCACACTCATTCCAGTCACACATTCACAGGTCATCATAAATGGCTGGTAAGTTATGTCCATTGATCTGTATAAATGTAAGCTTTTCTTTTGAGGTACTGTAGATCTCTGGTTGTTCCATTTCCAAAAAATACAATGCACAATATTAGATGATCATAAAAATTATGTAACAAAAAAACAGGAGGTTTTAAATGTTCATATAGTATATTCAAAACAAGCAATATTGTAGACATTTCAATATAGTGAATACCGTGTAAATTAAACTGTTCTGAAATAAACGGTTTCAGCTGTTGCTATATATAAAGTTTTAAAAGCAAAGGATAAAATGCAGTCTAAAATTAAAATGCAAGATCACAATGCTGTGGATAATTGTCGATCACTGAACAACAAACACTGACTATAAAATTCTGCAGGGGCATCTGAAATGGCTCAGTCATTGGGTTTCCACTTTTACACAGACCTACAAAGACTCAATGTTAAGAAATGGATTTAAGCCCTGTCAAATTAACATAGGAAATTCCCATGGCGCATGCCGATTCAAGTACAATCTTTGGGTTGCAAGGTGCATAAAAACATAGACCTGGCACAAATTATGAATCTGATGTAATTTTACAGCATTTCATGTATGCAAGCTTACAATTTGGGAGTTCTATTACAACCAAAAATACATTTGTTGCCGTTTGTGATATGCGTTTTTGAAGCACACGCAATTATAAGAGTATGGCCCAACTTCAATTTTTGTTATCCAAACATGCCGGTATAAAAATTACAGATATATGCAGCGCTGGTATTGATATACAGGAATATTGCTTAGCACACAATAATTGTCCTCATCAACCAATCAAAAATAGTTCCAGAAAAAAGTTGTAGTGTGTAGCACCAACAACGTTCCATGAGGTGAAGTGACATCTCAAAAAGTAGCTCCTTCAATGTCCTCTTCCGGTATCCTCAAATAGAATAGAAAGGGAACATAGCGTGACCTGTGTTATCAAATATTGATTCCAACTATATTCGAATATCACTCACATGATAAGGAGCCCCCCCTGGCTCTGGTAAAACGACCTCTGGGTAATTCATTGGCCACCCAAATGCCCCACCGAACTTCTATGTGTGTCCTTGACCTTTAGAAAACACATCATAGCGTATACCATATATTCATAAAGGATATATGCAGTACGTGGATCTACTCACATGGTGTGGGACCATATCCTGGTCCTTGGTGTATTGGGCACAGAAGTCGATTTTAAAAGGCACAACTTCCAAAAAAGCCTTTTCTTTCAAAGTATTCTTCCAGACAGCAATTAATAAAAATTTATTCCATAAAAACATTTAAAACAAATCAAAACCAGAACGCGTTTCACCTTTAGGGACAAAGTTCCCTCTGGCTTCCTCAGCTGGTGTACAAAAATCAAATGATTATATTCATACCAATATACATTGCTGTCCAATGATACCTGATTTAAAGTGCGGGAATTTTCCACCAATAGGGTATCCACTTTCATATTTGTTCTAACCTATTAAATTCATCCCCTAATTCAGGAGGCTTCAAACCGGAAATCCTCCCATTCATGTGTAGCGCTCACTCCCGGAGGAGCCGCTGAAATTGAACCTCGGGTCAGTCTCCCCGCACTAGGGAATAAATATACTCCAGCACCGTCGTGGATTTTATAAATTATATAGTTTACTAGATAAACTGGCATATAATAAGTAACACGGTATATATATATATATATATATATATATATATATATTACTTCGTAATACGGGAAACACGCAGCGGAAAAGAAATACAAGGCTTCGTAATACGAGAAACGCGCAGCGGAAAAGAAATACAAGGCTTCATAATCTGAGAAACGCGCAGCGGAAAAGAGAAAAATATATCTTTAACCCACTTTGTGGTTGGGGAGTGAGTCCCGTACAGGTTATGTCCCAGAGAATGTAGGTGTGTGTGATGGTACCCGGGTACAATATTCAACTGGCCAGTGAATTATTTATGAGGTATCTTCGACTAGTCAAGTTGGGGTCCTGTGGGTTTTGGAGCAAACTGCAGCGTGCTTTCTAGTTTCACAACGGCCTGGAAGGCCTCTCACCCATCCCCAGATACTTGGTGCTCCGCTCAACCCAGGACGTCTCTCCGCTCGATTTTGACTGGGATGCTCTGTGTTACCGGATCCGCTGTCTTGCTTTCCTGTAGCTGCCACAAGATGTCCCGCTCACCGCCTGCACTCCCTGTCAGATCGATCTGCGGTTCTCCTAACTCGGGGTCCTCCAGCTCACTCGGTATCAGCGTGGGTTGTTCTGGTGAATCACTGGGTCTTCTTCTCATAATGGCGGAATAACCCGGTCTTTAGCTCTGTCAGGCCGCACCTGCGCTCCGGCCTAGTCACTATCAGGTTCTGCTGCACTGCGTCTTGCTCCTCTCACTCCCTGGCGCGCTCTGCCAGCTCTCTCCACGAGGCTCAGGATGTCAGCGTCTGTCTCCCACCCACTTCCTGTGTCCGCTCGCAAAGCATGCGGGAAATGTAGTCCCAATGTTCAGTGTCTCACACTTGTCTCCCTCCGGTGGCCAAAAGCAAGTACTACAACGGCAAGGGATTTAAAACCAGCGCTACACATGATTATAGAGGGGCGAATTTCCGCTGCTCAGTATGCACGTCCGAGATCAAAAAAATGAAAGTGCGCACATGCGCATTTCGGTATACTAGGGTTTTACCCAATAGTTCCGAGAACCGGAAGTGACAAACGTCACTTCCGCCTTCTCAAAACAACGACAAACTGAAACCTATAGGCCTCCGTTTGTTTTGCGTAATCTTTTATTTACAAGAAGGACATCCAATCAATGGTCCTCACAATACAAGGGGACCCTACCTTTTGCCATAGCGTCCCAATACACTTATCTCCCGGAGACCAAAAACGGGTACCATTTATTCTAACTTTCACTACTACTGCAAGCAGTACGATTTATTATCAAAGTACTGTTCCCTGCTAATTAATACTGGCATCTTAGCTTGAAAAGGCTTGATCAACACTATATATAGTAAGTTCCCTAGTAATATCCACTATATCTATTTGTTTACCACGGAGCCTCATCACTCTTTAAGTGTATACACAGTCAAGGGGTAGGGGGTCCCCTATAGAGATTGGGGATTTAATTTGGTCACTTGTAAGAGACAAATAAAATAAAATATATACGTATAAAAATGACAAAGTTCAAAATCGAAATTTAGACACGAAGTTGACAGTTTTCAAATTATATATCCACCCGATCTCTATACTATTTATTTTCTTATTAAAGTCTCCTCCCCTCCAATCCCTATCTACTTTTTGGATTGCCAAAGAGGTCATCCCGATAGCTGATTATGTACTCGTTTAAAGTGAGCTGAAACTGAATGGGTCTCCAAGCCCCTATTAATATTATCTCTATATTAATACGCTGCGTGCGTGCATAAAGGACCGACGTACTGAGACACCACACGGTTCATTTTTGTTGACGGAGGTAAAAAATAAATAAATAATAATTATGGGAAACAAAATTAATATGAAAAAAATTTAAATCTGAAAAGGATATGAAAAGCCATTTTGTGCGTCAAGGTGCTGGACGTCGCAAATGCGCTGCCTCTGACATCTCACTCACACAGAATGCTACACAGACGTGGTACACTGTGCGTCCGTCTAGCGGATTTACGTTCTTGCCTAACTTGCGTCCATTTGCCACGTGCGTGCACAGTTCGGTGCGCACGTACTTTGTGTGTGGGTCTCTATTGATCAGGATTCTATGCTATGACGGACGTTAAACTGTGCGGCAACACGGAGGTGATCACTGTGTTCGTCTGATGCCGGCCTTAAATGTAAATAACCTCAGCTTCGGGGCTGAATGGAGAAGATGTGCCGCTGCTTTACTGGGTATGATTTAGTTCTAGGGTTATGTCAGGCACAACCAGTTTGTTTTTATTCTGTTTACAACAGTAGCAGAACTAGAACACAAAACCATAGGATACTGCCACTGGGTGAAGGAGCTGTATGCCTGTGTTTTATCCTTACTCCTGGAGTCCTGTGCCGCCACCACCCCACCCTCTGGTCGGGAACTGCCATTCCCTCCCTTTGATCTGGTCCCTTTCCCCAAATTCACTTCCACACTCAGATCCGGTCTTTTGTCCATACCCACTCCCTCTCACACTCAGGTCAAGTCAATTGAGCAAAGTCACTCCCTTCCACCTCCAGTCCCTTCTCCCACTCAGCTTGTTCACAAAATTATTTAAAAAAGGGACACTACGCACCCTGACCACTTTAGCTTATTAACCCCGATTTCATGCGGACCTCATCATCTATGACCAAGTGCTTGTAGTCGTGTTCAAGAAAGCAAACATGGGCTTAAACTGCGCATGCAGCATCAACCCATCCCTCTGACCAAGCACTCGCAGCATCAACCCATCCCTCTGACCAAGCGCTCGCAGCATCAACCCATCCATCTGACAAAGCACTCGCAGCATCAACCCATCCCTCTGACCAAGCACTCGCATACCTTGTGTGAAAAGTACACAAGATACACAATTTGTGTATGTACATATGAAAGTTACGTACACTACGCAAATTGCTTATGAAAAAAGGAGGGGTTGTGGTTGTAAGGGTTTGACTACGGTGGGTGTAGCAGGTTGGGGTTGTGAGCCCAGGATGCAGTGATGAAGGCAGATTCAGAATAGCAATGAGTGTTTATTGCAGGTAAACACAGTGGCATGAAATCAGGGTACAGGCAATGGCGTCGTCAGGGTTCAGCAAGGGGGTTCGGTACACGGCAAGGCTGGCAGAGAATAGTCGGTGGTACAGCAGGGGTTCGGTACACGGCAAGGCTGGCAGAGAATAGTCGGTGGTACAGCAGGGGATCGGTACACGGCAAGGCTTAGATGGGGGCAGAGGGGGAGCAGGATGGGAGGGTTACCGGTGAGTGAAGCAATGAGAGTCCAGATAAATAACAGAAGGTCCTTGGGGTCTTAGCAGAGAGTTCAGGAGATGGTCAGGCGGTTTCAGGGAGCTTTAGTAAACAGGTAACGCAGTCAGTAACTTCAATGTGGAAGTCCAGGGTTGAGGGTGGGACTCCCTTATATGCAGGGCTAATCAGGAAGGATGAAGGGCAGGTGTGGATCCAGGGCCAGAACGGTAGAATCAGGAAGGTGAATTGTTTATACAAGGGTTTTGGAATCTGCAGGGGACATGTAGTAAAAGGCACAAAAAGGGGCGCCAGGGGGTGAGGGCCTCCAGGACCTTACAGTGGTTATTTATTTTTTTACAGAAAATTCCTTTATAAAGTAAACAATTTTTTTTCTATCCGATGAAGCAAAATAAAAATCGGCCAACTAAATCGATTCTCATAATCGTTAGTTGGAGCCCTACTGCATAGACCGCCAAAACATTCCGATGATCCTTTAGAGAAAAAAAAAAACACAAACACACGATCTTATTAGAGTGCCCAGTTCCTCTTTCTCATGTACTATACAGTATCTGGCATCTGTGGCAGTTCTTGTTCCATGAGCACTCAAAGGAATCTGAAGACCTGCCCTGTGTGTGCACGCGCATCTCCTTGCCTTGTCAGTGCTTTTGTCTGACGGAATCTGTCTTCCAGCACATTTGTTCGTTTTTTTTCCCTTTAACAGTGTATGAGAGTGTCAATGACAGATAAAGGAGTGAGGGGAGGTAAATAAAGGGGACATTAGAAGGATAGGTGTGTGGGAGCGAATTAAATAATGGTTAGGGAAATGGGGGGGGCTGTAACATTTTTCAGTACCCCGACTGGGTCACATCTGTCAATGTAGCTTCCTTGCCGGAAGCCTGTGTTCCCCCCAGCAGACTCCCGGGGATTCCTCCAATCCTCAGAGGAAGCTTAAGGACCGAGACACGTAAAGACTAGAGCCTTGCTAGCATCCCACAAAAATAAGAAGCTGTAGATCGATTTCAGGGTCAAAAATTAAACTGGTTTTATTGGGGACAGGCACAGATATTTATGCGGTCAAACCTGGGTTAAATTACATATACAAAACCTCCTAGAAAATGTGATGTTTCGGATGTTACTGCTCCTCCTTCACAGCATTTGGGACATAAACATTTGCTCAACATTCATAGACAACACAGGACAATGACAGCCATGAATGGTGAACAAGATTACAGTCTAAAACAGCAGATAATCTTCGTCAGGCAAACAGTGCCCCATTAACAAAAAAGTCTCAAATAGACAGACCAGAACATTCATTCATTCATAACACAAGCACTCTACACACAAGAGAGGGCAAGGAAATAATATAGAACATCATGGGCAAATGCCGCCTTGCCACTTTTGTCAGTCCTCCATTGTGCACATGCGGAAACAAAACGGATCCCTTCTTCATACCCAGGATTATATCCTGCACAGAAACTAAATGATGTGCCAGGACAATAATCTGCCTCTGTATAGCCTTGCATGCAAAAGACAGATTCCACAATCAAATTTGTATGTCAATCTCCATGACTGCATTCCAGGAGCCTGGTTGTGATGGGGGGGGGGGGGGTCAGTGCAAGTTAACAACTACAGCCCACATAAAAACTTTAATTTGATGACATTTTAATGAAATGTTATTCCCAGAAATGCTAACTCTAAGCTTTGAGCGCAATCTCTCTGCAAATAAGCCATTTATGCAATTGCACTGTCATCTAGTGAAAAATGAGAGCTTGGTATAGACATTTTTAGCTTAGTATTTATATACATGTGAGCAAATTATCCAGAACAAAATTAGCTATCCACGAGAAATTCACTGCCATGTTTTCTTAGTCTAATAAGAAATTAGTATACAGAAGCAGCTTTGGGCATCAGTTTATCTTCAGATGTGCCAAAAAAATATGCAAATTTACACAGTATAATGAACGAATACCGAATGTAAAAACAGTGGGCCCTATTCCAGCTGTTAATATAATAGGGAGCATAAATGGCAATAGAAGATGTGAAATGACCAATTGCAGTTCCCCCTTACCGGTTCTACTACAAGAGAACTTCTATGTTAGGCTAGGGTCAGAGGAACGCATGTTTCGCATCGTCCGTAAAAAAGTGTGTCCGAACGCATGGACGTACTTTTTCACAGACTACGCGATAGCAGTCATACGATGCGCAATTTCGGCCATCATTTCATACGGATCCAAACCAGGAAACTTTGGGTGTCTGGACGTTATGTTGGCCGGACATAAGCAGTGTCTGACGTCTCGTAATCACGCACACATGCCACTATGCGGTTGCAGCGCACTCTGTACGTCAGTACTAGCGGTTCGACGTTCTTGCAAAAATGCGTTTGTTTGCCACTTGCCCGAACTTTCGTGCGGCCTTACTTCGTGTGTGGGCCTGCATTGGACGTCATTTGCTGCTACCACGGCCGTAATAACGTGCGGCTAAACGCACGTTTGCACTGTGTTCATCTGACCCCAGCCTTATCGGTAGTATCTGGGGGTTGCTAGTGGATGCCAGTGTTGGTGTCCTCTGGTGGAGTCCATAGGATATAACAGAAAGGCTCAGGATCTTGTGGGATCACACAAGGTTACTGGAAGGACCATGGAACTATTGTAACATGTCTATTCACGAAGGTGAAACTCAGGAGAACTGGAAGAAGAAGTGAAAATTCTAGGTCAAAAATAGCCACACTAGAAAAATTCTCCCATAACGGCTATTTGGTCTAGATTGTTCTCTTCTCCTGCCAATTCTCCGGAATTTCACCTTTTAGTGAATAGACCTGTATTCTGCTTGTGGCAAGAACAGGCATCAGATCGCACTGTACTCTTTCAGGGTTATTCAGAGAGAATCGAAAAGTCACCACACGTTCGGGGCGATCTGGCAATTTTAGTCTGCCGACCCTGCGGTGTATTCAGCAAGCACCGCAGGCCCCCCCGTAGTGCAGGGTATACCTGCAGAACACTCACCAAAAGGCTGCAGAAACAGTCACAAAAGCCTACGAATGATAATAAAAAGTTCTGTTAAATTTTTTTTTAAAAAAATAAATAAATCTAGAAATAAGAGACTTTTTACAGCAGAATAAAATAAAACGGTTTATTAGATATTGCATTAAAACAGGAATATTTTTAAGATTGCAGCCAATGCGATTTGCCTGAATAAACCTGTTGAATTAAACCACCAAACAGCAGGGCATTTCGGCAACTTTTCCCTGCTGTTTGGTGTTCTCTGAATAGACGAACCATTGCTTCTCTATGGGGGATTTCACTGCCCTCGAACAGGCACCGAACAGGCACCGTACGTGCAGGCAATTCGCCAGAATTTGGCGAACTGCCTGCTCTCTGAATAGCCCCGAAAACGTCCCAGTACACCAGTGTTTCCCAAACCTGTCCTCGGGACCCTCAGCACAGCACAGGTGATATGATTTGCTGCTCAGTGATTGCAGGATTCAGTCTGTATTTTCCCCCAAGGTGATCTGCAAAATCTGGCCTGGTTGAGGGTCCCGAGGACAGGTTTGGGAAAACACTGCAGTACACTGAAATTCAGGGTCTACATTTCAAATCTTCCTGAATAACCCCCCATTGTTGTGGGATGAGGGATATTGTTCAGACTTTTTGGGGGGGGGGGGTCCACATTTGGGTGTCACATACAAATTAAAAAAAAAGGACAAACAAGCCCAAACTGTTTGACCTAAAAAACATCTAGCTGTATGGCAGATGGATCGGCAAGGATTGCGATCACCAACCCTCATGAAATTTTTCCTGCTCAACTTGGAATTCTGCCCCAGACCTGGTGGAAGCTGAATACGAAAAGACATCACATCTACAGTGGCGTACCAAATGACATATTAGAAACCCGTGCTGATGAGAACGAGGATGTCAGAATTACACAGGTCAGTTTTGCGAGTCTCAGATATACTGAATAATCCATCCATCTACTTAGTGAAGCATTTGGAGCAGTAGTTTTATCACCTACAATTATTGTATACATGTTTAAGTAAATGATCCTGCGAAATCAAGATGTGAGCTCACACTAACCTGAAGTTTGAAAATATGAAATCCACTTAAACATCATCAGGCTGAGTGTTGCAACAGTTGGTTTTCTTAGTAGAAATTAAAGAGATAGCGTGCATCTGCTGCACCTTTAGAGAATTATCTTTAAAATGCACAACCTTAAAATAAGTATAAGCCCCCCGCCACCTTAACAATATTAGGTGGTGTAAGTTCTCAAACAAATGTAGAAAATAGATGTATTTTTTTTTCCAGCTGTCAGGCTTAAACCAACAAGCATAGCGTTCATAAAAAAAATAAAAAATAAAACAGCCCTCCTAAATGGCAAACAATGCATTCAGTTTGATCTTTTGTATCAAAAAGAAAAACTATTGCTGACCTTTTAACTCTATCATTAAAAAGAAAAAAAAAAAGCCTTGCCTGCATTTCTAATACCTCAGTGAATGTCAAGTGAAACAGCACCATCTAGTGGCCACTGACAGGTTTCTTCATCCAGTACAAATACTGGGGCTACGCGCCACATCAGGTGTAATGTAGAAAATAGCCATATTTGCAGTTCCCCATTAACCAGCTCTGCTAAAACGTACCAAGTCTATAAACTTTAATGGGTAAGATGGTATTTTAGTGGTGTAAATTCATACATACACAGTACACCTGTATTTTTAGCGTCGTAAATCACTTTCCCTCCAAATACGTATCACCTCACTGTGTCAGCATCTGTATTCATATGCCCAGCAAATTTTATCACTGGTAACTTTGTATCACTTTACCGTCTGTAATCATATTCATCTATGCTGATGGCACCTCAGGGGTTAAACGCACAACGCTTGCTATGATGGTTGTACCATTGTGTCTGGTGTGTGTGTTCTTCCCCGGTTTGTGGTGCTAGGTGTTTTATTAGACGTA